>OW618046.2:10559293-11759293 GCA_939531255.2 Thera britannica | reverse complement strand
AGTGCCTAGGTAAGGTCTAGTTAGGTAGGTAGGTCTACAAGGAATGTTGTTTGACCCATAAGATTCGATAGAATCCGTCGAATAAAAAACAAAAATGTCTGGTATGCAAAATTAGTAGCAAAATACAGGTTTCTCAAGTACAATTTCATCTTATCATTGGCAAAATACCATTCTATAAACACGAGGATTGACATGATATGGAACTCTAAAATAATAATAGCACAATCTTATGTTATCTTAAATTTATCCGCTTACCTTGGATGGTCAGGACTGCTAATGCCATAAAAATAACGATAATTTTGGACATGTTTGAACACAAAACTAAAAGGATGTAAAACTAGGATTTTTGCGAAAAATCCGTCGTCCGTTTGGTGCGACTTATCGCGTTCTAATGTCCCCCGAGTGTGATATCAAGGCTTATATCGAACGTGCTATATACGTAGGTATACTTAGCTATAAACAATAATTGACATCTAATATCTTATTTATGGGATAACAAGGGCATTGTCACGGGACCGTGAGCTTTTGTTCAGTTTATTTTTAGCACTTTATCACTCAAATATTCATGTCTGAATGGTTTATTTTTGTAATTTAGACGCGGATTTCGATTTAGGGTAAATCGAAACCTGGCGCTATCAGTAGACAGGTATTTTAATTGGTTTTCGTTTTGTCCATTTTCATGAACAGGGTGCTCTGTTTTGGTTGAAGTTTATACCTACCTCTCTATAGAGACGTTGGCATGTACGGTTGTAGGCAATACATATTGCACATCGGCTTTTGACTTTGTAGAGCGCTATCTCTTTCTGACATACACTACGCTCTATGAAGCCGAAGTTAACCGATGTGCAATATTTATTGCCTATAACAATGATGTTATTTATACATTCTGTTTTCAACCAAACAAACTCTCCAGCCAGTACCCAAGTTGCGGAAAGCAGTCCGCTCACCAAATAACTATATTACCATACATTCTATGGAATATTGTAAGCGTAAATTTTGAAACAAGACGCCGATTTAAATTAGTGATATCAAATAAAGTTAGATGCTGGGACGATATGACAGACGTGTTGGCGACAGGGCGCAAAACATAAGAGGAGTGCTTAGGGCCGAAGACTGTGCAGACGTCTAGTGATACGACGGTAGGGCAACGTCGTCGAAGGTTGAGGGTTGGCGGTTGAGGGTAGCTGGAAATCGTGTGGAATAGTAGATAGCCACGTCCCAGAAATACTTTTACCTGGGAAAATATCATGATAGGTAAGTACGAGTATTTATTTGAGTACTTGCGAGCACTAAAGCACTGCTTAATGTTTCCAAAAATCATCATCATCATCATCATGAGCCTAAAGAAGTCCACTGCTGGGCATAGGCCTCGTCACATTTTTAGGTAGGTAAATACACATTTCTAGGAAGAACGATTCCTTCCATCGACGCCCTTTCCATCTACCGACTTCCCGCGATCTCAACAATGTCGTCGGTCCATAAATGGTGGGTGGGTGCTCTACGTTTCGTATTTCAACTTTAAATACCTAATCGAAAAGCACTAACTTGAATTCCGTAAGTTTTAAATTCGATTTCAATATTCATTTTCTGTTTTTAAACAACCTTTATACATCAGCGTAGCATGTATGACTTTGATTTAATCGCATTCTTCAGCCCTGCTTACAAACAGAAATAAAATAAATGGGAGAGCTGGTCGTTCACTTAATTTTATTTGATTTAAACGGAGCACGTAAATATTTTTTGTTAACTTTTAGTATTTTAGTAAATAACGAGGTCTATTTGGCAAAAAAACCTATGATTGACCAACATTTTTTGGTGCAAACTGCTACGCCAACCTTACATAAGATATTTTTTGAATATAAAACAAAATTCATTTTGGGATAAATATTTACTACATATTTTTTCATAATCTTTTAAAACTTTTAATTAATTTAACTGTATACATAATTATAACAATACTTTTTTTTTAATTTTAGAGGCTGACAACTGCCAAACAGCTTCCTAAATAGAGCTAATATGATACACGTGTTCTTGTTTTGCTTCGAAACCCGGTTATGAAATAAGAAATAAATTCTTTCTAAGTTACTGGTTACGAAAGCTGGTTACGTTCAAGCACTAAAATTGCTCACTCTCATATTCAAGTTGTTTGCCGGTTGTCAGCCCATATTATATTTTTGTACAATGATCAAAGTTGTAGGTCGAGACCAAGTCAGCATTGTTATTCCTCATCGTCTATTGAGCACTCGAGATTTCCTGCTCTATGAGTTTCCCATCAACCATGGTCTTGATGACGCCTTTAAACTGGCCGCCATTGCTAGTCATGGAGCTTGATGCCATTGAACTGCCCTTTTGATCCGGTGAGGGATTGAAGTTCATCATGTTTCTTATCTAAACAAATAAAAGGTTGTTAGTAGCAATAGTTGTTTTTTTTGTTCACAAGAGACATAATATATTCTTCTATTTGTTCTGTGTCTGCGTCTGCGTAGAAAAGATGTCTTGTTACAAAAAGAGTATAAGTAAGAACGGATGGATATATCTTTTGGTGAAGTAGGCCTGAGAAAATAATAGAGTA
The DNA here is from genome assembly GCA_939531255.2 of Thera britannica. Classification (NCBI taxonomy): domain Eukaryota; kingdom Metazoa; phylum Arthropoda; class Insecta; order Lepidoptera; family Geometridae; genus Thera; species Thera britannica. The sequence goes on along the minus strand of OW618046.2, from coordinate 11,756,721 downwards.
GAAGAGAAAATTATTTATTGCATACCGGAAAATAAACAATCAATAATTTAAAAACATAGTAACGTCCAATGGGCGGTCTTATCGCTGACGAGTGATCTCCTTCAGACAACCTTTTGATGGAGAGAAGCGTATAATACAGACACCATAGCCAACAATAATAAGATGGTTGGCTAGGGTGCACTAAGAAAAATCAGTAAAGAATAAAAAGTAAGGACATTTACATAGTACTTAAGTAAATAATTATAGACTACATACATAAATATAATAAATACATACCTACATATTTACCTACCTACCTACTAGAAAAGGTAAAAAGATTATGTGAAAGGGATAAGAAAAACAGTGAGTAGGTACTGAGATGACGGGCGATAGGAAAGAATAGAAGAGAAGAACATGATGTACCGATCCCTTTAATGGAAAAAGGCAGGAAGACGATAACGGCAAAGTACTAGTACTAACCTGTTCTTGTATATTTGCCTGCATCGCGTAGGGATTGAGAGGGGCAAATCTATAAATAAAAGAAGGTTGTGTTAGTTACGCTAAACTTATTATAACCTTGGCTGAACACTCAGAAGGCCGCTAATAAAAAATAAATCGGCCGATCTACTCTTGAACGTGATTCTGATCCCAATCTTAAGTTTAGAAGGGTTTTCTGGCAAAAAAGTGTCAGGCATCGCCGTTATCAATGTTCTTCCCGCTCGCAGATTCGGACTCTTTGAAGATATAAAATCACTGAACTTTCGAGTATTTATCTCAAATCACAAGCTTAAATTATGTGCAATCTGATAACACATTTTCTTACTTAAAAAGTTTGCCTAACTAGTTTTCGTACATAAAGTAAACTTATAGGAAGGCGTTTCCTACTTAAAAATGATCTAAATATTTTTGCCTAATTGTAAGTAACTGGATTGCACACAAGATAGTTTTTTCGCGATATTCGACAAATACATTCAGTGCTTTTATATTTTTCACAGCGTCTAATTATGTGAGCGAGAATTTGGTTTCACGAAATTCAGCATAAGAAAATTTAATTGGTAAAACTACACTTACAAGTTCATAGGCACGGCTGAAACAAACAAAAAACAAGATAAGACGTAATGTCAGTACTAGGTATAGCTTTATTATGAGGAAACAATAATGGGAAGAAATTAATAAAATTAGAATTACCTATATGTAGAATTAAAAAAAAAAATGTTCTGTGACGTATACTTAAATCAGGTACCAAAAAGTTTCTTATTAAGTGACCAAAAAGTTTTGCACAGCTTTCATAGGTCAACGCATCACGCAGCAAAGAGTTTCTAAGGTCCAATTTCACCGTTGAAATTGAACGCGTTCCAACTGAATGCTTAAGCGAGTTTAAACGTCAGCAGAACGCGTTCAATTTCAACGGTGAAATTGGACCTTAGTCTATGTATGCATTCGTTAATAAAAAACCAACGAGTCAGGGCATATACTGTTTGCTGCGTAGTATTCTAGTGCGATATTTTATAAATACGGGCACACAATAACTACATGCTACAAAAAACTACATTGCATAGTTTTTTGAATTTCGACTTTATCATTTATCATCATCATTTCAGTCCGATACCCACTGCTGGGTATTAGGCCTCCTTCATATTCTGCCAGCTTCCTCTTCCCTGCGAATCCAGGTGTTTCCTGCGACCTTCACGATGTCGTCGACCCATTGCGCTTTCGGTTCGGCCTGACTTCGACCACCATAGGTCACCATTAGTGTGCAAGTACCTATTTATTAGTGCACTAACGATTAGACACTAAATTAGTGCAACAACTTTTGTCATTTAAATACCTTCAGCACAATACAGAAAAGCCACGACCACTAAAACGATGTGTATTTTAATCATTTCCTCTAATGTCAGAATCACGACTTCTCAAACTGGATCACTGAATAACACTGAATCTAAACTAAACTTTAGTTGGTTTTATCTGTAAGAAAATGGAACATTTGTAAAAATAAACCTTGAAAGTGTCACTACTACTAAATATCGCTTCTCTTACATATTCATGAAGAGGAGATAGGGTTTATTTATTTGGATACCGATTATATGATTATCCGGCTAGAAAAATGCTTTGTTTGATAATAGAATATTAAAAACTAAAATAAAAAAAACCCATAGATTTATAAATAAAAATTAAATCAAATCAAATAGTATTCACAGACTTAGGCCCGTATTTGGAAACAGATGCTTGAGTCTGAGTCGAGCCTCAAGCACAGATTTATGACACTTTTCAATGGAGAACTGTCAAAAAATCTATGCTTGAGTCTGAGTCGAGACAATGCCCAATATACCCCATCGTCAGTGCAGACTTTTTTCCCCTTGAACTTGAATTAGAATTAAAGGTTCTCCTTTCGTGCACCTTACACTTCACATTTTCAAACCTTTAGGTTTTACAACATACCAGTTTCCCCAAGATGTTTGATAGTTAAGTTTGGGAGATGTTCCTCTTTTTCAAAGTAAACTAATGTGAAGTACCTACTCATTTCACTTTACTAATGACGTCTTTTACATACTATTGTTTTACTTTCAATACCGAAGCAATGGAAGATGGGCATTGAAATAATAAATTGTTTTTGTGACATGAAAACTATTTGTCCAATGAGTCATGATTTTCTTTTGTTTATTTCGTGGAAATTCACTGAAAACCAGCACACTAATTATTATAAGCTAGCTGCGCCCCTCAGTTTCACTCGTATAGAAATAAGATACTTTTCCAGCATAAAAAATAGTATAATCCAGGGTGTAATCTACATTAATGCAAATTTATTCAGAGGCAGCCTTATTGTCTAACTTGAAATCCATTATTAGTGAACTTTAGCCGATCGACCCAGTCAGAATTTTGTTGGTATTGTCTAATTAAATATCATCATCATCATCATCATCAGCCTCAAGAAGTCCACTGCTGGACGTAGGCCTCCCCTACACATTTCCATGCAGAATTATTCTGAGCCCTTTCCATTCATCGACTTCCCGCGATCTTAACAATGTCGTCGGTCCATCTGGTGGGTGGGCGCCCTTCATCTTCCGGTCTAAAAGGTCTAAACTGAAATTCATTTCGGCGTTACGCAATTCCAAAACACGAATTTCTCTCGAGCTCCATTCAGTAGGTTTGAATTTCGGTGGTGATGGCGTTGCTTATGTCAGATCGATAAACAATTCGAAAGTGACAGTTAAAGTCTAGACTAGGTTTCAAATGTCAAAAATGAAGCCGATGTCGATTACGAGTTGACTAGGGCGAAGCCCGTGATAGTGCGTTGCGCTGCGTTGCGTCGTCGCAGCGTCGTCGCTGCGTCAGTTTCCATATATTTTTTACGACATGACCCATTAGACCGTAGCGTCGTCGCGCGCGACAATTCACGGATCGACGGACGAGAGACGAAGCGAGGGGGAGGGGATGCGCTGCGTTGTCGGAGCTCCGCTGCGACGACGGACAGTGATACTGCTAGAGGAAGATAGACGAGCATAACGACTAGCTGCGACGCTCTTGCGCTGCGACATCGTGCGTCGTCGCAACGCAGGTGTGGCATACAATGCGCTGTTCCGTTGCGACGACGCGACGCAACGCAGCGCAACGCACTTTGGGCGAGGCCCCATTTACAATATGGCCCCGCTTCGGAAATGAGTGATGGTAACAAACATCACACTCAAGCCTTGCGCCCATCTATGTATCGCCTCTGTCAAATATCGCACTGTCAAAGATCGCGGCAATGTGGGGTGACTGCATATCTTTTGTTGCAATCAAAACCTAATCTTATCTGTCAGTTTTCAAATATTTTTGAGATTCGATTTCAATAGTAAACGAATAGAAACAAAACTTTTCTTTGACAAGGAATGTTGACGTAAGAAACATGAGATAGAAAATAGGAACTTCTCTTTATAAAACTAGCAGTCGAAAAATGATGGCAACCAGATACCTACGAGATCGTTGTTCCTTATTAGTATCATTTATTTGTTAGTATGAAACTTTTAAAGGAACAGAATTAGACAATCACCCGGCTGATCGCCATCGCCATCGCAGATCGCCCAGATGTGCACAAGCTCCCAAACTTTGCCATATATAAGTATTAGTAGCCAATCCTTTTATCCTCAGAATAAAAAATCCCTATGTACCTGTAACCCTAAGTAACTGTTTGCATAATGTAGTAAGTAACACTTTTTGCAACATTGATGATTGTTACCAAAAAATGTTAATTTTTCATGACAATAAATGTATTATTTACCCTGGTATCTATACTTATCTCTCTGGTGGTATCTATATTTGGTTCCAAAATTCATAGAAATCCGTGAAGGCTAGGTCGTGATTGGGCTACAAAATTAAATATATTTTCATCCATCGTAACTTTTAAAGACCACCACCCACCAGATGGACTGATGACATTGTTAAGATCGCAGGAAGTCGGTGGATGGAAAGGGCTCAGAATCGTTCTTCCTGGGAATGAGTAGGGAGGCCTATGTCCAGCAGTGGACTTCTTCGAGCTGATGATGATGATGATGAACTTTTAATGGGATAGGAAGTAAGTTAAACAAGAAATGAAATAATTCAGTGTTAGTGTATGTATTATTATTTTTAATTTAATAAAAATCAAAATCCTATGGATAAAAATATAGTGCCTTTCAAAATTGCAATAGTTTTATTTGCGTAATTTTTATATAACCATCAGGCGCTGATTTACCAACATAACAAAACAAAAAGAGGCATTATTGTACAGTCTTGGCTACAGGCACCCTAAAAAACACGACATCATCGTGTTTAACGAAAAAAATTATGTTAAAACTCAGAATAAGCCTACAGTAGAATGCGATACGACGCAGTCATGCAACAAAATCTTTAACTTATCATGAAAATGGACCCGAATGACTTTTCGAAAAAAAATACACCCTGTATGTATACACCAATGGGCTATGTTGCTGATGATTATACTAAAATTTTATAGAAATACCAAATTTACATTATTTACTTTTATTATCTCAATTTTACCTAACAAGTTGGTAAATTTTTTTGCTATAAACCATACCCTTTATATAACAATTCATAATTGTAGGTACTTATATTTATAATTACTTATAGTAGATTCTTCGGTTAACGTCTTGATTTTACATTATAATATATTTTCACCAAACTCTTACACTAACTTATTCAATCAAGTTATTTTATAGATACTGTACTTTATATAAGGCTTATTCAGCTCTGCACGTATTGACCATGTCTTTCCTGTGGATTAGGCCATCTAAGCTGTCAGGATTATAGGTGCTGGCCTATTCCATCTAAAATCCTGTCCCAGGCACCATAGCGTCTCACAAGTATGACTTGAGTAATCACCAGTTACCCCTAACGATAATATAAACATATATTTTTTTATTTATACTTTAATACCTAGCATAAGATAGATTAATATTTTATTTATTCTTCACTATTTGAGGATCGTACCCGAAGTCGGAGTTTTGCTACCACATTTCGTTACCAAATGTTGTTTTCGTTTCGCTTAATTGTCTCTCTCTATTGTATGGAAAAAATATGAGACAGCAAAAATACGTTACGTAGTTAGAGTTGTTGTCTCATCTTTTCTACATACAATAGACAGAAACAAATAGGCGAAACGAAAACAACATTTGGTAACGAAATGTTGTAAATGCACTGGGACTTCGGGTACAGAGTTCTATTAGCAATCTTGTAGTGAGAGTGGTATGGCTATGGTTCAATTTTGTACGTATCAACTAATTCTGAAACGCCAGCGTTGTCGCCGTATATTGCAGCCACTCCTCCTTCACCGGTCTTCACTCCATTGATATTACTGGAAGAGTGATGTTCACTCACAGATGTCATTACAAAAGTCTCGCCGTCCTTGGGATCGTAAGTCCTTATTTCATCGGCAGACATGGGTTTTTTGTGCTGTAAAATATAAAAATTTAATGTTTAATCGAATAATAAAGGCAATCTCTGTTCCGTATTGCTACACGTGATTACGGGATAATATTTTAAAATAACAGGATTCCAAATTATCTGAAAATATTCCCAAATGCTTAAAATCCCGTAATCTGAAAAAGGTAGTGATATTTTTTATTATGTCGGGGTTTTCGGAACAGACAGGCAATACACATTCACTCGTTTTCGTATTTTGGTTTTACCATAATTATAGCTCATGTAAAGTTAATGTGAATTTCAAATTTATAATGATTAATGTCCTGACATTTTGATTTATATTTTACTTTTGACATTGTATTTACCTAAATTTGACCAAAAATGTTTATGCTCTATTATTTTTATTTTTCTTTCGGTCTATAATATTTTTAATTATTGTAATTGGTGTCAACCATTATTATTAAAGTAAAATATAAATACAAATAAATGCAGGCTATAGATAGATAGATAAGGGGTAGGTTACCTCAAATTTTGGAAATTCAAACGGCGGCATAGTTCTGAATTCAAACGATGGAGTTTTGAATTCAAAAGTTGGAAAGGTTGGAGTTCTAAATTTAAAACTCTCAAAATTAAGCTTTGGTTTCATAAAATGCTGAAAAAATAATAACTTTAATTAGTATTGTGTATAATGTAGTAGCTAGTTCGTCTTTGTGTGTTCTGTATTTACCTTCAGTCAGTATGTAAGAAATCCATAACTTATTAGATATTAACTATTATGTAACTAATTATTAGGTATTTATGATTTGTATGGAGTGTTAACAATTATGTACCTGAAAAATTAATTTTAAATTTATTACTCGATACAATAAAAAAAATTATTGATTAAGAAATTCAAAAAAGCATCAAATTTATGCCTTCTCGCTTGAAAATATTTTTCTGCAGAATAAAGTTTAATTTAAGCCTTGCGCACATCTAAGTGCTCTGCGGTGGCGATCAGTGAAACGCTGTCAAAAATGACAGCGACATTTGACAGAGTGTCACTGAACGCTTAGATAGTCTTAGAAGGCATAAATAAGGCAATCAATAGAAGTCAAAAATATAACAAATACAGACATTTATTTTATAATTATTAGCATGTATTAGTAGGAAAAAAATGACGAATATGATTCAAACATGGCATGGTGACACATACCTACTTCTGAGTCTCGGCAGGGTATTCGACTAAAACAAAGTTTAATATGGTTTAATATTGAATCACAACACTGCATCTCAAAATATTTGTGTGGTATAAAGAAAAAAAATAGCTATTTGGTTCCCATCGTGCAAGCTCTGTTTAGTTGGGGTTAGATAGTATAGAGATAGTTCTGATAGTGATTTGTAGAGATAAATTGTGTACAATATTCATTATTTAGTCTAGATATTGTTACAATTGCAAATAATCATCAAAGTTTTGATTTCTATCACCATATTGATTTCAGGCACGGCAGCTGGTTTCTTAAGGGGTACGATTTCCATACAAACTTAATTTACACAACTATGGGCGAATAAAGTATTAATGTACACTGAAATAGCTGTAATAGGCTTTTACAGTGGTCCTTATTACCGGCCAGTTATATAAAGTTGGAGTGTCAGCCGTTGGTCGTGGTAGTCGGGGCTTAAGAAAAAGAATGACGAAAAAATTACTTTTTTGGTTTTTTATTAATATTTCTGTTATCCTACAGTTTTTTCCAACTTTATATAACTGGCCGGCAATAAAGACCACTGTAAAATTCAGCTATTTCAGTGTACATTTATACTTTGTTTGCCCATAGTTGTGTAAATTCAGTTTGTATCGGAATCGAACAACCTTAAGTTTGAAAATATGTGTCAAGTGCACGAAAGGAGCCTCCTTGAGGCGCACTTAAAATCCTTTCACCACACTTGGTTTGAAAGAATCAGTTACACGATAAGAAGAAAAAGCTGGTTTCTATTACAACTTTTGCCTTATTTTGGGCTAGATCCTTAGACAGCTAGAAAAAACGCACGAATATCGATTTATTGTTTTAAAGGTGCCTTAGATCTTACATGATTTACGAAAAATATGTCCATTATTGTTCACCATGACATCTGAGCCTCCTTCGCCTTTCGAGTTGATAAAAGTGCTTGCGGCCACTCCATTATACGTTCTTCCATGCATGGGCTTTGCTTTTCTCACATCGTCGAATGTTGGCATAGGATACGGTTCGTTAGGCTGGTTAGGTTCGTTAGGCTGGTTAGGTTCGTTAGGATTACAAGAACTTGAGCTTCTGTAACCGTAAATGGGCAATGGAGGAGGAGGGGGTAGGTACATCTGGGGGAAGCCAGGCAGTTTAGGAGGCTGTGGTATAGGTAGCGCCGTTTGATATCCTATTATTTCTAATTGCTGAAACGAAACGATACAAAATAAAAGATAGGCTTGAACTGTCACGTTTGAAATACAGATAGTGCAATTCACGAAGACGCGCCCCACCAATTTTCGGTTGAGGGGATCGCGGGGTGCGGGGAGTTTGCTCCGAGCGGCAGTCGCGAACCGTAGTCTATTCATTGTAGTGTGCGTGTGCACTCATAGGTAATTAGTGTGTACCGATAACACTCAAACATTGACGGAAGCTTGCACACATATACTATAAACGGTTAGGAGGAATAGTGGGGCGCGCCTTCGTGGATTGTACTATCTATAACTAGGCGCATGTTATACACAAGCGCGGTACTCGTTAGCTGCGTGGTTTCATATGTTTGACAACGTGGGACAACGTTTCCACTGCTATACACGAATATGAACCCACGACTGTCCCGTGGCCCACCATGGCGCGAGTAGAGGCTACGCACGTGCCACGGCTTTGCTTGAATAATATGTAGCCTACGTAGCTCAACGCCATGCACGCTGTACACGCGGTACATGCAATCGATGCGTAGCGTGCGTGTGTTGAGCTCACAGAATACAGAATACAGTAGAAAGGCGATCATGCGCCTTTGTATGGGAGCCGATGTCGCCAGTTTTACATTTCCAATATCATATTTAAAATATCACTAAATATGAGGATTCTAAGAAAAAAGACAGAAGGAAGATGCTAAGAAAGTATTTCTTTGTGTTATCTTGTCGCTTAACTTGTTCAGAAAGTAATTCTTGCGCTGCTGCAAGGCATTTTTCACTTCTACGACTCCCGAATAAACTGTTTAATTTGTATGGAGAAAGGAGCATATGCTCATGTATTTTGGCAACACTTTTCCGGCCACATGGCCGTTCTACTTTGTTCTGTGTTAACCGCCTATTCAAGCAAGCCACGCATGTATTAATGACGTCAATTGATGCGTAGTCTGCCCGTGGGTTGCAGTGGGCACAATCACATCACATACGATTTCTCGCAAAGCGAAGCCTCTTCGTGCACCGCGGTGAGGCCGCGCCCTTATGTTACGTTTGGACGTGCCTCTGGCTAATCTCCTTAATTAAAATGAGATTAATTTATTTAATTTATTATGAAAAGAGCGTGTGTGTGATGTGGACAAAGACGAACTAGGTATGATATTGTGTTTGTTGTGTGTGTGTTTATTTACCTCTCGATTTCTGTAACAAAAATACAAAGTTATGTTTTGAAACATTCTGAAAGTTTATGTTAGCTGCACATTTAATTTTGGCTAGTATTTGAACAATACCAATATTATTTTTATATCATAATACATACTTGATTAAAAAATTATATTCTTACCCGAAATTATGTTGTCCCATAAAACCTGCAACAGAACAAAATAGTCTTTATTTACAAAAAATAACAAAAAAAGCCTCACGTACTAATATTGTCAAGTTAATATCTATCGATATAAAAGAAAGTTGTATTAGTTACACTATTTATAACTCAAGAACGGCTGAACCGATTTGGTTAAAATTAGTGGGGAGGTTATTGGAGACGGAAATAGGATACTTTTTTTCCGAAAGGGACGTAATGGGAACTATTTATTCTCAATAATCGATCGAACTTCACTTTGCAAGTTCGTTTGATCATATATCATAATTGAGAATAAATATAAGAAGTAAAAACTTTTTAAAACAAGCTAACGTAAGTCAAAATTGAGTTGTAAGATTTTACCGGAACAAGTTAGATATGTACAAGCTTGTATTATTGCCATGTATACCTAATCACGCTATAGATAGATGGAACTCTAAAAATCAGAAATTTTTCTCTACTTTTGTCTTTGGCTTTAACATTTTTTTCTACATACTGGGCCATGGTTGTAATAGTTCAATCATCGGTGTTATACTTAGCAGATTATTTGCACTCCATATATGTATAGTTCTTCATTCTAGTCTCTTATTATTCCAGTCTCGTTTCAGACTAATTGAGTATTGTTTCAGAAAATTTCAGAATGCAGCTCTTTGTTTGTTAGGTACCCTCATGAGTCATTCTAGAAGTGATGACGTCACGAGTAGTATTTGAACAAATGGTCCAACGTTGTGCGCAATAAGACAGGAGTATTATTGCCAATTATAAGAAAATTATTATAGTAGTAGGCAACAAATATTGCACAGGCTAATTTCGGCTTCATAGAACGTAGTGTACGTCAGAATGAGATAGCGCTCTTCGAAGCCGAAAAGCTGATGTGCAATATTTATTGCCTACCACTATACCAAAGAACATCTCTGGTGTTTTATGAGAAATGCCTAATAAACAATTCAGTGGCTCTGGCTGTTATAAAATAATTTGATTAAGAGACGTGATTTAAAATTATATAATGCATTTACTTATAAATAAAATAACTTCGAATACCTGCAAGTATTTGTAAAGTTTACAAAATAGACACAAAACATATCAGCTATATGAGACAAAACAATACAAACGATTTACAAATAGCTAAACTTTTGGCATGTTTTGAATAAATAAATAAAAACATAGAAAAATTAAAATAACAATCGTAGAGCAGGCGAAGCATGCCCCTGAAATCTGAAAAACCCCATCTCCCCCTCCATATTTTCTTCCAGATGTTTTCTTCGGTTCTTCAAATCGGAAGCACAGAATATCAAAAAGATACCAAATCACTTACCGGCAGAAAAGGTGACCAGGAAGATAGCTACGACCAACATAGTCGTGAGCGCCATAATCGACAAATGTACGAAACACTTTTTAAAAAACTAATTATTAAAATCGTGCTGTAACTACCGATGGTAAGTCTCACACTGGATATTCATGCACAATATATTCACTTATGTATTAAGTATTCATGATCATTGTTTTTAAAACTATTCAGCTGTACAAATAATAATGTGAGACATACACTTATTATTGGTAAAGTTATTGGAAATTCTAGAAAGAATTGGTACGCAAATTGTCACCGCATTAAAAACTTTTGTTTGTAAAGTCAATTATGCGCCAAACCGAACATTTCCATGGAAATTTACAAATTATCTGGTTTTATTATTTATTATTACAAATAATTTAATTTACAAATAAACTTTCAACAACAGTATTTGCTAAATATTAACAAAACACGAAACAGAACTATTTGCAGACGTTCCAAAAAAAAAAAGATAATCCAAATCAGTGCCAATCGGAAGCGTCTCCAAGACGCTGGTTAACCTTGAATTGCAACGTTGTTTTCAAAAAATACAAGTAAATATTTATAAGTTTAAATATTGCAGTATCCTAGAATCGATTTTTGAAGAAAATATTAGTTAATAATATTAGGTCGCGCTATGTAGATTGAAGGCTTTTGATATAAGTAGGTACTGCAGTATAGCTAATATGCGACGTTCAGTTTAAAAACGTGACGGGTTATTTTTATTAGTGCACGATACAGATACGAGAATGAGTGGTGAAATGTATTAAAAAGTGTTGTAAAAATAATTCCCAGAACTTGTATCTCTATTATTCAAATTTTATGAACAACGGGATATTTACCATGATTTACCATGATTATTTTGGCTACAGAAATAAAATATTTTTCATTTTTCATGATTTAAATATTAGGTAAACAACAATGCAGTACGAAAAACGGCAATGGGCAGGTCAATAAAGCCTTAGAGATTGTTTTAGCCCGTCTCTCGTTCATGAAATCTCTCCTTTTGTTATACCTGCCCCACTTAGCCAAATTGATATGCTTCCGTCAAATAAATTCCTACAACGACAAAGAGTTCCTGCTTCACATACCTAGGTATCGGAGATCTAATAATAACTGAAGTCGGCCAGTTATTGAGTGGACTTCAGAAATAATAGAAGATAGAAGATCGATCGATATCAAGGCTCCACGCAGACAGGGATCCATAAAACTCATTCATTTTGACATAATTTCGACGTAATAGGATCGCGTAAAGAACGTAACTTTTATTGCATTGTCGCCAACGTTGCAGCCGGACATAAGTTTGAGGTCGACAAAAGCACAGCACCTCGTTTACAACAATCCACGTGTGCAAATAAAAAATTTTTTCTCAAACTGGTCATCAACTTTTATTTAAGTTTTACCAAAATTGGTGCAACCGTTACGGTAAAGCGCTAACACAAGCAACTAAAAACAACTTCACACCGGAAAAAACAGTTTCATAGATAATTTCACGCATACAAAAATACAATTTTTAGAGCCAACTGGAAACTTGTGATTTTTCGCATTAAAATGTTAATTGTATTAGGATGATTAGTATAAAAACAGGTTAATAAATCCGCAATTCAAATCTGACACAGTCGATGATAGGTAAAATAGTAGCAAACTAGTTTTTAATTTCGTCAATGCATTACGTATTCTTTCCTTGTGTCGCACATTGAGAAAATACGTGTTCAATGTCATTGTTCGTTAGAAAGTGGCTAACGGCATTTTATGCTCGTTTCAGAAGGCTCATTCTGAGTTTTAACATCATTTTGTCGTGTCTTGTCGTTAGCATAATCGTTAGCCCCGATTTAGTGGAGAAACGATGAGCGCTCCTACAGAACCATTTTTATTCACACACTATAATAAGAAATCCAACATTAGTAATATAACATGAGGTAACAAGACTGTTATGTTACATAAGGCCATAACAGGTTTTAGCAAAATACCAATTCATACAAGACAATTCGGTATGTATCGTATTCGGTTCCGCAGGTGTGACTATAATATATTCGAGACATTTCATTGAACATTTTATAAAATTAAATGGTTTTGCATAAATATTCGTATCATAGTACGAGCTTAGCTTAGCTTGAGCTAGTATATTTTATCAAAGATCATGTATAATTTGGACTTTGATTACATTATGCGGTTAGTGATGTTTAAAAACGATTCTAAAAAAAAAAAGATCTTTAATTTTGTCGTCATGATGAGGCATTATTTTTTCAACGTGACGTATTCTGATGAGACGAGACTGAAAAGACTTATAACTTAAGGCCTGTGGCGTTCAATCGCGAACACCTAGGGCGTTCGCGATCAATGAAACGTTGTCAAATATCGCTGTCAAAGACAGTGTTTCACTGGTCGCCATCGCCAGTGACCTAGGTGTGCGCAGGCTTTAAGGCTCAAAACATAGACTAAACGCGTCTCCACTCATGTCATACAACGGTCACCATTTTTAGAGAACCGAACTTTGGCCATCGATGGCGTCTTTAATAGGCCTTTGTGTTTTTAGTAGTATCGATTAATGTTAGCCAGGGGACATGGCGTTGGCTAAATAATTCATTACTTACCATAACTTTGAAAATCGCTGTCAACGCTTCATATCTTGATGTAGGTACTCTATTTTTACAGTTATTACAGTCTCGGTTTTAAAGGAACGATGGCTTACTCGGATGGAACAAAACAGACTACTGTGGACGTCAGATAATGACTCTTCTTCTTCTTAATGAATCACATCTATCCATTTTGGATCAATTTTTCCAGTGTCCAGTAATGAGGATATAAAAACCTTTCTCCATTCCTGAGTTATGTCAAAGTCAGTAAAAATTAGTCACTCTGTAAAAAAAACAACCTCAACCTAGATTCGATTTCTGTCATTTTGGGAAGTCACATTGCTGTTTTTCTGGTGTTATTTTGAGTTCTGCTGCTTAATTTTGGTGGTATTACGAGTATAATCAATATTACTTGAGGTCTTAGCACAAAGTGGGAGCAGTCAGAATAATACGTATTTTTATTTGAACGAAAATGTTTCCGATTCTTATGAATTTGTACTAGGCCCAGAAGAATGCCAGTGCGTACTCACGTCATCTGGCTAATGAAGTTTTAGTCCGCAATGAACCATTAAGGGTTTTAGTCAGTCAGATGGTTCCATGATGGAGCTCGTCCCGACAATAAAGACCAAGGATAAAGACCCCCAGACAATCCCTCAAAGAAATGTCAAATCTGCCAATCAAAACCCAAAACCTGTCATGTTAATGCAATAAAAAAATCTGCGTAGCATCGGAAGCCCACATTGAATACGTTTAAAACACCTTATAAAGGCCTGCGCACACCTAGGTTGCTGGCGTCGGCGATCAGTGAAACGCTGACAAATTTGACAGCGATATTCGACAGCTTTTCACTGATCGCTATCGCCAACGACCTAGGCGTGCGCAGGCCCTAACTATAAAGTACATACTAAAAGTATGAGTCAGTAGACCAAAATGTTTATGACGCCAGAAACAGTTATAGTAGTATGTTTATAAAAATACCCACTATTTGAGGTATACCTACTATTTAAGGTTTCTGTGTTACGTTAAGAGCGACATGTCCTGACTCCAGATGAAGTGGTGGCATGCGCGCATGTGACGCATTGACCGTGACACGGACGTGTGGCCGTGCTCCTGGTCACAGGTCTGCGTTTACTCTGTAAGAAGGTTAGGGCTCTCACTTGATTTGAAAAATTAGATGGTGAATTAGACTACTGATGTGCGCACAGCACTGGGAACATCCAATGTGTTATGTAGTACGTGAAACGTATGGCAGAAAAACCTGTGGGTTTGCACGGATTTCCTTACTATGTCTGTGCCTATTATTTTTTATCAAAATAGACTTCTTTCAAATTTTTTTATATGTAAATATTGTGGACCTCCTACGCAAAGCTTAAGAAACCAGATAGCTGATATAATAAGTACTTATATTTACACATTTTTTTATAAACGCATAATTTGAATACAATATAACACCTAGACAGAGAACAAACATCTACATTCTCCGTTTTTATTTGTTCTCGGTGGCGACCGAACTTACGCCTTCCAGTGCAAAATGCAGCTACTACCAACTGAGCTGTAAAGGCTGTGTATTTGATAAAACCACAAGAACCACGCAGTCATAGATAAATATGACTGACTCTGTTATTACAAGTGTCCATAGATAACAAAAGATGGGCCGTATCCTTGCATGTTAGCTTGACTCCAAGAGTATTGAATTTTGCTCAAACAATAGACGTTATTGTCGGACCAATATGGCTGCAATAAATCTACACTCTGAACAGAACATGGATGTGTCAACCCTATCTTTAATAAGTCATTGTGTATCTTTAAAATCACTTGTATTTCTACACAAGGATATGAAGCAAAAGCGATAACGTACATGGTCAACGGGCGTGGTCAGAGAGTAGAGAGAACTGGATATACGTACCGGTAGGTTCAGGAACCGATTTGTATGATGCAAAAAGTTGATGACATGTTTTTGTTCGTTAACCTTTTAAAACATACGCGAGCTAAGTGCGTTAATGTACCTGGCCACACTCAACCCGTAACCCGCCCGATCACTCGTTCATCTAATTATTTTCATGTGTTGTTACTTCCGCATGGTTTTCATTATGACGATGAATATTTAATTTCAATATCTACCATTATATTAGTCATGGCAGTAAACGAGTTTTGGTGACATAACTGACCCGATCTATTACGAGTAGGTATTTACTTACTCACCGAGGTGTTCTAAATTCAACTCTATAAAAATAAATCCTGCAAGTACTGTTAATAGAATTGTATTACCAAAGCATACCTCATCACAGACCTTTACTTCCGTAAGTGAACACATAAAGACGTGCTTGGATTCCACAACCTCTCATAAAATGCAAGTGGGACGATCGGGTTTCCCAACCATTCGGCCATCTAGTATCTCCATTAAACTGCTCAGACAATGCTGTCGTTAAATCTTAAAGGATTGGTTTGGGGTGGGGGGATCGGTGCGGTGGTCGCAGGATGTGGTCTCGAGCTCGCAGTGGGTTTTCTGAAGGCTGCGTCGCGAGCCGCATGCCAACACCGCGACTGACCTCGTACGACCCTATTAAAACAAGATACGTCGCCGACCCGACATAGTGTCACCGATGATCCGCAGCATGAGGTCCATCTGCTTGTGTTTGTGTTTGGCGGCCGTCGTGGAGGTGGTAGTGCCGGTGCCGCTGGCAGGTGGGATTGTATTCCCAGATGACAGGAGACGAGAAAAGAAATTGGAGCCTATTATCACACCGCCAGTCCTACCGGTGCTGGAGCATTTGGAGCGGGATCCAAGTACTCTACTGCCGAGTGAAAGGCGAGCGCCTCAGCCAGTGAAGCCTCGTTTCGGATTTGGCGGAGGGTTCAACGTCGCTCCATCGAACGGTGGTCTGACAGCTAGTATCAGCAGCAGCGCCAACGGGGCTGGCGCCAGTCAAGCTGCCTCACAGTCCTTCTCCTTTGGGTTCAATGAGGGATTCAGCGCGTCTCATTCCGCGAGTCAGGCGTCGTCGTTCAACGGCTTTGGAAGGTCAGTGACATTTGTGTGTTATGGTCCGGTTAGTGACACGGTTGACAGGTCAACCACATCAGTCTCTTTGAGCATGCATCATCTCTTGATTATGGCTGACATTGCGAGATTGGCACACCTTCACCCACACCGTACATATGGGGTCTTTAGTAACTTTGGCAGGTGTTATTACCTGGAGTTTAAGTATTAAATTTGATGAATATATATAATGAAAAAGAAGAAGAATTTAATACAAAGAATTTCAACGCACTCCTTTTCAAAAAATGATAACACTCACGATTTGCGAAGAAAAAACTTGTAAAAGTTTTATTTAAAACTTAAAATTAATATTCACCTGAAAAGACCAAATACAAAGGTACAAGCATAACTACAAATCAATACAAGTCTATTTTCGTTGTTAAATTATGACTAAATTGACATTTGAAATTGTATTCTGAATGCCTTCTCGTATGATCCGGTTTAAAATTAATAGTATAATAGTCAAATATCCATACAAATTCACCGTACTATTTTTGGCACTGTTAGAAAACCAGTGAACATTTTACCGAAATGTCCTGACGTATAATCCATACGCAACACTTACTAATAGGATTATGCTTTGATGGAGGTGGTTTTATCAGCTTTCGATGATAAATGCTTACTATCATTGATTGGTACTATGTACATTTCACAAGGCACCATCTAGCCCTATTTGCTGGTACAAGAGGTTACCTCACAGACCCAAGAATTACTCTTAGGAGGGTTACGTAGGTTGATGTTTACTCATATGATGTACCGTCAGCAATGTGCCTTTGCCATGTAAGAAAATGGTGAATGTACCTTGAAAAGTGTTTGAAGGCTTGCAGAATACAAATAAGCCAAAATGTTATCATGAGAGCACGTTCACACAAGCGAGATTCGTACGCGATTTTAGTCGGCGCGACAACACGTGCGAGTCGCGTAAGTGCTGCTTGCTTCTTAGAAACTTTTGAATTTACAGTATATATGTCATTCACATCATCATCATCATCATCATCTTAGCCCGTTTGCACCCACTGCTGAGTAATAGGCCTCCTCTTTATTGGGCCATTCTTTCCGGTCTCTTGCGAGTCTCATTCCCTCATTCCCAACCCTCACAACAATGTCGTTCGACCAACGGGCGGTCTGCCTCTAGGTCTTTGAGCATCCCTTGGCCACCATTCTGTTGCCAATCTTTCGTCCATCTCCCGTCGTCCCTTCTTGCCAAGTGACCTGCCCATCTCTACTTCAGTTTCGCGATTCGCGTACCCACATCCACGATTTTTTTCCGGCGTCTTTTGTCATTCACATAAAGTACCTACATATTTTATCGGGCGGAGCGGAGGCGGCGCGGGTGCTGTGTTTTCTATTCGAGCTATACTATAAAATCGGATATCGATAAAATTATGTACTTTACGTGAATGACATAAACTGTACATTCAAAAGTTTCTGAAGAGCAAGCGGCGCTTACGCAACTCGTATGCGGTGTCACACCGGCTAAAATTGTTTTCGAATCGCGCTCGTCTGAACGTGCCAGGGTACGGGTTTCAGGCAAAACGGATATGCACGGAAGGATTATTTCAAGAAGTGATACAAAAACTTAAACCTGCCTGGAACTAATGGGCAAATTGCGCCTAGGCCCACCGTTTTATTTAATCAAGAAATGTTAAATAACTTTTGTTGCCTACAGTCCACAACGCCCAAGATAGCTGTGACGTTTGTAAAGTTTCCAATCACTGCAACAATATGATATAGTATATAACATACCTTGCGTATCGGGGCGATGTTGATTTGTATATAGTGGACATCCACAACTCCACATCACAGGACCGGGATGAGTAGAACCCCTTCCACTAATCCCTGTCCGGTAGAGAGGCCTTGTTGGGATGATAACACCTGAAAATAATAATCATCATCATCATCATCAGGCTGAAGATGTCCACTGCTGGACATAGGCCTCCCCTACACATTTCCAGGAAGAACGATTCTGAGCTCTTTCCTTCCACCGACTTCCCGCGATCTTAACAATGTCGTCAGTCCATCTGGTGGGTTTTCCAACGTTTCGTCTTCCGGTTCGTGGTCGCCATTTGAGAACCTTTATTCCCCAACGGTTGTCAGTTCTTCGCTATATGACCTGCCCATTGCCACTTCATCTTACTAATTCTAAGAGCTATGTCGGTGACCTTGGTTCTTCTACAGATATCCTCATTTCTGATTCTAGCACGTAGTGAAACTCCCAGCATAGCTCTCTCCATAGCTCGTTGCGCGACTTTGAGCTTGTGTACCTACATAATGCCCTTTTATTACAAACGGTTTTTCTTATTACAGCAGTTTCAGTGGCAGCCAAGCTAGCAGTCAAGCAGCATCATTCAACGGTGGAGGAACCTCAGCGTCAGGCGCGGCGTCTTCTGCCTCTGCCTTCGGAGGCAGCTCAGGCAGCCAGAGCGCATCTTCTGCCTTTGGATTCAACAGCAATGGTTTCAACACGTTGAATGGGTTCCAGCCACCTGACGTGAGTTTACATTTACATATTCGAATTAATATTCTCTAACTAAAGTGGCCTTTCTGACTGGCCTCTTAGCTCAGTTGGCAGTAGCTCTGCCTTCTGCGCCGCAGGTCGTGGGTTTTATCCCCACCGAGAACAAATATTTGTGTGGTGAACACAGATGTTTGTTCTCTGCCTGGGTGTTATATTGTATTCTATGTATGTATTTAAAAAAAAAAGTATTAAAGTACTATCTGGTTCCCATAGCTCGGCTTAATTTGGGGCTAGATAGTGTTGTGTGCATTGTCCGCATTATTTATTTATTATTATTATTTTATTTCTTACCTTTTCCCGTTTGTTTACATTTCAGGCCACCTTCGGTGAAGGTCTTCTGGACGTCAGGCATCGAGGAGTCCCCAATTTTCCCTTCCCGCAGTTTCCCAAAGGCTTCGGCGCTGGAGCCTTCCGCCGTTCTCGGCCGTCGGCCAGAAGCAGAGAAGGCGTCATAACTACTTTTATAGTGTCTGACTAATACTGTGATGTAATTCGAACCTAGATTGTATAGCTCTGATTAGGAAACTTGAATTAAGTAGTCCGAAAAAAGTGAAAAGATCTACTCCTACGTAAAGATGGAGTGGAGTAGTTAGGATAAAAAGCGACTTTTGTTCAAAAGTCAAAAAAGGATCTGACTTTTGTTTTGACTTGCAGCCATATTGAGAAATGTGGCTGCAAGTTTAGTCTTTTGAAACCACATCTGACTGTTCCATGGATAACAGCCATATTTCTATACAGCAAGATAAAATTTAATGTTTCTTGATCAATTTCTTGTTTGTAAATGTTAATTTTTATAAAAAGAGTGTTTAAAAGTTCAATGTTCAGTAATTTGACTAAGAAGATTTTTAAATGGGGACGAATGCTACTAAAAAAACTAAAACCCTACCCGCTCCACACTCAGGACGAGCGAATTATACGAAGGATTTTTGAAGTGACTTCCCGCTCGTCTTCTGTGGGCGAAAAGTGGGGAAGACGACCGGGAATAACCCGGTTTTTCAAGTTTTAAAAATAACAATTATTAAAAGTTCTAGTCGAAGAAGTCAGTGAACGTGCGTGAAGGTAAACACTACTTTCACAAACCTTGATTACTAAAGGGCAAAATTAGCTTCCTCGTTTAAAGGGCTCAGTAAAAAAACGAAAATCGCATGTTTTAAAAGTCAAGAGATTTAATGAATGGGTCCCAAAACGAACCTAGTAACCAAGTAGGTTGGCTTTGGATACAATGTAATATATTTTATTGTAGTTTTTGTGAAACAGAAGTGATTCAACGCAATACACTATTTATTTGTAAATAAGTAAGGTAATTTGGTATCTTTTTTTAGTCATACGTTTGCTTTTCTATACTTCTGTCAAATTGATTAATGTCCTAACGAAAATGTAAGGTATTAAAATTGACCGTGTCAGGACTAGAAGACCTGCTATTTTTTTTAAGAGTTTAGCAAACACTTATCAAAAAATTGCTTGAAACTACCCTATCAAGTATTAATGTTTTTTATTTTCTACAGAGATAAGAAAAATTGCACCAACTATCCATATCAAATTGTAATTGTTATTAGGCCTGGTTTCTCGGTTTGCTAATCGACAAATTAAATATTTGACAACTGTTTGACTTTATTTGAGTTGCTACTCTATTTGCTGCAGCTGTCAAATATTTGATTGGTCGATTGGCAATCCGTGGAACCAGGTCTTAGTGATTTTGACCCACATTCTTTGTTTCGTGTATTCTTTGCATGTATCAGTACAACATAGGTACCTAACTTTATTTATTATTAATTATTGTTAAAGAAAAATAAATGAACTACGATAAAATATGTTCACGATTTATTGTTACCTATCAAGGTACTCCTCCTAGTCACAGAAAATCCTATACAATGTAAGGCCTAAAGTTCAAATATATTTTTACAGTTGATTGATAACTTTTCGGTAGAAGCAAAAAATATAATATAAATTTATATTTTTATTTTTTCTTATTTTATGTTCTTTTTGTAATATTTTGATTTTTCTTTGCTTTTTTTTCATAATTTAATAGTGTGTTTAGGTGTGCTGAAGCCTTGTGCGAATTGCTACTCAAAAACTGCTAGGCTAAGCTTGCTGCTTGTAAAATACGACCAATAAACATCAGATTCAGGTCTATGTAGGTAGTACCGATTATTTACTGTGGTTAGTGAAATGCGTTTTAGTTATGTATACCTGCGCCGGTTTTTCAAATTTTTATTTTTTATAATAGACCTATTGTTAACTCAACAAAATTTAATCATGGTAAATATCCCGTTGTATCATAAAAATAGTGTTAAAAACCATGATAGTTTCAAATTAAGACCTATAGTTACTTACTTACATCGATGTGTTATATTTATGATCATTTGGCAGATTTTATATTATATCGTTGCTGCTTGTTGAAAGTTATTTTTTTCTAAACGCCTTACTTTATTTTAACAGCAGTATTATCATTAAGATTTTAAATCACCATGTTAAATTGTACCTACACTATAAAAAAAAGTAGCAATATAAAAAATCTAGCAGATACAATATATATTACATACAGGCAGGTACTAGCTGAAAATCTGTATTTAAAAAATACAGATTTTTGCATGTAATGTACCTAATGAGTATAAAAATCTTCTGATCTGATCTAAGAACTTAGTCTAGTACCTAGTATGCATAGTCTATGTAGTTTTGTTTATTAACTATTATTTATTCTATTTAATAGGTTCTCCACAGAGTCTAACAAAGAACCTTCTAGGCAAGAATAATCCGCGAAAACCGGTCCTCAGGTGAACTGGTCTGGTGGTTAAAAAATATACCTTTTAGAACTCGCATGCTCGTGAACCATCCTTCATGAAGGCCAACATTTTATTATCTAATTTAAATCTGATTCATATTAGCAAGATTTAAACAGAACCTAAGGAATAAAAAATAAACAAAACGCAGAGGAGTTCATCGTAGGGCCTGACCTACCTATGACGTGCCTGACGTGCGTGACCTACGAGGCAATGCTTGGTTATATGCGATCAACAGGTGCTTGTTCTATTAGCTAGTTGAATAAAAAATACTAATTGGTTGTTTTTATTAAAATATCATGCGGAAGGAAAATGTGGTATTCTTCCGATAAATAAATCCAAAATCATTTACATTAGAATAACAGGTCCATCATCTGTTAGAGTAAGTACCTACGTACGGTTGCAGGTAATAAATATTGCACATCGACTTTTCTGCTTTCGTAGAGCGCTATCCCATTCTGACGCACACTACGCTCTATGAAGCCGATATTAGCCGATGTGCAAAATTTGTTGCCTACTAATATAGCTACCCATCTCGAAGGAAGTCTTGAACGCGTTTTGTTTTCTACTAGCAAAAGCAAGTAAAGCAATAAAACGATCAATCTTCTTAGTCACACCAATAAATTTTCAAAGCTGTCGAAACTTTTATAAGTAGTTACGGATCCTTCCCATCTCAGGGTGAACTAGTCAAATGATTTATGTAAATGATACTCATACAATGTCAACTTATTTTAAAAACTAGAAAATATACCATCATTCTACTTCAATCGGTTGATTTGTGCTCTCGTTGGCTGTGTAAATAACTACAGTCTATCTATCAATCATGGAGCGATTGTTACTAGTTCTTACGTGTTTGTGTTGTGTTAGTTGCTTCAAAATAATGCCACTCAATTTTCCACAAGATGAGGATATTACAACAGAAAGTGCTACATTGCAGAGTGGTGTTGTAGCCTTCACGAATTTACCCACGACTGACGTTGCTCCAGAAGTAGTGGCCGACACTACGTCTGGCTCCTCAACTACCTTGTCAGAACCTGCATCACCTTCATCAAGCCCAAATACGCCATCGGTTTTAAACAGTTCGAACTCTACTGATTCTACAAGCTTATCACACCCTGAACCTGTATCAACGAGTCCCGAATTAGAGGTTAAGAGTATAGAAAGCTTGCCTGAGATTACGTCTGATTCAACTGAAACAACGTCAACGAACCTAAGTACGGCTCCGTCAACAACAAGCCAATCAGAACCTGTAAAGCCTTCGACTAACCCATCAGGATCTACAACAGACTCGACACGCGAATCAGAACCTACAAAGGCTTCAAGCCCGTCAGATTCCGAAGCAGACTTTGCAAAATCAACTGAACAAACTTTGGACAGCCAATCAGAATCTGCACCAGACGTAACACCAAAATCAGGATCAAAGACTTCATCAAGCCCATCAGTTTCAGAAATAGACCCAACAAATCTAGCTGGAACTGAAAAGTCTCCACCAAGCTTATCGTCTGCATCAGACTCAAACCTCCAATCAGAACCAACAAAGGATTCAATAAGCTTGTCAGATCCCGGAGAAGATTCAACCATTCAATCAGAAGTTCCAACAAGTCTGATTGCCGAAACATCAACAAGCCTATCAAATTCCGAAACTAGTTCGCCAAGTTCATCAGAAACTGCAACAAGCTCAACAGTAGCATCGGACTCATCATTTTTTTCATATTCTGACTCAGCAAGTTCAAATGCGGCTACAGATTCAACAAGCCCTATATATTTTGAAACAGATTCCAGTTTGTTTGAAACTACAACAGAAGACCTCAGCTTTTTGTCTCTAGATTTATTACCACCAAAGGTAAATTATTTTTTTAACTGATTTAATTTGTATATTTTGGACTGACTGACACTCGATCGAAATAACTGCAGCACTTTATTCTTTTGCAGTACTTTATTATCTTCTTAGGAAAAAATTTTGGGGTGACAAGGTTTGAACAGACAACTTATAACTGTAATAACTGTAATGCTTAGAACGTGTCTAATATTATAAGCATTCAAACTGACTCAACTAACTGATCAAACTGCAAGCTTTCAACTGCTTAGGACATGATTTTAGATAAGTTAGTGTATGCTTGCCACGTACCTGATGTAACGGTATCTGTCCTTACTTTCTTGTTACAAACATCATGCTCAATATAATCAGAGCTGATAACCCCCTCCTCAAGTTTTCTATCATCATCATCATCAACATCATCATCGCACTGACATGGAAAATATACATTTCTACCATATAAAATCTACAGGTTTTTTAATACCAGACCAGAAAGATGATTAAACCCCGTGTTTGTTAGTTTTACTATTGACCTACAATAACTTGTATTTTGTTTTGTATTGTTTCAGACTGAATACCGGAATTACAACGTGATCGATCCACGATATGATTACTGAAGGGTTTCGCAGATACAAACACCTGTTTCTTCATTATTATAGCCAATAGTTTATACCTAGAAACTCTTTAGTCACAATCAATTTTTATCTACGTCGTAAATAAAATGTTAAGTACCTTTATAGTTCGGCCGTTCAGAGAATGCGTTCCTGACACGTCGCGATTGAACTGACGACGTAACTTTGTAATGGCGTTGCAGTTACGATAAAAATATTTTTGCTGGTTGTTTACCGTTTTAACAATTGATGAGCATTAAAACAACATTATTATATCAATAATCAATGAATTTTATAATTTTGTGCCAAACTGAGTGTCAAATAACTTGTTATACAATATTTTTCTAAATCTATACTGCGCTATTACAAGGTTATGTCAGCGCTTTATATTTGTAGTGCTGTACTAACTATGTGACTAACTGTGACTAACTGATCAAACTGTCAAACGCATTCTCTGAACGGCCGGACTATAATTCGTTGTCTGTATTCTTTTCTTATCGTGCCACTGTTTCTTTCGAACCATGTGCGGTGAAAGGAGGTGCGCCTCAAAGAGGATCCTTTCGTACACTTATTTTTCTGTAATGCGGCTTTACGAAGAAAATTGGATACAGTTATGCATAGTGAGTCCAAGCGCCATTTTCAGTTTTTTGGGAAATTACATAAACGCGTTTTTATTGGTAGAAGATTTGCATTTGCATCTTCAGAAAGTAAATCTATGTACATCGAAGCTTATATTTGTAATTTAACATGTTACAAGAAAAAAACACAAAAAAAGGTTTTATTTTGGAATATATCGTTAAAAATGCACTTGGACTCCTAATAAATATGATGTTCTCATTTTGCAAAACGAGTCCAAGAGACAAAATAATTATTTATTCTGGAAGATTAGCTTTAAGTGCACGTGGAAACGAATTAATATGATGTACTTTAACATGTACATTTTGCAAAATGAGTATAAGTATGACATAAAAATGTTTCCTGGACTATTTTCCTATCGTTTAATAAAAACCTTTTGAATTTCCGTATTTACTCAGCATCTTTTAGTAGATGTTACAGAGGATTGATAAAAATAAATAAAAAACTATTAAAATGGCACTGATAGTATGTCCAGAAAATAAAACAATATAATTATCATAATTTAATAAACAATAATAATTTAAAACAAGATAAGGACTATCTCAGATATTATCTTCAGCTTTCAGACAGACAGAATAATGATTGATGATATTATTGGTAAACACCAACCCCAAACCCAGAACATATCGGGTAGGATGTAGGATGGAGTAGGTAAATAATATATAAATGTACTCTTCTTCAATATGTTCCGGATCAAAAACCTAAATGGCCATCAACACCTTCAACAACAATATCATCTTCAATCGTGTCATCAAAAATCAAATCTTTGTCAAATGCTATAGCGTCGTTTGGGATATTATGCACTGTTTCATAATTTAATTTTAAATCTTTTAGTTTTTTCTCTGAAACATTTTGTCCTTTCCTACCCTTTCTTTTCTTTACATCAATTTCTAAGCTTTCTTCCTCTTCTACTGCTCCTGCCTTGACATAATGAGGCAATGGATGATTTTAGGTTTCCTTTATCTGGTTTATTCTTAACCAATTATTATTGACCTTCTCGCCCACTGTTATCTTTTTTCTGTTGACAATAGCTTTTTCCTTTTCTTCAGTATTTGTGATTCTTTGTTCTGCAGCTTGCCATAACTTTCTTGTAGTCTTGTGGAGTATAAAGTATTAATTGCAGTTTCAGAAATATAGGGTGCTTTTCGAGGAGAGATCATCAGGTCTATTTTTATACTTTTTTGCTATATTGTACGCCCGAAATAGGTAAGCTGTTGGAACATAATTACTTTTAAGATGTTTTATACACAGTTTTACAATAAAATATTTTTATCTTTATCTTTATACGTGTATTCTGGCCTTAATTTTTTTTATTCTGTTCTCCGCAACAATTAAGTTGACCAAAGAATTAAGTTTTTGACTTTGGTAAACTAGTATAATATGTGCTTCCTTAAACATATGAATTGGGTTCTTCTGCCAGCCTCTCCTTCCCAAACAAAGATTACGTTCAGAAGTTACAAACAACTGTCGCGTAGACTACTGATGCGTAACACTACGTCGTTTGGACTAGTACGGCCTTATTATAAAACAAGGACTAAAGATAAACCAAAGATGATACCTTAGTTAGACCATGGTTTAGGCAAAACCTTATTACAAATCATAGTCTATCTCCAAAACCAGGGTTAAACTATGTTTGTATTACAAAACAATGACTAGTGAAGGACTTCATAAACCATGGTCTAAATAATATCCACAGATTAAATAGCCAAATGGGTATAAATCGTTCATTCCTTCTGGTGCCACACCTTTCTTTTACGCTCCTCTCACACAAAGCTAAAGTCATAAGATCATACTACCTCGGTTTTCGTCATATTTTTTTCAGTAATTTTGGCACCTTCCCGATACCTAGGTACTAAAGGGTGCCAGGACTGTAGCAGGAGATATAGTGAAACAACACCATGCATAGAAGTACTGCAAATTGACCATGCGAATGAATTAGCGCGAACTCTTCTGCCTACAAAAGTTATGCATGGTAACTTACCTACTTCATGTCGAAACCACTTGCATTTCAGGGCTCAAGGGGCTTCCTCGAGAATCGTGAGACAACTCTTCACGCAATAAATCTACACTTTTGACGCCGAAACGTTTTGTAAATCGATATTACATATACAATCTTCGTCACATAGATCAAATGGATCGATTCATTCACGCTGTCTACTAGGGCGCTGGCCGGTACATCTCCAGCACATCTAAATCTTCGAAACTCATCACGATAATATTAAAATTATGGAAGTGACTATTTGTACGGGTGCTGGATGAATAAATTATATTTATTCGTACGGATATTATTCAAACTCGGGGCACCCCGACTTAAGTCACAAAAGTAACAGTAGGTTGTTAGGTTTTTTTTTTTTATACCTACTTAATTTCAAGAATGGTGCATTTCAGTGCAGAGAGGACCCCTCCCCCGTCCCTCCTCCTCCCTAACAATACTAAAGCCAACCCAAATTTTAACTTTACTACGCCTTTTAAGCGACTGTAAAGTGTTTTAAAAATCCAGATTCAAACTCGGGGCACTCCGACATATGTCACAAAAGTAACAGTAGGTTAGGTTTTTTTTTTTTTATACCTACTTAATTTCAAGAATGGTGCCCCCCCCCCCTCCCCCCGCAGTACCCGTATTAATAATTATAAATTGTTCGTACAGTACCTGTATTAATAGGCTCAGCCTAAAATTATTCATTTTCAATGATACCTAACCTCTAAACAATCCACTACTGATGACATGTCATTTGACGGTTTGACGTTAGACCATAGTTAAACTAGGGGTCTCTCGGGTTTATCTTTTAGTCATAGATTAAACCTGGTTTTGGAGATAGGCTATGATTTGTAATAAGGTTTTGTCTAAATCATGGTCAAACTAAGGTATCATCTTTGGTTTATCTTTAGTCCGTGTTTTATAAAAAGGCCGAGACTACTTAGTTCCGGTTTAAACCTAGCCTAAGTCATGTTTTTGTAATAAGACCGGTAATGTTTAATGGAAATGTGCTTTTTCATCATAAAATTTGGTTGTTAGTTTGAAATTGGTTGTTGGACTTGTATTGCATTTCAAAATACTTAGTTTGCTATAGAAGGCGCTTGGACTGGGTATCAAAAAATACCGCTTAGAGTGAAGCTGGCTGCAAGAGTGTTTTTTCTATGGCTTAATTATGCCCTAGTGATTACGAAAATGCGAAAAAATCAAAAAATGAAATTTGGCGCTTGGACTCCTTATGCATAACTGTATCCAATTAAGTAACCCACTTATAATAATTTATTCATCCATTCAATTATACTCTTATGATTGTAACAGTCATGCATCGTATTAGCGTATGTTACCTTGTGTCTTACCTACGGCATGTTTTTATAAAATAGTAGGTCAGTAGTAGGCACTTTAATACATGTTGCTGATCGTGTAGTTCTTATTTCAACGGCATAAGGTTTGTTATTGAATTTCTTGCAAGTTTATGATGAAGCTAAGCAAGTGGAGATTCCCACTGACAAACCGGCTACGCCACTCCTTAAATTGTATGCCAAGTCAGTAACATGAATAAAATAATAATCTGATTATATTTTACCTAAGAATGTGACTTACATAATAATTATAGCTTACACAGGTCTCGGAGTAGGATATGGAACTGTTCCAATTCGTCTATCATACCATCTTAGGATTATAATTATAATAATACAGGTTACAATAATTTATAGAATTATCTAGCATCTCTAAATAATCTATATTCCTGATATACGCGGGCTTTTATTGAAGGAAAATATCGTGAGGAAACTGGCATGTCGTAAGACCTTAACATTTCACAAACACGATTATGTCAAGTGCACGAAAAGAGCCTTTTTGAAAGGAAACTTCTTTTCTTGGTTCAAAAGAGCCAGTGACACGATGTGAAGAAGAAGTACATGTGTTTATTTTTATATCTATGTTAATAAATCCTTGTCACAGTTGATAGCACTCCACGGCTAAATCTCAAAAAATCGTGATATGAAAACAAACAAGGATGGTATAAATAAAGCTTCCTCCTCACTTCCTTTTACATTAATTATCGCGCACGATGAGGGGTATTCGCGAAACCAGCATTATTATAATATTATTAATTAGTGAATAGTTTTGTCTGTAACGATACGGAAGTGGTATTCTATTCGGTATTAGCGCCTCCGAAAAGTCCAAGAGCAATAGTGACAGAGAGAGCTAAGGATTTCCCTTTCCTACGGCTGCTAGCGAGTGGTAAGGCGCAAGATTCTTCTGAAGCTATAAAAATAAATCAACTGGTGTATGTGCAAGTGAGTAATCCTAAATACAATTACTATTGATACGACAGTAGCTTCAATCTCATTTGGATCAGTTCAGCTCATCGAGTTACTATGTACTGCGTACTAAAGAAGCTATTCGGAACAAAAGTCTTTTCCATTTTTAACAAGTTATAACATAGGATTGATAGAGAACTTTACGTGGTTAGATCGTCTAACCAAGCCAAATATATGCCGCATTAGATTGCTTCAAATGTGATTTCGTTTTGCTCAAGTTTTTACTGGCGAAAGCGCGTGTTGTCACATCGAGTGCCTAATATAGCTTTGTAGGGGTACGCCAGTTGGCTTACCCGCTGTGTTCCACTATGCGAGTAGAGATGTGCCGTCTATACATATATGTATGTCGATGGTTGAGCTATCACTAGATTGTTTGTAACGGTCTGCAGATAGCTCAACTGTTTCTTGTGTATTTTGTACATTTAGTAAATACTTGTATTTATTCTATGTTTGCAAAATAGTGCTCTTTGACTCTGTGCTTAAATATACATACATAGCGAAGGACTACGTAGGACGCTTTTTCCATATATTATAGAAATAAATCAACGGTTATAAAGACGTATCAACGATTTAATTAAATTGCAGAAACTTGAAGATCAAGAAGAGACATTAGCGATGGAAATCCCCGCAACTGGATAAACTAATAGGTGGGTCTAATTGTCTTATAGACAAAAAAGCAGCCAAGTGCGAGTCGGACTCGCCCATGAAGGGTTCCGTAGCACGACGAACTACAAAAACCTTTAATTATGTTACTTGATGTAACATAATAAGGTTCTTGTAGTTCGTCGAAAGGTAAATTGCGGTTTACGATTTATGACGTATAAAAAAAAAACTACTGGCTAGATCTTGTTCAAACCAAATATCGTTGAAAGTTTGCATAGTAATGTACAACATATATTTTTTTTAGTTTTATCATTCCCTTATTTTAGAAGTTAGAGGGGGGGGACCAACTTTTTTCAACTTTGGAAGTGTCTCTCGCGCAAACTATTCAGTTTAGAAAAAAACGATATTAGAAACCTCAACATCATTTTTGAAGACCTATTCATAGATACCTCACACGTATGGGTTCGACGAAAAAATTTTTTTTGAGTTGCAGTTTGAAGTATGGGGACCCCCAAAATTTATAGTTTTTTTTCTATTTTTGTGTAAAAATCTTAATGCGGTTTACAGAATACATCTACTCGCCAAGTTTCATCAGTGTAGCTCTTATGGTTTCGGAGAAAAATGGCTGTGACACGGTCGGACAGACAGACAGACAGACAGACATGACGAATCTATAAGGGTTCCGTTTTTGCCATTTGGCTACGGAACCCTAAAAAGGTAGGTAAGAATACGCTTAATTTTGAAATAAGTTCGTACAAAAATTTTTCAAAGACGTAAACATGCCCAGTTTATTGACTTTTAAACTAATGAAAACGCGCGACTTCATTTGTGTAAAGTTTTCGTATCGGGGTTTTTTACTAAACCCCGATGCGCCTCTTTTGGAGTTCATCATCATTATTTGCAGCAGTCACGATTTTGGGCTATAGGGGTTATTTTCAATACGATTTATAGTTAAGGCATTACGTTGATTTATTGTCAAGCAGTCAGTCAATAACATGTGTATTTATGTATTTAATAAATTAGAAGTTATATGATGTACCTCTATTATGATGTTATTGGTAGGTATTATTATGTTAAAATAAACATAAATAAAAGCGTTATAAAAACGGCTGCCCAAGTTTGTTACCAGTTCTTTTTTTGACGTTTCAAATTGATAATTATAATTTAATTTGAAACTCAAAAGAGTATCCGTGAATGAATCAACGTCAAAACGCATTCAGACTGACTCTGGAATATTCCAAAATATACCACACTCATGGTAGAAAATCTATTTGTCTGGTTTACGTCATGCAAAGGGTAACTATGTCACTTAGCTATTAAATAATTAGAAAAAAATTAAAAAGATACCATCAATTATTCAGTATATAAGACGACGAGCTCTCTTGGGTCTATTTACTAGTCTGTAAAGAAAATTTGTAGAGGTTACCCAGTAATAATAAAAAACTTTTAAAATGTCAGAGTTTGGTGCAGTACTTCTTCTGCTGGTTTTTGTAAGTGTAAATTGTTCCACTGTAAGTCATCATGGAATTTTACCAGCCAGTAGCAAGGTATTTTTTTAATTCTATATTATTATCTACCAAAGAGGTTTGCCAGCGAGCCACGGAGCGCAGCTTATTACGAGTACCTAGGTGTCAAACTCAACAGACCGTCAGAGCATTAGACTGCGCTCCAAAACAAAAATATAATCGGTGTGACTCAAGAAGCGACAAACCTCAAACGAGATCGGGCAGGGCATATGGCCCGACGTTCTTTGGGCCAAAATATTAACCAATTAGGTCCAAAAAGGTCGGGGTCGTAGAGGAAGACCCTGGAGAAAATGGCGAGATGATCTCGATTGTCATTTGAATGACTCGCCTCACAGTAGCATAAGATCAAGAGGTGTAAGAAAAATGGACGGAGGCCTCAGGCTAGCTGTGAGACGATCCAGGACGAAATAAAATAACTATTTGTTAGAGATCAGATCAGATCAGATCAGAGTGTACTTAGTTAAACTTATAAATTTGTATGTTCATAGAAATAATATGATTTTTTGCAGAGTTCAAAATATGAAATTACTGAATTGAATAAAAACAGCTTGAGGGTCAAACGTCAAACTCTAGGTAGGTAGGTATAAGCAACCTATTTAAATTATAAATAACTAGTGGCCGCTCACGGCTTCGCTTGTCCCTTTCCCGTTATTTTTTCGGGATAAAAAGTACCCTACGTCAATACCGTCTTTACCATAAGGGCACACGGGGCCCGTGCCCAGGGCCCCCTTTCTCAGGGGGCCCCGAAAGACCGACAATTCTCTAACACATTTATTCTCAACACATTTTTGTCGGGCACATAACATTTTTTTCACAATACAAGGCATATACTACGCCATTATATCCTACTAAATGGTCATGCTTAGTAAAAAAATGTTATTATAATTCGCTTTTATTACTTTCCAAAAGGGCCCAAAATTCTTGTGTGCCCAAGGGCCCCAGCCTAGTTTAAGACGGCCTTGCCCTACGTCCGTCTCCTGGTTCTAAGATACCTTCAAATTTTCAGCCGAATCGGTTCAGCCGTTCTTGAGTTGTAATAGTGTAGGCCAGTGTAGCTATCACGGTTTTCTTTTATATGGATAAGTCAGGTATATTTTCTGACATAATTATATCCCGTTTCATTGAGGGCATATGAAATTAATATTGTTTTGGAGTGTTTATTTTTACACCCTGGTTACTAACTAAACTAAACTTTTTATTTATTTAATAAAGGTACCTCGCAGAACCTACAACCGTAAAAAGTTGTACATCCACGACCGCGAACCAGTAGGCCTACCACAAGCTCTGTCTGGCTCTGTCTCTGGCTCTGGTTTTGAGTCTGTGTGAGTGTTGTCTAAATAAATCCTACGTCGAAACCTCATATCATTATAATACACTGATGAGAACTCACACAGACTCAAAACCAGAGCCAGAGACAGAGCCAGACAGAGCTTGTGGTAGGCCAATCAAGACGAAAAGTAGGACGCATGTAACAATATATTTGGGAGTAGTATTTTTACACCTATGTATTTTTCAGGATACCAGCAGCCTAGAGGCACAACTGATATAGTTGTACTTACTTCAGGTAATATTTACTAGGTGCAATAAAACTTGAAGGAGAAAATACTTGAAACTTGTGTTAGAGCCGATGTAATAATAAAAGCTTAAACAACTCGAGAAACCGACTTCATGGCCAAACTGCTGAACTGATTTTGATGGAATTTCTATGGGACCAATCTGGAATATCTCAGATAATAAAATAATGTGGACAATTCACAAAACACTATCAAGCCCCAAACTAAGCAGAGCTTGTATGATAGGAACCAGATAGCTGCATGATATAATACGTGATATGTATTTTTTTAGTAAATGGGTACATAATTAGAATACAATATAACACCCAGACAGAGAACAAACATCTGTGTTCACCACACAAAAATTTGTTGTCGGTGGGGATCGAACCCACGAAGGTTAGTAGTAGCTCTGCCAGAAGGCAGAGCTACTACCAACTGAGCTGAGAGGCCAGTCGAACAACAAGATGAAACAAAGAATTTTCATATCGGCTCGTAAATGACGAAATAAAGCGATAGCAAACATTAAAAAATCAATTGAGAACCTAGTCCATTTTTATTTGAGGTCTGTTAAAAATACGGTGCATTTACGTCGGTTTTTTGGTACTCAGCTAATTTAGTTTTTTTATTTAAATTCGATATATTTTTTAGGGGTGTAAGGGGCTCCAAACAACATCTCTCGGAACCCAAGCCAACCTCACCGGCACGTGGTACACCCTGCCGACCAACAGACGAGGCTCTGGCGCTCCATCTACCAACCCGCACTGGACCAGCGTGGTAGATTAGGTCCAAAACCCCCCAAAATGGATAGACAAAAACAACAAAGGCCCCAAGTGCCCGGGGACTCTAGCGGCTGTGCTGGCATTGACGGACGCCATGCCAGCCCTGGGGTCAGGGGTGCGAAGAATCGCCGGGTGAGATCCAAACGTCAAACGACCTCTGCTAATGTTATAAAGGACACCGAAACGCTAAACATTCTCACTTATAATGTGAAAACGCTTATGAGCAATGAACGATTGATAGAATTAGAAAATGCTCTCAATCATCTGAATTGGGATATAGTTGGACTGTCAGAAGTACGAAGATTGGGAGAAGTTATTGAAGAGCGTGATGATAACATATTTTTCCACTTCGGAGAAACCAGTGGACAGCATGGCGTAGGGTTCCTGGTTGCTAAGAAGTGGAAGGATAATATTATCGAATTTATAGGATATTCCGGACGCATTGCTGTGCTTAAGTTTCAGGTGACCCCCAAAACCACACTTACGGTTATTCAGATATATGCACCAACATCTACACATTCTGATGAAGAAGTGGAAAGTTTTTATGATGTTTTAAATAAAGCTTGTGATGAAAATCGAGGTTCTTGGAACATAGTCCTCGGTGATTTCAATGCGAAACTTGGTACTAGGCAATTCAATGATAACGATGCCATACTCGGTCAGTTTGGACTAGGGAACCGCAATGAACGTGGTTCTAGGCTGATTCATTTTGCGTTTGGCCAGAATATGTGTATCGCAAATAGTTTATTCGCAAAAAAACCACAGAGGCGGTGGACTTGGGTGGCACCAAACAGAATAAACAAAAACGAAATTGATTTTGTGCTTTCTTCAGATAAATCGATAGTTAAAGATATAAGCACAATTAATAAAATAAACTATAGTTCCGATCACAGGCCAGTCCGTGCTAAAGTAAAGTTTAATTTCAAAATTCATAGATTTAAACAATTCAGAAGTAAAATTACCAGACATTCAAAACATACCCTATTTAAAAACTCAGATCAATTTAACATCGAGCTCACTAACCAATTTTCATGTCTGGCAATAAATAATATGGATGATGTTGAAGAACAATATAATACCATCGTTAAAGGAATAGAAAATAGTAGTAGAACCATTCAAGGTTATAAAAAAACTAAAACTAAACTATCTATTAAAAGTAAAGCACTTATTGCTAAGAGAGCCGATTTGGAAATATATACAACGGAATTCAAAAGTATTGATAAAGAAGTTAAGCGTAGCATTAGACAAGATATTAGAATGTTTAACCTTCATTTAATTAAAACAGCTATAGAAAAACATGCATCTCTTAGAACTGCTAAGCAGGGTATAACGAGAGGTAAGCAATGGATTAATGGCCTTCAAGACAAACATGGTAAAAAACAAAATAGACGTGATAAAATAATGGAAATCTGTACCGATTTCTATAGAGACTTATATTCAGACACGTCTAAAGAACACGAGCAAGTAGAATATAGTAAACCGGATACACTACCATTTTTCACGGGCAAAGAAATTCAAGAAGTTTTGAAATCAATGAAATATGACAGAAGCCCCGGAGAAGATGGAATAACAACCGAAGCGCTTAAAATAGGCTCACCTGTCTTACTTCCTCACTTAACTAACTTATTTAACACAATTTTGCAGACTGGAAAGATCCCAACATACATGTGCCACGCTAATATTGTCCTTCTCCATAAAAAGGGAGACAAATCTTCAATAGGCAATTACAGACCAATCAGCCTCGTGTCTCATGTGTACAAAGCTTTCATTAAAGCCATCCAAAACCGCATTAAAGCCACACTCGACCAACATCAACCACCCGAGCAAGCCGGTTTCCGACCCTGCTTCTCTACTTCAGACCATCTTCACACCTTAAATCAAGTAATAGAAAAATACTCAGAATTTAATAAACCCCTATATATTGCTTTTGTGGACTACGCTAAGGCTTTCGACAGCCTTAAGCATTTCGCTATATTTCAAGCTTTAGAGAAACAAAACATTGAGAAAACTTACATCGATTTAATAAAATTAGTATATAACAACAGTACCGCAAATATAAAATTACTTACTAATGGACCAAAATTTGATATTCAAAAAGGTGTGAAGCAGGGCGACCCACTCTCTCCTATTCTATTCACAAGTGCTTTGGAAGAAGTTTTCAAAACGCTGGCAGATTCGTGGGGTACGAAGGGAATTGTCATAGGCGGCAAGCGCCTAACAAACTTACGCTTTGCGGATGACATCATACTTTTTGCCCCAACACCACAAGAACTGCAACAAATGCTTCAGGAGCTGAGCTCGGCAAGTCTTGAAGTGGGACTTCAGATAAACCGGTCGAAGACTCAGTTAATGACCAACAGCACGAAACGTAGGGTCGAGGTAGATGGGCAGATTATACAGTATGTCGATGAGTATATTTACTTGGGCCAGTTAGCGAGCTTCGAAAACAGGCAGGACAAAGAACTCGATCGTCGTATCGAGAACGCCTGGAAGAGCTACTGGTCCATGAAAGAACACATGAAAGGCGACCTCCCCTTATCGCTTAAGCGCCAACTCATCGACATGTGTATTCTGCCTATCCTAACCTACGGTGCCCAGACTTGGTCACTGACTGAGTTACAGAAGTCTAGACTGCAAATTTGCCAGAGGGCAATGGAACGCAGCATTCTCGGCCTTAAACGCATCGACCGGGTGCGAAATACAATGCTGCGTTCAATGACTGGCATTGCCGATGTAGGGAGCAAAACAGCGAAGCTCAAGTGGGAGTGGGCGGGCCACGTCAGCAGGATGGACCCTAAAAAGTGGGCAAACATAATGACTCATTGGGTGCCAGAGGACGGAAGGCGACGGCGTGGCCGCCCAAAAAGACGATGGCGAGACGACCTGGAAGCTCTGGAGAAGGATTGGTGGGAAGTCGCCAAAGATCGTGATGGTTGGAAGATTTTGGGGGAGACCTTTGCCCAGCAGTGGGACAGTGCAGGTTAAAAAAAAAAAAAAAAAAAAAAAAAAAAAAAAAAATTTTTTAGCGGTCCGTAAGCCATCGGTCTAATTTTTGTATCAAGACCATTATGCAATGCGACTGTCGGCTCCTGTGCTATATAGTAGTTTAGTTATGAATAAGGATTTTCCTTATAAAATGATTTAAATCTTGCAGTAACTAAGTTTTTTTCTTTAATTGTTTCTAAGAAAATGGTAAGGATCTGTTCTTGTTGGATATCCTGTTATTTGCAGATTTGTTAATCTAAAAGGCAATACAATTTTGATTAAAAAAAAATAGCTGTTGGAAGGTATTACGCGATTTACGTAGGTACAATAAAAAATATATTTAAGTATTATATCAGCTACCTGGTCCCCATAGTACAAGCTCTGCTTAGTTTGGGGCTAGATAGTGTTGTGTGTATTGTCTAGAATATTTATTTATTTAATTATGTAGCTACGCACGTTGCAAAACATATTGAAACACGTTTGAATTTTCAGGAAATCAGGCATATCGGGGGATTCCGAGCACTGGAACCAGAGGGCAGACTGTTGTAGTTAGCATGCCAAGTAAGTACACAACAAGTTAGTTTCCAACCATTGAATAGTAGCTAAAGGACACAAAGCCTGATAAACAACTAAAATAATATATATTCTTTACAGTTTACGTAATTTATTTTTATGTTATTTTAGTTCTTTGTTTTATTTGAAACTAGCAGCCGCCCGTGGCTACGCTCGCCCCGTTCCCGTTCACTTTTTTGGAATAAAAAGTTTTCGTTGTTCTTTACCTCCTCACAAGTTTTCAGCCAAATCGGTTCGCCGTTCTTTAATTATAAATGGTGTAACTAATACTACTTTCTTTTATATATAGATAGATAAAATGTGTCTCGCTTTATTTTATACTGTGCTGTCGTGTAAATAAGTTCCTTTCTTTCCATAACCATAACCATAACCATTTGAAGCTCCCGGTGTAAGCCAGCAAATTGAGCATGAGCAGGCTGTAGCACTTAAAATAATAAAATAAAATAAAAAAGCCTTTATTATTCCTAAATAACTAAATACAAATTTATGTTTGACACCTTAAATAAAAAAAAAGGCTGTAACACTTAGTATTCATAAAATAGAACAATAAAAAGAATAGAATTACTTGCTCAGAATTAAATCATTTTTTGGGAAATGAACCGGTAGTAAAACAACAATGGCTCATAATTTATAATTCTGTCTGGAACACACAATTTATTTAGATCTGCGGTCTAAAGCCTGGATTTTCAAAGACCACTGAAGTTCGCTTTATGAATGTTAACACATGACCTAGGTATAATAGTTTCGGCAGCGCATTCGACGAAAGACATTTTAAGACTCATTTTTCTACACCTTCGGTTACATTGTTCAAATTTACCAAAGGAACCCTAATTTTTTTCCAAATGAAATGTAGCCTATGTCAAATTGGAAGAATGTAGCATTCTATTGGTGAAAGAAATTTTAAATCGGCCCAGTACTTTTTGAGCCTATTCATTATAAACATACAAAAATAGGTACAAATCTTTCCTCTTTATAATATTAGTATAGATTTGTGTGGTGTGGTAGGTCGCGGATTTTTTTTATTTTAATTTTAATTTCAGTCTACCTTGCAGGGTGCCTCCCCATCTCTTTTCCAGCTTTCACGATCCATTGCTAGATTGGACCAGTCTGGTAGATGTACTAATCTAGCTTTTGAATCCCATGGAAAATAATAATAAACCTGATTATTTCTCCATTGTTTCAGATAACTCCGGTCGCCGCTACTTCGTCAGCTCGAATAGCGAATCACCATAGACTTTGGAGCTCCTTGCTGAGGTTATACTGGTGAATCACTAACTCAGCCTTCCGTATTAGCTATTATTATTCAAGGCATATACTTATTATAAGCTATGCTAACTAAAAAACTGTTTTATTTGAACAGAAGACACTTCAGCAAGCGTCATAACTTGGTGATGCTCAGGAATACAAAATATCTATTCATAGACAAAATAAGATATTATTTGTTTATTTATAAAAACATACATGTGAGCTACCAAACCGCACAAAGGTTTAAAAACATCCCGTATGTAGAAACATTGCTTGAGTCTAAGTCGAGTCTCATGCTAGGTCTCAAACATAGATTTTAGACACTTTTCAATGGAGAACTGACAATCTTTGCTTGGAGCTCGACTCAGACAAGTCAAGCATTGTTTCTGCATACGGGCTTACATTTTTGTAGGTAAGTACCTAGGCCTAGGTACATAGTAGAAAACAAAACAAACAAGATCAAGTCAATATAGAATACTCAGAATACAGAGTACTCAGAATACTCAGGTCACAGAGGGCCTGCGCACATCGAGGCGACGGCGATGGCGACCAGCTGAAATGCTGTTAAATATGATCGCGCTGATCGCCATCGCCATATTTGCAACTAACCACCACCACCTACACACATAGTCATGTCTATTGCCTACTCCTATGTACGGAAACTCGTATAGCACTCTACACAATACCCCAAATATATCAAGTAAAATACCTCAACTTCTCTACTTCTACAAAGTCATGATATAGGACTTAGGCAAAGGGTATATGACCTTCATCGGATCATTATAACTGTTCTTGAACACACAAAGATCAATCATAACTTTGTTTCCCCACTTTTTGCGTCATTAATACTAGTTTCCATGTAAAATACCTTTTCCAGTCTGCATACAAATGTGTAATTATACGCATCACGGCATCTTCGTTATAAAGAGGTAGATTTCAAACAGCTGATGTCTGTGGTACTGTGTTATTATCATATCATTGATGCTACTGATGAACTAACTTCAGTACCACAGTCTAGCTTCATAGAAGCTGGATCACTACATACCTAACCTATACAGTGTCATCAAAGGCCCCTTCTTTTGTTACACAGTTTTTAATCAAATAAATAAAGATTCTGGACAATCCACACAGCACTATCTACTTAATAGCCCTAAATTAAGCAGAAGTTTTACTTTAAGAACCAGTTAACTGTTTCATTTAGTTTAGAATTTAATATTGACATTTCAAATTGTATGCATGTTATTAATTAACCTTTAACGTGCATGACATTCAATATTTAAAACACAACCTCAACTTATGTAGGTACATTGCTGCGCCCTTACAGGGTACATGTCCACCTTAAAGCTCAATAATACCAATGCTAATATAAATGTATGCAATAAATAAATGATAAATAAATAACTGATATACCTAATATGCTTTTTTTCGTAAACACATACTAAGAATACATTATGACACCCTGACAGAGAACAAAAATCTGTGTTCCACACAAATATTTGCACTCGGTGGGGATCGAACCCACGATCTACAGCGCAGAAGGCTAGCAATTGAGATATGAGGCCAGTCTGAGAGTTTTGTGAGTATCTCACGCCCTTCTGAACAGATTAATTATTGACAAGGAATTGATTACTCCGATCAACGATATCTACATAATATGTGCGATGTTTCCGAGCTATAGTTGGTTTTAACATGTAGTAATAAGTGATTATACGATGAGCGTGGCAGGAACATACAAAGGCTTCTCCCAAAAAATTTACATTTTGTTTTTCTTTTTTTCGCTTCCTCTTTTATGACAACATCTGGTTCTATCTATCTATCTATTCAGCCTGTATGCACCCACTGCTGGGTATGGTATCTAGCCCCAAACTAAGCAGAGCTTGTACTATGGGAACCAGATAGCTGATATAATATTTATGTATATTTTTTTGCAAATACATACTTTGAATACAATATAACACCCAGACAGAGAACAAACATCTGTGTTCACCACACAAATATTTTTTCTCGGTGGTAACATCTGGTTCACTTAGAACTAATAGGCTGTGCACAGGTGCTGAGTGAAATGCCTGTCAACATTTTTAGAAAAAAAAAACGTTATTAAAAAATGAAAAACCAACTGTCTTCAGAGCACTGTGACAAAGAATAAACCCCATAGCACTATAATGACGAACGATGACGAATCATGCAACGGAACTTTTCATGGGTAATGAAAACATGGGAGAAAATTGATAGGAATGCTGTATTTTTTTTCATTTTTACTGTGATGTCAAATTTGAAAAAAAATAAGGATTGTTTGGTGTTTTTTTAATACAACTAACTGATGGAACTGGCATATGGCCCACCTGATGTTGAGTGGTAACCATCGCCTATAACGTAGCATTGCCGCAGAGGTTACGCACGTCAGGAACATGCCCTACAATGCACTTCCCTGCGTCCATCAACTTGAGGCATACAGATGTTCAGCCTCACGTGCCTGTGATTTCACCGGCACCCACACCCTTCATCCATCATTTGTGGATATGCCCACAGTTCATTCACACGTTGAGTATGTATAATGCAGCACAAATACCTACTACTTGTTGTAGATAGAAGTACTAGATTGGCTTTTATTGAGTATTATTCTACTTGAACTTTCATCATCATCATCATTATCAGCCTGAAGAAGTCCACTGCTAGACATAGGCCTCCCCTACTCGTTTCCAGGAAGAACGATTCTGAGCCCTTTCCATCCATCGACTTCCCGCGATCTTAACAATGTCGTCGGTCCATCTGGTGGGTGGGCGCCCAACGCTTCGTCTTCCGGTTCGTGGTCGCCATTCGAGAACCTTTATTCCCCAACGGTTGTCGGTTCTTCGAGCTATATGGCCTGCCCATTGCCACTTCAACTTACTAACTCTACGAGCTACTTGAACTTTAGATTCTCACTAAATAGGCGTAACATAATATTATTAACATCATGCTTTTTTTGAGTACTTAGTAAAAAAAATATTAGGTGTACACTGTACAAAGCCTATTAAAAGGCACCGCAATTTCGTAATTCAATAAAATCCTGTCCATCGAAAAGGTTTTCTGGAAGAGATCGTTCATAGGCGATAAGACCGCCTATTTTACTTTACTATAGTTTTAGTATGTTCGTTGAATGTGTAATGTCCTACTCTTGTGGTGTACAATAAAATTGTATCTATCTTACATAATAAATTATAGTTTAAAAAACTAAAAAGTTAAAAATAAAACTGTAATAATCAATTGAAAAATTATATTATTGTACAAAAAAGCGTATAGTTTTTTAAAGTATAATTTATTTTTTACTTTTTACTTTTTTTTTCTTTTTTTTTTCTTATTTTTGCATTGTCATCGACTTTTGACAGGTGTGCAAAGTTTGAATTAAATCTGATCGTTCAAAGTAGGACAAAATCGAGCTCAAAGGGGTTGGTTACATATCATACATACATACATGCATACAGGTGAAGCTACAATGTTGTTCAAACATCAACACGAATAAAACTGGAATAAGATGTTTGCAAAGTTTGGATTAAAAACATTACTGACAATAATAAGCGCAGTGAATAAGGCCACCGACCTAAAATAAACGCCAGAACAAGGTTTGGACCAGTTTGTTCTAGAAAATAAAACAAAATAAAGATACAGCGTCCTGGCAAATAAAAGCTCTCGACAAAAAACACAAGGTTACTCCTCGCTCGTATATCCAGTACTCCTCGCCCGGTTTATAATGTAACTCTACCTCCTCGATCGGGCTGAAGAAATTGATATTTTGTAAATGTTTGCTCGAGAATAACCGCAGTCTCTTCAAAACAAAATCAAGCGGCATCATAAAAAAATCTCCGTCATAACTAAAAAAAAAACAATTAATATCACTGCTAAATTGAATCGTTAACGAAAACAATTAGCAAATCTGTGATTTATCGACCGATTTAATCGTTTGTGGGATTGAATTCTGTGAAGTCCTGGCTGTTTGTCTGAGTGGTGACGTCAGGAAATTTACGTTGTATAAATAGGTTTGCTGGCAAGTCCTGCGGTAGTAAGCATGATGGGTGTCGATCGGATCGTGAGTGTGTTGGCACTCGTAGCGCTCGCCGCAGCTTCAATTGGAGATAACTCCTTAGACGGGGGTGAGAGAGTGGTGCAGGTGTCTCCAGTGCTTGCACCTCCTAGGGACTCGAGGACTCGTGACACGACTAGGTCGAGACAGTTCCCTATCTTAGTTCTACTGGCACTGCGGGATCCCCCACCGAACACGAGGGAACATGAAGCTAAGTCTCTGGAGGGAGATCGTCCTATATACTATGTTCAGGTAAATATTACTATATAAATACTCGCTTAGCACCCTCTGAAAACAGCAAATCAATAAAACTCTGTATAATACATAATAATTATTTGCATTTTTAATTCGCCACGGATCTTCATCAGGTATAGGTACTATGCTGAGGGAACTTTATTGTTTTATTACCAAATAAAGCAATATATTTTTTATTGTTTTATCCCCTTTTTTAATGGCTTTTAAGGCTTTTAAAGTTTAGGCATCTGAGACTTGAAAAATACGTTTATATAATAAACATTGTTACTAAATTTGTAATTCGTACAAAAAATACACTAAAATTTGTATTTGTCTGCTTTTAATTAAATCTAAAAATACATCAAGAAGTAAACATCGGTTTATAGGGGCTTAAATTATTATCATAATACGATAAATAGTTAGGTCATGTCTGGGCTACGATATACGATTACGATAAATAAAATAAATCGGTATTACATATAATAAATAGATAATATAATAGACATATCTAAGCTAGAAGGTTGTGTTGACGTATTTTAATAAGGAGCTTCAAAACAATTATTTATTAGCGTTAGTGTAGTTATTCCAGAACATTACAACCACATTATGTATATTCTTCAAGAACTTTGAAGTCAATAGTGAATAAGAGGATTATAGCTAAGCGTGCTATCTTCGGTTGATTTCACTTGCCATCCAGCACTGGTGTGATAGCAGCCAAATATTAAGCTATCAGCAAAAAAATATCCTTTTCTAACACCAGGGAACCGGAAATCATACAAATTGAGTTTTTTGTCACCATTACGTACAACTTGTATGAATAAATTTACATAGATAAATATTGTGGACAATCCACACAGCAATATCTAGCCCCAAACTTAGCAGAGCTTGTACTATGGGAACCAAATAGCTGATATATTACCTATATACATTTTTTTTGTAAATAAATATATAAAACACAATATAACACCCAGACAGAGAACAAACATCTGTGTTCACCATACAAATGTTTGTTCTCGGTGAGGATCGAACCCACGACCTACGGCGCAGCAGGCACAGTTACTACCAACTGAGCTGAGAGGCCAGTCAGAGGCCAGTATTAGGTTTATAACTATGGTGTATGATCTCATTCCCGTTGTTTATAACTATGGTGTATGATCTCATTCCCGTTGTTTATAACTATGGTGTATGATCTCATTCCCGTTGTTTATAACTATGGTGTATGATCTCATTCCCGTTGTTTATAACTATGGTGTATGATCTCATTCCCGTTGTTTATAACTATGGTGTATGATCTCATTCCCGTTGTTTATACTATGGTGTATGATCTCATTCCCGTTGTTTATAACTATGGTGTATGATCTCATTCCCGTTGTTTATAACTATGGTGTATGATCTCATTCCCGTTGTTTATACTATGGTGTATGATCTCATTCCCGTTGTTCATAACTATGGTGTATGATCTCATTCCCGTTGTTTATAAC
This sequence comes from Thera britannica, assembly GCA_939531255.2. Taxonomy (NCBI): domain Eukaryota; kingdom Metazoa; phylum Arthropoda; class Insecta; order Lepidoptera; family Geometridae; genus Thera; species Thera britannica. The sequence continues at coordinate 11,712,465 of OW618046.2, read as the reverse complement.
TATGGTGTATGATCTCATTCCCGTTGTTTATACTATGGTGTATGATCTCATTCCCGTTGTTTATAACTATGGTGTATGATCTCATTCCCGTTGTTTATAACTATGGTGTATGATCTCATTCCCGTTGTTTATAACTATGGTGTATGATCTCATTCCCGTTGTTTATAACTATGGTGTATGATCTCATTCCCGTTGTTTATACTATGGTGTATGATCTCATTCCCGTTGTTTATAACTATGGTGTATGATCTCATTCCCGTTGTTTATAACTATGGTGTATGATCTCATTCCCGTTGTTTATAACTATGGTGTATGATCTCATTCCCGTTGTTTATAACTATGGTGTATGATCTCATTCCCGTTGTTTATACTATGGTGTATGATCTCATTCCCGTTGTTTATAACTATGGTGTATGATCTCATTCCCGTTGTTTATAACTATGGTGTATGATCTCATTCCCGTTGTTTATAACTATGGTGTATGATCTCATTCCCGTTGTTTATACTATGGTGTATGATCTCATTCCCGTTGTTTATAACTATGGTGTATGATCTCATTCCCGTTGTTTATAACTATGGTGTATGATCTCATTCCCGTTGTTTATACTATGGTGTATGATCTCATTCCCGTTGTTTATAACTATGGTGTATGATCTCATTCCCGTTGTTTATAACTATGGTGTATGATCTCATTCCCGTTGTTTATAACTATGGTGTATGATCTCATTCCCGTTGTTTATAACTATGGTGTATGATCTCATTCCCGTTGTTTATAACTATGGTGTATGATCTCATTCCCGTTGTTTATAACTATGGTGTATGATCTCATTCCCGTTTTTTATACCGACTTCAAATAAAAAAAGAAGAGGTTCTCAGTTGGGTTGTATTTATTTTTTAGTTTTTGGTAGTGGGATACTGCGGGCTTTGAAAAATTATTTATTTTTAGCTGAAAGGTCCAGATGAAAGGTAGGTACTTCCAGACTGGTCCCATAGAAATTTCATCAGTTGGGCCACGAAGTCGGTTTCTCAAGATTTTCAACTTTTGGTCCATGGGGTCCCAGTACAAAACATTTTTTGAAGCAATTGTTTCCTCGGCTGGTAGACGCCACTGGTGACAACGGGGCTGGCTCTTTTTTCGCACAGAGAATAGCTATGCTATTCAACGTGGGAATGCAGCCAGCGTTCTTGGCACCATGCCTCATGGACACCCACTTTTGCTAGATTTTTAAGGTTTAGTTTTAGTTTTTTTAATTGTATGATTTCTTTTTTAAAGTATTAAAGTTATATAATTCAATACAATTTTGATTATTAAAAAACTTGTATTTTCTTCCAGAAATTAGAAGATCAACAAGACCCAAACGCCAGTAAAAGTCGTCAAAAACGCACGTTAAAAAAGCACGCATGGGGCGGTACGTATGGTGGTGGCTATAATTACGGTGGCGGCGGCGGGTACGGCGGCGGGTACGGCTCAAAATACATCATTATTATTGAAAAAGGTAACTTGTGAAACATTGTAAATTTAACAATGAAAAAGCAGCCAAGTGCGAGTCGGACTCGCCCATGAAGGGTTCCGTAGCATCAAGTAACATAATTATAATAATAATATAAGGTTTTTGTAGTTCGTCGAAAGGTAAATTGCGGTTTACGATTTATGACGTATAAAAAAAAAACTACTGACTAGATCTCGTTCAAACCAAATATCGTTGAAAGTTTGCGTAGTAATGTACAACATATATTTTTTTTAGTTTTATCATTCTCTTATTTTAGAAGTTAGAGGGGGGGGGACCAACTTTTTTCCACTTTGGAAGCGTCTCTCGCGCAAACTATACAGCTTAGAAAAAAACGATATTAGAAACCTCAACATCATTTTTGAAGACCTATTCATAGATACCCCACACGTATAGGTTCGATGAAAAAAAAAATTTTGAGTTTCAGTTTCAAGTATGGGGACCCCAAAATTTATAGTTTTTTTTTCTATTTTTGTGTAAAAATCTTAATGCGGTTCACAGAATACATCTACTCGCCAAGTTTCATTAGTCTAGCTCTTACGGTTTCGGAGAAAAATGGCTGTGACATACGGACGGACAGACAGACAGACAGACAGACAGACAGACAGACATGACGAATCTATAAGGGTTCCGTTTTTGCCATTTGGCTACGGAACCCTAAAAACTATCATGCACCATCCACAAATCACTTATCTAGGCCCAAATTAAGCATAATGGGAGATAGCTGATATAAAACTTATGCATTTTTAGGGTTCCGTAGCCAAATGGCAAAAACGGAACCCTTATAGATTCGGCATGTCTGTCTGTCTGTCTGTCTGTCTGTCTGTCCGTCCGTATGTCACAGCCATTTTACTCCGAAACCGTAAAAGCTAGACTGATGAAACTTGGCAAGTAGATGAATTCTGTGAACTGCATTAAGATTTTGACACAAAAATATAAAAAAAACTATAAATTTTGGGGGTACATACTTGAAACTAAAACTCAAAAAATGTTTTTCATCGGACCCATACGTGTGGGATATCTATGAATAGGTCTTTAAAAATGATGTTGAGGTTTCTAATATCGTTTTTTTCTAAACTGAATAGTTTGCGCGAGAGACACTTCCAAAGTGAAAAAAAGTTGGTCCCCCCCCCCTCTAACTTCTAAAATAAGAGAATGATAAAACTAAAAAAAATATATGTTGTACATTACTATGCAAACTTTCAACGATATTTGGTTTGAACGAGATCTAGTCAGTAGTTTTTTTTTTATACGTCAAAATCGTAAACCGCAATTTACCTTTCGAGGAACTACAAAAACCTCTATATTATGTTACTTGATGCTACGGAACCCTTCATGGGCGAGTCCGACTCGCACTTGGCTGCTTTTTTTAATACACAGGTACATACTTAGATCATAATATACACCACTATTTTGTAATGACCAAAAAAAAATGCCAATATTGGCTGCAGATACTGAACACATCCACGAAAAAAACAAATGTAGGACATAAAAAAATATTTTTAAATAACCAAATTTTTTAGTCAAATATTGAGAAATAATTCAACAAGACATTCATAAACGCTAAATACCAAGCGGAACCGAACAGCGTATTTTTTTTCTCTCTAGTACTACGTAACTAATGTGTCCATAATTTTATGCAGGATTTCTGAAAATTTTACGTTTTATAACTTTGTCATTTTATTGAAACTAAAAACTCTGATTGCACATTCATATGTTCTACCCCTACTAGATTACCCTATTTTTTTTGGTAGTTACAAAATAGTGGTGTTTAGTAATATGATTATCAGCTATCTGGTTCCCATATTACAAGCTCTGCTTAATTTGGGGCTAGATAGTGTTGTGTGGATTGTCCAGAATATTTATTTATTATGGAACTCCCGGTAGGCCAGCTGTTAGCAAGTCTGCGATAGCCTAAAATATGAGCATTTCCACCAAAAACGTGCCCTTTGTGGCATATTATGACGCTGCATTACCGACTCTGAAAATATGTGCCTATTTTAGCCAGCGCCCATCACATCCCATCAAATTGGAATACATAGCAATGAGAGCATCATCAGCAAATTATCTCACTCACTATACTAATCGTCATTTTCTTGTCCTTATCCCTCTTCATATGAGGTCGGCACAACAGAGTTTCGTACTCCCTCTCCTCTATTAGCAGTCTTTTTAGCAGTCACTCCTTTCTTACCCATGTCATCCTTCACACAATCCATCCATCTTTTCTTTGGCCTACCTCTACTTGTAAACCCATCCACATTCATATCTAGCACTCTTTTCGTTACATGACATTCCGCCTTCGCCAAAATACTACAAATAAAAAATAAAAAAGTTTACTGTCATAAAGAAAAAACACATAAAATACACACATATTATTATAAATTTTACAGTAATAGGTATACTCATTCCTTATCTTATCCATTCTCGTCACCACACAACCATCTCAGCATGCATTTCCGCTTCATTCACTCTTCTTTCATCAGTTCCTTTGGTGGCCCCACTTAATAATTCTATACCTATCTTTGACCAGCCACCGAAGCGCCGAGTCGAGGTGGTCGAGAGCTTATGGAATATGGAAAAAGTGGGTATGTAAAATATATCTCGTTTTACAGAGAAGCAACACGGAGGTGGCCACTATCATCAACATCAACAACAACAACAACAACAATGGAGTGGCAACTATCATCATCCACAACAACAACAACAACAACAACAATTTAGTGGCAACTATCATCCACAACCACAAAGCGGTGGCGGAGGTTTTGGCTTTGGTTATGGCTATGGCTATGGCGGAGGCGGAGGCGGAGGCGGAGGCGGAGGCGGAGGCGGAAGCGGAAACAACGGCGGAGGTGGAGGCGGGGGCGGGGGCGGGGGTGGCAAATAACGTGGAGAAGAGATACAGTTTTAGTGACAGTCTTTACAGAGATTTCTTTATCACAAAAAGTAGCGTCATTTGCATATCCTGTTCACACTTTTTTGTTCAATAGTTAGTATTTTTTTATAACTGTCAAAATTAAACAACAAGTCAACGGCTGTCTATCAAAACTTAGCAATGATATCGCGGATACCAAATAACTTTTCACCCTTAAATAACTTTTTTTTATAATAAATCGTCTCTATATTTTCTTAAAATTATATAGTTTTACCTAGGTTATTTTTATAGTTTGCTAATTAAATAATAAAATATGTTTGGCAACCTGTTTTTCTTTCCATTATGTTTAAAAGAAGTCCTTTTCTTAGAAAACAAATACCAAATGAAGCATTTACACGAAGTTTTCCTATCAAAAAGTTTGCTTTTTAGGGTTCCGTAGCCAAATGGCAAAAACAGAACCCTTATAGATTCGTCGTGTCTGTCTGTCTGTCTGTCCGTCCGTATGTCACAGCCATTTTTCTCCGAAACTATAAGAACTAGACTGATGAAACTTGGCGAGTACCTAGATGTATTATGTGAACCGCATTAAGATTTTTACACAAAAGTTGAAAAAAACAATAAATTTTGGGGGTCCCCATACTTAAACTAAAATTCAAAAAACTTTTGCTCATCAAACCCATACGTGTGGGGTATCTATTGTTGTTGTTTTGGGAATAAGACATCCCTAATCGAATCAAGCAAAGAGCTACATCTCTAGGAGAGAAAAAGAAGAAGAGGAAGGAGATATGGCGTCGTTATGCGTAGTTGTATTGTTTGCGGTCTACTAAATTAAAACAGAGTTGTAGCTATAATCAATGAAGAGTTTTCGTGCTAACACTATGAATATAGGTTTTTAGAAAATGATGTTGAGGTTAGTAATATCGTTTTTTTCTAAACTTAATAGTTTTTGCGAAAGACACTTCCAAAGTGGTAAAATGTTGCCCCCCCCCCCTCTAACTTCTAAAAAAAATATATGATGTACATTACTATGCAAACTTCCAACGATATTTGGTTTGAACGAGATCTAGTGAGTAGTTTTTTTTTATACGTCATAAATCGTAAACCGCAATTTACCTTTAACGAACTACAAGATCTTTTATATTATGTTACTTGTTGCTACGGAACCCTTCATGGGCGAGTCCGACTCGCACTTGGCCGCTTTTTTGCGTACTTTTTGGTGAGACAGTTCTATATTTGAATCTGACGGGTAATGCCTCAGCATAGAAATTATAAAACCTGGCCGATTTAATAAGGCCTGCGCACATCTAGGCGATGGCGATGACGACCAGCTGAAACGCTTTCAAATATGACAGCGATATTTGACAGCGTTACAGCTGATCGCCATCGCCTAGATATGCGCAGCAGGCCTTTAAACGTTCCCAATGTAAGATTGTGATGATGTGATGAATCAAGGCTATGAAAAGACCATGTGATATAACTAACAACTAATAAATATGTATGTGTAACCAATAAACGTATTTATTGAGTACTTTTTAAACTTTCGCGATCATAAAACATATTTATACTACTAGCTGCCTGTCCCGGCTTCGCACGGGTGGACATTTATTTTTTAAACACACAAATATAGCCTTTGTTACTCAAGGTGAACCTACGTCCAGCAGTGGACTGATATCAATTGATGATGATGATGAAAGAACATTCTATAACGTTTAGGAGCACTATTTTCTACAACATTTTGTCCAAATCTAGAATTCAGAACCGTTTGCATGGGTATATTTGATTATTCCAGATCATTCGAGAACCATAAATAACATTCTAGAGCGTCTGTGTGCATTCTGTTCTCGTCAAAGCCAAGAATTTTCAGAAAAATCCATAAGTGATAGAATAGGATAGACATAGAGAAGTCCCTACGTGATAGAAAGGGATAGACATAGATTTCGAAACTTTTGCCCCTTATAAATTAATAACACCTAAATATTGAATATAAACTATCCTATATTTTAAGTCCGACCATATTTTAGGCAGTTGCAAAATTTTATCGAAACAGAAGTATCTATTATGCCTAAAATATATCATAGTTCTGTGGAAAATTAAGGTTTTTGTGCATTTAGATTTAAATTTTCAAATTCACGCCAAAACGCTCGCTGGTGTCATGGTGTCTGTTATTACGTCACGGGTATGTATATCAACAGTAAACATTGGTGCTTTTGTACTAAATCAGAATGACGTTTACAACGCCGTGACGTAATTCGCTCTGACCGTTGTATTTTGTATTAATAAGAGGATAAATACATTTTTCAAAATCTTTGAATCCTTTTTCATTAGATCAGATAAATATTTTGGCGATACTTGATTCCTGTCTTCATGCCTATTTGCAGAGCAAGTAAATGTTTAAATTTTTTTTTAAATAACATTTGTACATACGTGTTATTAGCAGCCCATGATTATACAAATCCTACTAATTAAAAAAATTAAATAATAAAATATAATTACCTACTAGAGGTAACGAGTAAGTTTTTTCAGTCTTATCTCATCACAATATATGCAACGATCTGTTGAAAATTAAATAACTTGATTATGACATCATCTTAAAGTAGGTACCTACACTACTTGTACCTTCCATCTTTACCATATTTATTTTCCACTCACAACACAACAACAATATCAATTTTTTGCTGCATTTTTTCTCGAGAAGCAAGCTTTTTCATTTAAACCGCAATTAGGCAAAATAAATAATAAAATATCATCGTGTTGTGAAGTTTTTTATATTAAACTGTTATTCACTGCTGCATGGGCAACGGTCTTTCTCAAGGACTTCCAGTTTTTCGTTTATATAGGGTTCCGTACCCAAAGGGTTAAACGGGATCCTGCTACTTCGTACGTGAGTCCGACTTGCACTTGGCTGGTTTTGCTGATGGAACACGCTTTTATGTATGGAAATGGGCCCTCATGCCACACATGGACACAATATGGCAAGTGTAAAGTTGACCGCCCCTATAGCTCAGTTGGTAGTAGCTCTGCCTTCTACGCTGGAGGGCGGGGGCTCGGACCTCACCGAGAACAAATATTTGTGTGGTGAACGCAGATGTTTGTTCTCTGTCTGTGAATATTGCATTGTTATCTTTTTGTATATTGATTTACTTTGGGTGTTACCGATTTTAATTTGCAAAAAAAGTTATAATACCCATATTTACAAGCTCTGTTTAATTTGGCTAGATATAGTGTTGTGTGGACTGTCCACAATATTTAATTATTACGATTTTATTTATTTATAAATATTTTTTGGACGAAGTATACTTTTACAATGACTGACTGTCGGATTTTTTTTGTCAGTAAGACAGAAGGCGATGACGATGGCGGCATAATAGTTCTATGTAATGGATGGCGGAGAGATATGACTCATGCTACGGCTACTCTTGTCGCTACTACGAGTAGTACTATTTAAATGTAATTTCAGGCACATGAGCCATACCTCCAGTTGGTTATAGGGCACTTTTCTAACGAGCGTGTTCCGCGAGGCAACGCTACATAATATGTGGTGAATCATAAAAAAATCCTAATTTAAAAAAAAAAAAGCAGCCAAGTGCGAGTCGGACTCGCCCATGAAGGGTTCCGTAGCAACAAGTAACATAATATAAAGGTTCTTGTAGTTCGTCGAAAGGTAAATTGCGGTTTACGATTTATGACGTAAAAAACTACTGACTAGATCTCGTTCAAACCAAATATCGTTAGAAGTTTGCATAGTTTTATCATTCTCTTATTTTAGAAGTTAGAGGGGGGGGCCACTTTGGAAGTGTCTCTCACACAAACTATTTAGTTTAGAAAAAAACGATATTAGAAACCTATTCATAGATACCCCCCCATCCGTATGGGTTTGATGAAAAAAACTTTTTTGAGTTTCAGTTTCAAGTATGGGGACCCCCAAAATTTATAGTTTTTTTTTCTATTTTTGTGTAAAAATCTTAATGCGGTTTACAGAATACATCTACTCGCCAAGTTTCATCAGTCTAGCTCTTATAGTTTCGGAGAAAAATGGCTGTGACATGGACGGACAGACAGACAGACATGACGAATCTTTAAGGGTTCCGTTTTTGCTATTTGGCTACGGAACCCTAAAAAGGGAAGTAGGTACCTAATTAGCCCCGCCCGTATTTGTATTCCCATCCGTATTTCATCACATGGTTTCAAATTCTAATGGAAGATGAAATTTTGCTTTGCATTGAGATGGCATATTAAATGCTCAGTTACACGCCGTATATTTATGCAGAGCTGCGAAGGAGTTGTATAAAAAAGCGGCCAAGTGCGAGTCGGACTCGCCCATGAAGGGTTCCGTAGCAGTACGTAATATAATATAGAAGTTCTAGTAGTTCGTCGAAAGGTACATTGCAGTTTACGATTAATTACGTACTTATTAAAAAAAAAACTACTTACTAGATCTCATTCAAACCAATTATCGTTGGAAGTTTACGTAGTAATGCACATCATATATATTTTTTAGTTTTATCATTCTCTTATTTTAGAAGTTACAGGGGGGGGACCAACATTTTACCTCTTTAGAAGTGTCTCTCGCAAAAACTATTTAGTCTAGAAAAAAATGATATAAGAAACCTCAACATCAATTTTGAAGACCTATTCATAGATACCCCACACGTATGGGTTTGATAAACAAATTTTTTTTGGATTTCAGTTCTAAGCATGGGGACCCCCAAAATTTATTGTTTTTTTTCTATGTTTGTGAGAAAACCTTAATGCGGTTCACAGAATACATCTACTTACCAAGTTTCATCAGTGTAGCTCTTATAGTTTCGGAGAAAAGTGGCTGTGACATACGGACGGACAGACAGACAGACAGACAGACATGACAAATCTATAAGGGTTCCGTTTTTGCCATTTGGCTACGGAACCCTAATAAAACGCCGCAAGAAAGAACACTAGGTATATATTGTGTTGTTGTTTTATTCTAGATTCTAGCAAAGATTAATGGTCTTCCATCATTGCAAATAGAGTCATCATTAATATCATCTAAACCCGGTATATATCACTGCTTGGTATAGGCCTCCTTCTTTTCTGCCAGCTTCCTGGGCGTCTCGATTCTAGCAACACAAATCGCTCAAGCGATCGCGAAAATCGATGTGAGTTGTCAATTTTTGTTTGAAAAATTTGAAAATGGAATGCGGATTCAGTGATCACTCAATTGAGCCGTGTTGCTGGAATCGACACGCTGTCCTGCGCGTCCTACCGAATACACTTGCTAAATGCGGGAATGTGTGCAATGTTATAGCAAAAAGAGCGCCTGATATTTTCACTACTGCAAACTTTTGTATGCAATTGCTCTTGCTATTGCTTAGTTACGTAAACCATATTATATGGATGTCCGTGGGGTTCCGGCAAAGAATAGGACCTCTCCATCACCTCCCGTGGATGTCGTAAAAGGCGACTAAGGGAACACAACTTGGAAATGGGCAGCAGCATTTTCCTAAATGTACATAACACCAACACTGCGGTCACCAATCCGTCTGCCAAGCGTGGTGACTATGGCAAACCCCCCCCCCCCATGATGATCGCGGAAAGTCGATGGATAGAAAGGGCTCAGAATCGTTCTTCCTGGAAATGTGTAGGGGAGGCCTATGTCCAGCAGTGGACTTCTTCAGGCTGATAATGATGATGATGATGATTATATGGTTGAGATTATTATCCTATCCTACTTCCTAGTAATATTATAAACGAGTGAAGCCACGGGTGGCCACTAGTATACTACATAATATATTCTTTCAGCAGTTGATGATGACTTCAACAGACGAAAAGGACATGACAGAATGTAGGTATGAAACAATTCCCGAAAACCAACGATCGTCGTAGGTATCATAACTTTAACCCAAAAGTTTAGCGTTTATATGTAAACTAGTTGGTAACCGGTAAATTTTTTTCGATAATTTGTATTTTTAAGAAATCATAAGAGTCATAATATTATCATTTTTACTGGTTTATTCTTACTGATTAACTCCATCTGCTGGACATGCTTGCAGTTAGTTGCTCACAATCGTCAATAGATGGCAGGAGCAGTCACATATTCAGTTTATGTTTAATTATTGAACTCGGAAAGAAATAATCATTTTCTTAAAATGAATCCTAGCTAGATCAATTTTATCGCCCCTGAAAACCCCTGTATACTAAATTTCGTGAAAATCGTTGGTGCAGATTCCGAGATCCTAAATATATATATATATACAAGATTTTCTCGTTTAAAGGTATAAGATAAGGGTAAGTGATTATAAATCATAATTTTACTTGTAGGTCACTCCGTAAAAACTCACTAAAGAGCACCAGACAAGAACGAGGTTATCTTTTGCCGGTCAAAGTCGGCTATAATTGCATGATTTCCGATTAATCTACGAAATTGAGTCAACGAACCAAACATACCAAGACATAGGATACTTTTTATCTCGAAAAAGTAGCGGAAACGGGGCGAGCGAAGATATAATGCGCAATTTAATTGCGATTGGTAGTTCTATTTGCCTTAAAAAAGCTTCATAAACGCAGTACCTTGCTTGAGGTCAATGTCCGCCGAAGGTTCGACGTACTGCGGCCGGCCCTGTATAGCCTTGCACATGACCTTGCTCCGTCTGATCTGATGCAACCCTGCCTTGTATTGTGCTGACGATCTACACTAATATTATACAGACGAATGGTTTGTATGTAATGAATAAACTCAAAAACTGCCTGACCGATATCAAAAATTCATTCACCATTTTGAATGCTGTTACCACTAGGCATTTAGGCCAGAAAAATGAACGAGGAGTTCGATTCTTACCCGCACTTCCCACCGTATGGTCGATGAAGTGCAGCCGACCCAATTGATGAATGTAAATGAATCCAACACATTTTACAATAAAAAAAATATATTTTATGCAACGTTGATGAAAAGTATCAAAAGTCTATGCTTGAGGCTCAACTCAGACTCAAGCAATGTTTCTACACGTCCCCTAGAATCGCCAATCATTAGATTAACCGAGACGAAGCGAGTAAAAAGGAAATGGATCTAGTTATCTAGCTAGACCTTCCGCGTTCGACATTTGCTCTACTTCGGTAGAGCTCAGCTATCTTAAGACTATGCAGTACACAGAAAATATATTATTATGTAGAAAAGAGGTAGCTATAATCTGTATTGATGGCCTACATTCATTGAACTGATAGAACAGAACTGAACAGAAAAAAACTTCATCATTCATAAGAAGACTACAGTCTAATACTCCTTAAGGTGCACTTTAAATCTTTGTTTTTGCGATCTTCAGGTCAATTTTGTCAGTAGGTACGGTACGTCGTCGGGTCGACAAGACAGTCGGGGAGTCCTCAACCTTCTGCCTTTCTGTTTTAGGTTTTATTTCCCAGCGGATCTTGGTTCTACGAGTCATAATGAAGTAGTACACGCATAATTATCAGGGAAATTATCCTGGAGACCAGACAGTCGCTACGTCAAACATTCTACATACTCATACATTTCATCAACAGCCTGAGAAGTATGCTGGATAACTCAAACGGTAAAGGAAAACATCGTGAGGAAAACCGCGTATTGACCATGTCTTTCCTGTGGATTAGGCCAACTATAAGCTGTCAGGTCAGGTATAGGTGCTGGGCAAGCCTATTACATTTAAAATCCTGTCCCAGGCACTATAGAGTCCCGTAAGTAGGGGCATGAGTAATCACCAGTCGCCCCCTCGCTATTTACATCATCTACAATAGATGCAAAGACCTGTTAATTAATCAGTTACTAAACTGTCAGTAATTAGGTAGGTAAGTGAAAAGTGGTTCAGCCATGAAAATTATCGTAGCCGCGTCAGTTTGCAAGTACCTTAAGTTGTAACTAACGGAAAGTTGGTGTTTTATGTTAGGAAAGTTGCGCTTTTGCGCTTTCAGACCAGCTAGTAAATATTTATGAAAATGTACTTTACTGCTCGTAAAAGGTAAAGTTTAGTATTGCAATGACAAATGTACAAGATTTCCTACACAACGATAGCAGTCACATTTTAGATTTCCTACACGTCACATTTTAGAACCTTACTCGGGTTTTATTACAAGCAACAAAAATATTGATATTATAAATTACGGAGCTTTACAGTTAATTCGGTAATACAAAATTATTGACAACTTTTAGCCTTTTCATACAAACTTAAAGTCAAAGTAGGTACCTATATTTATTGTTTAAATACGCGTCGAAAAGATGTTTAATTATAATAGGTCCAATGGGTTCTGCTTATTTATGGTAGAGTCGATTCTGCTCTACTGAGATGGTCAAAGCCGTCCTAAAATGTCCTAGGCGGATAAAAAACCCCAAAATCATATTCCGCCGGAAGCATACAAATATTTTTATTGAGTACCTACCTAAACAGACATTTTAAAAGCTCGAACGAAGTTAGCAATTTATAAACTGGCGTTCCTAAATACGTGATGCTTCGGGCGGGATATGATTTTGGTGTTTTTTAAGATAAATCTGCCTACCACGAAATGCCAAACAAATCAGTGTGCTTACTGGTTGTTTTTGTATCTTCCGACAAAAGGCAAGATATCTCAGCTAAAGGTCAAGTGCACGTTCTGTTGTGGACTTATTTACTAATAAACTGCAGGCACTTCTGCTTACTTTATAATTAGGTACAATCGTCTAGAATAAAATGGAATTTGTAATAAATATTTACTGTTTCAGTGGATGGAGAAAGTTCTTATTTCCTGAAAATGTTTATTTTGTTTATTTTATTTTATTTTATTTTATGCCATGTTGCGGAAGCTTCAGAGCCTGTGGGATTGAATCCTCAACCTACAGAAGGCAGAGCTACTACCAGCTGTGCTGTGATGCCAGCAAATATGTACACAAGGATACGCATCAGACTACACACTGCTAGTTCTTATGTCATTGCAGTAAGCGTCATTTTTCTTTGTTTTTAGGTAACTAGAGCTGTATCCTACTGTACCTATAATTATGAGGAAAACAGGAAAGTTTACTGGCCCACTCAATCAATGTTGTATCGTAAGGACCTTTAAACACTGCTAGGTAAAGTGCTGCGTAGTAGTAGCACTAGTAGTGGGAGTGGGTTTGCTAGGGTTCAAAATGTGTTATGATTACGAAAGTTTAAAAAATAGGTACCTACTACTTTTTAACCGACTTCCAATAAAAAAGGAGGAGGTTCTCAATTCGGTTGTATTTTTTTTTTTTTTATGTTTGTTACCGCATAACTTCGTCATTACTGAGCCGATTTGAAAAAATATTTTTTTATCTGAAAGGTATTGCTTCCAGATTGGTCCCATTTTAATTTTATTAAAATCGGTGTTGCCATTTTTTTTTATAAGTTTTTTAATGTTTGTAACTGCATGCCTCCGTCTATATGAACCGATTTATAAAAATATTTTTTTATTTGGAAGGTTATTCTTACGTCCAGATTATCCCAAACAAATTTCATTAAAATCGGTTTAGCCGTTTGGCAATGAAGTCGGTTTCTAAAGTTTTATTAACTTATAATTATGACAGAAAAAGAACGATGGAGATCTTTACCTCTATCGTTCTTTTCCTACTCTTCTCGATATTCAGACCATTCTACCCTCACTACTGAAGAAATTCAGGTTATCTAACACCAGTGTTTTAGTCCAAAAATCTGGTCAATCTACGACGTAAATATGAAAAGGCCTGCACACCATTAGGCGATTGCAATAGGGATCAGTACCCCAAGTCCGAGTTGCTACCACATTTCGTTACCAAATGTTGTTTTCGTTTCGCCCACGTGTCTCTGTCTTTTGTAGGGAGAAAAGATGAGACAGCAAAAATATGTTACGTAGCTAGAGTTGTTGTCTCATAATTTTTCTATGCAAAAGAGAGAGACACGTAGGCGAAACGAAAACAACATTTGGTAACGAAATGTTGTAAATGCACTGGGACTTTGGATACAGAAGGGCACATTATTTACAACATTTCGTAACGAGATTTTATTTTCGTTTCGACTACTTGTCTCTCTCTATTGTATGGAGCTGACACAGCAAAAATACGTAACGTAGAAACGATCGCAATGAGTTGTTGTCTCACCAGTTTTCCATACAAAAGAGAGAGACACGTGCTCACACGAAAACAACACTTGGTAGACGAAATGTGGTAGCAAAACTGTGACTCGGGGTACAGCTGAAACGCTGTCATATATGACAGCGTTTCATTGATCGCCATCGCCAGTGACCTAGGTGTGCGCAGGTCTTTATGGTTTTGGATATTACGACATGTAACCATCTTATTGCAGGAGACTGTAGGTAAAGTTGGGTGCCTAGTTGAATCTATACGAGGAAAAACTCGAAATCAACAACGTAGTTTTATAACCTTAGGTTATCATGAAGGTGATAAAGTCCATGCAATGAGATTAAAACAAAAACAATGTTATTGTGGAGGTAGGTTAGGTACCTACTTAATATATGAGTAACATAAAGAGTTTAAAAAACAACTAGGTACCTTTTTTCGGTATAGTACGAGTATATCAAGCTGTAAGGGCTTTTAACCCTGTACTTTCATTTTGGACAAGGTGGGAATGGGAAGGTAACTAGTTGTTTTACTCTTTCTTCCAACTCTGCCTAGCACGTTGCAGGACGTGGGCTTAACTTCAGCAAGGAGTTATAAGTATGAGGTTTACTTTTTTTTTTTTTTACAATTTATAGAATAATGCTTGACTGCAATCTCACCTGATGTTAGGTGATTGAACAGTGATTTAACTTACACTAGCAGTTGGTACCCGACGTCGGTATTTTTTTTTTGGTAAACTGTTGTTGTGAAATACGAATTACTTACAGTTGGTGCCCGAGCTTTGCTCGGTATTTTTTTTTTGGTAAACTGTTGATGTGAATTATATTTATATACGAATAAATATTATACATAATAATAAACTCCACTACTCGTCAATAGATGGCGTTCTCTGTCCCACTAACTCATGACTTAATCAACAGATGGCGCTAGGAGTTATGATTTTATGATAAAGTTGATTATTTACTTTACGATTAAGGGGACATTTTCTAAAAATGAATCCTAGCTAGATCGTTTTATCGTCCCCGAAACTCCTGTATACTTAATTTCATGAAAATCGTTGGCTCAGTTTCCGAGATCCTAAATATACATATATACTAGCATATTATACAAGATATATACAAGATTTTCTCGTTTAAAGGTATAAGATTTAGCAAGAAGGACAGTTGAAATGAAATACACGATATTCTATGGTTTCACCCCACCTTCTCAGGGGTATGGCCAGATGTATGGTGGGTCCCAAGCTGGTTTGATCAAATCCATAAATCCATAGTATTATGACAACCTGCTCATTAGTTTATAGAAAACATAACATTGTGTTCATCAAAACATATTTTTTGTTCTTTAACTGGGTGTTATAAATTAATTTTGGTATTGACATGTGTTCACTTACAATGACCGCGGGATGATGCCAAGAACCGGCTACAGAAGCGTAAGACACCTCACGGTAAATATGTACATGGACGCAGACTCTTGAGTAATTGTGTTCTGTGCATGGACGATTAATATAATGTATAATTAATTTAATATTTTTTCAAACATTTGATTATGTACTTGAACGAATGCCTTTTAAGATGATGAAATTAGTTATCCGCATTTCTAGTACATAGAGTAGGTAGTACTTCCATACCAAGGATGGATGTTGCCAGCTCTACAAAATTAGAGCTTTCGGCTAGCAGAAAAAAAAAGCAGCCAAGTGCGAGTCGGACTCGCCCATGAAGGGTTCCGTAGCATCAAGTAACATAATATAAAGGTTCTTGTAGTTCGTCGAAAGGTAAATTGCGGTTTACGATTTATAACGTTTAAAAAAAAAACTTTCTTTCTTTATCTTTCTTTATTCTTTATTGCACACATAGACAACATTTAGAAAATGTAAAGTTAAGACATGTACAAAGGCGAGCTTAACCCTAAAAAGAGTTCTCTTCCAGCAAACCTTTAAGGATAGATATATGTGTAAATAGAGGTGGGTACGTGTACAAGAAGGGGGTTTGAAAATATTAATATAATATAAGTATAATATATTAATAACACAATAAATAAACTAAATATACCTACACATAATTTACATAAACATACACACAATATATAAGTATATACATATATGAATAACGATATATAAGACACTATACATATAATATATATATATATATATACAAGTTATATACAGTGTGTTAGGTTAAACGAGGGACTTATTGAGGGAGGGTATTCAGTATTCGATTCTCGTCCCAAATATGTAAAAAACCTATAACCTTAATTTGTGACGTAATTGTCCACTAAAATACATTATTCATGAACACTGAGTGCGCAAGAAGTGAACTTGTAAATAGTAAAATAATCACGCGGCAAAACACGTGCCGATCCTACCGAAAAGGAAGCTTGTGCGCAAACCCCGCCCCTTCCCTTTGTGTTGCACCGACAGGAGGACACACTCCCGCGCTGACCGCAGTCAGTCTATGCGAGTGCGCTGCTATTTCCGCATGTCTAATATTGCGCTTCCGCGTATCGCAAAAACAACCCCGCTTACTTCGGGATAAGTGTGTCCTGTAAACGTGTTCTTTTAATAACCAAAAATGACGTCTTATCGATATTCTAATGAAGAATATTGGGATATGGTTCGTGCCTACGTGTTATCTAATGATAGTGTGCGAGGAGCCATTATTTTGTACCGAGAGATGTTTCCCAACCGCCAGATTCCGTCGTACAATCTTATGCTAGGTGTTAACCAACGATTGCGAACATTCGGTCAGTTCACCGTACCGACGCATGCCCAAGGACGAGGAAGGGAGCCATACCTAGGTAATCCAGGTTTAAAGTACGAAGGGAAAATGGATTATACCTAAAGGTCATTGACCCGCGCACATGTTCTGCGATAATATTAAATCGCTAGCGCAAGGGTGTACACACGTTGCGAGACTTTAGCGAAATTTTTGGTATGGTTCTGTCTGTTATTTATCAGTGTTTTTTTTTTGTTCATATTTTTATTAGTATCATATAATCATGCACTATTGTGGGTTTCAATATGTCCCTCGTTTAAACTAACATACTGTATAAACCAATGTATACCTATAAGGAAAGATAATGCTCCTTGACTTTTTGCTTAAATATACCTAGCGACGGACTAGCACGTATGGTATGAGGGAGACTGTTCCACAATTTCATGGAGTGAACAGTGAATGAGCCATTATAACGTCTTGTGGAATGTGTGGGCGTTTTTAAAAGAAGAGATTTAGCTGTTCTGCAAGGCTCACCACGAGGGACAAGGAAATCGAAACGTTCACGGAGATAAGAAGGAGAGAGAGGGTTATTGAGAATGTTAAACAGGAGAGATAGGATGTGCAGATCACGGTGACGCCGAATTGGCAGCCACTTTAACTGAGCCCTGAACATTGAGACGTGATCATACTTACGCAGGCCAAAAATAAATCGGATGCATAAGTTCTGAAGACGTTCCAGTTTATTGCAGATTTCCTCTGTAGCGTCCAAAAAACAGGAGTCAGCCTATGCTGACTCCTGTTTTTTGGACGCTAATAGGAAGGGGTAATAAGAGAGTTTGAGCTAGAGTGACTTTGGTCTGAAATGGTAAAAACTTTTGAAATCGCTTGAGGGATTGGAAAGAATAATGAACGCGTTTGCTAATACCATTAACATGACTTATCCACGACAGTTGAGAGTCGAAAATAACACCCAGATTTTTGGCCGTCACAGAGTAGCCTATGAGAGAGTTCGCATAAAACAGAGGAGGTGGGGAAGAGTTACGAACCTTATTCATCATGTAGGGGCTACCACAGATTAAGGCTTGCGATTTTGATGGGTTAACAAGTAGGCCAAAAGCTTTCTGCAAAACTACTGGCTAGATCTCGTTCAAACCAAATATCGTTGAAATTTTGCATAGTAATGTACAACATACATTTTTTTTAGTTTTATCATTCTCTTATTTTAGAAGTTAGAGGGGGGGGACCAACTTTTTTCCACTTTGGAAGTGTCTCTCGCGCAAACTATTCAGTTTAGAAAAAAACGATATTAGAAACCTCAACATCATTTTTGAAGACCTATTTCATAGATACCACACGTATGGGTTCGATGAAAAAAATTTTTTTAGTTTCAGTTTCAAGTACCCCCAAAATTTATAGTTTTTTTTCTATTTTTGTGTAAAAATCTTAATGCGGTTCACAGAATACATCTACTCGCCAAGTTTCATCAGTCTAGCTCTTATGGTTTCGGAGAAAAATGGCTGTGACACGGTCGGACAGACAGACAGACAGACAGACATGACGAATCTATAAGGGTTCCGTTTTTGCCATTTGGCTACGGAACCCTAAAAAACAATAAAAACAAATAATGGTGTTTATAGTATTATACTACACCATTATTTGTTTTTATACTAGATTTTATAGTAAGACCTCTAATAGGTCCTACTATAAAATCTAGCAGTGTTACGTATAGTGTAACATAGATATAAATAAAATGTTTACCATTGACAAATACAAAAGGTAACAGGCCAAGGTAACATACAGGCCCAGTTTTCACTAAAAAAACGATGATGGATGATAATTGGCCTTATCAATAACAGCACACATACTCATAAAATATTATTCACACTTTAGCAGTAGAAAACTGCAATTGTAGGTACAGCCGCAGGGTAACTGTGCACTGGTAATGGTAACGTTTTTAATCCGGTTAGAACTCGCGGGAGCATCACTTGTAAGCCCACTGTCGAGGCCGTAGCCCGCGCTTCTCTTCGCAAATTAAAAAAAAAGTTTAATTCAAAAATAGAAATGTTCAAATCGGTCGTACTGTTGTGCGTTGCTTTCTGTGTGGTAATTGGTGAGTATTCCATTATTTTTAAAAAGGGAATTATTTTTTAATACAAGGTTGGTAGTACACAAAACTCTTAAGTCATTAATTCTAACTAAATACTTTTTATAATAATTATTATAAATAAGAAAATTGTCTATGGTCACACTACAATAACTGTTTAAGTAAACGTAGTTTCAATGTTAGTTTATTTTTCGTAATATTATGAAAAAAAACATATTTTTTTTACGAGCAATACATAATTTATGTACCTATTGATCGTGATGAACCAAAACAAAAAACCAATTTGAAACTAAAACAAGCTGACATGCTAATTAATATGGCTGAGCATTGTTTTATAGTGTTTGGAGTCACGGAGAGGGCAGTCGTGATTGAAGATCCTTTCCGCGGTCGTGAGTTGGATGGATCTTTTTGCATTTGGATGATTCATTATTAAAAATAGAAAAACGTAATTTAAATAGCCCATCCTATCTAATCAGGACTATTGAAAAAGCTCCATAGACAAAACAAAATAAAAGTACACGCACACAATAGTGCTTAATGTAAAAAAAGTTCATTCAAAAGTTAACAGACCAATTTTAGTCAGAGCCATAAAAAAGGTTTTTACTCAGAGCTACGTGACTCTAGATCAGACCAAAATACTGCCCAGTACAAATACTACAGTAAATTAGCATATTAAAAGAATAATCACACCAAAAGCAATGTTTGATTTTTCTTACATACTTAGGTATCATACAAGAGTGGTCTGTCTTCAAAAATAAAAAGTTAGCATGAACGAAGTCGCAGGTAAAAATAGTCAACGATATGTATGAACGCTTGATTACGCATATAAACGTCAATCAAATTGATTGAATTAAAAAAGTTCGCCTTGTAAGCGATTGTGAAAATCATAATAATGAATAACCTCTCGATCATGGTCAAAAGTAAACAAAAAACAAAACCCACCTCTGTTGAAGCTGTGAGGATAGTAGGTATAAGCATATAGGTTAGGTAGGGGGCTAGCTTACGTCATGTAAAATCAGGTCCCAGGACAAAGGGGCATACATGAAAAAAAATGCCCCATAGGTACACCATTTTAGTACATGCAATGTAAAGGCTAGGTAAGTAGGTTTTTTAGATTATCTTCTAGTCTATATCAAAGTAGGTCATGATCTTTGGATACTTCCGATACAAGAATAGTTAGTTTTATCAGCGAGTTCAAGAATAAAAAATAGGTCCATGACTTATCCGCTCCGTCTCTTCACAGATGTCTAATTGCTTGGAATATTTTTATGACATAATAATTAGAGCTAAAAGTATGATAAAATTGTAAAACATAAACTTACGGGCCCAGTAGGTACCACTAGTAAGGTTTAGTCAGAATTCTGATCTAAATAAAATACCTAAGAAAAATACCAAACAACATAACGCTATTGATTTTCTAGTTTAAAATTACGGAAATAAATTATTGTGGACAATCTACACAACACAATTTAGCCCCAAATTAAGCAGAGCGTACCCTACTTTGATATTTACAAAAAAATATATGAGTTTATAATAAATTAATAATAACAGCTATCTGGTTATATAGCTGATAAAACTTATTATATTTCTTTGTAAATACATACTTCGAATACAATGTAAGTATATATTTTAACTGATGACTAACGTTTTAAAAGCTTACCGAGCCCGAACTTTACGTAGGTAAGGTAGTGCTTTTTATAATGAAAAATGATATCATCGATTCTCGATAATACCGGTCAAGCTAACACCATCTTGAGATAATCAAAATGGTACAAAAAACTAATTGATGCGGTACCAATACCAACGCAAAGGGAACCTTTGAACGAAACCTGAATGTAGGTACTCAACCATTACTAGCTAAGAACCATGAAAAGTGTTTAAGCTTGGAGAAATGCAGTAATGGTTGGTGTTTGAAGCGATGATTGCCGATGAGAACAGGTACAATTTTATTGCAAAAAGCCGTAGCAAGTTGGGTTACACTCGAGTGGACAGGAGTGAGGCCAATGACATCCCGTGCATCCCTTTTCTGCAGAATTATTTTAGCTTTACTTGCAAAATTATAGAGCATAGACCCTGCTTTACAAAAAAATAAATGCCTAGGTAATAGGTATGTATATTACGCATGAATAGTCCTCTGACGCACTCATCACGAAACCTCCGGACTTAAATAAATAAATAAGCCATTTATTTCAAAAAGTTGAATAGGCACTTATTACTTATTTAAAATCTACACATTTATATAAAACGTACATACTAACACTCCTTTTGGGCACCCAAAAATGCCTAGGCCTCCTCCATGCGTTTCCATCGATGGCGACCAGCTGAAACGCTGTCAAATATATGACATACAGTGAAACGCTGTCATATTTGACAGCGTTTCACTGATGGCCCGAACACACCTAGTTCGCTGGCGGTTGCGATCAGTAAACGCTGTCAAATATCGCTGTCAGGTTTGAGATTTGACAGCGAATATTTGACAGCGTTTCACTGATCGCTACCGCCAGCGAACTAGGTGTGCGTAGGGCCTTTATTAGGATCTGTTATGGCCCGAACACACCTAGTTCGCTGGCGGTAGCGATCAGTGAAACGCTGTCAAATATCGCTGTCAGATTTGAGATTTGACAGCGATATTTGACAGCGTTTCACTGATCGCTACCACCAGCGAACTAGGTGTGCGCAGGCCTTTACTTGGCACAGACATTCCAGGGCAGAGATGAGTTCTTTTTTTGAAAATTCGCATCCCAATCATCGCTCCTCAAAGTCACGCAATACTTCACAAGAAGACGAATATAAAAAAAATATGAAAGCAGTTTCATCCAAATCGACAGGGACAAACAAAACATCGAAATATGCGAACATCGATGTTTTGTTTGATTTGTTCCTAGAAATGTAGGCAAACCAGATATTTAAAGTGCCAAGCCACTCAAATCTATTGTATTAGGAAGAAGGTATGAATAAATTTAACGATAATGAGATTAAAAATAAATTTATAAATTTTGCGTCAAATAGTCATACTTACCTAAATACATACATTATGAGAAAACAAATTGAATCTGCCTTTTTAAGATCGACGTCTAAACCTCTTGTAATAAATAAATGTAGAGAATAAGACTCGACAAGATTATAATTATGAACTATGAAACACGATTTTAATTATCTGTACAGATACACTGTGTGCTCTGAATCTAGGTATCGATCGACTCAAGTTGTTTAGACTTATTTAGATAAGAAACCTAGTCTGTGACTCCTGCTTGACCCGCTTTCGTGATCGTATCAGTAAGTCGACCTGCATTTCTCTAGAACTTTACTCGTGTAATAAAAAGTCTAAAAAAGTCCTACAGACTACTTTTTGGATTGTTTTACGGTCTAAACATTTTTATTGGAGCTTATTTTTGTTTTCTGCTTTAGTGTATTTTTAGTTGCTTCAGCGTTTTTTTTATTACTCAAAATGTCCTTCTTTTGAGGTGTGCGGCAAATAAACGTTCATATTTCTTTCTTCTTTCTTATTTTAAGGTCTTCTTTTGGTAACTTGAACAATCTTACCGTTTCCAAAGTAAGTCTTTAGTCAATAAACGTATAGTAAGTAAGTCTATTTATTACCTGAGGGCTAATTTTCAATGTACGTACATATAAATATATCCGTATCCGCAAACGAAGGCTTTATAAAAATAAAAAAGAGCAGAAGCTAAGTATCCACAAAAAATTAAGATCAAAATACTCTTTCCACTTCAAGTAATTTGGGTGAAGTGTCTATACTCAAGAAATGAAACAGGTAGATATTACAGTTAGCGTTTTGACAAGCAAAAAATAAACCTTGAGTTGGATGAGACCGTTAGATGCCGGCACACATTCACATCTCGGTACATTTTAATGGAAACTGTATGAAATATAGGAGTTAAACTATATTGTAGTGTCATATCATGTATCATAAATCTGCACATAAATTATATAGCCAGTAAAAGCTAGTTTCGAAGACTAAGTTGCCTTCATTCTTGCCCCTCGCACGCAGAAGCACAGTATTGGAGGTAGCACAGAAAAATTGTAGTAGTACCTCATAATTTTCTTGTCCTTATCCCATTTTATGGGGGGTCGGCACAACAGGTTTTCGTTCTCCACTCTCCTCTATTAGCCGTAATTTCAGTAGTCACTCTTTTCCCTAAATCAAAACATTTACAAGTAGTCGCCAAACATCGACTAATAAACATTTCACTGCTAATGGAGTAACGGTACAGAAATTGTTTTATTGCAAGTTTACTGTTGCTTGTCGGAGATAAAATAAATAACAAATAGTGATGCTGACGAGTAAAACCGCTAGATCCCACGTTATTAACAAAACTCGAATAAAAAATCTAGACTATACCTACTTTTATAATTATGGTCCTTTGATCATTGTGCTACCTCTTTTGGGTGTCAAAAGGGGTGGTCAAAGAAATTTGTATCATCCAGGTAATTTGGAGGATATCTACCATGCCTGGGAATCAAATTAGGAAACTTTGCTATTTGCTTGCTAATTTGAGTAATATTTAAAAATTAACATTGACTCTAAGTCATGGGAAATAATATATTCTGAGCCGTAAGTGCCTTTCGATATTGTTGCTTGTAAATAATTTACCATGAGCTGTTAAATCGTGAGCTCATTGTTTCTATAATAATTATGCCAATGATGTGAATTTACATGGAGGTAATTCATTTAATCGGCACACAAATTATAGGTAGGGTAAGCAGGGGGAATAGCGCTCACTGGGTAATGGCGCTCACCTCTGTAACTCTGTCAAAATGGAACGTAGCAACATGCCGTAAAGCGTAAAATACGAGGGGAGGGAGCCTCTAACAGACAGGGATGCAAACGGGTAGTCAGCTCGCGTCATGTGACCGTGAAGTTCATTTTTTCGTTTTCAGCTGCGCTGATCTAATTTTTGGTTCAGTGTTTTTTGTCGGTAAGTCCTAAACTTAAACGCATATTTATTATTAATATATCTTTTCTAACAATAAAACTATTTAATTTTGTGATAAGGTAATCAATTTTTAACAATTGTGTATAGCTTTTTTATAATTTTTAATTCATGACAAAATGACCGATTGGGGTTATACCGCTCATCGAGCGCAATTACCCCTGTGACTTATTCAGTGTTGTTGTAGATATGCCAAAAAGTCACAAAAGTGGCTTGAACCGAATAAGACCTTCTTCAATCTGCTGAAACTGCGACTCAAGGAGGTTTGTTCAAAAGAAAAGCCGCAAAATAATATAACATACTATTTACTACTTTAAGATTTTGACTAAAATATGCTTTTATATGTTCAGGGATTTGCCAGATGGATACATCTGAGATATAAGTGTCTTAAAAATAATATATTACTATTTCTTATTTGTATTACCTCTAATAATAATAATTCTTTTATATTTTATTATAATAATTGAAGTTGATTTGACATTGATACTCGTTAAATTGAAAAAGACTAATCTCACGTATAAATGGAGATAATTGATTCTAATTTCAAATTGTAGATAATTCTTTTATTGTATAAGGTTGATCTCATTAATATTTATTGAATGAAAATGTATCTTACTTGTTAAATTCCAAATAACAAGCTTGAGCGTCATTACCCCGTACCCTGAGCGGCATTACCCAAAGCCAGGGGCAATGCCGCTCAAACACGTTTTTTTTATAATGTTTTCCTACAGCTAGTAGGTCAAAGATATATGCTTTTGTTGTTAATTTGTTGATTCCTCGATAATTAAAGACTGTATTACTTTTCTTAATTTTGATTTATCATAAATAATGTAAAAAATACACCCAGTTTTCCTTAAGTGAACGCCATTCCCCCTCCTTACCCTATCAATCATATCAAGTACCTTGGTAGTACGTGGAACAAGCATGGAACTGGCACCTAGCTTTAAGACATTTCAAAGTTATCCTTGTGATATCATCGAGTATAGAATGATTTGATTTTGGTGCCTACTAGGTATGAGAATTGACGATCCCATGATGTAATTTTAAATTTCTAAGGATACCACTACTCCGACACCTAGCCCGAATCGAGGCAACCAAAAAAAGATAAAAAGTAGGTATCGATTGCCGATGAAGCTGGGTACAGAAATTATTGCTAGACTGTCAAAATTAACGAAGGAAAGGGCCAGCCTAAAGTAAAGGCACAATACCACTTACATACTAAAACATTAATAGGTTCCACGACTTCACTAAAATGGCAACTGAAATTTTTGCACGCTTGTTTTTTAAAAATCCAATTTAAAATGCATGTAAAACTCCTCAATGTGGGAATAAGTTGGTCCTATTCTAGCTAAATCGCATAGATGCAATCGGTTGAACGACCTCCGTAACAAGGATCGTTGCCGTCGGGTCCTATAGTTGTTATCTAGGTACCTACCTACCCATCATATCTAGGTACCTAGGTGTACCCAGTGTACTTGGCTAGCTATAAGGAAGGAATAATCTCGGAGAGTTCCGAATAGTGGGCACAACCAATTTTATTTGCTTTAGGTACTAGTAGCTACATGCGCAGCAAGTATTTTTAATATCCTACGAAAATGGGTCAAAACGAAATCTAGTCAAATTGAAAAAGAAAATTACTTGGGCCTAGTTTTAAACCCATTTATTTACAAGTCCACTGATGGATAACCTGTAACAAAGGATTGCTTCGGAGGTCACGTGTTGTGAATGTGTCCTATCTATGCACCGGGGCCATAAGAAGGTACTGTGGCCTGTATCCACAAACTTGAGGCAAACGGTGTTAAGCCGCATGTAGGTATATCATATCACCGGTACCCACATCCTTATTATTTTCATAGTTTAGTCCTTACCTCCAAGACATTTATCGAATTGGTGTTGCACGGATGCGCTGGCGCAGATACCCAGCATCCGTGAATCATCTCGTGACCACAACAGATACACGATATAGATACTTTGCAATATTCTACTAGCTACGTGTAAGTAGGTACCTTGCAAATAATCTTCTAACTACCGTAGCTAGAGCTCTCGGCACAAGTGCATCTAGCTTCGACGATCGAATTACTTAATTTGGGCAAGTTCATTTCTTCCGTTCTGATGAGCTCAGGACTATCTTCAGTTCTTTCTTTTTGACGTCCTGATAATATCTCAGACACCTGAGTTTCTTTATAGATCAAGGCAAAAGTGTGTGCCTGCGTCAAACCTGCAAGAAACACAGGCTCTAACCAAAGAGTACCTATAGTTATGGAGGGGGCTCTAACGTCCGTA
Source organism: Thera britannica (assembly GCA_939531255.2). Lineage (NCBI taxonomy): Eukaryota > Metazoa > Arthropoda > Insecta > Lepidoptera > Geometridae > Thera > Thera britannica. Next base: position 11,685,990 of record OW618046.2, on the reverse strand, counting down.
TTCAGAAACAATGCTTGAGTCTGCGTCGAGCATCAAGCATAGTTTTTTGACACTTATTCAATGGAGAACTGTCAATAAATCTATGCTTGAAGCTCGACTCGTTTCTACATGCGGTTCTAAGTTTCAAGGTTTCGGCTGTAACGTTGTCAGTCAGTGAGAAGTTCAAGGCTTTGATTCTTATATTTTTCTTTATTTTCGTGCAACAAAAATCCGATTAGTCCATGTCGTGCCGCAGTAGTGTTATTCGGATAGGTAGGTACCTAGATGCATCAACAGTTCTCATTGTTAGCGTGACCATATCTGCGGCGAGTTTCACCTGACAGTTGCATTTTATTTCGGTAACTTTCTTCCCAATCTGCTAATTGGTTACACAAGAATTCGCAATTCTGATGAAATTGTAATGCATTTAATTTTATAGCGTCGTGTTCATCGATCGAAAATAATGCACTATTAGGTAAAATAAAAAGTCTAACTGTTCAAATGTAATAATATTCATTATGTACTTATAAATTTTTATAATAATATTTTATAAGCTTGTCCTAGTGCCTACAGTCCTTGTGTACATCTCCAGTAACTAGTGTAAACTTCGTATGTTCTTTTTGGTAAATACGGTTGTAGGCAATAAATATTGCACATCGGCTTTTTGGCTTTGTAGAGCTATCTCTTTCCGACGCACACTACACTCTATGAAGCCGAAATTAGCCGAAGTGCAATATTTATTGACTACTACTATAATTTGTATTTCCGTTTTCGATTTGAGCAGCTAAATCCATGTTCGCTTCCCTCTTGTGCTTCAAATCATTTACATTACCTTTCCATCTTTCCAGAGGCTCGTCCCAAATGGCAGTTCCTACCAGAAGTGCCTGGCTACGTGCCCGTATACATCCAAACCGGCGACACCCCTCTAGAGCAAATCAACCCTGAACTGGCAGAGGCCTTCCACGCGCTGCCATCTGGCAGGTCTGCCAGCAAACAGATCGAGGCTTCGCCAGAAGAAATGGCAGACCAGCCTAGAGACGACATACCAATTTCGGCAGAAGACACTGTGGATCACCGTCCGTATGCTAAGAAGCTTCTCGAGAAGAAGAAGAAAGTTGACTCGGAAGTTCCGATTGAGCGTAGATAAATATACGTCCTATAGAAAGTTAGAAGTAGGTACTAGGTGTTAATGTAATGTAGGTTTAAGTGTACCTACTTATGAGCAGGATATTTTAAACAATAGCATAAAAAATAGCAATGATAGCCTTGCAAGGTCACGTAATGTGTGTGCAACTAGGTATTTCAAATTGTGGGCATGAGCTATGGCACATCACATTTGTGTAACATGTACCTCTGACTATCCCTCTGAAATTTACTAGTTTTATGGGTAAAGTGCTGGACAAATTGAACTTGCCATTTCGCTATTAGAATGTATTTATAAGACGAACAAGTATACGTAACTATATTGTTATACGTATAGTTTTAAAATAAATGTAATTTATTTTTTTAGTTCACTTTGTTTTTATTTTCCCCAACATAGTAGTGTCGATCTCTTTTAGAATGAGTTTCTATTGTTTTTTAGGTTTAAAAACATTTTTTATTGGTTTTTTATTGTTACCATCGCGACAAGACACAATACTAAATAAAAAACATATTTTTTGGATCCACACATCACAATCAAGCGCCAAATAAATCAGAGTCCCATATACAAGATATGGGAACCAGATAGCTGATAAAATACTTAGAATACACTACAACACCCAGACAGAGTAGAACAAACATTTGTATTCATCACACACATATTGATTCTCGGTGGGGATCGAACCCGCCACATTTTACGGCGCAGAAGGCAGAGCTACCGAGCTGAGAGGTCAGTCGAAACAAACAACTAGGTTTAAAAAATGTAACCGATTTATTATTTTAACTCCTTACATAATTTTAGAAACAACTTAATCTAATATTTACAATTGATTTAACTACACTATCACTGAGTTTACGATCTTCTCATGGTCAACATAACATTTATTTCCCAAATAATAGTCCGCAAGTTTGTAATCACTTCTTTCAATTGCTTATTTTTTAACACCACCTGAGGACAAAAACAGAAATTTTAATAAAGCCCTAAAATATATACAGGGTATTTTTTTGAGAAGGGAAGTGATGGCCAAGTTCAAAACCACGAGAGTTAGGGACTTAGAAAACAAACTTCATATTTTTTTTTCAAAAATCTAGTCCCTAAAATTATGATCGATACTAGGCAACACTCTTGCTGAGATAAAAGGTGTTTCACAGAAATTCGTGTCAAGTGACGAGGAAGTTTTTTGAATTTATGGGTTAGAAATTAAAAATATGATACGGGTCTATGGAGCGCTTAATGTAAAAACATTACCCTTTTTCTAGGCCGTGGGGTAAAAATCTGCCTGATGGAAAGGGAGGATGCAGCCTAAGATGGAGCATGCTTAGCCATAATCCACCTATTTTAAAAACTTCTAAATTTATACGTTCCGAATATACTGACGCCACCGTAGAGAATTCCACGCTTTGGCAGTTCGTACTTTTAAAAACTTTAATTTAGGTACTTTTTATTTTTTTATTTAAAACTCTTTGTTGTAGTTCGTTTTAATGACCCCGATTAATTTGTTTATGAATATTTGTACTGACCTGTTCAGTTAGATCTCTGTTTTCGTCAAGTGCTACTCTGTACGCCTCTGTGTTCCGCCTCTCGTCCAAAGCCTTATTCTCAGCTTCATCCTTCAAGGGAATTAGGCTTTCCATGTGCGTGTATTCGTAGGTACCCTGCAATCGTGTATAAAAAAAATACAACACAAGCACATACAATCTTTTTTTACAAAGCCCTTTAAATTTAAAAAGCACATATCACCATCTATCTAAAACTACCCTAACTAAGCACTGATGGTCTAGTGGTAGCGGCCCCACCTTCCGATCCTAAGGTCGTGGGTTCAAATCCAGTGCTCTCAAACGGTGAAGGAAAACATCGTGAGGAAACCCGCGGCTTAGTCAGCTCCGCACGTATTGACCGACTAAGCTGTCTGGATGGTATAGGTGCTGGGCAAGCCTATTCCATCTAAAATCCTGTCCCAAGCACTATAGCGTCCCGTAAGTAGGGGCATGAGTTGATCACCAGTTGCCCGTGACGCTATATAAATCATCTACAATAGATGTAAAGGCCTGTTTTTTTTAAGCAAAAAATCGTTATACTATTAAAAATTGTAAAAATCGACTTATAATAACAATAACACCCAGACAGAATAGAACAGTTATCTTCATTGAGCACGCAAATAATGGTCTAGGGTGGGAATCGAAACTGCAATTTACAGCGGATTAGGCAAGCCAAAGCCGACGAACCAATCGCGTGATGCGTCAGTACGATCTAGGAAGACTGAAAAAAGTACGATCAACGTCGACAAAATGAAGAATTTGGCTATCTTTGTTTGGTCCTAGCACGTTTTCCAACTATCGCCTATAACAAAGCAAGGGCCAACAGGTCACGCACGTCAAGAACGTGCCCTACGATACACTGCCCTGCGTCCATCAGCTTGAGGCAACGCACCATGCCACCATGCCTATTTCTGCCGTGAAGCAGCATTGCTGTGTTTCGGTTTCAGGGGTGTGGGTGCCGGTGAAATTACTGACACGTGAGGCTGAACATCTGTATGGACTCAAGTTGATGGACACAGGGCAGTGCATTGTAGGGCACTTTCCTGACGTGCGTGACCTACGAGGCAATGCTTTGTTCTAAGCGATAGTTACCACTTAACATCAGGTAGGCCATTTGCTAGTCCCATCAGCTAGTTGTATAAAAAAAAGCTATTTCGACTACCTTGGTTCTCTGTCGGATATCCTCGTTCCGGATCCTTATGATAGCACTGAATAAAGAAATATTTGACTTTACTATATCTCACCTGGCAAGTTTCATTGCACTTCTCGTAAATAAGTCGCAGCCTCTTGAACAGTAGTCTGATGGTTCGCAGTTGTTCCTGCATTTTCGCCTTCTTGTCGTTACTGGCGCTTTCACCGTGCTGCATGCCGTTTGGAGGCTGAGGGTTTGAAATACCAGGTAAAGTAACAAAAAAAATTATTTGAAAATTATAATAGCGACTTCACATTTTTTTTCTAAGTTACACCCGTGCAAAAACAGGTCGGGTCAATAGTAATAAATATAGCCTACTAGCGCGCGCCCGCGGTTTCGCTCGCCTCGTTCCTGTAACCGCTACTTTTTCGGGATAAATAGTCCTCTATGGACTATATCTCTCTATACTCTATATACTCTATCATGGTGAAATAATTTTTGAAATTGGTCCAACAGTATTTAAGCTTATTCCAACAGTTTTAGTTCTTTTTGAGGTACCCATACAGATGGTAAATATAGGGTGAGTTGGTAATAGCTGCTGAACATCAGGTGAGCTATCTGATGGGTCTAAGTCCCTACCACTGGTTCCCTGTATCTCTAATTATGAGTACAATAATTATAGGTACCACATACTTGTATAGCTTTTAGGGTTTGAAAAACATCCTGTGTTCTGCTTACAATATCTTGTACAGTCTCTTGGCCGAATCTGAAAATAAGTAATACACCATTACATACTTACAGCATTGATTTAATATTCTATCCAATCGGTGCCTTGCGTCCATCAACTTGAGGCATTCAGATATCCAGCCTCACATGCCAGTAATCTCACCCACACCCTTCAAACCGTTCAAATCCACTCGTGTACCAATGACTTTTTCTATCGAAAAATTTATGTGCACTATGCCAGTACTCTCAAAACGGTGAAGGAAAACATCGTGAGGAAACCGGCGTGTTGTAGAACCTAAAAAAGTTCGGGCAACACGTGTCAAGGGTCACGCAAAAAGGGCCCACCAGCGGCCTACTTGCGGAAAAACCTGCCCGCACATCAAGTGCGCATGCTATACTTACTTACACCCTTCAAACCGAAACACAGCGATGCTGCTTCACGGCAGAAAAAAAAGAGCCCCTCTCAAAGAGCTCTACTACTACTAAAATGAAGAAGAAGAATTATGTGCTTCAGAGTTCAACTTGCCGGTTACTACTCACTTGCACAATGATGCCGTGTTGAACTCCTTCTGGTGCTGTGCTTGTGACTGCTGCGGCGGAGGAGGCGGAGGCACATTTGTTGGTACCACGGGCCCCACGGCTTGCATACCTCCTGAAATAATAACTATGTTTTACTACAGTACTCTCAAAACGGTGAAGGAAAGCATGGTGAGGAAACCGGCGGCGGCATATCGTAGAACCTAAAAAAGTTCGAGCAACACGTGTCAAGCGTCACGCAAAAAGGGCCCGCCAGCGGCCTACCAGTCCGCACACCAAGTGCAAATAATGAATTTGCCAACTGGTATTTATCGCGATTTTTTTTTCATGGCTTAGTCAGCTCTGCACATAGTGACCATTTCTTTCCTGTGGATTAGGCCAACTAAGCTGTCAGGATGGTATAGGTTCTGGGGAAGCCTATATTCCATTTAAAATCCTATCCCAGACACTAGTGTCCCGCAAGTAGGGCTTGAGTAATAACCAGTTGCCCGACACTATATAAATCATATACAATATATATTTTTATTTATTTTAAGGACTTGGGCTGGCTGGGGTGAGTTTTGGCAGGAGGACAATGCACAATACACCCCATTGCGGGACGTCAGTGCAGAGCTTATTCCCCCAAATCAATAAGATGAGTCTGCCTGGGACCACGGCTGTTGTAACACCGTCGAAACGTCGGGAAATATAAAAAAGGAAACCCATTTTAATCTCCCCGTTTAATCCATAATTATGCATAATGACTAACAACTACGCAAATTAAATACAAACCAGGTTGCTGTACTGGTTGTGGGCCCATGCCAGGGTTAGGTGGTCCAACCACACCGACACCCATACCTCCTACTCCCTGGAAAACACAATGTTGCTGTTATAATTAAAGGAGTTGTAAACTAACATGACAGATATATAACAGAGACGGTGAGAAAATTGTGAGCCCATTGTGGTCACAGATAGCTCGGTAAAAGCTCTATTGGTTTCCTTTTGTCCAGAATTTTTATTGATAACATTTCTCATCTGTTTTCAAAGAAATTCTTTGTGATTTTTCAGAGAAGTAATAAATAAATAAATAATGCGGACAATCCACACAACACTATCTAGCCCCAAACTAAGCAGAGCTTGTACTATGGGAACCAGATAGCTGATATAATACTTTAATACTTTTTTTTTTGTAAATACATACATATAATACAATATAACACCCAGACAGAGAACAAACATCTGTGTTCACCACACAAATATTTGTTCTCGGTGGGGATCGAACCCACGCCCGCCAGCGCAGAAAGCAGAGCTACTACCAACTGAGCTGTGAAGGCAGTAATGATTTCAGCTAACAAATTTAAGGTTATAACATCAAAGTGACATTGACAGCATTTTGCTAATAGCAATCTCTTACAAACAACCTTGGAAAAAAGCAGTGTTTATGCTGTAAAATGTATTGGGGGAAAAGGGTTGTGGCATAAAAGATTGTACCCAAAAGGGCAGTATGCAATAACAACACTATTATATTGAAATCTATTTTGGCTTCATCATCTGGGCGGCTTGAAAATCTAGGGGCGAAACAAACATCCAACTGAGGACATCAGCAGAAACTAGGATGAATGAAGTTCAGTGACAACAAACCTGTACTTGTCCCATAGGTCCTGTTGGCCCCAAGCCCATATTGCTCATTTGGTTCTGCATGGCGGCTGCATATGGAGGCACCATCGGGTTGCCCATGTTTACCATGCTTCCAGGATTTGTCATAGGATTGCCCATTACACCTGAAATGGAGAAAAACACTCATAATAAAGAGCTGACTTTGTAAAGCTATCACTGCGTAGTGTTTTTTTACTGACTTTGCTGACTGCTGAATCAGTCAAATCTAACATGAACCTCGGGCACTACAGAGTACCTACAGCTAGCGCTACGTTAGGGCACAAACAGAGCCGCACTGATGCTGGATTTAATGAGTTTAGTTTAGTAAAGAATATACGTTTACCTGTTAATTGATTAGGCATAGGGGGCAGCTGCCCTCCCATGGGCCCTCCGCCGAAGCCTGACCGCATACCGGCCGCATTTGCTTGGAAATTATTTGGAAACTGGTGCCCCTGGCCAGCCATCTCAAACAAAAACAGAAGCAAGTTACCTAGCAATTTGTTAGTAAAATATCTCTATAACGAATGCTCCAATGAATTATTATAGAGAAGTTATTTAAATATATAGAAACCACACAGCAATAAAACAACATTCGATGAGTACTTTTTCTCTTCTTCTTTTTTCATTTAAGTTTCTGTTATCTGTCAATGTCATCTGTCTTTCCTGCCTGTCTGTTATTTCGACGGACATTCTTGCCACTGTCAAGTGAAATTTGTCAAGTGGGCTGCCATTAATTGAAGAAAATGGCGGCGGTTGTTTTCAAATTCAAACCTATAAACATTTTCTTATCCTATTATAATAAAGCCTCATGAGAGTTGAAAGGTGCCCTGCCTGCGCTGTTTTATCAAATGGCTAGGCGTTGATTTGTCTGGCGATTTATTATGCGACGTAATGCCTTACATAGTAGATAGTAGGTAAAGATGAGGTAAATGAGTTACAAACTCTTTTGTAGAAATAAAAGCAAATACTAGATGGCCTTTGGTTTATAAAAACAAAATTATCCTCTGTGACCCGTGACGCATAACCTAGGACCTACTAGAATCACATCCGAGTCCATACAAAAAAACAAGGGACCAAAAATTCTTAGTTCGGTTACAAAAAATATATTTTACGTTGAAGTGAGTTGAAGTTGAGACATTGAATGACTGCGCCACGGAGGGCATAAATTTTATCGATCATTCCCACAAAAGCATTATACTCCCCTTCTCGCTCAACATTTGTAACCCGTATAAGTAGCTCCCCACTCCCCAGCCATTCCCTCAAGGCCAGCGCACACCTAGGTCGCTGGCGATAGCGATCAGTTGAACGCTGTCAAATTTGACAGCGTTTCACTGATCGCCTTCACACTCACAGCCCAGCCAGCCACAGCCGACAGGGTCTGCTAGGTCGCTGGCGAGGGCGATCAGTGAAACGCTGTCAAATATGACAGCGATATTTGACAGAGTTTAATTGATCACCATCGCCAGTGACCCTCTTAACTTCAAATAGCCTTGACATTTGAGGGTTTTAGTTAACGGTAAGGAAAGGAAAACCAATTACTTATGTAGCTTATAAATTTATTTTCTTTTACATTTATTAACTTAGATTAAGTACATTATAGTATGATTTATATTTAAATTATAACAATTTATTATGATTTTGCGATAAATATGAAACACCTGCATTAAAATAAAAAATTGTGCTTACATACAGTAGGTGAAAATGCACTAAATATTGGATTGTTCGGTGCGGAATGACGCAGCGATACTTAGAATATCGTTTACAGATAATGTAATAAAAAATAAAATTATGTACCCATCTATGTCCCGAAGGACATTGTTAATACATAATTATATTTTTGTACCTACATGAATGTTTCTAAAATACTCTAAGTAGAGTGTTAGCATGTATAAGAATAATATTTTTAAGGCAAGATGGCCACTTTTTATGGCTACGTATAAGTACCTATTTATTTTGGTAATTTTCTTAAAAATATACATACCTATCCTATCTACGGTTCACATTAAATAGTAGTGTATAAGTACCTATAGACCTACTGTAGTTTTATAGATTCGGTCAGAAGTAAATATTTAGATAACATTTTTTAATGATATTTTTTGACAAAATAAATATTTTTCAACATGAAGATTTACAATTATCAACAAAATAAATTACAAATAACAGCATATTCTTTTTAATTTTACGTTATTTACCAAGTAAAATTAAATACCTACGACATAGGTACTACGATATACTATTTTAACGATACCTAGGTACTAAGTCTATATTTTTAGTGCCCCTAACTTGTACTACTTTTAAGTCGACGCCAGTGTGATTTTCTGTACCATTTCTCTTTTAATATAGATTATTTCAAATCTGATATTGGTATATAAGTAATAGGTACCTACCGAATGATTTAAATTCAATGTAGGAAACAAATAAGTACGTTACTTAAAACGCCTTCAAAATCGAGTAAATATAAATACACCATGGCTTTATGTTCCACTGAAACTAGAGGCTCAAGATGAACTTAAAATGTAACAGGAGCATTTTTTTAGACTGCCAGCGAACGTCTAAACAATTACATATTTTAATAATAAATGGACTAGAATTAATCTAACTAGTAAGTACCCTATACCGCTGGATAACAAATTATTTGTATAACATAACTATAGGGCGTTACCAAAAGTTTTAGACTACGTCCACACTGCTTTACTTACTTCACGCCGAGAGCTTTGCCAGACAACTAGTAGCTTCGCTAGGCTCTAGGCACCAAGTGAGCCACCGTCAGTGCGGACGTAACCTTAGTGAGATACAATCAAATGTTCACTTACAAATTAAATGTTAGCATTACCTATTTAGCCCTATATTGCTCTATCTTAAAGGTATTAGGTCCTAGATTAGGACGTATTGAGCAACATGGACACACTAAGAATTAGAAAACTTAAAAGATCTTGATCCTTGGATTTGTAGTGTGTTGTAGTTACTAAAGATATTGTTTTTGCATTTACAATTATTGTAAATTGATCCAGTTGGAAAGCAACGGGCACATAACCACACAGTGGGTTGGGTGGGCCCGGATCGTATTTTTTTTTCTTGTATTTATAAGTTTGCAACTTGTCTAGAGGGCTAAATAATTACGATACTGGCCGAACGTTATATTCACTGAAAGAGTCTAATTCCCACACAAAAGGTGTTTATTGTGTGTGTGTGTTTAATAAATAATGTTAAGTTATACTTAAGTTACATTCAAGCCTAATTAAATTAAATTCTACTAAAATATAAACTAAATTAGATGAATAGTTATAGAAAAGGAAGAAGACGCCAGATATTCATCTGACTGGCCAGATAGCAATAGGTAGGCAAATTAGAATACCTAGGAAATAGTACGATACCCCAAGGGATCTTTTTTATTGATTACTTAGGTGCTAAAACTTGGTGAGGAGCTTCAAAACGAAGCTTCTCACCAAGTTTTAGCTCCTAAGTAAAGACAAGTCAACTGATCAACTGACTTCCTTTTTTGGAAAATTTTCGAAAATGACAGCCAACGTTAGTTTAGTCAGACGATAAAAATCGACAAAACGAAGTTATTCACGATGTTTCAGCTTTTTAGTACTCAATTTAAAAATCTCTGGGGGAAATCCCGTAGTCTAAGAAGTCTGGGGGAAATCCTGTACCATAATCTAATATGCAAGTCTAGGATACCTACAAAAGATTTCTGTCGAATTTTGTAATTATGCAGCTACCAAAGTAAGTTTAGGAACTTGCGTTTTGTGAAAATGATAAAACCTTATTACACGTAAGCAAGTTGCTATAAAAAAGTTTCACAATAAGTTACACACAGTTTTTTTTAGAACGTGCCAAATAATTTATTCTTCGTAGCAAAAAATGAGTAGGGACCTACACAAAGTGAGAGATACTGTATTTTTTACCTGTCTAGATAGATTATTGTCACATAACAGCTGTCAGGTTCAAAAAAATGAGAAGGTAGGTATTCTAAGATAAAAATATATTTTTATTTACTCTAAAATATTATTTATAAAAATAGATAAGTAGGCAAGTTAAATCAGGTGTGATGTACCCGCTTAAATATTTAAGTACAATAGATCAAAAGTCAAGGCCTGGTTCACAAGCCATTTTCTTTTACTAAAAGCTCATAGCCTTTGGTCATTATTTGGTTTACTATTTTTGGCTTCCTTCTGTGGTTTAATACTACTAAACTTTTGAAAATTTACCGGCTCCGTAATATTGTGTGTACACTGGAATTTCTTCCCGTATTTCAGGAATTATGCCACATCCTACGAATATTGCTTTAGAAGGCAAGGTAACTATTTTTGAAGTTTGACGCTCAAGATATTATATCAGACTTCCTTATATGCTACTACGGTTTAGGTAATCAACCACAAGTCCACAAGGTGCAATGAGAGAAAGTGCTTTCTTTGGACTAAATAAAAGATGGCTGACGATAGAATTAGAATTCTTATTTTAAATTTTTATCTCTGTGGGAATGCGGACTTTTTTGTATTTTTTATATAAAGTAGAGGTTTACTCGATAGAAACAGTGACTTTCAAATTCCCCAATCACTTTAGATCCGGTACTGAGCAGCCAGGTCTCAGATCTTTTAGCAGCGGTATTCCGGTGTAGCCTTTGGTTTTATTTATTGCATTCTCGCCTCCTGCAGTTGTGGGGGGTACGACAAAGGAGGGAGAAGGGGAGCCTGGACGCCAGCTCCTTGGAGGGTGTAGTAAGGAGACATGTAGCCGGCACCGCTGGCTGCTGCAGCTGCTGCTGAAACAAGGAGATATTGGCGATAAAGAGTTGCTGAAACTTCTTGATATCACAACAGCATCACCTGGGCACTGATTGCAGTCAAATAATGCTTATCTTAATTTTCCTGCGAGCACCAAGCATGCTACGTCATAAATGAAACAGCAGATAAAAGAAGAATACTAACCAGCAGCAGTTGCATAGGGATCAAACCCGGCTGCGTATTGCTGTTGATAAGCCGCAGCTCCCTGCGCTGCTGCTGCCTGGTACTCGTACAGGTGGTTGGCAGCTGCCACTGCAGCAGCGTGTTGCAGCTGCGGCAATTGTACCAGTCCGCCGGCCCCGGAACCTACGCCCGCGCTCACACCGTTCATCGCATTCATGTAACTCGTCGGAGTCCCGTACACGTAGCCAGGAGACAACCTGCAGAAAACAAAGAAACCTTCAGCAAATAAACGAAGGCAACACGCAACCCCAGATGACATGTCACTATGATATACAACTATAGTGAAAAGTCATGATTAATTCCACACTCTAGTACCTAGCCCCACAGGCGATTCGAGCAAGATTAGTAGACATCGAACTGTTATACTTAAAATAAAGGACGGCTGTCGTGTCGCCGCGGATGGCCCGCCGCCGTGCGTCATTGCCACGAAGCTTTTAAAAAGTAAACCAATAAAAATAATGAACGAATGGCACTCCGCTCCGACAGAAATATCCGCATCTACTGTAGGTATCTACTTATCGCAGCATCGCATTCCTCCTACCGGGGAACGTCGCGTCCTACAAATTAAGATTTAGATGCAGCTTATTCCTGTTACGAAACGGGATAAAGTTTCCTGAAATATTACGTGCTCGCGGTGCGCTAGTCTTTTGGTGTAGGTATGGGAGCGAAACACCGTTTTATTAAGAGCTTGGTGCATTAATTAAAAAGTTATTTTCATCGACGATCATCTTATTATTTGAAGTCGTTTCAAGCTCACCGATGCCTATTGCCTAACGATAGTACGTGATCTATTTTGAAACTACAAGCCATTACACTAGAGTATAAAATGGTAGCAAAGCGGTGAATGTGTCGACTTTGCTTAATTCTTGGAGGAAGGCGGTCAAGTTGTTTCAAGAGGTTTGCCTCATCCGGCGAGTCTTCGCGTCATCATTTCTCTAGTGCTCTCGTCCGTAGCTGTGCTAACTACCGCATTTTGCATCTGTCTTTTTCTAACCTAATGTAAGTTGACAGAGACAGATCGATTGGCATTTTGTAATTGAGTGTCATAGATTAGCTGGGTACAGAAGATGGAGATGAGAGCGCATGCGTAATGCACGCCCGCTTCTTAACTCCGCCCGCCTAGAACGCCCACCTGTGGTCTACTGACTATATTTGCAACTATAGTCACTTACAACATACCAACATTACATTGTTCCTCTTCATGTACTAGTTTCTGGTAAATTACAGTGACCAAGTTAGGTATGCGGCATGGAAACGCAAGCTCAATATAAGCCGAATCTACTTAGAGCTGATTAATTTATTACTGGCAATCTATTATTCTACAATATGAAATGGTGCAATTACTTAGATTAATTATGCTCTATCACTTTCTCTAATTCGATTTTTATTTATTCAACAGCACTATTTACTAGATCCCAATCAATCTTTATTATCATTCACCAATAAAGTAGAACAAGAAAGTAATTTCTAAATGCATATAGGTAAGTAATAATCTAGCGATAGGCCAAGATACGAATATTTCCACTAATTCCAATTACTTATATGTTGGTATGTCCTAAGTCCTACAGTATATCGGTCACCTAATGACATTGCACCTACAAAGTCAATTCATCACTTCAAAAGCAAAGAACGATTAATGCTGAGCCAGGCTGATTATGTTTCCATTAAAAGTAGAGTGTCAGTGAATAATAGATGAATGTGGTACGGCGGGCGGTGTTGGCGTGATGGCCCTGGCATGCCCTGGCCGAGCATCGATCGCTGGCCGTTGTAAACTGTAATTATCAGCGGGGACACGCGGCGGTACAGTCAACGGTACGGGTGGATAGAAGGTATATTATAGAAGGGTAGACAGCACGGCAGCGGTGGCGCGGCGGCATCGGCCTCGTCTGCGGCCTGGTCGAGCGCGCGCAAACATCTACGCAAACACAGCGCGCCCTCGACCAAGCACGCAGACCGCCTGTCGCACCAAATACAACATTAATTGAAATCCACCACCAACAAAACTCAAATCAACAAAATCTTACACGAACACGGCATAAAACATAAAATTAAAGAAAACATTGTGTTGAGAACTTGAGACAATGCGGATAGTGACGGTGGGCGGCGCCCGCGCCCGTGACGTCGCGTCGCGGGCGCCGCCCATGCCGGTATAGCTTTAAAACGTAAACATTAAAAAAACCCAATCGGCTAATTCACACCCAAAACGAAAAAAATCCACTCTCACGCTCACGCTTGCCATAGATACCTATGTGAACATTTTTTGTAATTTAGTCTAGGTGAGGTCCGCCGGCCGCCGCGCCGCTAGCCGTCCGGAGACACCGCTCGCCTCATCTACCGAGACAAAAGTCAGCTCAGCAACTGTGCCTTACCTTAACAATAAGCTACATCTTATTCTCAAACTTCCCCCAACTTGACAAAGTTTTCCAAACCTTCGTCCCTAATCAGTAAAGAAATACGTGAGCATTGAAAAAGCTACTATTGTTTCCTTTGTATCAACAAAGATGTCATCGAAGCACGAACAACTTTTCATCAGTTTCTGCATAATGTACCTAAAACTATGTTGAGCTCAGTCTACCGAAGATTAGTCTGATTTTTGTCTCGTGAGATGCAAATAGAGCGGCATGCGGCGCCGCTTGTGCTGGCAAATATCGAAGTGTTTAACCATTGAACATTGAATACATCGTACTGAGGCTTTCAAAGTGCTGCCAGTCGGCTACTCACCCGTACGGAGATTGCAATACGGTGGGATATCCAGCTCGAACTCCGGCCGCCGCAGCAGCCGCCAACCCGAACCCTGCAACAAGAACACCGTCTATTAATAAAGCGAGATAAAAATGAGGTGACAAGAAAAAGAGGACAGTGAATTCCGTTGAAAAAATACATGATTCTTTCATCGTCTATCTCTTTTATTTTCGTCCTCACTTAGCGGAAGTGGCTAGGAGAGAGCTGAAATATATCGGGGCAGGTTGGACGTCTTCCAAATGACACACGAGTCAACTTAGCGCAAGCACCGTCAATGTTAATTTCTTTTTATTGCATTGTTAAGCGCGAGCAGTGGGAGGCTATTTCGGTCGCTCGTCGGCCGCCCGGGCGCAGGCATCCAGGGACTGTCTCCTGACAAGAAGACGACAAACACTCTATAAATGGCTTTCAAACTTTGGCACCTGAATTCAATTACTAAAATGCCTGTCGAGGCATCACATTGTGTACTGACTGGCAGCTCCTACGTACCTACAGATTCCGATCATCCTATCATGTCTATATAAAGGCTTGTGAGTTTTGCAGTTAGCTTTTCGCGTCGGTCATTATTTGCAATGTATTGTTGAGTGAAAATCAACTATCGCAAATTAAATTTCAGTCATCAAAATTTTAAAGCTATATCTTTCGATGCATACATTTTCGTACAAAGAGCCATCGTTCCAAACTTAATAGCACTGTGATTTAATCGCAATCACTGTTCACTAAATATTCGCTAGTGCCTGGCAACTGGTCAGAAGAGCGTGTCAAAATATTTAGTCATTGTATGGTTTTCACCGGTGATTATGGTGGATCACATCCGCAGGACCCCGGAAGGAGTCACGGTTCGGCTGTGGCTATTGATATCAACATCGGCCTTCTGTTGATTACTAAATTGACGCTTTTGACTGTTCAACCAGCAATTTAAGTTTGATTGCATAGTGCCCACGTACCTTACCTATTATTAGGGCATTACTGCTACTGCCTAACAGTAGAGATAACACATAAATTATCGATTGTGCATCATAGCCCACCTCCAGTTATCCCAAGACTATAACAAGTCTGTCTTCATAAATTTTAGTTTACGATAACGTTTAGTTAGAGAATGCCGTAGAAAATGTACTGCACTACGCTAACTATACGTAGGTACCTATTATGTGCCGTGTAGTTTATTTGCCTATGACATTGCTGTCATAGTTTTCATATTTTTTTTTAATGGAAACTTTAGTTACTGTGAATGCCGTAGGACAACATAATATTGAAGATTCATGTTTGTTCATTTTCTTGTATTTGAAATCGCTATCACTGAAATCATTTGGTACCTAGCAAGAAGAACTAAGTCATACAGCCGTACTTCCCGGACGGACTCTGCGCCAAAGTCCATTGAAATTTCGTCAGTCCTATCGAAATTAGCTCTAAAATCAAGGCCTTATGCCGTGATGTGTTCGTGTATGCCACAATCAGCCGATCGATGGCCGATGCCATGCTATTTGACGGCCGAGGTCGAGCCACTGTCCACAAAGCTTATCTTGATTCATTAAAATTTTCCTCTATCCTTTATGCCTATTGTTGTACCTACCTGAAAGCAGGTGACTCTCTTTTGTCAACCGTATGTGACCCAGATCTATTTGCTTATAGCTGTTTACAGTAATCGATGCTAAGTTACACATTTGTAGCTAACTCGCAATATTATTTAGCTGCAACCCTATAAAAAAAACAGTGATATTACTTACAGTTATGTCGGGATACTCGGGATAGGTTATGATTGGTAGTTAGGTTGGTCATGGAAACTATAAAAACCTGAATCAGTTGCAGATCATAAAAATCACGACTGCTAAGATATTCGTGTAACATGGTAGATGTAGTACCTAAATATTAAAGCCTTTGTTTTGATTATTGAGAGCTTTTCAGGACGTCTTTCTGGAGCTCGGGTCGTCGAACTGCAAAGCCGACAGTAAGTGCTTTACGACGCTTGTAAGGATTCTACGGAAATACGATTTTAGACGCGCGGGCTTGGACTGAGCGGGCGGAGTCGAACGTGTATTATTATATTTGTAGTACAAGAACACTGCAGTACGTTCTTCCAATGCCAATGCCTTTGCAAAATACCAACGTGCCTAGCTATCATAAAACTTTAATGCATAGAACTTCAAATAATCGAAGCATCCCAATGTGTGAGTTTTGTTTATGATCTCCACATGTATGCAAATACGAATTGCAACGCAGAACCGAACCGAAGATCTTATGAAATCTTGCATTGAACATAAAACCTTGTTTTGTAGAATACAATGTAAAATACAATGTAGATAAATTAAATATGTCATGCTCGTTTACAGGCTCAGAATAGAGTCATGGCCCAGTTTTGGCGAAACTGTTCGTCTCATGGCCAGCATAGATTTCATGTGTCGAGCCCAATGGCCTTCTCTTTGATCTGGCCGGTGTCATCTGTCTTTAATCTGGTGCTTCTTACGACTTTACTACCGTAGTCCCCATGACACAGGTCGAATAATTTCAACCATTGACTGGCGAGTCAGTTCCTGGGACACCTATTTCGAGAGGAAACACGTGCGCGGCGTGTGGCAATATACGGCCGTCTTAATTTTTATTGGCAGTAATGTAACATACATCAAAGCTTGCGGAAATCTCTGCAAAATACCTAGTTGATTAGTTTTTCAGACAATTTACTCTGAAAGCATCGTTTGAGAGGAAAACCTCAAGAGATTCGCTTTGCGCGTGGAGCGTTATGTACGAGTATATAGGTCCCGACAAAAGATAAGCTTGCGAGAAAAGATGAGACATTGGCGCGCTGCCAGAGCTGGATGTCGTGGCAGAGGCGGCCGGCGACGTTCCCAAAACTGCGTATATTTAGACAAAATAAAGAGCGCACCGAAGACAAAACGAGACGCAACTCTGTTTTATAAATAACCGCGTCGTTCGCCGGACGGAGTCAGCCTCGTCCGACCAACCTCTGCGCGCCAGCTGTTGTACATAAATAATAATTAAGACACGAAGAAAGCTCCACGCGCCTCCTAAACAATCCCGCAATTATGATAAAGAACCCTAAAAAGTTTGATAGACGTGATCGGCTGGATGCTAAGTGGTTTATAGCAGCGCGTCGTGTAATCTGCCTGAGGATTACCGAAGGAGCGAAGGGCTTCGCGGAAGTCGCGGCCACGGATCGGGTTACGCACGGAGCGACAAAGGGAGCGGAACTACTACACTCGAGTGTTCCTGTGTAACTCCGGTCGTTGTCCGACATTGTTCTAGGATGGTGTGCATTTACGCCACTGCGTCGTAAATTAATAAATAGCCGCTAATTAAATGTGATTTTATGCGATAAATCGCGCCGGCTCGGATTAGCAGAGATTTCGGCTAGATGCCAGTCGCATCCGCATCATGCGGAAGACTGTACTATTTACTTGGATCGCGTTCAACAACTCCGAGGTTATTTATTTAGTGAGGAGACATTTCTCTATGTTAATTTATCACTTTAAATACTTCTGCTTGCGCTATTCCACTTTCCGGTAATTTTCCACTAAGTTTTTCTGGCCTCAATCTGCGTTGAAAATGATGTGGGTTTTAGTTATTTGCGACGGTTTTAGCCTGAAACGTCAAACGAGCGACGGTTGGTGTGGTAATTACACGTTTCCGTAGCCGACTAAGATACACGGCTGATAGCGCCTTGCAGCTCAGTAGGCCTACCATGAGCTCTGTCTGGCTCTGTCTCTGGTTCTGGTTTTGAGCCTGTGTGAGTGTGGACTCAATAAATCCTACGTCAAAAACGTCACACACACAGTATAATGCACTGGTGAGCACTCACACAGACTCAAAACCAGAGCCAGAGACAGAGCCAGACAGAGCTAATGGTAGGCCTACAGGTAGGTTAGCACCTGTCTCTGATATTATAATCGCTACCGAATCAATTGCATTCAAATTCAGTTGTATTCTTCTACCCATTTGTACTTACCTATTTCTTCTACCCATTTCTACTTACCTATTTGTGTGAACTCCTAAAACTCTGTGGACCTATTGGTACTGTTCGCTGTTTATTTAATTTTATTATTTTGTATTGTAGTATGGATCTGTAACATCTGAATAATTTAATTTAATTTAATTTCAAAACACCGCCTCTATGAAGTTGCAAAGTCATTGGTCATATAACTTGACGACATCAAGAACTGTAGGCCTACCATGAGCTCTGTCTGGCTCTGTCTCTGGTTCTGGTGTGAGTGCTCACCAGTGCATTATACTGTGTGCGTAACGTTTTGACGTAGGATTTATTTAGTCAACACTCACACAGACTCAAAAACAGAGACAAAGCCAGACAGAGCTCACGGTAGGCCTACTGGTGCTTACTCCTCAACGAGCGAAGTAGGTATAGGTAGGTACGTACCACACCTTTAGTTGGCTTCAGTAAAAATGAGCTCAGTACTATCGATGCTTTTCAAATAACGACCCATACCAATGTTTACGTCTTGTATTCAAAATTCACACAAGACTTCATCAAAGTTAAATTTTCTAAAATAAGGGAAATAATCAAATTCTTCACTAAGTACTCAAAACTTTGGCACTGGACCAAGTTTGATGACGTTCTGCTTTTTAGCTTTATGCAGATTTTAAACTGAATCATTTTTAAAAACTCAATTAAGATAAAGACTAAATACCTACTTAGTAAAACAACTGTCCAATTCTCAAAAATGAGGGCCGTTTAGCGTTCTCATTGATTATTGTGAATGGTAACCAGCTCGGAATAATTTGGGGCTGCCCTACAAATACGGTTTTCTGATATATCAGCGACCGTTATGGAAATTACGAGGCCAACATTTGCACTTTTCATCAGGTGTGATGGCAGCCAAATGCTATAGGTACCTATCTATATTAAAAAAAACAATGCATATATACTACACTGTAAACGATTTCACAAAACCCAAGAGTTTATTTTAACTGTTCGTAAAATCAAGTCTAGTTATTATATTGTCAAATAAAATAAAAACGAAACAGTATGTTCAATATAATTACACTGATCCCCTTAAAATGATCATTTAATAAGGGATTATGCACAGGCAAGCCTCTATCTATACATAATATTACAAACCTACCATCAGCTTACCATGTCTTAGACGACTAACGCACATAATCTAGGCGATCAGCTGCGATCGATGATCAGTGTGTGTGATACAGGTATCGCCATCGGAGATCGCAGTTGACACAGGTGTTGATCGCGTTAATTACCTTATTTACCTTTTTTTCGCGATAAATACCCGTGTAATAGATTCAGTATGAGATACTGATCTTTGAAATCAAATATGGTGAAAGGATTTTAATATGCGCTTCAAAGTGGCTCCTTTCGTGCACTTGTCACATGTTGTCGAACTTTTTAAATTTTATGACATGCCGGTTTCCTCACGATGTTTTCTGTTCCGCTGCATACGGCCGTCTTATGACTGTCACCAGGTTTTCGGAAAGCATAACCATAGTGCATCGCGTGCGGCCGCCTTCGCCATGCATTACTAATGCATGTATGTGAGCTACGGTGTCTAAGCACACCCCTGGGCTGTGGTAGATATTATACATCTTGTGATTGTGAGCTTCAATATAATGCTTGAATTTAGGTCAGTTTTTGGACTAGTAGTAGTACCGAGTAGAGTTGCCGCGAATACTCGCTATTATTCGGTATTCGGCATTACTCGACATTTTTTTGATATTCGTCGAATACCGAATAATAGCTAGTATTATTCGGCATTCGGCGAATAGTCGTCTAAAATAAACTTTTAATGTACAAAAAAACGAATGAGTTAAAAATAAACCATTTTTTAATTATTTTCCCTATTAAAACAATGCAAAATATCAATTATTATCTGTAATGTGTGCCTGTGCCTATCATATTCATGAAATTAAATTTGTTAGGCTTTATAATTAATATTTAAAATCCAACAGAGGCAGATTGTGGTGCAAAAAATCATTTTTTTCTGCACGTTCGGGAGCAAGTCGGTTTCGATTTCTTCGTAAATTAAACCTGCCTCGGAAAATAGAGCTTGCTGGTGTGATTAAGTATCATTTAGCAAGCTTATTTAAAATACGAAATCTATTCTTATTGGTACTTAAAGTCTACCATTCTTAAGGGTTTATTTTTCTGTCAGCCTTTGCTAATGCGATGTAGTTGGCGATTTCTTCAGCAGTGGCATTCTTGGGTTGCTCTTCAGTAGGTTGCTGTATTGATGAATTATTTTTAATGTGTTTAATGTGTTTTTTATGTCGAATAGTGATGTCGAGTTATTCGACTATTCGCCAAAGTGAATGGCGATTAATCGGTATTCGACTATTCGCTATAACCACTATTCGCGGCAACTCTAGTACCGAGTAGTAGTTAGGTTCTACTACTCGGCCTCTTGGTGAAGGGCTTTTCCGGGTAAGTACTACCATGAATCGAATTATCTGAATAGTTATTGTTTTAAAATTGAATTATTGTACGGTTCTTATTGAAACTAACGCCAAGATTCACCTGGCCTTACGGCGTTTTGGAGTGATTCCTAAAATCTTAATAAATGATATAGACTTTATTCTCCATATATAGACACCAAATATAGACTCCAAAAAAGTAGTAGCCCATAATTTGTTCAAAGGGTGGACGCACAAAACTATCGATTATTTATTAGGGATGTAATACTTATTACACACGGTACAGAAAATCCAAAATGCCCGCACCCTCCTCCATGTTTGTTTGGAATTGAAGAATGCACTTTATTTGTGAGCCACACACGTGCCAGCGATCGATATGGTTATTAAGTTATATTACTTCTATCCCAATGATTTAATAATAATGCCATGTTCATAACAATAAAATAGTTTAATTAAAATATTAATAAATATTGTGGACAATGCACACTACTAGCCCCAAATCAAGCAAAGCTTGTATTATGGGATCCAGATAGCTGATAAATATAATACTAACTTTTTTTTGTAAATATGTATCTAAATATATAAAACTCTTACGTTACTGACTGACTGACTGACAATCAACGCTCAGCTTAAACCGTAAGTCCTAGAACCATGAAATTTGGAGGGTAATTAGGTATGTTTCTTTTATAGCATAGGGGTGCACTAAGAAAGGAAATTGGAAAATGATTGACCTAAGCGGAGAAAAAGAGGAAAAACTTATAAAAGAAAAATCATCGGGGCGTAACGGCAAAGGGGCGAGCGAAGTCGCGGGCGTCCGCTAGTTTAGAATACAATATAACGGAGAACAAATAAATGTTTGTTCTCTGTCTGGGTGTTACATTGTATTCTACTGAGACCAAACGTCTACCTACACATATGTTCACCACACCAATATTTGTTCTAGGCGGGGATCGAACCCACGACCCACTAGGTAAATAACAAACTGTCAGAAATAAAAGGAAGACTTTCGAGGGACATTCAGCATTTTACATAACATGCCTCGTGAAACCCATAGGTTACTTGCGACCTCTTTCATTAAAAAAATACAATAACTGTGGAATTATAGGTGAAAAATTACCATAAAACCTAGAAAACCTATCAGTTATATACTATTATGCATTTCACGGTTTTACGACTCACTGTTATCCAAATATTGAAGTTGTATAGGCATAAACATTCTCGATGTTTCTACCTATACACATCGTTTCAAAAACATGCGGCAGTTATCGGTTTTGTGGGAAACCTGAAAACCGCGAAACGTCCGTTTTTCCATAAATAAATCCTACATTTTACATCTAGAAAATTTACGTAACGTTTCGTGCAACACTCTCGATTCTAATTTTGAAAAATATGTCTACATGGTATAAAACAATTCAGTAAGAAATATCAAAAAAATGTTCAACATGGTATCAATAAATAAGTGAGAAATGTATTCCAGTGATCAAAATGAGACAGGTAGTGTGTATTTTTTCACATCAGAAAATTTTCTGATTTTTATTCTAGCAAAATAGGCATATGTGAAATAGGTAAACTAGAAAACGCTGTAAAAGTTGGGGGCGTTTTGTGGTCATAGGACAGGTGTTAATCGATTAGTGCGCGCTCCGCTCACTCCACTCAATAATTCAAGGTGTCGCTGTTTGGACAACTGCCCCGTCGGCGTCGCGGCGGCGCTTCGGCCTTCATCAACACCCATACAATAAAACTTTAACAATGTTTTCATAATCGAACGCCCCAACCCGCCCGAACCACGACGTATTTAGAAACTGGGCTAAACATTACCACGCCAGTTACTGTACGTGTAGACAGTGAAGCAAAATTCGTGCCTCGCGTAGAAAATAAAACAGCTAAGTAAACTGAATAGGTCGAACAATAGCGGCAGTCCATGGTAATGTCAATAAATGAATCAACCGCATTCAATGTAGCCGCAACTTTCGACGGGTTTTTAATTTAGCTCGAAATAAATCCAATTGAATAGACGATAGACCAGAATCGTTCCTTTCAGCGCGGTACAACGAGGAAGCTTGCTTATTTATTTTGGCGCCAGCGTCCGCCGATGCGCGCGCGTCGAAGACAGACACGCAGTTACTTATCCATCAAATTCAACGGATGGATTTTTATAAAAAAGTCTGGATCAATATTGATCGTCATCTGACTACTGAGCTCGCTCGCTTTGCATTATTCCAATCTTGTACAACGTGAATGGGCTCGCGTCGCAGGTAGTAACAAGCTACCCGCAGGGATGTCCTTTGCCGGGTGTGCGCATGCGTCTCTTTCAAAGCAAATCTCGACGCGACCCTCCACGAAATAACGGTACAGACTGAACGTTGCATTCATGAAGGACAATCGACAAACCGGTCTAGTTTAACGGTTATACTTGAGAGGAGACGGTATCCAGATAAAATGCATTGAATATAGACCAGATATACAAGATAATCCTGCAAAATGTTGGGAGAAGGGCTTAATTCAGTGCACTGGAGTTGATGCTAAGTAAGGAGGGCGCGGTAAACAAACACTGGCACAGAGAAGCGATCCCAGATACAGTAGACTAAACAGGGGCAGCAGGTTTAATGTGTTTAATAATAACGGGCGGATTCAACTGAATATTAGTATTACACAAAGGAATGGAATAAAAGTCTCAGATTCAATAAAAACTCGTTATCAAAAGAATTACGAGATGAACTTCAGAAAGATTCAAATTAAAGTAAGCAGTCTGCAATAGTACATTGTTACCCGAGTGTTGAAAGTCACGTTTTTTGAGTCCCGAGACGTGGAGCTTGAGGGACTTAAAAGACTTTCATCCGAGGTAAACACTGTGCTTTTCATTACGAATACAAGGAAAGTAAAAATAAAAACATGAAAGAAAAATTTGTGAAAATGCAGATTGAATTGCCGCCTTCCCGGTTTTTTTTTTATTTTTCTCTGGCGGGCCTTCGGCTTCGGTTCGCCAGCATTATTCAGCCAAAATTTTCATTTTCATAATTTAAAAAATGGTAAATTGTTTGCTCAAATCTATGTTATTTTAAAGAAATAGTTGAACGTACGAGTACGAATATAATAATTAAGCCGTTTAAGGGATCAACACACGAGGATAGTAGGCAGTTCTAATTTTTATCATATTTTTTATAAATATTGTTGACATGGATGATATATTAATAAAGTAATTTAGAAGATATATTATTTATTTAATACTATCTTTATGTTATTTAAATTTAAATTTAACATTGCGCTCTAATTAGACTTTTTAAACTTCATACCGTTGTAATGGGTTTCCAACCTACTTGCTGAATAAAAAGTTGGAATTTGGTTGAACAACCTCCTTGTAGTTAGAAAGACTTTAGAAAGTTGGAACATGGTTGAATAAAATAGAACTTGTTTTTTTTTATAATTTGACAGCTGTCAGTAGAAAGCGATTCTCCCTAGGGCTGAAAGTTTTACTTTCAATTAGGCCCCTCAGGCAACTTCAGACCTACTTTCAGAGTATGAGCAATGAAAAATTCTTTTAAATTTGTGTTAAAACGATTATTAAAGAAAAACGCGAGGGAAGTAAAAACACGTATATACTCGTATAGGTAGTCTGTCTACAGTCATACAAGTTTATTTTTATGGCAGCATACTTTTCAGACCAACTTGTTTACTTATCGACACAGGTACCAAAACCTATACTTTCAAATTATTCTGCGATAACAACTTCAGAAAGCCGAAAAACCCAAAATTTGAAGTAAATGAAAACCAAGAAACTTTGACTAAAAATTAAACTTGCTGTGCAGATCTTAATTCTGGATATTTGGTACTTTACAACTTTACATAAATCAAACAAATAAACAATAGGAAAACGCGCCTTGAACGTGCTCTGAAAGATTCCTGTAATTTGCATGGAATGTGTCAGATCGTATCAGAATCGCAAATGGTATAACGACAGAGCATTGACGTTCATCTTATGAACGCCGGAAACAATACAACAAAGTAAAATGAACTAATAATAGAAGCTAGTAGGTAAGTTGGGTCACTAGCACAATGTACTAAACAAAAAATACTCACTTGCCGATATAATATGGTAAATTGCAAGTCGCATAATGTACCTACGTACTAAGGGTAGACTACACAAAATGTGGTCAGGAAGGAACTTCAAGGAACATATAAATGTATCTTACCAATCGTATACATAATACTTAAATTTTAATGATCATAGTTCTTTTTAAGTTAGTAAGAATATTATTTAAGTAAACTGTTTGTTTAACTAATACATGCAAAATAATACTGTATCAATAACAACCCGTAGTAGAAGTATGTCATGACGTTACGTATCTCCAAACTGATGATCTGTTTAATTCCTTACCAAAATAAACATATGATTTCCGTAATTTACTTCTAACCCATATAATTTTTTGCTCCAGAAAAAACCGCAGAGCGTTCGGATTCGGACTAACGCATATAGTGGCATATGGCGGAGCCGGTATACCTCCACCAGGTGCTCGTCATGCGCGCCCGCACCCATTGTCCCCTCTCCCCCCTCACACTACATGCCCCCCCCCCCCTCTCTGATGCAGTACCCGACACATCAAACAATGCTACGACCTCTACGATGAGCGATCAAAATAATACCAGTACAATCTCGCTTCGCTGATAATTCGATGTTTTAGGGTTCCGTATTTAAATCCTTTAGACATGCAGTTTTGGTAGCAGCAACAATGGAAACGAAAAATGGGTTACAGTTTGGTATCAGAAGGGCAAGTCCCACTTCATTCACAACATTTCGTCTACGAAATGTTGTTTTCGTTTCGCCTATTTGTCTCTCTCTATTGTATTGAGAAAAGATGAGACAACAAAAGTACGTTACGTAAACCGAAACGAGTTGTTGTCTCATGAATTTTCCATACAAAAGAGAGAGACACGTGCTCACACGAAAACAACGTTTGGAAAACGAAATGTGGTAGCAAAACTCCGACTCGCTTTCTTTTGTAAGTTTAAGGTAAAAAAAAATACGTTACACGCCGGGCTTTTTGTTGATACACTGTGCTCAAATGAGCAAGGGCCACTTAATTTGCGCTATTTGCATAGGTCATGAGCACAGCAAAGCCTTCAAGAAAGAAAATGTAACTGCCACCCGGCTGACTCTGCAAGGTCTAATCTCTATTGATAAATCAGTGAAACACAAATATAGGTGAATATAGGTGGTGCCAGTTCCACGCGACCAAGCCTAGAAAAACTTACATATATTTTTATAGTACTGTAGGTTATTATTACCTACCTCAGAGTAAAAACGCCTTATACTATAATTCCGTAAAATGAGAGGTTACTGGGACTGTTATCAGTGATCTACATAATGCCTCTGATTGTTGATTGCACGGAAGTCGCAGTGCTTTGTCATTTTTACCATCTATTTGATGACCGAGTTATTATGGCCAGCATGGTCATGATGGAAACTTTTATTGCTTTGAATCATATTTTTATTTTGTTTCATTATTAATAAATATTATTTCGAAATTGTTTGAGTAATAGAACCATTTTTATACAAAAATGAATCCAAAAAATATTTAAAGTAATTCAGATTGGCCAAGAGTCTAGCGAGGTTTTTTTTATTTTATTTAGCAACCGATTTGCATTTTGACCCAATAAGAAGGCGAGCGACGCAGCCGACCAAAACGGAAAGAATGGGGAAGGATAAAAATGTTATCATCATCCTATGTATATCAGTCCACTGCTGGACGTAGGTCTCTCCCAAGATGAACTTGGTCTTCGTCTCTTCTCCAGTGCTTGCCAGTACATTACGCGGATCGTAGGCGTTCTACACTACGCTTACCAAAGCGCGGTTTTCATTCTAGGGCCCGTAAGAAACAAATTGAGAGTCTGAGTCGAGTCTCAATAGATTTTTTGACAGTTCTCCATTGAAAAGTGTAAAAAATCTATGCTTGAGGCTCGACTCGGACGACTCAGGCACTTTTTCGGCATGCGGCCCTATAGAAGAATAAAAACAAAAAGTAATCAAAACATACATTATGTTCGATGGTCGTTACTGGTACCGAATACTACTGTCTAACTATGAACTAAGGTAATGATAATATGGACCAAGGTATTTTGATATATGCAGAATCATTTGAAACTCTGCCAGTGGACAAGTTTCTACTACTAAACTTTGCTGCGCTATAACAAATTGATGGCTTTCCTACGTATGGTTAACTGAATATAGAACGCATGAATGAAACGCGAAAATCATTCATGGGATTACAGTACTAAGTCATCTGTGGAGCATATCGCTCATGACTAGTCATGACTTGCGACAACGTGATTAAAGCAACTCAGCTCATTTAGTTTTAGGCCCGTATTCAGCAACAGTGCTCGAGCCTTAGCCAACCAGATTTTTGTCGAAAATGTATAGTATTTTTGTTCTATTGTTTTTTTTTATTTTATTATCAGGATCTATATAAATAGATGGGACGGTAATAAAAATCGAAATTTTGCTAAGAAACACGTGTGTTGGGCCAACATAATTGTTCAACCGAACTATTGGGAACAAACGAAAATATTATCTACAAACATAGAAAATATAGATTAACAAAGTACAAAACCAATTCATTTTAACATTTAATGAAAAAGCAGCTCATAGGCACAATAAACAAGTATGCGCCCCTAAAACTAAGTTAAAAATTCATCAAACTAGTAATATCCATTGCTTGGTTACAATTTAAATTTACAATCCAATATGTCACCTTGTAAGGGTTGCACCACACGATGCATGTCCGGTTCATAAACTATGTACCTAGCGTAGAAGCGAAACTCCTTCATTATGTAGTCGATCTAGTATGTAGTAAGCTGTTATCTGCTATAAGATTTAAGGTGCCTCAAAACTCACTCACGTCCCCTAAAGTGCACAAACTATAGGCACTACGCATCAAATCTATATATATTGAAAAAAAGTCGTGTTAGTTACACTTTTATAACTCACGAATGGCTGAACCAATTATTAGGCTGTAAATTGGTAGGAAGGTAGCTTAGAACCAAGATACGGACATAGGAAACTTTTTATCCCGAAAAGGTAACGGGAACGGGGTGAGCGAAGCCGCGGGCAGCTGCTAGTTATAAATCAATTTTACAGCATTTTTTCAGCTTAGTCAGCGCCACACTTATTGAAATCTACTCGTATTGACCAAGTCTTTTCTGTATGATCGTCTAAGCTGAGAAAGTATAGTCTTATGTTACTGCTTGTATAATCCAATGTTTTACTTCGAGCTTGCGTCTGACTACTTGACACGTCACGCGTCGTCAGTCGCGCCAGGCATGTGTGGTAGTTTCGTTTCTATGCATCACTATACCATGCTACTACTACCTAGGGCGCAATCAATTAGTGGCTCGTAACTTCCGTTTCCGAGCGTTTAGGCACTTCCGCCGGGGACGACAAACATACAATCAGTACCCTAATAATAATATGAACTTTAATGTTTTATTGCTAGAGTGGAAAGTGCAATGCGCTTGCAGATTTTATCATATAAAGGTTGTAGTAAAATTGGATTGAATGCAGGTGTTGAAAATGTCATATCTGCTTGGGGGCTTGGGGTGGAAATATAATAATAGTTTTCTTGTCACTGTTATTTCAAAGCCTGAAAGTCATTGGTGATAATAATTTAAATACTTTTTTTCTTCTAAATGATAATCGATTTGTTTTGAGCTTTACTTTTTTAAACTCAAAAGTATCCGTCTGGCAGTACAAGTGATCAGTTGAGCTATCTCTACGAAAATAGCTCAACTGTTACTTGTGTATTTTGTGCATTTTTTAATATACTTACGTTTAGTTTTAAGTGTATTTGTGCCTTAGACAATCTAAGTGCAAATAAATGTACAAAACCAATGAAAAAGTTTATCAACTGTTTTTTTAGTTCGTAAAAGTCATTGATTATTGGCAAGAATACTGACTACGGACCTACTAGATAATACTGTTTTTCTAACTTGGCTACTGCTATTGCTGACAAAATAACCTTTTCGAGTGATTCTGTGCTTTTCTGAAGCACCTGTGCTGCAGTCATCCAAAGGTGGAATCAAATAACCAAATGGCGAAGCACTTGAGATAACAATAAGTACCGAATCGAATAAAAATTATCAACACGTTGGTATCTACCTACTTGTGTTGTATGGCTATCGTTATCGTTCCTAATCAGTATATGACCCAATTTATTGTTAATTGATTCCGTTAGTGGAAGGGTTTAAACAGACTTGCCTTGCGCACATCTAAGCGTTCAGCTTGCGTTCTGCGGTAGCGATCTTTTTTTTATACCACTAATAGCTGATGGAAAAAGCTTAGAGCACACCAGATGTTATAGGTCACGCACGTCAGGAACGTGCCCTACGAAGCAATACCTTGTTATAGACAATGCAATAACCGATAGGCATGACGACTAATTTTCAAAATCTCTTCTATCATATTCAGAAGTATCTATTATGTCTAAAATATATCATATTTCTGTAGAAAATTAAAGTTTTTGTGCAATAAAAGCACATTTAAATTTAAATTTTCAAATTCACGCCAAAACGCTCGCTGGTGTCATGGCGTCTGTTATTACGTCACGGTTAAGTATATCAACAGTAAACATTGGTGCTTTTGTACTAAATCGGAATGGCGTTTACTTAAACGTGACGTAATTCGCTCTGATCGGTGTTTGAGCCATCATGGCGGATTGTTGTATTTTATAGATTTATTTTAACAAATAAATTATTAATCACGACATTAATAAGAGAATAAATACATATATCAAAATCTTTGAATCCTTTTTCATTAGATCAGATAAATATTTTGGCGATACTTGATTACTGCCTTCATGCCTATTACCACAGGCCACATGCTTCCATCCATCCATACATTAGCTAGTTGTATAAAAAAATGCTACCGCTTTGTAGGTCACGCACGTCAGGAACGTGCCCTACGAGGCAATGCCTTGGTGTGTCAATGGTACGAAGTTATGCGATAACCATCATTAAAAAATAAAAATTACTTAACCAAATTGATAACCTCCTTTTCTATTTAAAGTCGTTTTTATACCACTTCAAATAAAAAATATTAATTATATTTAATGTGTTTTCAAACACAGTCATATTATTAGAGTCTGCTTAGGTATTCCACGTGTTCGAAAAATCTTAGTAAACTCACAACAACCGTTTCCCAAGAAGTTATGAAGACACATGCAGAACCATTGTCCCCCGCCGAGCTATGTATCACACGGAGAGACGATCTCACATTTTTTGTGCGTTGACAACACGGGCTTCGACAAAAAACACTCATGTGTACGAGAATCGAGCAAAAAATGCTCCTTTTACAAACAGCTGAGCGATAAGACGAGATTTTTAACCAGTAACCCTTCATAGATTACGGTGTTTGAATACAACTCCATGGATTTTGTTGGATTTTTCTATACGTTCACACACAGATGTTGTAGGTTACCATCGACCCTGGATATCCTTACTTTAGGTACCTATACGCCCTAGTTTAATTTTATTTATGGTAGATTTGACATAATTGTGTTAGAATTATAGCGATGTACACAAGGATACGAATCAGACTATACACTGCTAGCTCTTAAGTCGTTGCAGTTAGCGTCATTTTTCTTAGTTTTTGGGTAGCTTGAGCTGTATTATCTGATGTCGTTTAATTTCGCTTTGCTGAAAGTTAAGGTTTTGTTTACATAACTCTCGACTGAAAGCATAACTTTTTACCTACTGATTTCAGAATAAGAAAAAAAAATTAAGAACAGATTAATATCGACTTAAAAACTTCACCATTAACTTAAAATTGTTTCGTATTTTTGTTTTTAGTAATTACTAGAAATGTACAATTCAGCTCTTTATTATTGGATATTCGTAACTTTTCAAGAACAATCGAACATGCTCGATTGTAACAATAGCCGATTGTAAATGAATGCAACGAGCCAAAGATCACACTTTAATTCAATGACGCACATTGCGGAAGGGCCTGCGACCAGCTGGTGTGTCCATCTTCAGCTATATAATATTCAAATATGTCGTCTTCGTTCAAAGGTCAAATTTCTGAATAATTTCATTAAAGAGATTACTTATTTGACCGTGAAACGACTGAAGTAGATCTATAGATGGAAGTCGAATATCGGAGTAGGGAAAACCAGCCCTGTGCGTCATCTATGAATGTAGCACAGAATAATTATTAATACTAGTTATTATTATTTATGATGATTGAATCAGATCCGCTTTCCATGGATCCTATGGAAAGGTCTGAGATGTATTTTGTACGTTTACTTACTTCGTGCTTGATTATCGCTTTTGTTATCGTATCAACTCATTCATATTACCCTCAATAAAGTTCTAATTTATGTGGGTATTATCTATTAATTTAAAAATCATCAATCATAAAAAAGTACAAATCTTAATTTTAACAATGTTAAGAAGATGTGCACTGACCTGGTGCGAGGTTCCCTCTGGGCTTGGCTCCTAGGATGGCAAGGTTCACGTTCGCTTTCCGTCCGTCTATGATGGGGTTGGGGTCCTTACACGCTCGTTCTGCGGCTTGCCTGTCACCCATTATTACCTGAAATACAGAAATCATATTTAATAAAATAGGAATAAGATTGGAGCGCTTTGCACTGGATTTTTGGGCTAAGTAATATTTTCGGTGCATGCAAAAATTAGATTATCCAACTTCCATAGTTAGGACTTTTTCATCACTTGAAAGTACACAGGTATAAACTTACTTTATAAACTTACTTTATACACAGGTATAAAGTAAGTGTTGCTTCATGTGTTTTATAGGTCTTGCAAATAAATATTTCATATCATTTCAAAATCTATTTTGATAACTTTGATATTTCCCCGTTATTTAAAAGCTCAGTGATATTTGTGTGATTTTTTATCATGAGCGCAAAATAATTTATGCCGAGGGTTTTGTATAACTACATAACTAGTAGGTATACAAATTAGTCTTTGCTATTTAGTAAAAATAACTAGCCCTTCCTCTTTTCCTACAAAGTCGAAGCCGTAAACTGATTTTAAAAGCAATTATTTGTTATAATTTGTAACTAGAACATTCTAAAACAGACATTTCAAAGTGGAGCACTTCCAATAGTAACTCGTGTTTGAAGGCAAATAATGAATTGAATTAAAGGATGACGTAGAAACGGCATTAGGTATTGTAATGCATGCGTGAGTCGGGTCGCCACCTCGATGCCTCACTATCGATCCGACCAGGCCTAACTGACCTTCCACATACCTGGAAACCTCACCCGTCAGAGTTCTACCCTAATTGGATAGCATATCCAAGCAGCCAATGGAATAAGGCAAAATGTTTGATGACCTCCAGATACCGAAGGTCTGGTGTAATTGGAAATTTAAAAGCGCATTTTAGAAGCTTCTATTGAATATATCACAAAAAAACTAAACTTTTCGATATTTATGTAAATTCAAAGCTAAAATATTCTGAGCTCACGACCTACAGGAAGAATTTTGAAAATGGAGATCAATGCAACTGACATACTTAATACTTCACTGTATTTATATCCGAGTTCGATTTAAAGATATGGAATATTTTATTCATAAATCTAAATATAGCAAAACGCATGCTGCAATATCAAAGTCAAAAAATATAAATACATATTGGTACTTCTTATACGTTGCTTTATATGTTTGTTCATGGTGAAAATCGAGAATGAAGAATAGCTTTGACATTATCAAACGTATCATATAGGGTAGTATTAGTTCGAAAACTTTTCATTGATTGTAGCTACAACTCTGTTTTACTTTAAAACACCGCAAACAAATACCACTACGCACAACGCCTCTCCCCTCGACTAGTGATGTGTCTCGTCACTCGGTCTGAATAGGCATGTCCTATTCCCAAAACCAGCTAACATTAGGTACATTAATAATAAGTATTTCACAAGAACTAACTGCACTGAGAAAGTATAACCTGGCGGGCAGGAAGTCTTGGCAGATTCACCAAAATGGGTAACTTTAAACCAAGAATTACGATTAAATTGCAGAATAAAGTGCACACTATGATCAGTAGTGAACTCTGGTGACGTTTTTTAGGCAGGTCCCTATCATGACTTTCATGACAGAGCCGGGTTATTCACTTCATGCACACTTTCTGAATTTCACTACATTAATTATTGTGGTGAACTTTAGTGAGGATTTTTTCGGCTATAGGCTTATCACAAGCCCAGTATGGCTCGGTCTATGGCTCTGGTTTTGAGTTTGTAGGAGTGCTTACCAGTGTAGTATACGTGTGTGTGACGTTTCGACGTAGGATTTATTTTGTCATCACTCACACAGACTCAAAATCAGAGCCAGAGAAAGAGCCAGACAGAGCGTGTGGAAGGCCTACAGGTCTCTGTCATGACTTTCATGACAGAGCCGGGATATTCACTTCACGCTTTCTAAATTTCACTACATTCATTATTGTGGTGAACTCTAGTGAGGAAGTTTTAGGTAGGTCCCTATCATGACTTTCATGACAGAGCCGGAATATTCACTCCACGTTTTAAGAATGTCATTTCCTTAATTAAAACCTTTGAGCTATTAAACATTGAAACATGTAAATGATTAAATTAGTATTTAAATGTGAACATTTGAAATAGTTCAATAAACTTGACGATGGAGTTTCGAACGCCATGTTTGTTTTACCCGACTGCCTAGAAAGAGTTATGTAAAGCGATATAAATTGAAGTTAGCCGCGGCGATAACAAAATATATCGCATGTAAACCAGTATATTCAAATATTATTACTAGCTATATTTACTGCGGTTTATCCTTGAGTTTTCTTAACTCGTATAAAGTTTACAGTCACACAAACACGTCATCATAAATTATGCTGCGTTATACAGTTAGTATTTTAGCAGTATTCTACCCTGTTTGTTAAGAGGGAATCACACAGGCGACTCTCCATACAAACGTAGTCCCCTATTTCCTCCCTGGATAATGCCTCTAGTCTAGAGTAACCATTTTGTCTCATAAAATCCAGATCTGCTATATACGTGCTCGTATGTTTTCCTTTTTTTCAGAAACTTATTGATAAAGAAAATATGACCCTCATATGATTTATATGAAATATGAATCGGAGGTGATATTAAGGTAGGAGTTTGAAATACACACTATATCGTCCCGCAAGTAGGGCTTGTGTAATCACCAGTTGCCCGTAACGCTTTAAAAATCGTCTTCAATAAATTTACCCTGTTTACTTTTTTTTTATACATGAAATACAATATTTGGATGTACTCGTACCTTGACATTAGACATCCAGGAATATTTATTTGATACTTAGTTGGTACTAAGAGATCTGAAGGCATGTCTACCGTGCCTGGGAAACAAAGTAATTGTGAAAGTGAGAAAGCATTCATTGTACAGTCAAATAAAAATAAATATATTGCACCAGTTTCATGCAACAAACGCAAAAAAAAAATTACACCGAAAATTCCATAAATAAACTTACAAACAATAACTAAGTTACCAATGTTATTATTTTAAATTACCAAATCAATAAAGACCAAAAACTATAAAATAAACCACAACAGGTTGTTAATTGTTATAGAATTTGTATAACAAAAACAATGATGAACAAATTGATAACAGAATAGACAAAGCTCGTAGAGGTCTACGGCGTAGCGGATAGAAAAGGCGGTACGGACCCGCCCATCTTCGATGACCACTCACGCCTATTACCTACTAATTATTTAATTATTTATTCATTCAACACTAGCTGTAATTTTCCAAGCGTACAACTGTGTGGTCAACTTGTACAAGGTTTTGACTCGTACATGTTAATACCGGCCGAAGTTATTTGGATGAAACTTGGAATACACGTAGGTAGTTCTTAACTTTGAATAGCTTAAAAACTACTTTTCATCCCCCCATCTCAGAAAGTGTATTTTTGCTATTCGATATCTGTGTGCAAAAGCCGTTTTTATCCACTAGAAGATAAAGTAAAATTGAATTTAGAACATCGTGTGCACTAAGTTGGTAAATCAAAACATCATTAAACCTATTTTCTTCTACCACCATGGTGCCGAATTTATCATACAACCTTTTTGAATTCGTTATAAACTCAGACTCGGAACCGTCTTGGTGTGTTACTTTTATTTTAATTTGCATTACGCGCGCCATTTGCTTTTTTGCATTAGTCCTCGCTCAGGTGGGATGAAAAGTTACGTGTTGCACTCGAGTGAGAGTGAGATTTTTGACCTCCTGCTCTTTTGATTCCTTCTCTTTTGAATCCTGTACCCGAAATCCGAGTTCTACCACCACATTTCGTTACCAAATGTTGTTTTCGTTTCGCCTACGTGTCTCTGTCTTTTGTATGGAGAAAATATGAGACAGCAAAAATACGTTACGTAGTTAGAGTTCTCATAATTTTTCCATGCAAAACAGAGAGACACGTAGGCGAAACGAAAACAACATTTTGGTATCGAAATTTTGTACATGCACTGGGACTTTGGGAACTGAGATTTAGGTTCAGGATTCTAAAATTGAACTGAACTGAATTTGAACCAATCTTTGCTCATCCATCAAAATTGAGCACGCGATTAATAATCAACTTTGCACTTTTGAATAACAAATACCTAACTACTTTTGTCCGAGCTTGATAATTTTAAAACTAGGTGTTGGTACTTATATCGATTGGAAATTTTGAGTTTTACTTAATCTTTGACACACACCGATAAGGGAGAAATAATTTCGCCAATTTCAGGGCCATAGCTTCGCTTCAGTTAGCTACGATGATAAGATACCCGCGTGATTAACTTGCCTCTGTTATCGTTCATTATTATTACATTTATTCATTTATTGTAAAAATCTTAGCCCCTTATCTATAGATATTTAGGTAAATATTTCATTGCAGACAGCAATGTCTGCCTCCAAATTAAGCAAGCTTGAAGTATGAGAACTAAAGAACGGATTTAATACTTAGGGATATCCTTATTTAAATGTTATTTTGTGTGAATGGTCCACAATATTTATTAAAACAATTGTTTATACAAAAATGAAAAGTGTTTTATTTTATTGATTACAGCAAAATAATTAACTTAATTAATTCTGTCATTGTTAAATTAAAATAAATAAAGGAATAGCCCTGCTGTGGGACATTATACAGGCTATATATAACTTTTGAATTTAATCATGGTAAATATCCTGGTAAATATAAAAAAATACTATACAGGCTAGTTTAATTTTACATTTGTTATATAAACAAGATTTCTTTTAACTAAAGACACTCAAAAAGCAATAGTTACCCGAACCAAACAGGAGATTATACTACAACAGCTTTAAATCTATTACAAAAGAAAGTCGTGTTAGTTACACTATTTATTACTCAAGAACGGCTGAACCGATTTGGCTAAAAATTGGTAGGAAGGTAGCTTAGAACCAAGAAACGGACATAGGATACTTTTAATCCCGTAAACAACCCCAGGGCCGCTAGTATTTGATAAAATGAATGTAACTATAAACTTGGTTGTGAAAAGAATAGACTTAGGTCCAATTTCACCGTTGAAATTGAACGCGTTCTACTGACGTTTAAACTCGCTTTTCTCTAAACGCGTTTAAAGACCTGTCAATGTCGTTGCATTTCTTTTGAAAATGGATACGTGTGTACCCGCTTTATGAATGCGTTTACATAATAAACGAGTTTAGTTAAACGCGTTTAACGGTGAAATTGGACCTTAGTGTATGACATCGTCACATTCAAGTAACACGCGGCCTGTAGGCCTACCATGAGCTCTGTCTGGCTCTATCTCTGGTTCTGGTTTTGAGTCTGTGTGAGTGCTCATCAGTGTATTATACTGTGTGTGACGTTTTGACGTATGATTTATTTAGTCAACACTCACACAGACTCAAAACCAGAACCAGAGACAGAGCCAGACAGAGCTCATGGTAAGCCTACTAAGCTATCGGATGACAATCTTTTGTTTAAAACGGGTACATCACGAACCTTCACCCGTCCCTCCCGTCTGAGTATTGAGAACAAGTCTGGAGGAAATTGTTGTTACGGTCTGCTTGCAATAAGAATATTAAAATTCATTCATAGAACACAATATTAGGAAAGGTCACGATCTTCTTATCCCACTTTATGTGGGGTCTGCACAACATGTTTTCCTCTTCCATTCACTTCTAACAGCCGGCATC
Organism: Thera britannica; assembly: GCA_939531255.2. Classification (NCBI taxonomy): domain Eukaryota; kingdom Metazoa; phylum Arthropoda; class Insecta; order Lepidoptera; family Geometridae; genus Thera; species Thera britannica. The sequence goes on along the minus strand of OW618046.2, from coordinate 11,649,030 downwards.
TTTGTATTCACTTCTTTCTTACCCATGTCATCTTTCACACTGCTCATCCATCGTTTATTTAGCCTTCCTCAATCCACATATCCATCTATATTCATGCTCATCATTCTCCTAGTTACATGACTTTCTCCATGACTCCATTCTTTCATGGTGATAAATAATTATTATATCGTCTTGTCCCACTCGCAGTTTTAAATTGTTTTTCTTCCTAAAATTTAGCTATCACAAAAATTTTCAGGCCATTTTACCAGTTAACTAGTGGGAGTTTCCCTCCCAACAGACTATGCTACTGGGAATTTTGATCACAGTAGACTTATCAGTAAGAAAAACGTTACGTCTCAATAGTTCTACTCTTGCGTAGTCCTAGCCTAGACATAGACAACCTCCTTAATGAACTAAAGCCTTGCGCACATCTAGAGCGATGGCGATGGCAATCAGTGAAACGCTGTCAAATATGACAGTGATATTTGACAGCATTTCACTGATCGCATCGCCATCGCGCTAAATGTGCGCTGCGCAGGCCTCTAACGAGTGTCAACTGAAAAGCAAAGCATACGTGATTTCGTTTCGAATCAATGATCTGCATATTAGGATCCATAGAAGACCTTACATAGATCTTAGCATTGATATACCTAGTCAGAAACCCTGTTCAAACCAGCGATCACTAAAAATGTCTTTTCAACCAGAGCATAATTATGTAGTGACTCTTGTTCCATACCGAAGTACATCATAGAATGCATATAGATATAATTATAAATATATGCACTGGACTACACAAAAATGCTCCAATCAATTCCAAAATTGCATTTAGTTTGCAGCGTCGCAGTGTTGCCAGCGACGAATTTCGATTATTACAGCTATTTGGATGTCACAAAGAGGGTGCATGGGCCCTCCCATAGGGTCTCAGCCACCCTACGAATTGAAAATGGGGTTGTGATTCATTTCCCACGAGCCTAGCAACGACGAAGCTAAATGCCTCGAACTTAAAATCGGAGATGCAATATTAACTTAACTATTTTCGATATATTTACGCATTGAGCTTAGTCGTCTAAAAAACTCTGTCCACAATAATAAAATAAGTAGTACGTGCCTTCATTGTTTTGTTTCGGGACAAATATAAATAATATATGTACTTTCAATTCTAATAGGTACTTAATTGGTTTTGAAAACTCGCTTATCAACCGAACTAGGTAATCGCTAGGTATAAAAAAAGTACGCAACTGCATGCAAAAACCCGCGCGTCCAATTCATTTTACATGCATTGATTATTTCTGAAATGAATTAGCGCTACGATTTTGCAGTCAATCTCAGATTATGCATTCTAGCTCTAATGCATGTTCCATGATATTTCCAAGGTCCACCTCATCTCACTACGGTGGCTAGGTTTTACAAAAGCCTACAATTGTAGAATACAATTAGTTTAGACGCACAATACACCTGTGTGAAACAAGCACTTCCGTGCTAGATGTAATTTTGCGATATAATCGTAACCGGTGAGTGAGTTATACAGTAGGCATTATAGGTAGCAAGGTGCGTTATCGCGCCGCTAACCGTGCGATACCGCGGTTTCATAGCCAACATTCAACTGCGCACAGGCATACAAAGGTTTACGTGTCAATACAATTTTACACAATGCTTTCAGTCGTGAAATACGTCATGGATACTCACAAAGCCGTATCCTCTGCTTTTGCTAGTTTGTCTGTCCGTGATGACCACTGCCTCTTCGATGTCGCCGTATACCGCAAAGTGTTCTCGTAAGCTTTTGTCTGTGGTGTGGTAGGGAAGTCCTCCGACGAAGAGTTTGGTCCATGTGGTATCTTTCTGGCCGGGCAACGCGCCCAGCGCCAGGAGTCCCTCGGACTCGGCGCCCGCCATCAGCATGCCTTGTACAGCCTCCGTCGCGGCGGCCTGCGTGCACTCAAGGGTCACTGTCACTGCCGCGTTCGCGGGCTTCGGGCTTTAGCTCGCGGTTGCACGAGTCGTCGGTGTATGTGGTGTGGTGGCGGATGCGACCGGTCGTAATGGTAGTTGAACGCGAACTGATGCTCGGTCGTGGCGCACGTGGCGCTCCGGTACTAATTTTAGCCCCCGCCGCGCCCCCCTCGTCACCAGATGCGTCGTTGTCGGCACCCGTCTGCCTGGCCACATGCGTTGCGTGCCCTGCCATGCCCTACTGCCTGCTACCCTCCACGGCTGCTTAATGATATGCCTCGTTATCACAGTTGTTCCTCCTGCCCGATTGAGGGACAAACTGGGAGCTTGCGAACTTGAACAGTCACGTAAATCGTTCATTTTAAAACTCATGCTCCCTCAGCTACGTAAGTACTTACTAAGTTTGTTATCATTTGAAATTCTTTTACGGTAACTAGCACCTCAACCCGCGGTTATCGCTCGGTAACCCACTAACTACGTTTAGTTAGTGAATGTAGTCGGGCATGTACAGATAAGATTGATAATGTGAAACCAGTAAAAGTAAAAACTTTTGACACTTCGTCGGTTATCTGGGAAACTAACGAAACTGTTGTTCTGGTAAATATTCTTTTTTTGCAGGAAGTTCATAATTATAGACCTTCTTTGAAGAGTTCAATCTGATTAATTATTCAAAAACTGATAATTTGGCTTGAAACTACTAACGAAGCTCAAAAAGCTCCCTTTCTTATTAACCGACTTCAAATAAAAAAAGAGGAGTTTCTCAATTCGGGTTTATCCTTTTTAATTAATGTTTGTTGTCGCCTAATTTTGTGATATATGAGCCGATTTGAAATATTATTTTTTATCTGAAAGGTTCCAGAGTGGTCCCATAAAAATTTCATCAAAATCGGTTAGGCCATTTTGTTTTAATTTTTTTTATGTTTGTTCTCGGTTTTTTATAATTTCGTCATTTCTGAAAGAATAGAAAATAAAAAAATTCTGAAAAGTACTTCTAGATTTGTCCTATAGAAATTCCATCAAAATCGGTTCAGCAGTTTGGCCATTATATTATACATTTGAAATACGATAATCTTAGACGGGCCCGTCAAAATACGGGTCTTTAATCCAAGTCATGTCAAATGTGTCACATAGACAAAAATAAAAAAATCATAATTAAAAGTTTTTTTATCAGTTGTTTTATATGGATCACTTTGAAACGTCTTAAGGCCTGCGCACACCTAGGTCGCTGGCGATGGTGATCAGTGAAACGCTGTCCAAATTGTCAGTGATATTTTACAGCGTTTCATTGATGGCGATCGCCAGCTACCTAGGTGTGCGCAGGCCTTCACAGAGACATAAATAAAAAATCATAGTCACAAGTTTTTTATTCAGTTGTTTTATATGGATCACTTTGAAACGTCTTAAAGCTAGGTAAGTCTAGGTGCTAGTTCACGCGACCGCGATGTTACTAATCATCTAGATACAAGATGCAAGAGTATTTCTGTTTTTGTTACTGTTATGTGTGTTCCTTATTTTAGTACTCAAAATGTCCTCCATTGGCGATGTGACAAATAAACGTTTTTTCTTTCTTTCTTTCTTTCTTTCTATTTGGAGTCATCACGTTATCTCATATATCACATGGCAGGAAACCTGATCAGCCATACGTTATCCGCCACAGATTACAAAGGTGCATCAATGACGCTGTGGGAACCATTGTTCTTGCACGGCGTGTGGAACGAACGCTTCCTCCCACTCTCTGTAAACAGCTGACAGAGATTGTTTACTTTTTTTTGTACAACTAGCTGATGGAACAAGCTATGGCCCACCTGATGTTAAGTGGTAACCATCGCCTATAACAAAGCATTGCCTCGGAGGTCACGCACATCAGAAACCTGCCCTACGATGCACTTCCCTGCGTCCGTTCAGCTTCAAGTGCCAGTAATTTCACCGGCACTCACACCCTTCAAACCGAAACACAGCAATACTGCTGGAAGTAGGCGCTTCCCTGGGTCCATCAACTGCGGCATACATATGTTCAGACTCACGTGCCAGTAATTTCACCGGCACCCACACCCTTCAACCCGAAACACAGCAATGCAGCACAGAAATATATAGGCATGGTGGTATTACTTACCCGGACGAGACCTTCACAAAAAGACCTACTAAATCCTCACAATAAATACAATTTCCTATTTAAAGAGCTAAAAGGTTTTTTATGCTCTTCAAATAGGAAATTTTGAGGCCTCCTTTACGCTGGAGTCCGTATATAGGCAGCGATCTCCCTCCATTTTTGCCATGTGCCTTTAATCCATTTGAAGAGTACTAGCATACTACATTAGTAGCATTATGTGAGGCTGAACATAATCTGTACGCCTCAAGTTGATGGATGCAAGGCAGTCCATCGTAGGGCATGTTCCTGACTTGCGTGGCCTACGAGACAATGCTTTGTTACAGGCGATGGTTACCACTTTTAAATGGGTCATATGCTTGTTCCATCCACATGTAAAAAAAATACTCAAACCTATTGAGATATGAATATAAAAATACAACGCCTGCGAGCGTATTTCTAGCACGTGGTACTTATTTCTAAATTATAATAAAAAGCTGCCTCAACGTTCAAGTCAAATCAGTTCAACGTTTTCTGAGCTTCTATTCTTAACCTTTCACACCTGGCAGAGATCTTCCTGGCTCAGCTGTTAGTATCAGCTGTTTCTACGTCACATACTGTCAAATTAAAAAAACTGAGGTATACCCATTAGGCCTACGTCATTCAAAACCTCATTTTAAAATAAAATCTGCCGTATCACAGCGATGTAAGGTCTAAACAAGCGAGATGCCGTAGAACTTACTTCATGGCTTCATTGTATTTCATTGTCAAATAAAATTGATGCCTCCCATCCAAACTTTAAAGTTCAAAATTTTCTTGCATAGTTTGAATTCAACTTTTGGTACCGTATATATCAAAGGTAGAACGGTATTGCTCCGGTGAGGTAGGTACGAGAAGGGTCGTGGGTTCATTGATCGCTTTTATTGTGAGCGCGTGCGCTGACAGCTGGCCCCTTCAGCCCCTGTGAAGGGTGGTGGGCAGATGGCATAGGAGAATATTTTTTTACTGAACAATACTTGTTTCGTCATGCGGTAAAACTAGAAACAGCGTTTGCAACGACTTTTTTGAGACATGTTTTTGGGGCAACATTCGCCAACTGATTCAAAAAATATAATAAACTGATCAAAGTCAAAGGCAAAAATACGTTTGTACAGTTGTATCACAAGGATCACTTCAAAACGTCTTGTAGTTAGGTGAGTATTGGTGCCAGTTTCGGGTTCAGTGGTAGGTAAGAATTTTTATGAAAAAAATATGAATACTAAAAGTAGTCTATTATAGACTACTTTTAGGTAAATATTTCGGGGTGGTTAAAAAAATTCTTACAACCAATAGGTCATAAGCATAACAATGACCTCCAGATTGCTTTGATATTATGGCTTCTGTCACCAGGGCATAGGCCTTCAGTCGGTACAATCTGTCCCTGTAGGGGTGGTTTAACCAAATCAATATAATTAATTATAACTCGGATCTTATATCCCCTTCCCACTGGTGCGTGATATCGCGCACCAGCCCGCACCAGCTCGCACGACACACCATGGGAACGGTCTCGTGCGCCGAGGTGCGCGGTAGCACAGGATCCTTTTCTGTGTGCGTTGCCGTGCGTCGTCGTGCGTGGTGCGAGGTGGTGCGTGATGATCTGCAGAACCACGCACCGTATAGGAAGGCAGCATTAGTCGGTATTGAGTGGGTTATATTTTTAAATACTCTCTATATTTATTCATGTATTATGTAAATAAAAAAAGTATAATTAATATTAATTAATAATAGTACTATTATTAATAGTCAATCTATACTTCTATACTAATATTATAAAGAGAAAAGATTTGTATTTTTGTATGTTTGTAATGAATAAACTCAAAAACTACAGTGCCGATTTTTAAAATTATTTCACCATTGGGAAGCTATATTCACCCTGCACCCTGAGTAACATAGGCTATATTTATTTGTTTCAAAAATAAATGTCCACCCGTGCGAAGCCGGGATAGGCCGCTAGTATAAGATAAAAAACAAATTTGAAATCGCAATAACCTTTATCAATAAATCCCTTTCATTGATCAAGGGTCAAACTATGGTCAAACTTATGAAGGGTAGTAGTTAAGTAGGTAGGTGTTTAGGATATTTATACTAATTAGAACAGATAAAATTTGGACACAATTATTTATTCACAAAAAGTTTTACGAATAAAATAAAGGGCATTATACTTTTTATTCAAACTGATGAAAGGAGAGTAGATAAAAATAAAAAATAAATGTGAATTTTGGACAAATGAAAATAGTACAATGGGGATCAGAGAGACCCCACGTGTGCTTGCGCACCCCATGATGCTTTCATCCCCTTTCTAACCAAACGCACACAGGCGTAACAGGTTTAGTAAAATTATTGATTTTGGTCCGCTTGCTGAGGGCTCTTGGAGGGAAATAGAAATAATTTGATCAAGTAATGAAATAAACGCGCTTAAAACTTTTTACGCTTTTTTAGTTGCCAATTAACAGTATTCAGAACAAAACTACCTACTTAACTTTTTTCAATTAAAAGAAAAGTACCTGTACCTACAATTTTGTTTAGGTCGAGCTTACTCAATGGAAATGGGTATCGTGGTAGTTTTCACGTTGAAAAGCGGTAACTTGGGGCAGACTCGCTCAAAAGAAAAAATATGAGGATATTTCTCTGGCGAATGAAACTTGTGCCGTACGGAATCAAAACATTAAGTACTAAAATCACCTGGATTACGAAATTTCTGTAAAATAATTGCATTATCTTTAAACTTCGTGATATGATAATTTTCGGTATATTAATGGTTTGCTGATAATGACAACAAATAAAACGTAGGTCAGAATAAACATAAAGATAAAATAAAATTTGCGCGCTGCAAGTTTCAATAGTCCATACAAAATGGAGCGCGTTCAAATCTTTTTAAAGAAAATATTGCTACGTAGACAACTCGTAGCTCTATTTATTTGTAGCAAAGGGCTACAAGAAATAATATCATGGGTATTTTACTTTTTTAGTGGGTCCTCACGTTTTGCATCCGGATTATTCAACCTGCTATGTTTTTTTTAAACGTCTTGATATTTCGATTAGTATAATTTTAATAGCCCACCTGACAAAGAAGTAACCACCACACACACGTATAATACTTACAGGTCACTCATGTTAGGAACGTGCCCTACGCTATGATCTATTGCATAGCCTTGCATGTATTGGTTTAAGGGCTACTTACAATTTAAATTTAGGTACACCTAAAAAAGTGGCCCTACATCAGTGGTAGTTTTTTAACCACTAGACTAAAAGCTATAGTTGTAAGTAGTACATAATTATATTTCGAAAACGTATTTAACCCCATCTGTTGGTATAATGCAGTAGCTTTATAAAAGCTAACTTATGAGAAACAGGTGAGGTGGTGGTTGTATTTTGTTCAGTTAAATTATCATAGATGGCGTGCCTATCGTAACAAAGGCATCCGAATAAATTTTATAGATGGCGCCACATGTTCTTTTTTAGCGAATAATCAAAATCTTCAAACTCAGAGCAGCAAACACGCTTTTGCTTACGCAAAATAGAGAGAGCAAATCCGTGTCTTCAAACTAGAACCTAAATAAGAAGTACCTTAGTTTTCCCAGAAAAATGCGTAAAAGACTTGAAATAAGTGTTTATATACATGGTACCATATTTTTAGTTATTAGTAAACCAAAGTACCTACTACCTAGGTAAAGCCTACATAATTAAAATAAAGAATAATAAGTAGGTAGGTACTGGTGCAATAATGACGTCATTTCTATTTTTATAACGTGAGTAGAGTACTCCAACTTTGATGACTCGCTCCGGGGTTATGGAGTGACCTACTACTAATCATACTTTATCTAGGTAAATATAAATGCGTAAGTTGAAATGGGATGTTCGAATGATTGTGGATGTGTTCGAATGATTCATGAGACAGATTAAAATATTACTTCGTGTTTTGCTGGGCAATTGTGTAATTCTGTTGCAATCAAAACTTTGATACACTAACAAACAAACGTCACCATCATTTTGCGACCAATATCTATCTATCTGTTGCGTTGCGATACTAGTTTTACAACGAGACTTCTGTTTTCTTTTTCTCTTTTTCTCTTCTCCTATCTCATATTTATTATGTCAACATCATAAATTTACATAGGTACTTCATATAAAATCCTTGGTCAACATTCGCAGTCTTTTTGCAATCGCTCCTTGTCAAAGATAATTTTTGTTTCAATTCGTTTTTTATTGCAATCAAAACTCAAAATAATGACAAAAATGACAGATGCGACAAGTTTAGATTGCAACTTATGAAACGCAATCACCCCACTATTCTAGAACGTGTGACGCAACTTCAGGAAGCAAAGTGAAATAAGGCTTCATAGGTAGGCATAGGTTTTTCATACAATTTGCTGATGGAACAAGCATTGTACTATGGCCCATCTGCTACGTGGTAGCCATTATCACCAATATCAAAGTGACTGGCCTCTCAGCTCAGTTGGTAGTAGCTCTGCCTTCTGCGCTGTAGGTCGTGGGTTCGATCCCCACTGAGAACAAATATTTGTGTGGTGAACATAAATGTTTGTTCTCTGTCTGGATGTTATGTTGTATTCTAAGTATGTATTTACAAAATATATATGAATATGTAATATATCAGCTACCTGGTTGCCATAGTAAAAGCTCTGCTTAGTTTGGGGCCAGATAGTGCTGTGTGGATTGTCCATAATATTTATTTATTTATTGGTAAAAGATGGCAGATCTTACAAAGTGTTTAAGGCTGTAAAGTATGGTTTTGGTTTTACCATTGAATACAGTTAGAACTCTGTTTATCTCACGAAAAACAATCATCTATGCATCGTCGCATGCCGACGCCATCTTTTTATTTCTCGAGTAGTGATGTTTCTCGTTGCCCCGTCTCAGTTGATGCCCTATTCCCAAAACCGTCTAACAGTACCTACCTTTTTTAGATGTTTACATACGTTATCTACTATGTACTTGGTATTAAATTCAAACTAGTTATCTCGCCCGCAGCATCAGGTCAATGCTATCAGGTTACGCTTCGAACCTGCAGAGGTTTTTTTTGTTGGACATTTCGTACATAATTGTGTTATTTTCGTCAGAAGCTAGCAAGTTGAAGTGATAATAGTCCGACGATACTTATAACTTGTAGAAACTATACCTTACATAATAACTGGAGAATACAAGTTTTCAGGCAGACGACTCTCTTATAAGATTGTCACTGGTTAAAAAACTTAAGGCGGTTTAAAAAAAAAGATTTAGGTAATGTAATAACTAGTTGTTTACTAACTATATGTACTAGCTAAGAACACTTTAGATTTTGTAAGACTTTTTTACTACACTTTCACTTTGTTGCTGTGGTGTTTTCTAGAGACTATATAGTAAGGAACTAGAGCACTAGGTTCTTCAAAAAGGACGTTCTAAAATTCATAAGGGTCGGCAACGCTCCTGTGTTGCCTCTGGTGTTGCAAGCTTCTTAGGCTACGGCAGGGATTCCCAAAGTGGATATTGGTTTCCTAGGGGTCGACATAAACGAAAACTGATTTTGGAGGTCAACGAGGTCGAAAAATCGACCCCTATTAAATTAACACAAGTTCTTATTTCAAACTTTCAAGTTAGGTAAGTATAGGTACTGTATTGTTTATGTTGTGTTACGTTTACTAAGAATAATTAATATTTTTGTAGGAAATAGCATTGTTGTAGTAATGTTATGTCTCAAGTTCGTACAACGTACGTTAACTTTGTAAAATTTTGATGAGAAAATGAAGTCAACTTTAATCACCTAACCAAGTGTAAAGTTTTCCAATTGGTACCTTAATACCTAGGTATTTTGTATCAACATGAAAAAACTAAAGATTCCTTCCTCCCTTTATTCATAATAGTCTGCTAACTTAAAGCATTGCTAATTCTCACTCTGTCTTCTTCTATTGACCTAAATCGAGAGAGACCTGTGAAAAATTATACTCTGTAGCAGCTGTTTTAAGTTAGCGGACCATTCATTTTGGAAAAGGGGTCACTTGTCCAAAATAGTTTGGGGATCCCTGGGCTACGGTAACCGCTTGCCGTCAGGTAGGCCGTATACTGGTTTGCTTACTTAGTAGTACAGAAAAGCACCAGTTACGCGACAAGAAGAAGAAGACTAGATCACGTGGAAACATCTGGACCGATTTGGATGGAACTTATAAAAAAATAGGTGACCTGGAATAGAAAAAGTACCACGCGAGCAAAACTATAGGAAGAAGCTAGTCATAAATATAAAATTCCAAATCTTTCCAACGATTTTTCTCTCTCTAGTGGAATCTCGTAAAACAATCGTCATCGATTATGCGTTCCATGACATCATGAAAATAAAGGTCAACTGAACCCTCTGGGTTCGTCACTGATGAGGTGATGAGTCATCTGGCCAATCGATACCATGACGTAGTAGAGCGAACAGCTCGGAATAATCTTTCATTTCGTAAGGGCGGGTTCAACCTTTCAACCCTAGAAATTACCTATGTTACGTCAGGAGCCCAATTCTCGGCTCATCTCGGATCATATTGCAATTTTATTTTATTGCTTCTTTTTGAAGAGAGAATGGATGATTTCCTTGAGTATATAGATTTCCATCGTAGAAGCCTCGACAGCTACGATATACGGACAAAGTAAAAAAGTGCGGGGTGGTCAGGAGCCCAATTCTCGGCTCATCTCGGATCATTTTGCAATTTTATTTTATTGCTTCTTTTCGAAGAGAGAATGGATGATTTCCTTGAGTAGGTATAAAGATTTCCATCGTAGAAGCCTCGACAGCTACGATATACGGAAAACGTAAAAAAAGTGCGGGGCGGTGCAATGCCAATGTGTATTTAAGGGACATTGAAAATCTCGGCATAACAGGCTTTCTTCTTCCACTCACCTCTATCATTCTTCATCTCAGTGTTCACTCCTTTCCTGCTCATGTCATCCTTGACGCAGTCCATACATCTTTTCGATGGTCTACCTCTTCTTCTATATCCAGCATCCACATCCATATCCAAAACTTTCCTCGTTATATGACCCTCATCCCTCCGCATGACATGCCCATACCATGCCAACCTATTACTCCTCATCTTGCGTCACTGCCGCCATTTTCACTTTTTTTTCTTTTTAATTAATCATTATTATTTCCATCTTCTTCGCAATTTAGTCCCATGTTTACGGAACGTGATCAGACTATACATGGGATCAAATTGCGTATAATATCAAAACGAATTCACTTAAAATTCAACTGCTTGTTATTTCTGGTCAATCTCTGACTCATCTAATAAACAATAAATTCACCTTGACCAAAAGCAAGGTCAGTCTGTTTTGTATCTCTATTGACAATCTTGGGAACCTACTCGTATCGTACCCGTATTGTATCCATTGTACAATCGTTCGTACAAATCGTTGTACAACGATTACTAACTCCTTGGAGCATATCACTCTATATTCTCATAGATCATAGTTACTAAATTACTTAACAAGTAAAATATCCAAGCTAAACATAGCTCGCAGAATTAGCAAGTTAAATTGGCAACGGGAATAAAATAGCTACTGCTGAACCGAAAACTGCTGAGGAATAAATGGAAGACGAAGCGTTACTCCACTCGATGGACCGACGACAATGTTTTTTTATTTATTATGGTGAGTCGGTGGAATGCGATTTAGAGCTGTGATTGAGCTTGGTGTTTTCTAGTTCAAATTGTAAATAAAGGTAGGTACTTACTTTATTTATCATCTATAAAAGTTGATGCTAACAGCTACTTTGTTATTGCAGACTTCGCCTGTTCCACAGACTCTAATACATTTACTATGCTACTGAGTGCTCCTTCTGTAGAGAACGTCATAACTGCCTTCGAAGAAATTAGAGAAAAACGAATCTACGGCTTTGTGCGGCAGAGCTTTGTTTTCTGAGTGGCAGGAGTATGACATCATCGCCGCCTCGAGGTCGCCACGCCATTTTCAAAATATAGAGAACGTACAGTAGACCAACTTGCTTACTTCAGATTTTAACTTTACCATCTTGCGTCTGATAAAACCACTAAATCTTCTAAGGAAGCTACTAGAAACCTCCACTCTGATGGTGATGGAAGAATGAGTAAGAGTTATCATCCTACACTGAAATACGCTCAGCTGAATCACTGCCAAATGAGTTCATCCCATTCTAGATCAACTCTTATATCTTAAAGAATCAATCGCGTCACCGCAAAAACTAAACATGACTGCACGCGTTCGATATGCACTTGCAAAACTTTGGAAGTCAAGGGTCATTTCTTGGGTGTGTGTGCGTGAGTTGGATTGCTGTATGGAGATGATTCACTGGCACCGCCACGTATATTGTGCCAATGTGATCGTGGGTAATTCGTGGACCGGCTCCAGTGTTAGAATAGTACCCGGCGAGCTCTTACGTTTCTCGATCAGTGAAAAGGTTTATTTATTCAAATAATCATGGCCAACGTCATGGGTAAGTCAGCATTTCATTAAAATTCATTACTTTGATGCCAAGGTTTTGCTTATATTTTATAAAATAAATGTACTTATTCTAATTTCATCTGTAGCCGGTCGCATCGAATCGGCAGATGGTGTCTCTATTGAATTCGTAATGTAAATTCTTTAAGCTTATTTTTTGATGACCTTGAACGATGCTGGTTATTCGAAAAAGCCGGTAAGTTTGTCGGCCTTTTGTTGGCACTGGTCCAAAACTAGGTGTGGTTGCGGATTATGATAAATTTTAAGATCAATACTTCACCGGAACTAGACCGCATTTCCCTAGATATTTCTAACTAGGTGCCTACCTACCAAATTTTAACACTAGGATTAAAAATACGATAAAAAAACACTTCATAGCCTGCAGTGAGTAAAAAAATATTCCAAAGAAGCGTCTCCAGATAACAAGCTAATTAGACAACAGCAAACAAGTTTTCTAACACAACATCGGTTTTATTTGTTCGCTGACATTGTTGGATGTTTGGTCGCGATGGATGAGCTCATCTATAATTCTGTCACAGCCGAAGGTTGCGCAGACCTACGAACAGGTCACGCAATATCAACTCTGAGTACTTATAGGTAACCTAGTAACCTACCTATAAAACGCACCTTGTTATTATGAGGGTAAACCTAGCTGAATGGGTGTGAAGTGAACACGCTCAGGGAGAAATCTCGACATAGTTTAGCGATGTAGAAGTTGAAGACTTAGCGAACAGCTAACAATCGCTAACTATTGTCGAGACTAACCGCCCCTGGTTTGAAAAAGTAGTCTAGAGATCTAAGTAGGTTAGGTACCTACAAAAACGGAACCTATTCAATCATAGAAGGAAGATAGAATCAGGGCATTGCTTAAAAAAAATCATAAAAACATCCAGCATCAAAGCAACAAACTCCAAGAAGTTGGTTCATATTCAAAAGATGGTGTCTGACCTGAGGGCACACATTTTAACAACATTTCCATTTAAAAAGATCCATTAGCAAAACACGAAAGCGTCCGTTATAGCAAATGAAAATCCATTATTCAGCTGCCTTTTAAATGGAAAGATTGCTCGCTCGCACAGCATTTCCTATTCCCCAACTCAAGGTCAAACCTTGATTTGGGGGAATAAGATCTGGGGCCTAATTCTCGGGCCGATCTCGATCATTTTGAAATTTTAAAATAGTGCTTATTTTCGAAGGGGGTATGGATAATTTCCTTGAGTAATTCATAAACAACCTCTTCGTAAAAGCCTCGACAACTACGATATACGGAAAACGTACAAAAAGTGCGGGGTTGTGAAAAGAAGCAATAAATAGTACATTGTTACCTGAGTGTTGAAAGTCACGTTTTTTGAGTCCCGAGACGGGTTTGGCGCCAGAGCGTTAGCGAGGGCGCCAATGGAGCTTGAGGGACTCGAAAGACTTTCACCCGAGGTAAACACTGTGCTTTTCATTACGAATACAAGTAAAGTAAAAATAAAAACATGAAAGAGAAATTAGTGAAAATGAAGATTGAAATGCCGCCTTCCCGGTTTTTTTTTTTCTTTTTCTCTGGCGGGCCTTCGGCTTCGGCTCGCCAGCATTATTCAGCCATTATTTTCATTTTCATAATTTAAATCTATGTTATTTTAAATAAATAGTTGAAGCTATACACTAATCAAGTAATTTATAAGATATATTATTTATTTAATACTATCTTTATGTTATTTAAATTTAAATATTACATTGCGCTCTAATTAGACTTTTTAAACTTCTTACCGTTGTAATGGGTTTCCAACCTACTTGCTGAATAAAAAGTTGGAATTTGGTTGAACAACCTCCTTGCAGTTAGAAAGACTTTAGAAAGTTGGAACATGGTTGAATAAAATAGAACTTGTTTTTTTTTATAATTTGACAGCTGTCAGTAGAAAGCGATTCTCCCTAGGGCTGAAAGTTTTACTTTCAATTAGGCCCCTCAGGCAACTTCAGACATACTTTCAGAGTATGAGTAATTAAAATAAAATTTCAACATGATCGAGATTGGCCCGAGATTTAACCCCCTGCTCTGACGTCCCGCGATGGGGTGTATGCTCCTTCTGCGTCTACACAAGGTATATAAAAACCATTTCGGTCAACTTTTAGTTCAGTATTTTTATATATGAACCTACTTATTTCAATAATTTAAAGTGAGCGAGCGAGTAGTTGTTTCTTGGAGTTCAGCATCTTAATGGAATTGCCCTCCTTAACAAAGTTTAAAGGGCCTTCATTCTTGACCGGACTATTGTATCTTGCTATATAGTTTCGTTTGTTAATTTTTCTTCTGTGAACTGATAAGATAGGGTTGTGAGGAATAAAGGCCTGAATGTATCCTGACACTAACTTCTTTTTCTGCTAGTAATTCTAGCTTCTCTTTCTCGGAAGTCCGCAATACAGCCGCAATAAGCCCAATGCATCATGAGCATGGGCTGCATTAGTTTGCACTCTTGTGCTCCAATAGCCTGCAGACTATCGGAGCTCAGCGCCAGATCGCTTCCTATACATACAGGATTGGCAGACTAGTGTTTCGTTTTGAGTATGGTAATACTTTACGTATCAATTTAACACCATATCGTAAAATGATCATGAATTCACAAGTAATTGCTTTCAATACTCGCAGGCATACATTAAACTCATACATATACGGTATACAGTACCGCATGCTTTTTCCGCATTGCGTAACCTTCTAAAAATGTGACAGGTTTGTAAGGTATTCCTTATTTGAATCGAACTCTGAGTTAAATTATGTCATGGAACAAATTAGGCAATGAGCATCCTGCCTCATGGTAACGACGGTAAACCTAAAATTCACTTCCCTGGAAATTTCCTCAGACCAGCAGTGGAATTAATGGGCTGGCCTTGGGCTAGCGATGATAATCGATCATTTCGCTTCTTTTTAAACTAGTAGGTACACGAAAAGAGCCTCTTCGAGGAGCACTTAAAGACCTTTCACCACACTGGTTTTCAAAGAACAAGGACACTACATCAACAACTTTATAAAAATCTGAAAATGTCGAGCATAAACTGGCCTTATGCGTCTGGAATGGAGGTGGAACTACGAGGTCGTTGGAACATTGATTTGATTTTATTGGATGACATCATACAGACTATTGAATTAGAGACCGGCTACATTTCAAATGACCAGATACTCGTTTCATGTCGTTTTGTATAAGAAGTGAATATAAACAGAGCAACATAAAATAAAAACTTATTGGCTTTTGGTTTAAAATTCATGGAACACAATGGTAAATACATACATTACCTTACGAATAGGTAGATTAGGTATAGGCACAGATAAGATGTATAGGTATCTAAAACGCAAATAAGCTAAATTCCTTAGTTAAGTACGTCATGAATTAAATAAACAAGAAGTATCGACAAACTTGACTCAGCTGGATGTGTAGGTCGACGGATTATTATTATGACATCATGCGAATGAGACTTGTAGATACTTACAAAAAACAGGAAAGCTAGCACACGACAAGACTTCAAATATTATTCTAGCCGTGTCACTAGTTCTGTAAGCCGAAAAAAACGGTGGAGCCGTAGTTTGTTGCCTGTTCTTCTAGGCTTGGTCGCGTGGAACTGGCACCCAGACTCACCTAGCTTTAAGAAGTTTCAAAATGATTCTTGAAATCCAACTGAATAAAGACTATTTTGATTTGATTTGATTGATTGTAGAACTAGTGGGGCTAAAGCATTGTGCCCCTTTTGAGGAGTTTCCTTCAAATGAGGGCTTACAATGTAGAACTTAGTTAGTAATAAATTGTGCTGTGTACCAAACTTGCCGAAAAGATTGAACACCAAACAAAATATCAAGAAATCGATCGATGCCGTTCGCATACCAAACTCACTAACTATATTTAGGAGCTAGGTACTGTTAGTGAGAGGCGTGCCCTGAAAGGCACGCTCCAAACCACATCTAAATACTAAATAGGAGTAACGGGAATTCGTACTGCAGATAGAATGCTAACCACACCCGGGTGACTGACTTTATGACTATGCGCGGCTATTTTAAATCAGACATACGAGTACATACTTACCTACATCTTACGCATTTTATTTTCTAGATGTGTCGACTGACGACAACCTTCAGTATCAGTTTTATCCAGTTTCATCTGGATCTGTGCAGTTCAAAGTGAGAGCTCCCAACGATGCACACATCGCGCTTACCACCGGCCCTCAAGAATCTGAGCCGATTGTCGAGGTTTGTACCAAAAGTGCCTGTTATGCCAATAATATTGTATGAACCTTAATGTTTATTTGATCACCTTCACTGACCAAACTATGTCGCTATTTTCAGGTATTCATCGGCGGTTGGGGCAACACAAAGAGTGTCATCAGGAAAAACAGAAGCAAGCCCGAAGTGGCTGAAACTGAAACCAATGGCATTTTGAACGGTAACGAGTTCCGCGGATTCTGGGTGCGATGGGATGGCGGCATCATCTCCGCGGGTCGCGAAGGCGAATCCATTCCTTTCATCTCGTGGTCGGACCCTCAGCCCTTCCCCATCGGCTTCGTCGGCGTGTGCACCGGATGGGGTGCCAGCGGCGCTTGGAAGATTGAAGGTCAGTCAAACAAAACCTCGCGAACAAAAGCTCGCGCAAAATGTACCCAACTTCTCAAAATTTACTCTTTATTGTCGATTCAGATGGAGTGGAATTCAATACTCCGGACAAGTTAGAATACGTTTTTGGACCCGCCGCTTCGGGCTCCATGGAGTTCGATTATCGCGGCCCCCACAACTGCCACGTTAGTCTGACAACCGCGCCGGCCGAGGTCGACCCCATGTATGAGATTATTCTTGGCGGCTGGGAAAACACCCAATCAGTAATTAGACACTGCCGACAGAAGCCCGACAAGGTAGATACTTGGATGTCGTTGCGTTACTTAGCGTCATTTTTATAGACTCGATCGTAAAGCTTGGAACTCTTGGTATAGGTGACGGTCCCCACCCCTGGATTGATGAATCCGAATGAGTTCAAGAAGTTCTTGTTGGAGTGGAGATGCGGCAGAGTGACGGTGCGAGACCGCTCTTCAGGCAGCGTGCTCATGGACTGGGTGGACCCCTCACCGTTCCCTGTCACGCACTTCGGCATACGTAGCGCATACGGCGCGCGTGGAAACTGGCGCATCAAACACTTCCCCACCGCCGGTGGTCAAATTCGTTGAGTCCCCTTATCCAAATGGCATGCTTCTTTTGAATTGCTTCAACGTAATGAATGTTATAGATTAAATTATAACGGGATTGTGTAGCTATTTACATTCAAATATTATTATCTAACCCTTTTAATGTATAGATATTCCTAGTCAATCTTCGAATAGGCGCAAGTGATTAACTAATAAACCACCGGACATTTTATTACTTACCTACATGGACTTCGTTTTTATTAATGAATTGGAAATATTACTTAAATGTCTGCACTTGGATGATGACATGTTTTGGTACGTTGTTGGGTACATTTTGTTTTCTTCGCAACGCATTACTGTTTTTGAATAACTTTTTATTTCGTATGGCTTTTCTTTCTAACATTGCAATTACCTATTATTACTTAATTTTCATTTAATTACTGACAAAAGCAATTACTATTAAGGCGAAGACAACTGTCGATGTATACTTTTCGCACGCACATTTTTACCCTCTGACCTAACTGGTTTTCGTACTTGGGTAAACTTTTTAATACGAACACGTGTTAGGATAAAATATTTTTTATCCTAACACGTTTTCCTACTTTGCTAAACTGTGTGCAATCGAATCGCAAACAAGAGTTGATCGTGATTTTCGGCACTTACATAAGTTCAATGTTTTTATATCTTCCAAAAGGTCAAAGTGTGCGAGCGAGAAAATGTTTCAGGGTTTTCAGCGCCTTATGTAGAATACGTTGATAGTTCTTGATACTCGGCTATGGTGACAACCCAAAATCATGGGAAAATCATATTTTAATTTATTTTTTATAATCTTCCGTATACATTTGTAAACTTATTTATTTGCTATTTATTTGAGCACATCGCATTTAACCATGCACACAAGTCTTCTTCTTATATGCTCCACCTACTGCAGTGCTTTAGATAACAATCCCTCAAAACTTTACTGATTTGTTATTGTTCAACTGTAGTACCGCCATCGGCCCCTAGTGCCGCTGCGTTGTACGCGGCTCCCCCCGGCTACCCAGCCCCTGGCTACCAAGCTCCCGGCTTCCCTGGCGCTGGAGGGCTGTGGGTAGACGCCTCAGCAGGCCAAGTGCCGCCCGGCGCTGTACAAGGAGGCCAGGACTGCTCCGGAGAGCCCCTGTACGTGATAAGAGCGCAGCACGAGGGAGCCATGCTGCCAGGCAAGCTTGTCGCGTCCCATGGATGCGCCTACGTGCCGTGGGGAGGACAGGAGCAGGGAAAACCTCAGTACCAGGTGGGTCATCGATAAAAAAAATACTGTGCCTCGTAGAAATCATCTTGAAAAGAGCTAATTGCGCTAAAAAGTACGGAAACTTCTTATGCTTATAGGTGTTTGTTTAGACCGAAAAAAACTTTCGTAATTATCCTATTATCTCTCTCTTTCGTAATTATGGAACCATGGCGTTTCAGGGGCGTAGCTACCGCCGTATCTGCCTTATCAATTATACGGGCCCCCCGGGCTAAGGGGGCCCCCAACGTGCTTAGGAGAAAATAATTAAAATCTTCCCAACCTTTTTTAATTTGAATTGTTTGTTAAAATTTTGGAAAAAGTGACGGATAATAAAGATCATTTTTTTTCTTTTTTGAGAAATCTTCACCCTTCATAAGGGCCCCCGAGAGGGGCCCCGGAAAAGGCATACTACGCCACTGTGTCGATTAGAATAGAGATATTTGCGTAAGAATCCAAATCATATTGTAAATCAATGCATCGTTTCTTCCAGGTCCTAGTCGGCGGTCCTAACAATTGGGTGACCACTAGCGGTTCGAACGTACCGCCCAATGCCTTCCCAGGCGGCGAGTCCGAGGATGGCGAGCCTCTGTTCATCGGCAGAGTGCGCCACGAGGGCAGCGTCACTGTCGGCAAGGTCCAGCAGTCGCACGGAGTCTGCTACATCCCCTTCGGAGGCCAAGAACTCGGCTTCCCAGACTACGAAGTCCTCATGCCTTGAAACAAATCTATACTACGCACATAGTCGCTTAAGAATGTTATGGCACAAACGGTTTGTCCTAGGACAACTCTGTGCCTAATCTTATGTTATATTGTCTGATGCACTGCATAATATTTTATGTAATAGAACTGCATATTTTTGTTAAATTATTATTATTAAACTACACCAAATTTATGTTTTTTTTTATACCTAATAATTTATTTTCTTGCCTGTTCCCGACCAAAAGTATAAGTAAGTACCTTTACCCATAGACTAAGGAAAACAAGCCTTTACCTTGCCTACGATTCATAGAAGTAACTGACAGCCTTGTTTTAGTAAAACCCTCATTCTGTTTTCTTTGGACTACCTACCCCCTTTTCTAGACAAACTTTGAGGCCCGTATGCAGAAACAATGCTTGAGTAAAACGAAAGTACATTAATAAGCAATCTACTGCTGCATATAATTTGGCTGTGCTAGACGATATAACCACGTAAAGCGCTGTAGCAACCTAAGCTAGAACTTGTTTAGATACGATAGTTTCTCTAGTACCTACAGTAATTATGACGCATGACAAAATTATTAGTATTTATTAAAGTTATTAGGTAGTAAAATATTTGGCACTTACCTACCTATAATAGTCGCAGATGCACGTCTACATCACATCTGAACAGAATCTCGTCCCGCATTTCCCACCAATGATGGCCGATGATGGCTGATGATGCCGAGTGATGATCGGCTGGCTTAGCTAGCTCGCTCATTTTGTTCTGTTTTGTTCGGTTTGATGCTCTTGCCTGTCCTAAGACTTAATTCCCCTAGGAGTGCCTGTCTGTATAACATGTCAACTCAACGGCCCACACCCTTCACACCACTCCACATTGTTCTTCATCTAAATTCAGTTTATTTATCATTGGTATCGTAGACAGAATTGGTATCTTTTATACTCAAAAATTTATTTATCTATACACAATTTAAGTTGCAGAACTTAGAATGCAGAAATAAAATAATTACTTAGGGGTTTATTTTGTAGATTTTAACATTAATGAGGATTTTGTACATGCATGTATTCGCTGCTCATGCTCGTCTTTCGTTATCGTCTTTCGTTTCGTTATGACGAGGTAGTATTTTCTCAAGACTTTAGCCTGCAGCAGCGCGAGCGAGGGGTTATCAAATACTCGCAGATGTGTCACTGTCACCACACCACTGTCAGGCTAATAATGTTCTGTGCCACTGTCACAAGTGTCACATGTCATGTTTGTGTCTGTCAGCTGTCTACGCTTACGCTCGTTGCTTTGTGCTTTGGCTTTTCTTTTTTAATAATCTTTACAATGTTATTATTTTCGTAATCGTCCGGCCGGGCCAAGCAAGCCGCATGAGATCATTAATCTGAGAGAGAATAATCCATTTTTATATACCCAATCAAATCATTATTGGCGATCTGTAACGCCTGTGCCAGGAGTCTCATTTCACAACGTTATCACTTACCACGGACCTTGAATGATCACATCATCATGGGTGATATCATAGGTAAGTAGGTCCCTAAGGAATTGAATTGAAATTGCAGAATTGATTTCTGTTCAAGTTCCGTAGCCCTGCTAACGTAGATAATAGGTCATTCGACAATAGTTGATAAACCAAAACAAAAATTACAGAAACAACAATAGAAGCATTTCAGCCTCTGCTTTACTACAAAGCAGATAATGGATTTTGGTTTGATGTCAAAGCCCTGAACAGAGTGCGTGTAGGTCTAGCTAAGGACTCTCAAGGAAGATGCCAGTACTGGGTAAGCAACAAATTGAGATCTACCTAGAAAGGTCCTCCAATTAGTAGTCGTCTAGCCATCCCCATCCATAGCTGTTTGTAGCTCTATGCGCAAACCTATAAACAGCTATGGATGTAGGTGATCAGCTGAGATCTGCGGTGGCAATCAATTTCAGCATACTGCTTCACATACATCCACACACACTGCCGCTAACTTCATCGTTTTTCAATCTGTTTCTGTACTATTTCTCAAAAGATCCAAATAAATAAATTTTGTTTTTTTTTGTATTTCTACATTGCTCTGTCAGCGATAAACTGACCACATCGCAAGCAATCTCGATGTGCGCAAGGTGTACACTTTTTATGGCTGTCTTCCCAACACAACATGTCCATACCACACTAACTATATTGCTTAACTTGTCTGGCTATGCTCGTTGCTAACTTTCTTTCTTTATTAAAATCATTCCTTGTTTTCTAGAGTTTATATTTCAAGGCCATTTTTTATCAATTTGTAGACCTAATCAAAAAATCCATAAGTTTTAGCTCAAGTTTAGGTGACTAATGTAAAACGAGTAGGTTTAATCACATTTATTTTACCATTTGAAATTTCACATCATGAAATTAATTGCTATTTGCTTTTTGCAGTTTGAAATAAGTAATCCAGGATCTATCAGAATTTTCAAGGGATCTGCTATAGTAAAAAGCGCAACTGGTTTAGGATTTACTCTCTCAATGAACAATTATAGCAGGTTTTGGATTGCATGGGACTCTCAACACTTGAGGGCTGGCATAAAAAACGGTGGAGTCATTGTGTGCCCTGTTTCTTCTAAGTTAAGATACTTGACATTTACTTCAAGCGAGCCACGTCATCCTTGCTCTGTTAAGTTTGAAGGTTGGTGCAGTTTTTTACTTTTCTTAATCTTACAATCTTTATTTTTTTCTGCTGAGCATAAGAGGGGAGGCTGGCAAAATATGAAGGAGGCCTATACCCAGCAGTGGGTGATACCGGGCTGAAATGATGATGATGATGATGATGAGCATAAGAGGAGCACCAGAGACAACCAGTCATCTTTGAGATTGTCTTGACAATGCTTTCTCTCTCTCTCTGTAAGATGGTGCCGACCATTTATTGTTGGAACAAAGCCATACTTTGTTACTTCTAGGCTTGGTCGGGTGGAGCTGGCACCTAGACTCGCCTAGCTTTAAGACGTTTCAAAGTGATCCTTTCGATCCTACTGAATAAATACACTTTTATTTTTTTTGTTTTATTATCGAGACATTAGTATAAATATATGATACTTTCAGTTCCACCACTCTGTTTAAGAGGTATACAGCTTGAACCAACAAATGCTGCTGGAAAGCTACACTGGAAATCATGTGATGATCAGCTGCCGGATGATGCTGTGATAGGAGGTCACATTGATGGTGAACTTGTATATATTGTCCGAGCTCGAGTGAGACAATCATTGACACCAGGAGTATTTGTGCCTTCTAAAGGTGTGGCCTCTATACCTTGGGGTGGATCTGATAATCCAACAGCAGATTTTGAAGTAAGTAATTGTATTAATGTATAAATTTGTGCAATCCACTAAAACAGGTACTTGATCGAGTTTTATGCATATTGTTACAATTGCCAAGACTGGTTTTGTGGTTAGTAAGGAGATTGGTTTTAAGAAACCTTGCATTTAATCTTAGTGTTATGAAAATCTGTTGTCATGCATGTTGTACGTCACACACGTAGCTATAATATACAGGGTTATCTCTTATATATATATATATATATATATATATATATTTAGGATCTCGGAAACTGAGCCAACGATTTTCATGAAATTAAGTATACAGGAGTTTTCGGGGACGATAAAACGATCTAGCTAGGATTCATTTTTAGAAAATGTCCCCTTAATCTTAAAGTAAATAATCTACTTTATCATAAAATCATAACTCCTAGCGCCATCTGTTGATTAAGTCATGAGTTAGTGGGACAGAGAACGCCATCTATTGACGAGTAGTGGAGTTTATTATTATGTCGGTAAGATCAAAAAATATTAATATTTAATCAGTATGTAAGTAATTCGTATTTAAATATGATTCACAACAACAGTTTACCAAAAAAAAAACACCGAGCGAAGCTCGGGCACCAACTGCTAGTTAGTAATTATATAAGAAACCAGTTAAGGGCTCCTTCTTTACATCTTAACAAACAATATTTGTTCTCTGACTTTTGCCAAAAATCAATACACTACCCAAAAAAAATATTTTATGTTTTTGTGATGCTCTCTCACACTTTTATCCCTTTAGCGTAGTAACCGGCGCGTGCGCTACCTGCTTCCCGCGCGCCCCTTTCATTGAAATTGCCGCCAGCCCTGCCACGGGGCAAGTGACAAGTTTCTTATTTTGTATAGAAAAAAAAATGATGAATTATTAAAAGTCGTAGAACAAAAGTTGTTTGTTAAGATGTACAGAAGGAGCTCTTAACTGGTTTCTTATATAATTACCAATAACCCTGTATATGTCTGGAAGAGATCGCTCTTCAGCGATAAGACCGCCCATTGTACATTAGTATGTGTTTCATTATTGTTACTTGTTTTTTCCATTGTTAATTTTAAGGTGTGCAATAAAGAATTTTCTATTCTATTTCTATATATTGATATAAATTATAGCATATTACTATAATATTTTCTATACAAATATTAAAGTGACCGCACACTCAACTATCCTACTAATATTATGTGGCTTTAGTGTTAGAAAAACTGTTGCAAAATGCAACTATAATTAAGGAAAAAACAAATATTGTTTCAGGCGCTATGTGGATTCAACTTTGTATGGAAACCAGCTTGCACAAATCAAATCCCAGTAGACTCATTCGTAGCTGGCTACTCGGAAATTCGTCGTGAGCCACTCTACATCGGTCGTGTTTCATTGGAGTCCAGTCAAATACCAGGGAAAGTTCAGCTGTCCCACAAAGTATGTTATGTAGCCCATCGGGAAAAGGAGCATGCATCAAAGAGTTTCGACGTTTTAACGGTACCTGGCCTGAATATTTGCTGTTCAAATAAATTGGTTGACATTATGGCAGGTTTGCATAACATACACGAGTATAATACTGATGAGGATGATGATGGAATGCCAGATGATGAGGAGGTAGATAATCATGTTGTTATCTTCTAAAATAGAATTAGGTGAGTAATTAAAGATTTCTGGCAGTCATATCTATGAACCTAATTCAGTCCTATGTAATTCTAATTGTTGTATAGTAAGTAAAAGTTTTGGAACAGTGTGGCTGCCTGTGAACGGATTCTAACTACAAAATAATATATTACGGACGCCAACTATTTTTTAACTTTTAGCCACTAACATTTTAACCTCACCAATCATATGTACGAATTTATTGTTAAGTATGAATCTACGTGACTTTTTAGGGTTCCGTAGCCAAATGGCAAAAACGGAACCCTTATAGATTCGTCATGTCTGTCTGTCTGTCTGTCTGTCTGTCTGTCTGTCCGACCGTGTCACAGCCATTTTTCTCCGAAACCATAAGAGCTACACTGATGAAACTTGGCGAGTAGATGTATTCTGTAAGCCGCATTAAGATTTTTACACAAAAATAGAAAAAAAACTATAAATTTTGGGGGTCCCCATACTTCAAACTGCAAATCAAAAAAATTTTTTTCGTCGAACCCATACGTGTGGGGTATCTATGAATAGGTCTTCAAAAATGATGTTGAGGTTTCTAATATCGTTTTTTTCTAAACTGAATAGTTTGCGCGAGAGACACTTCCAAAGTTGAAAAAAGTTGGTCCCCCCCCCTCTAACTTCTAAAATAAGGGAATGATAAAACTAAAAAAAATATATGTTGTACATTACTATGCAAACTTTCAACGATATTTGGTTTGAACGAGATCTAGCCAGTAGTTTTTTTTTTATACGTCATAAATCGTAAACCGCAATTTACCTTTCGACGAACTACAAGAACCTGTTTCCTGTTTATTTTCTGTATATTATGTTACTTGATGCTACGGAACCCTTCATGGGCGAGTCCGACTCGCACTTGGCTGCTTTTTTAGCTTTTGTAAAATGCAAGAAATAACTAACCTTAGATGGCCTTTCAAAGATATAAAAATTCCGAACTTATTGAAAAATCGCGCGCATCGAGGTATTTTGAGTGCAATTACAAAATAGATGCGCATGCGAATCAATCTAGATGTATGCACAAATTTTAACAAAAAAAGTGCAAAGTGTGCGAGCGAGATGTTGTTTCACGATGTCATTGCCCTATTTTATGTATGTATTCTCTCAGTAATCTGGTACCCCAATGTGCAAAGTTTGAGTCTATCCCCCGAATACTGAAACGCAACTCAGATTTAAGCACGTCTCAAGCGACGAATATTTGACAGTTTTCAATGAAAATCTGTCAAATATTCGTCGCTTGAGACGTGCTTAAATCTGAGTTGCGTTTCAGTATTCGGGGGTAAGGCCCGTATTCTGAAACAGTGCTTAGGTCTGAGTAGAGCCTCAAGCACAGATTTTTGACACTTTTCAATGGAGAACTGTCATAAAATCTATGCTGGAGGCTCGACTCAGACTCATGCGCTGTTTCGGAATACGGGCCTAAGGTAGGGCGCAAACGTGGATACTTTTGAGTGGTGTCAGACACAAGCTACCGATGAAAATTTGAATTCTATAGAACCAGTATGAAATCATCCACTCCCTGCGCATACGTAAAGCTGTGTTCGATCACCGCTACAGGACACAGCAACAACGGCTGCCTGTGATGGTGGCCGTGATCGGCCACAAAAAGTATCTACACTTTGCCCCCTTAGTGGTGCTGTTTAAAATGTCAACCAATACTGTTTTTTTTTTAAATAAATATAAAATACTTATTCAATAAAAAACATTTTATTTTTATTTTTAAATGTTTCATCCTCCCCTTGCTGATTTTAATGAGTGAGCCTTACATTTTAAAGATTGACGTTTCTTTGTTGGGTACGTAGATTATGTACCTGGAGATGTCATTGGTCAAGTTATTTTTCACGTCTCGAGACTTTATGTAGGTACCTACTTAGTTGTATTGGTATTTGGTTTTAAATCTCAGTGTGGGAAATAGATGGAAACTATGCGGCTGTACCCAAGGCCGTCTTAAACTAGGCTGGGGCCCTTGGGCACACAAGAATTTGGGGCCCTTTTGGAAAGTAATAAAAGCTAATTATAATAAATATTTTTTTTACTAAGCATAACCATTTATTACCTAATCAAATACAGTAGGCTATAATGGCGTAGTATTGTGAAAAAAAATGTAATGAGCCCGACAAAAATGTTTTGAGAATGAATGTGCAGAAATTGTCGGTCCTTCGGGGCCCCCTGAGAATGGGGGCCCTGGGCACGGGCCCCGTGTGCCCTTATGGTAAAGACGGAATAGGCTGTACCTATACCTACCTGATGCGTTCAGCACCCATTCTACTTATAGTAGGTATACCTAACCTACCCATGCATGGCTCAGTGGATATGCCTACCTCTACCTCTTTCCTGTTTTTGATAAAAACTCTTTGCTAATTCACAGAAGAATTTAAAATGATTGTTCTAACGTCACATTCTGTAAAATGAAATCACATCAAGTCCATCGCTTTTCAAGATTTTCTCAATAAAATAATCTAACAGAAGAAAAGGACTGTTTCTAGAAGGAACTTACTTACAAAACTACAAAATGGCGGACGCGGGGCCATCTGCAACGCCGTCCGACTATGCTCCGAGCGAGATGCCAGCCTCCGCACCAGGCGAAGGTACCTTCTACTTGCGACTTGATAAAAGCTGGGTGGTTTACCTTCCTCCTGTAAATTAAACCAGCCTTTCAATCTGCCTTTCTTTTTTTCGTAAAAACAGACTATGATGTAGGGCCTTGGTACATAGTACTTTACCATAAGCACCCACACCCTTCAAATCGAAACAGCAATACTGCTTCACGGCAGAAATATAGTAGGTACTTCCCCGAACCAGCCCTTCACAAAGTGTTCTCCTATTTCTACCTACCAAAGACTGTAAGTAGGTACTACACACTGTGCTAAAGGTGGTCTTCCTACTAGTTAATAGGGTAGAGAGAGCACTCGTGGTCTTGTAGTAGCAACCCTGCCTTCCAATCCTAAGGAACCGTTCGCGTTGGTTCATATCCGGTCGTGCACCTATGGATTTTTTCTTCGAAAAATTTATGTGCGCAACACTAGCTCTCAAAGGTGAAGTAAGAATTATTGACCATGTCTTTCCTGTGGATAAGGCCGACTAAGCTGTCAGGATGGTAGGTATAGGTGTTCGACAATTAAGTCTACCATATGCAGTATGCACTCATAGGGTCTTATTAATAATCCTGGCGTAGCGTTGAACTAGTTGATCCGTGTTTTGTCTCTTGCATTGACATGCAATTGTCAACTCGAAAAAATGTGACAAAACACGATTTAACTACTCCAGCGTTGCGCCAGGATTATTACCTAATAACACCCATAGGGTACACGGTAAGTACATACCTATAGGTTTGATACATTGTCAAAAACCTGTCACCTATAATCCTTAATCTCCCCGATGTTCCTTAGCGACGCCAGGTGACCCGGCATGTTTCCCTCCTTATCCGCCGTACGCGGTTGAGCCAGCGCCGCCGTCCGTGGCTGACACTATCATCGCCGGTCGGGACATGCGCGTCCAACACAAGACCACGCCGAAGAAGCCGGTGCGACCCGCTCCAAAGCCGGCGAAGCCTAGGTACCTTACACCATTCATGACAGCCCTCGCAGCTCAGTGGGTAGCTCTGCCAATCTGAGCTTGAGGGCGTGGGTTCGATACCCACCGATAAAGTTAATGTGTGGTGAACGCAGATATTTGTTGTCTGTCTGGTGTATTCTTAGTATAAAGGCTGGTTTACACTTTATTTAGTGCGAGTGCAGGTGATTAGTGCAGGTGCTTAGTGACTAGGTGTGGACAGCGACTGATTAGTGCAGGTGATTAGTTGGCTGTGTAGTAAAGTGAATAGAAGCGTGTTCTATTTTTTTGCGAGTGGACTGCGAGTAGCCACGTCCCGCTCGCCCTCCCTTCCCCCTCACTCGCAGCGTGCCTGCACTCGCACTAATCACCTACACTCGTAGTGAATTGGACACTACTCGCACTACACACCTGCACTCGCACTAATCACCTACACTCGCAGTGAATTCGACACTACTCGCACTACACACCTGCACTCGCACTACACACCTGCACTCGCACTAATCACCTGCACTCACACTAATCAAAGTGTAAACCAGCCATAAAGCATAGTTTGTAACGTTCAATAACTAAGCTACACTCTTCTGTTGTTACTGAATGTACCTTCTTCTTCTTATCGAGTCACTGGTTCTTTCGAACTAAGCGTGGTGAAAGGATTTTAAGTGCGCCTCAAAGAGGCTCTTTTCGTGCACTTGACACATATTTGCGAACTATTTAGCTTCTACGACATGCCGGTTTCCTCACGATGTTTTCCTTCACCGTTTGAGAGCACTGGCATAGTTTACATACATTTTTGGGCAGAAAAACTCATTGGTACATGACTGGATTTGAACCCACGACCTTAGGATCGGAAGACGGGACCGCTACCACTAGACCACCAGCGCATGGAACACTGAATGTACCTAAAAACACTGAACTACCTATAGTACCTATATGACACACTGACCTATGAAACGTGCGGTGCAGGGGCCCAAAAGCAACTGACGTCAAGATGTCGAAGCGAGCGAATCGAGCGCACGCACGTTGTCTTCGTCGTCACAACGCGGTGCTAACCGACCGCCTCGAGAGGATGGCCAAACCGCCCAGGAGGAATATCATCTGCCTCTGGAGGGAGAATGCCGAGACCTTGCCAGCTGATACTGTGAGTAACAGGAGTTAAAAAGACTAGCATTATTTTGTTAAAAAAAGAAGAAAAAAATCCCTAGTTCAGTCAGTAAGGATGTTGCAAGTCAGGTGCCTACGCTGTAACGTAGCGAAATAAGTGTCCAAGCGAGACGTTAGGGCAGAACACACAAAAGTACCTTTATTTTTTTCCTTTGCAGGGATAATGCTAAGACCTTGCCAGCTGATATTTAAAGGCTTATTGTTCACGGTTTTCAGATCTCTCGCCTCCGTTCGATGCTGGATGCTGACGAGCCATTCAAGCCAGATCAAGCTTACGAGTACTTCGTCAACCTGAAGAAGACTAAGAAGAAAACAACAACCACGTAAGCTTTTGAGCAATAGTTGGACCGAGCGCTTGATTTCGAACGTTTACAACTTGGCTTGATTGTTGCAAGTCGGATTGAAATGAGCTTTTTTTTTTCTTTAGCAGCCATTTCTTGGTCTTTCCTCTGGCTATTTATGGTCTCTACACCGTTAAACGGCTAACTTCAGCCAAGTTATCAAACAAAAATCCTTGAAAACTTTTATTTGACAACATCTTGACTGGTTTTAACTGCAGTCGCTAGGAGTAGGTACCGCTTGTGAAACCTCATGGTACATTTGATGCTCCATAACAGAATGCGCGTGAACCAAATAAAGAAGGATGTCCTGGCGATGTGTGGGGACAAGCGCTTCATGTGGGCTCGCAATGCAACCGTGGCCTTCGCTAGGGGCATCCAGCAACGGCTCTCCAGGCCTGGCCGCTACGCTTTAGCTGATGGGTGAGATTGTGCCCTACCAATAGAAAAGAAAGAAAACCTATTTATTTATGACGGCA
Organism: Thera britannica; assembly: GCA_939531255.2. Taxonomy (NCBI): domain Eukaryota; kingdom Metazoa; phylum Arthropoda; class Insecta; order Lepidoptera; family Geometridae; genus Thera; species Thera britannica. The sequence continues at coordinate 11,618,935 of OW618046.2, read as the reverse complement.
CACGGTAGATAGAGAAACACGAACATTTTAAACATAAACACATATTAACATAATACAAGAATTGAGGTGATGGAAGGGCTCTCAATCCCATGTGCTGTCGTTACAAAATGTTATCCAACTCAGCTTCATGTTGTGTTTGGTGTAGGCTGTAGGCAAAACAACGCTAATATTCCGTTGGAACGTTCCATTTGTTTATTTTGCGAACAATGCAGACCACTAGAACCAGAGTAGGTCAGGTATTAAGCTCAAGGTGAAGTTTGGTAGAAGTTAAGACAGCACGGAATATTTACTACCTAGGTACCGACTTAAAGCGGCAGTGCTTGCTTTAAGTCGGTAGGTCTGATGGTTTCGTCTAGTGTAGTGAGAACACTAGAGGCCTAGTGGTAGTCGCCCGTCTTCCGATCCTAAGTTCGTGGATTCAATTCGTGCACCAAAGAGTTTTTCGGTCGAATAAATTATGTGCACTGTGCCAGTAGATACTCTCAAACGGTGAAGGAAAAAATCGTGAGGAAACCTAAAATGTTTGGACAGGAGCCTCTTTGGACGCACTTAAAATCCTATCAGTAGATTGGCTCGTAAGAACTAGTGACATGATAAGAAGACTAACTTAAATAAGGAAGTTTTCAATTTGGTAATTTGTATTTTATGCATGTTTGTTCGTTTTTCAAGTTTTTAAACCAAATTATTGTCAGAGGTCCAGAAAACAGTTGGACTTCGCCTATCAAAATTATGGCCTAAATGGTTCTAAAGTGTCTAGACTACCTTCCCATTTCAGCTTTGCACCCATCTACCAAACACCCTGTATATTTTTTTTCATGATATTCTAATGATGTTTTCAGGATGCTGAGGCTGTCAAATATAATAATGGATGACCTCTGCGGACATATGCATATAAAGACGCCATCGCGGCGCTGCCAGCATCCCAAAGCCAAGTTTATGATGGAGATGTCTGATAAGGTACCTACCTATTTATTCATCAGTCCACCAACTTGAGGTATTCAGTACCCCGAGTCCCAGTTTTGCTACCACATTTCGTCTAACAAATGTTGTTTTCGCGTGAGCGCGTGTCTCTCTCTTTTGTATGAAAAATTGATGAGACAAAAACGCGTTTAGATCGTTTCTACGTCACGTATTTTTTCTGTCTCATCTTGTCTCCATACAATAGAGAGAGACAAATAGGCGAAACGTAAAAAAACATTTAGTAGACGAAGCGTGGTAGCAAAACTCCGACTTCGGGTACAGATGTTAAGCCTCACCTGCCAGTGATTTGACCTCTGTATCTCTGTAGGTTGCTGTATGGATAGACGAAATCCTTTGCGAGTCTGATGACAGAATGCTGATGATGGATTTCGATGAAGATGACGGTAAGTTCCTCAATGTTAAGGACAATTGTCACCATTCCACATCTACTGCATCGGTCAAGGTAAGCAAATCTGTGTATGAAATTGTGACAATTGTTCGTTACTTTGCGAAACAACTCCGAGAAAATTGCACCAAAAACAAAGAGGCACTTGTTTTTTGGCTCGACTTACTAAACTACAATTTATCAATTCCAAGAAGTTTATTCATTTTTATTTGAATTTTCTTATTACGAGAGTATTATTACGAATTTGTTTATGGGTAGTGAACAATTGTTGCAATTCAAAACTCCCCAATTTTCTCGGAGCTGGCATCGGCAGTTTCCTTCGGACAAGGTATGATTGTTGTTTCTTTTACGAGTAGAAGTGGAGAAGAGCTATGCTGACGCGGAACTGCCTGAGGGAACCCCGGAGGTCACGCCGACCGCGTCAGCTCAGACCATTGATGCTCAGACGAGTGAGACGGGGACCCCCACGATGACGCCGGGGACCCCAGAGAACCCCGCTGGGACCCCGGATGCGACCGTGCCCCCTAGTGGTGATGCCACCCCGGCGACTACCAGCGGAGACGCCACTCTTAAAGCTTCCAAGACTGACCTTGCTCCAAAATAGATGTGAGTATTATTTAGAGGACCAGAATTAAATCAGACAATACTACTGTGACTGTGACGTCGCAATACAGGGTTATTCATTATTAGCTGCAAATACTCAGGAATTAGGTTCAACAAATAAAATTAAAAATATTTATGAAATGATTTTTTTTTAATTTTGATTTCAGTTTTTGTATCTAAATTTTATTTTTATTAATTTATTTACTGCTATTGCATAATGATTGCCATGGAGAACAGGACGATGACCCACCCAGGCGGTGACTGAACGTAGAGTGTCACTCACGGCGCGCGGGCGCGGATCAAAGGTCAAAATTGGTCAGGCACCAATGATTCCTTTATCGATTTTCTCGGGATTTTCATAACAAAACTTAAAAAAAATCATTATATAAATATTTTTTATTTTATTTGTTGAACCTAATTCCTGAGTCTTTGCAGCTAATAATGAATGACCCTGTATAAGGATTCGGGTTCACCATTTTGTTTCAGAAACTTCACTGTGGCATTCACGTTAAGGTATTTTTGCATTTACGTCTGTCTGGCTTACTTACTTATTTCACACACAATTATCATGACACACCACCACATTTGATGACAGTGAAAATGTAGATGCCGAGGCAAGTAGCTGTGAGCCCGCTTTACAGGCTCGATAGAAATCTAGTGCCGGGAACAGTAAATCTAGGTAGATCATTACCTATAACGTGTAAATTGATATTGTTACTACCTACATCTGTACTTGTTATTTTATTAAATAAACTTGACTTTACTATTAAAGAAAATGATGAGCAAACATTTAAAAGCCATGTCAACTATTGAAGATTTTATTATTTTGTCCGCAGATGTGATAGGCGCAGACGAAGCCGGTGACGCTGGCTTTGCAGATGACTTCTTAAATATGATGGGAGGTGTAAGTATTACTATATCATCTTCTTCCTGCAAGAATTTGCAAGAACTAGTCACACGACAAGTAGAGAAAGATCTACTTCAGGCTGGTGATGATAATGATTTTCGGCTACGGCGACTGTAAATGGAAGGTCATATATTATTGTTTGAGGGGTGATAATGAGCCCGATGACGTTTGTATAGTAAATCCCACTATAGTCACCGCGTTACCAACTGAGTCGTAGGGCCATAAACGTCAATATATTGACGTAGGGATAGGAATACGCAACGCGTCCTAACATGTTATCGATAATCAGCTACCTGCATTCGACCCTCATTAGCGCTCGCTTATCACTAGCTTCTGAATTGTCGTAACATCTTGCCGTCATTCTTATCGATATGCGCCTAGAGATGGGTTTTTGCCTGGACATTTATGGACGTATTGAGTAAATGCCGAGTAAGCGTCCATTTACGCCCAGTAAACGTCCCAAAACAGGGCGGATATATTTTTATTGTAAAATATCGCAAAATTCACAAATTATTACACAATGCTAAGTTCTAATGACTAAAAAGGTTTTTTTAAGTTAATCTATAATCATCATCAGGCTGAAGAAGTCCACTGCTGGACATAGGCCTCCCCTACACATTTCCAGGAAGAACGATTCTGAGCTCTTTCCATCCACCGGTGTCCCGCGATCTTAACAATGTCGTCGGTCCATCTGGTGGGTGGGTGCCCTACTTTTCGTCTTCGTTTTTTCGGTTCGTGGTCGCCATTCGAGAACCTTTATTCCCCAACGGTTGTCGGTTCTTCGAGCTATATGACCTGCCCATTGCCACTTCAGTTTACTAATTCTAAGAGCTATGTAGGTGACCTTGGTTCTTCTACGGATATCCTCATTTCTGATTCTATCACGTAGTGAAACTCCCAGCATAGCTCTCTCTATATATAGCTCGTTGCGCGACTTTGAGCTTGTGTACGAGGCCAATAGTTAGTGAACACGTCTCAGTTCCGTAAGTCATCACTGGCAACAAGCACTGATTAAAGACTTTTGTGTTGAGGCTTTGCGGTACCTGCGACGAGAAGATGTGGCGCAATTTCCCGACGCTGCCCATCTGAGTTGGATTCGTCGGCTGACCTCTTTGTCGAAGTTGGCTCTACCTAATTGGATCGTCTGACCCAAATTAACATGAGCATTAAACATGATTTTTGTCTTGCTCATGTTCATTTTTAGACCCACCTGTTGGGAGACAATATATAGAGGTCTCTGAGCATGGTGCCTAAATCTTCCAGCGACTCCGCCATTATGACTACTAGTCATAATGGCCAGTCGTCGGCAAATCGAAGGTGAGTGATGAGTTCGCCGTTGATGTTAATGCCATACCTTGTCCAGGACACGAGCTTGAAAATATCCTCCAGTGCCGAGGTGAACAGTTTCGGAGATATGACATCTCCCTGTCTCACCCCTTTTTGCATGTGGATTGGATTTGTACTCTGATCCTGAAGTTGGATAGACATTGTGGCATTCCTGTTATCAACACTTCGATATACCAATAGCCAATTTGACACCGCTGGAGCGACTGTAGCACTGCCCAGGTTTCGACTGAATCGAAGGCTTTCTCATAGTCTACAAACGCTAAGCAAAGTGGCCGATTATAGTCCTCAGTCTTCTGTATAATCTGCCGTAGCGTGTGGATGTGGTCTATGGTGCTAAAGCATGTCCGGAACCCGGCTTGTTCAGGAGGCTGAAAGTCGTCAAACCATCAAGCGAGACGATTGGTAACTACTCTCGAAAACAGCTTATAGACGTGGCTAAGCAGAGAGATGGGCCTATAGTTCTTTAAGAGGGTGTTATTACCCTTCTTGGAGAAGAGCACCACTACGCTCCTGCCCCACGCTTCAGGCATCGTACCCTCAAGGATGACAGAATTAAAAAGCTTCTGAAGAACCTCAAGTATCGGCGTTCCACCCGCTTTCAGAAGTTCTGTCGTTATTCCGACTTCCCGCGGTGCCTTGTTACTCTTAAGCTGCTTGAGAGCCGTTCGGATCTCGTATAGGCTGACGAAAGTAGCAACTTCCTAATTCAACTGAATAGCGGCTGTGCAAAATCTTTTTGTAGATGGGAAGAGATATCAATAGGAAGAGAGTTCCAAATACAGATAGCTTGTACAGTGAATAAGTGCATAAAGAAAGAATAAGAGTGGACAGGAAGTTGTAGAGTTTCAGAAGACCGTAAAGTACGAGAGTTAGAAAGATTTAGGTATTCAAAGCGTTGAGATTAGTTTAGCTTTTAATTAAGGGGGGTGGAAAGGTTAAACATGACACTGTACAAGAGGGAAAGGAAACGAGTATTCCTGCAAAAACGATTAGGCAACCACTTAAGCTTATTACAAAATTTGGAAACATGGTCATATTTGCGTAAACCAAATATGAACCTAATAGAGAAGCAATGGTCAAGCATCAACTTCTACATCCAGAATATTTGAATTTTTCCCGACTTTATTATGATAGTACAGTATAGAGTTAAGAAAGAGAATTCAGCTGGGTTGGGCGGTATTTGGGAAACTTCGTCAGGTCTTCTAGTAACCCATCCCACAGTGCTCAAAAACGAAAGCCAGTGCGTCCTACCAGTTATAATAACACGTGGACACTGACGGGTCCATAAATTAAAAGTCGCTCAAAAAGCTATGGTCAAGGCTATGCTCGGAGTCTCTCTCAGAGACAGGATCTGGAACGAGGTCATTCGATAGAGGACCAAAGTTGTCAACATAGCCCAAAGAACTAGCAAGCTCAAGTGGCAGTGGGCCGGTCATGATTCGAAGAACCGATAATGTGAAGACCACGTTTAGACAAACGTAGTGTAGGATGCCTCAGATTAGATGGAGCGACGACTTATGCAGAGTGGCGGGCAGCAACTTGATAGGAAGAGCCAAACCGAACCCTGGGCTCAGTGGCGCGCCATGGGAGTGACCTATGTCCAGCAGTGGACTGCAAAAGGTTGATGATGATTACGATAGTGACAGCGATTAGCAGGCACGAATCACGAATACCATGTGCGGTAAAATGTTGATTTAAATAATACCGACCGACTGTGATTCTGCTGATAATTCTGTAATTTGGCAACAAATACATTTTTTATTTTCAGTGAGATCCTCCTTTTTGGTCAATTACTATTTGTTCTAATATTAAAATGGTTAAAACAGGTACATCTTACGAATACTCAATGAAAAAGTCTGATTTTGACTTATTAGAGTTTCCGCCCTGATTTTGGACATTTAAAAGGACGTTAATTCGTTTTCGCCCTATTTGTCCAGTTTATGGCCTTTTTGCCCAACTGGGTTTAAACCCTCTGCCCATCTCTATATGCGCCTATACCCATCTTACGCACATCACTACGCGGCTCTTTATGACCCACAAGTGCGAGCGAGATAGACGTAGTGAAATGATTGATGGCGGCACGACTCAGTTGGTAACGCAGTGACTACATGAATAATGTTATGTTTGTTTGTGGGTCAATTACGCTGGATTTATAAGTAACTTGGGAATAGATGTAGTTGAAATTGAAATTTTGACAACTTTTTCACAATGACTAGAATGTATTTAACTAACATCCTAATATTTCTATAGGTAATCTGCGTGCTATTTGTGAAGATTGAAACTCGATTAAAACTAAAACTATTTAGTTTAGAAACAGTCCTTATCAAACATTCTGCCGAAAAACCCCAACCAACGGCGCCCACTTGATAAAATAAAACATAAATTGTGAAACCAATCAAGTGGGAAACCAAAGAAACCGAGATAGAAATCGATAAATAAATTAGTTAAAAAAAATAAAGTAAAATGTAACTGATTTTAAATCTTTTTTTCATAATCTTTCCTTGTTACAAGTGAACACGCATCAGGTAATTATTCAAACCAATTACTTTAAAATTAAAATCATTCTTCATTTTCCGAAAACCGAAATTAAGTGTTGTGTTAATTTCGTATTTAAACAATATTACATATTTATGTTTCATTTAAGTAGTTTGTGTTCAGTTGTATCAAGTTGGATAATGAAGGATGATTTTGTGAACATACATTGCCGCCAAAGATCTATTCAGTTAACCATAGAACAAACACCGCCATATTTTTTTTTATTTTGCTATCAGTTACTATCTTTTGTTTCACAATATGGCGCTCTTGTCTGAACAGATAAGTTGGTGTCACCCTAATATTGGAAAAACATTGCGTTTGCGCATTTCTTCACTTACTTACCTACTTTATTACATACTCTCCTAATTCCCAGATCGTCTTATTTTACACATAAGTTATAAATTATTGTTTTGTTTTCCAGGGTGGATTGCTTACAGGCCGTAAGTAACTATACAGTATACACTCAAAAACCTACTGCGATCTAAGTGTTATTTTTTCCAACTTTGGAGCGGGAAATCAAAATTTCATTCGGATTTGATTTACTAATCAATTTATTTTTTTCTAGCGCAATCAGCCTACTTGAAGTTCACAGGTGTGTACTTTTAAACTGGGTGTAGTGAGTGTAAAATAAGTTGTACGCTAATGACGGACCACGTTAACTACGTTAAACGTCAATTCATTAAGGTTGTTCGATTCCGATACAAACTGAATTTACACAACTATGGGCAAACAAAGTATAAATGTACACTGAAATAGCTGTAATAGAATTTTACAGTGGTCTTTATTGCCGGCCAGTTATATAAAGTTGGAGAAAAGTGTAGGATAACAGAAATATTAATAAAAAACCAAAAAAGTAATTTTTTCGTCATTCTTTCTAATGGGTACTCGGCATTGAATACGTGAATGAGCTTAAAACATATGTCTCAAAATAGTCGTAAAAGTCGTTAGTTCTTTTTCTGAAGCCTCGACTGCCACGACCAACGGCTGATACTCCAACTTTATATAACTGGCCGGTAATAAGGACCACTGTAAAAGCCTATTACAGCTATTTCAGTGTACATTAATACTTTATTCGCCCATAGTTGTGTAAATTAAGTTTGTATGGAAATCGTACCCCCTTAAGAGTCTTTTTTTAAGCCGGTGCTTAGTTTGAACTGGCTCAAATTCAACTTAAGCGTGCTACATAGAATCTTTCCAACCCGCTAGCTCATTTCTTTCTTCGCAGCTAATGTTATTAGTTAATTAGTAGGTAGTGATCAATACCATAGAATTTACAAATCTCTATGGAAAGTAATGATGATTGACCCTTTTAATTTAAATTGCAGGTGAAATGCTGGAAGCTTTTCTTATTTTAACGGCTGCCATGAACAATAAAGGAGACCAAAAGTTGTTAGAACATGGCAAATTCTCACAGACGTACGCTGAAGGAGCCGACGAGTAATTTACAATCTTTTTTATTAGAAAACTTATGCGGCGCGCCACGGAAGAGACGCGTGATGATGATGCGTGTTTTCAGATTGAAATCTACGCCAGACTTCGAAGCGACAGAGTTCAACACGGTGCTGGCAACTCAATTGAACGCGGATCTTTCTGAAACTGCCAAACCAGACACGCCGAAGAACATTGAACCTTTTATGAAAGGTTTTATTTTAACTAGCTTATTTTAGAGCGTATAGAGTCGGTTCAAAAAGATAACCGTCGTGTCATATGAGGGCGTAGCTTTGCTTAATCACCTTTTTGTTTAGTGGGCAATACAATAGCGCGTCTGTTGCGTTTTGATGCTATAACAACTAGTGTACTATTCCTTTATTTAATTTTTGTGATGCAAAATGCTGACAGAAAGAAAGGGATGAGCTGCCATATAAAAATCGAAACGTTAATTCACAATTTGGCCACGACGGCTCTCTTTCTGAACAGACTCTACAATTTATATATGTAGAGTGGGTAAGAAAGGAGTGACTGCTGAAATTACGGTTAATAGAGAGTGGATAACGAAAACCTGTTGTGCCAACCCCACATGAAGTGCGTTAAGGACAAGAAAATTAATGATGATGACTTTAGAGCGTGCAGAGATATTTTCTTTCAGACACACATGACTGACAGTCATGTGCCGCGATTAGGCAACGCGGTTTCCACTATAAGTTCTTACAGACTATTCTTGGATCATCTCATGCAATTAGCCAGCCCTCCTAGCTCAGTTGGTAGTAGCTCTGCTTTCTGCGCTGGAGGGCGTGGGTTTGAAACCCACGGAGAACTAATATTTGTGTGGTGAACATAGTTGTTTGTTTTCTGTCTGGGTATTGTGTAGATTGTCCATAATATTTACTTAATTCTTTCATTTTTCAAATAACTATATTAGAGTAAATTTATTTTTTTACCAATCAACAAAACATTTGTTCCAGATATGGTGAATATTTGCGCCAACTACCTCGCACAGAACGCGGAGTTCAACAGTAAGTAATTCTTGTACTTTTCAGCTTTTACTTTAAAATGTTGTTACTTCTCTTACCCATTAGTTAGAGAGAGATGGCGACAGTTTAATTAAACACTGATACAACTTGATAAGTTTTATAAGTTAGGCTGTAAATAAATAAAAATGCATCAGCAAGAAAATTATTTGTATTTTAGAGGCCAAGGGACCAGCGTTCCGTCTTCTTGTGAAGTCTATGAAAGCGAAACCAAGTGAACAACTCTATCAGAAGGAGAAGGCGCGTCGAACGTTCGGCAAAGCGGCCACTGAGTAAGTTTTGTATTTTTCAAGATAATATGTACGGTCGTAGGCAATAAATATTGCACTTCTGCTTTCGTAGCGCGCTATCTCTTTCTGACGCACACTACAAGCTACTTATACGGTACATACTTATTTCTTTTTGTTTATATAGAAACTTGAAAGTATTGTGCACTATGCTACGCCGTAGCACTTATTTCTATTTAATACTACGGCGTAGCAACGTAGCAGCATATTTTTCGGCTGAATCATGTTTAATCGTTTCTTTTCCAGACTTGAGGAAGCAAAAGGCTTAGAAAGTGACCACGATGATCCCAATTTGTCTCAAGAAATCCATGGGATCCTTTCAAAACTGGTTGAACGTGACACTCCTGCGGGTTTAGAAGCTGATATGGCTGGTAACCATCCTTATTAGTACAATAATAACCAAATAATAATCAATAATAGTCAGACCATAGATAGATAACTTTTATTTGGCTCAAAAAACAAAGGTACAGCACAACTTATCAAGAAAAAACAACAAAAAAAAGAACATCGAATATAGGCCATACTATACTGAACGAGCCGGTATGACCGAGCTACGCTCGGGTTTAAAAAAAATAGTATTAATATTTGCCAATAGATGTCAGGAAGAGTCGTATCTTTATCGGCTTATTTTTAATTAACAACGCCTTCTAGCTTGCAGTTAGTTGCTCACAATCGCCAATAGATGGCAGGAACAGTCGTATATTGAGTTTATGTTTGATTATTGCAAAACACCAACTTTTCGTCATTTTCTAAAAATGAATCTTAGCTAGATCGATTTATCGCCCCCGAAAACCCTTGTATAGTAAATTTCGTGAAAATTGTTGGCTCAGTTTCCGAGATCCTAAATATTTATATATATATATATATATATATACAAGATTTTCTCGTTTAAAGGTATAAGATAATGACGCCACACTGAAATTCTAATTTTTTCTCTAGATTAGTTGGAATTACTAGCTTAGCTATTATTTATTTGCAGGTCATTTTATTTTCAGAAACCTTGGATCTCTGTTCAAAATACTTGTCGCAGCAAGCTATAGACGAAAGTAAGTTTTAATAAGATTTCCCAGATCTTGTCTCAAAAAAAAAACGCCTGCTTTTTACAGAAATGCCAGTTCTAAATCTATTGTGATCTATCTATGCTGATAATCTATTCCTGACGAATCACCCTCTGGTCCAACAATGAAGAACCGACAACCGTTGGGGAATAAAGGTTCTCGAATGGCGACCACGAACCGGAAGACGAAACGTAGGGTACCCACCCACCAATTGGACCGACGACATTGTTAAGATGTCGGAAGTCGGTGGATGGAAACAATCGCTCTTCCTGGAAATGTGTAGGGGAGGCCTATGTCCAGCAGTGGACTTCTTGAGGCTGATGATGATGATGATGACCCTCTGGTCATCTCGCCAGACACTTTCACAAATTTAGTACCGTTGTGCAGTCGAACGCGGCCCAGCCTTCAATATCCTGATCAAGGAGTTGGAAAAAAGCGGTTCAGAACCGTTCACACCTGAGTACGTTCCTATTGGAACTAAGTTCGCCGCGGCTTACACGTGAGTACTGATTTGGGTCTGTTGACTGAGATTGTTGCTCTATCTACTGCACAGGTTCGATTTTGTTAAAGATACACTTTATTGTACACCACAAGAATAGGACATTACACGTTTAAAGAAAATAGTAAAACTAAAGTATGTGCTGCGCGTAATTGTGTGTTTTTTAAATAAAACCTTGACCTATCCTTGTCCTTCTTTCATATTATTAAATGCAAAAAGCACTAGTGCATTTTGTATTGCAGCTTTTTTTTGTGTTGTGCTATATAAAAATACCTAAACTTAATGTTCTCATTTATTTCTAAAATATATATTTTGTGCAGTAGGTACTAATAAGGCGAAAAATATCCATTGAATACAGTTGGAACTCTGTTTATCTTTATAAACATTAATCTTTACAATAATATGCGCATTCCCACGCCATTTTTTTATTCCCCGAATAGTGATGTATCTCGTTGTCCGGTCCCAGTAGTGATGTGTTCTATTCTCAAAACCGGCTAACAGTATACATTAAAAAACATCCAACGCCATCTTGTTTGCGCATTGTAATGAAGAGGAAGAATGGAATATACTGTAGGCAATAAATATTGCACATCGTCTTTTCTGCTTTCGTAGCGCGCTATATCTTTCTGACGCACACTACGCTCTTTAAGAAGCCGAAATTAGCCGACGTGCAATATTTGTTGCCTACTACTAGATATAATCACCATATTACGAGTATGTTCGTTGAGGTTATCAAGGCTATCATCATTACTCTAACTTTCAGCTTGAAATCAGCACCTGGTCTCGGAACCTCAGTTCCCGATCCGGCCACGGCGCCTAAGTTCATACCGTTACTGCACCGAGCTGTGGATACCGCCACGCCCAAAGCATTAACCAACGACATGCATGGTAAGCTATAAGATTATCTATCATCTTCAGAATCAAAAAGTACCGATAAACCGTTTAAATGAGACCACTCCCTACACAGAACAAAGTAGAACGGCCATGTGGCCGGAAAAGATTCGCCAATATACAAAAGCATACGCTCCTTTCTCCATACAAATTCAACAGTTTTTTCGGGAGTCGTAAAGTGAATAATTATAAGTTTAAAAAACTTGAGAAACCGACTTCATTGCCAAACGGCTAAACCGATTTTAATAAAATTTGTTTGGGACAGTCTGGACGTAAAAATAACCTTCCAAATAAAAAAATAATTTTCTAAATCGGTTCATAAATGACGGAGGCATGCAGTTACAAACATTAAAAAAATTATTTAAAAAAAAATGGCAACACCGATTTTAATAAAATTAAAATGGGACCAATCTGGAAGCAGTACCTTTCAGATAAAAAAAAAATTTTTCAAATCGGCTCACAAATGACGAAGTTATGCGGTAACAAACATTAAAAAAAAAAAAAAAAAAAAAAAAAAAACATACAACCGAATTGAGAACCTCCTCCTTTTTGATTGGAAGTCGGTTAAAAAACATACAACCGAATTGAGAACCTCCTCCTTTTTGATTGGAAGTCGGTTAAAAAATGCCTTGCAGCAGCGCAAGAACTACTTTCCGAACCAGATGAGGGACAATATAAAATTTAATAATTTCATTGGTTGTATTTCTTTTAGAGGTCATTGTGAGATGTGCTGACTACTTATCGGCGTTTATACGTGACAGAGGTACATTCATATACATTTGCTATTATTTTAGAAAATTTTTGATTTGTAAAAGGATCATTATTTAAAATGGTAGAACCAAGCCTGTTCTTCTAGGCTTGGTCGCGTGGAACTGGCACCTAGACTCACCCAAAGTGATCCTTGCGATTCTCCTGAATAAATACACTTTTGAGTTTGCTTTTTGATTTTTCTTGGAGTTATATAATACTAGGGCCTGCCCGCGGCCTCACTTGCGTTTAGGAGGATTATCCAAGTTACGAACTGTTTCATTCAGTTGCATTCCAATCTGTTTTTTGTAAGAGGTAAGTAAAGGATATTTATGTATGGACCTGTCAACCATTTATTAAATTACTCGTGTCAATAATTTGATCAGATAAGGCTGTACAAGCACTGCTGAAGATGATGAAAGCAAATGTAAGCAAGGAATTAGCTAAGAGAAACAATTATTCTATGAACTACGGCACTGGTGCTACTGAGTGAGTCATATTTGAAACAGCTCTTTTCATGTTTTTTTCTTGATTTTAATTACATGAGTGTGTAATTTCAAAGATTTTTATAATGTCCCAAAAGTTAAGAGCCGAGCGGGATTAGAACCCGTGACCCGTGACCCGTGAACAGCGGTCAGAGCAGCCCCGTACTAAGGGGAACCTTAGTACGGGGCTGCTCTGACCGCTGCGCCATTGGATCTTAATAACACTCGACGAATAGCTCTTAGGGACTGTTCGGCACTAATGCGACCGTGGCTCCATCTACAGGCTTGACGTTACAGTCAACTACTTACCAAATTGGGACATTATAAAAATCTTTATGCTTTTTTCATGTTTTTTCTTTCTTCGTACATCACATAATACTATTTTTTTATTCAGGACTGAAGCTGCGCCCATAATTATACCATTTCAACCTGTGAAAGACATTGCTGATGAAGTCAAAGGAAAGCTGACCGCTGATATGGAATCCCCCACGCCTGCTGAGCTAAAAATAGCTATGAAATGTTGGTCAATCTCACATTTTTTTTTTGGGTTCCGTAGTCTGTCTGTCTGTCTGTCCGTCCGTATGTCACAGCCACTTTTTACTGAAACTTTATACTTTATAGTACTATAGCTCTTATGTGCTATACTGTTAAACTTCCACCGAAATTTGGTTTGAACGAGATCTAGTAAGTAGTTTTTTTATATGTCATAAATCGTAAACAGCCATTTACCTTTCGACGAGCTACAAGAACTTTTATATTATGTTACTTGTTGCTACGGAACCCTTCATGGCCGAGTCCGACTCGCACTTGGCCGCTTTTTTACAATTCATAGGCTTGCGTTTGACCTCGATCTCACCTGCTGTTAAGTGATGATGCGGTCGACGGTGTAGCACGCTTGCCTAGAAGATACCTACACTATACACTCTCGTCTTGAAAACGTCAATTTATTGTAAGATGAAATAATAATGTTGGAATTTTATTACAACCTATTTATTTTCAGGTCTGGTCCAGGATGTGTCCAAGCATTTATCACAGCCCATTGCTATGAGAAGTAGGTACCCTAATTCTATAGTAAACTAAGTTACTCTTCTATGATCATCATCGAACACACAAAAATATATAAACAAAAACGTTTAATATTTTTTTAATAGATTGTATTGCGTTCAGGTTTTGTTAAATTCTGGCTAAAATGTTCTTTAAATTTCAGTCTTTTTTCCAAAGGTTCTTGGCAGGTTTAAAGCAGTACCATTCACCTGTTTTTATTTTGCTTAGGTGGTGCAGCCGGCGATAGATATCCTCTAAGCTTCCTGTCAGCCATTAAGAAATCCTTGGGAACGCGACCTCTCTTCAAGTATAAAGCGTATGGACAGACTTATGGAGACGCAGCTGAAGTGTAAGACTTTCCTCTTCTTTTTTTTAGGGTGCCACTGCTAAACCCGTTAAAAAACCTGTTAAAATGCACACAAAGCATAAAATTAAGTAGAATCAAATTAAGAAATGATCTAGAATTACAATATTAGCCAGGTTTGTTATTCAGTTCAAAGTGCTAAAGGTCCAGTCGTCCTTTTAAACTTATCTCCTACGTTGGTGTATCTCTAGCTAGGCTTTATTAGGAGATACGCCGTAGCACAAGCCCACTACGCCGTAGCACAAAGCTACTACGACGTATCACAAAACTTCTACACACCAGTGGGGGGGTTTTGGTATTTTTTCTATATATTTTGTTGCAATCGAAACCTGTTGCAACCTGTCGCATCTGTTGGTTTTGACATTATTTTGAGCTTCGATTGCAATAAAAAACGAATTTTAACAAAAACTTTTCCACTTTGACGTGGAACGATTGTAACAAAACTGAATGTAAATATTATGTGTTACCAGATTGAAATACGCCGGGCCCCTAGAATACGACCCTAACGCCGAAAACCTACAGCTCGAAATAGCGGCAGAGATGAATCGAGGGGTGCCTTCAAGATTAGCGCCCACTATTGCAGCAGGATTATCTGGTGTGAACTGGTTCATTTCTAGTCAAAGTTTTGTCGCAGATAAAACTTTCATCCCTTTCATTCATAAGCACCGTCAAGAATCCTTATTTATTTATTATTATTTTAAACGGGTATATTCATTAGAGTCATGTAGCAGTCATTAGGTTTAGCAGACGATTAAGTCTGTTGCCATCTGTTGACATGAAAGCGACAATGAGACTTAGCGAGCCGCTAAAAACTGTCCTGCATTAGGAATAAGTTGGATTATACCTTTTAACATTTTCAAGGGCTCCAAAAAGGGTAGTCGGAGGCACATAACTTTAAAATGCCTGAGGATGAAAAATTATTAATTTTGTTTGGTTTTTTTTCAGATGTCATGAACGACGCCTCAAAGCATTTGGCTAAAACAGGAATGGAAAAAGGTACAGTTACCTTTTTTTTTAGTCTAAACTTGCAAACGTCCATAGCAGCATCAGCCTGAAAAAGTCTACTGCTGACCTTCAGTCCATTACTGCTGAACGAACGTCCTAACCCAAAGGTTTCCAGAGCTGGTAGTCTTGGCATTGTTAGCTAATTTGTTGTTGTTGTAAGCCTTCAATCTCCAGCTAAAATAGAGACTTAGCGACTAGTTCACGATCGCTTACTATGTCGAGACTACCGGCCCCAGAAGTTGGACTTTGGTTCTTTTCCATCTACCTATTTAGCACGATCTTCAAAATGTTGTGAGTCGCTTTTTTGGAGAACCTTTATTATTAGACTATTTTCTTTATATTTGCATACGTTTTTTAGGAAAAGCGCTCGATTACTTGGTCAATCTCATGAAGGAGCAAGGAGATGGTAACCTGGGTCAGATGCAGGGATATCAACAGACGTACAATGATGGAGCAAGGAGGTACGCATCTTTGACAGCCCTCACGGCTCAGTATTAACCCTGCCATCAGCGCCGTAGGCCGTGGGTTCGGTCCCCACCGAGAACAAATATTTGTGTTGTGAACACAGATGTTTGTCTCAGTCTGGGTGTTAGATTGTATACTATTCATGTATTTACAAAAGCAAATGTATTCCAGTATTATAATATCAGCTATCCGGTTCCCATCGTACAAGCTCTGCTTAGTTTTGAGGTAGGTGATTGTGTGAGTTGTCCACAATATTTTATTACCTTGTAGAATTATCATCCCTGCAAAGATCCAGTAAACTTTTGGCAGGAGTAAGGCTTAAGAATTAAGCCAGTTCAAAACCTACTTAAAAACGCAATTTAAATTTAATCCCTGCTTAAAGTTAGCCCTGTCACTGTTTGTCATTACCGAATGGTAAGAGGTGGCAATAGTTTAACCACTGTTTATCTTTTGACATATTTTTATAAGTAAGGCCATTAGGGCGCTTGTACACGCTAAGAAAAAACGCCGGGTCTACCCAAGAACTCGTGTCGTAACTAGAAAATAACTGTGTACACTGCTTGCAGCGGTGCACGAAAAAAATCTTATCTGCGCAAGACACGACGCGGCGAACGTTGTTGCGTTTTCGTGTGTGGAAAAGACAAAATTCTTGTCGTCTACACGAAGAATTTGTCTTGTCTGCCGCAGGAACGGCAAATTTTCTTAGCGTGTACAAGCGCCCTTAGGGAATAATCATATTATCTTGTAACTTTAGGATAGAGAATACACCGAGCTTAGCGAATGAAAAGGTCGACAAAGGAGCATACGAAGCGGTACGGGGCAAGCTAACCACATTGGTTACCAACAAGCCTTCGCCTGAAAATGAAAAGCACTTGCCATGTAAGAACACTACCATACATGAGATACAATAAATTAATATACTCTTAGGGGATTTTTCCATCTATTGAATATAACTATTTGCTGAATAAAAAGGTGATGAATAAGTGAATGAATCCTTGTTTTTGACACGCCTAGAATAGAGATTTATTTTTTATTTTTATCTGATATATAAATTTATCTGTAGATGTATTAAATGATCCTAAAGGTTGTATTACCTCACAACGACATACGTACTCCAAGGACTGGTGAGTATTAAACATAACTGCCAAAGCCGTCCAAGATACTGCAGTAGCTAGCAGTTCTAGCTTCGTGTAAACAAAACTAGCTTCATTTTTAGGGTTCCGTAGCCAAATGGCAAAAACGGAACCCTTATAGATTCGTCATGTCTGTCTGTCTGTCTGTCCGTCCGTATGTCACAGCCATTTTTCTCCGAAACTGTAAGAGCTACATACACATTGCATTACTATGCAAACTTCCAACGATATTTGGTTTGAACGAGATCTAGTCAGTAGTTTTTTTTTATACGTCATAAATCGTAAACCGTAATTTACCTTTCGACGAACTACAAGAACTTTTATTATAATACTAGCAGCAGCCCGCGGCTTCGCTCGCCCCATTTCCGGTCCCGTTACTTTTTCGGGATAAAAAATATTCTATGTCATTTTCCCGGTTGTAAGCTACCTTCCCACCAATTTTCAACAAAATCAGTTCAGCCGTTCTTGAGTTATAAATAGTGTAACTAACACGACTTTATTTAAGCGAAATTCCAGAGATAGAACACCCTTTGGGGTACCCGAATCATCCCCATGTATGTTCCGCGATTTCTTATAGTTTTCGAGTGAATTTTTTTCCGAATTTTAGAAAATTTTCCACTTGAACAACTTAAAAAATTCTAAAGAAAAAGTAGAAAACTTTCTTAAGATTTTTTTTTTGCCACTGAATACTGATGAGTGTTTCTTTTATGCATAAAATAATTGACGACGTAACTTTGATAAAAACTATGAATATGTTGGTGTAAAGTCAGAAAATTACATTCGATGAATTATGACTTCAATTTTCAACTTTAAATTAAAAATCTTAGCAAGTGATTCCATGGTTTTAAAATAAATTTAAAAACTTTTACGAACTCCCAGCTTTCATAATCATTAAAAAAAAATAGTGCTTAATTAGGCTACTTTGGCTAAAATCAGCCTTCAAAGACGGCGAGGTGGAAAATTCCTAAAATTAGCTGTCTGATTAGAAAATAGATTTAGACCATTTTATCATTCCTAGGCTTAATTTGTTTGTTAACTAACCAAAAAAACTGCCAAAAAAGTTATATTTAATTAATATTTGAAGATATTAGTAACATTTATTAACAAAAAAAATTCTTAATGTCGACCTTCTAGGTCGATACAAATCCTACACCGTCATAAAAAGTTTTCCTTTAATCGTATGAAAGCTATTCTATTTGCCTTATTTTTTTCTTGGGCCTGTCGATTTTTTTGTGTTGGAACTACTACAAAGAATTAGTTTACGCCAAATAAATCAGAAATATGGCCGAATTAAGAACAAAACAAGGCAAATACACACAGGCCCAAGAAAAAAATAAGGCAAATAGAATAGCTTTCATACGATTAAAGGAAAACTTTCTATGACGGTGTAGGATTTGTATCGACCTAGAAGGTCGACATTAAGAATTTTTTAAGACGGTGTAGGATTTGTATCGACCTAGAAGGTCGACATTAAGAATTTTTTTTGTTAATAAATGTTACTCATATCTTCAAATATTAATTAAATATTACTTTTTTCGCAGTCATTTTTGGTTAGTTAACAAACAAATTAAGCCTAGGAATGATAAAATGGTCTAAATCTATTTTCTAATCAGATAGCTAATTATAAGAATTTTCCACCTCGCCGTCTTTGAAGGCTGATTTTAGCGAAAGTAGCCTATTAAGCAAAATTTTTTTTAACGATTATGAAAGCTGGGAGTTTGTAAAAGTTTTTAAATTTATTTTAAAACCATGGAATCGTTTGTTAAGATTTTTAATTTAAAGTTGAAAATTGAAGTCATAATTCACCGAATGTAATTTTCTGACTTTACACCAACATATTCATAGTTTTTATCAAAGTTACTTCGCCAATTATTTTATGCGTAAAAGAAACACTCATCAGTATTCAGTGGCAAAAAAAATCTTAATAAAGTTTTCTACTTTTTTTTTTAGAATTTTTTAAGTTGTTCAAGTGGAAAATTTTCTAAAATTCGGAAAAAAACTCATAACTCGAAAACTATAAGAAATCGCGGAACATACATGGGGGTGATTCGGGTACCCCAAAGGGTGTTCTATCTCTGGAATTTCGCTTGACCATACTTTCTGGGACACCCTGTATATACTTAATATATACTTATAGATTATGTTACTTGTTGCTACGGAACCCTTCATGGGCGAGTCCGACTCGCACTTGGCCGCTTTTTTCATATAGCAGTTCTGTTAACACGACGCTAGAACTGCTAGCTTGCTAGTTTACTATCACTCTTGCTATATCCGGTCATCTAAATATATAAAACTCTTTCGTTACCGACTGACTGACTGACTGACTCACTGACTGACTGACAATCAACGCACAGCCTAAACCGTTAGTCCTAGAAGCATGAAACTTGGAGGGTATGTTCCTCTTATAGCGTAGAGGTGTACTAAGAAAGGAAATTGGAAAATTCTTTCCCGAAGAGGAGTAAAAGGGGAAAAAAGGTTTAAAGAAAAATCAACACACAGCCTAAACCATTAGTCCTAGAAGCATGAAACTTGGAAGATGTGTTCCTCTTATAGAGCAAAGGTGCACTAAGAAAGAAAATAGGAAAATTATTTCCCTAAAAGAAGAAAAAAGGGAAAACCAGTTTAAAGAAAAACCACAAAAAATTGCTTTACAAAATACGCAAAAAAACAGTAAAAAAAAATCTGCTACCGCAGCTTCTGTCACCAAATTTGAATACACACAAAAGTTTACATAAACCCCACCGTAACCACTAAGACAAAATCGCGGAAAACACCTATCATACCGAAACTAAACACCGCACCGCTTCAAAAAATGGCTAAAGAACATGCTCAAAACTATGGTAACCAGCTGGTCATGTCAAATTAAAAAAATCTGATTCGATTATACACCAACACGCATATGAAACCCTAAATTAGCCACTAATACAACATAAAATCACAAAAAATTGCTTTACAAAATACGCAAAAAAAACCATTAAAAAAAATTCAGCTACCGCAGCATCTGTCACCAGGTTTGAATACACACAAAGGTTTACAAAAAAAACAATGATAATCACTTAGACAAAATTGCGGGAATCATCTATCATACTTAAGCTAAACACCGCTGAAAAAAATCGGCTACAACAGCCTTCGCCTTCAAATTCAAATAAACTCTAAAGTACATGCTCAAAACTATGGTAACCAGCAGTTGGTCACGTCAAATTAAAAAAATTGATTCGATTATACACCAACACGCATACGAAACCCAAAATTAGCCACTAATATAACATAAAATCACAAAAAATAGCTTTACAAAATACGCAAAAAAAAACATTAAAAAATTTTCAGCTACCGCAGCATTTGTCACCAGGTTTTAATACACACAAATGTTTACAAAAAAACCGATGATAACCACAAAGACAAAATTGCGGGAATCATCTATCATACTTAACTAAACACCGCTGAAAAAAAACAGCTACAACAGAACTCGCCTTCAAATTCAAATACACTCTAAAGTACAAGCTCAAAACTATGGTAACTTGCATTTGATCATGTCAAACTAAAAAAACCAGATTCAATCATACACCAACGAATACGATAGCACAAATTAGCCACTAAAACAAATCACGAAAACGAGCTTTACAAAATACGCAAAAAAAAACATTAAAAATTTTCAGCTACCGCAGCATCTGTCACCAGGTTTGAATACACACAAAGGTTTACAATAAAACCAAAGATAACCACTTAGACAAAATTGCGGGAATTATCTATCATACTTATACTAAACACCTCTGAAAGAAATCGGCTACAACAGCACTCGCCTTCAAATTCAAAGACACTCTAAAGTACATGCTCAAAACTATGGTAACCAGCAGTTGGTCATGTCAAATTAAAAATTCAGATTCGATTATACACCAACATGCATACGAAACCCCAAATTAGCCACTAATATAACATAAAATCACAAAAAATAGCTTTACAAAATACGCAAAAAAAAACATTAAAAAATTTTCAGCTACCGCAGCATTTGTCACCAGGTTTTAATACACACAAATGTTTACAAAAAAACCGATGATAACCACCAAGACAAAATTGCGGGAATCATCTATCATACTTAAACTAAACACCGCTGAAAAAAAACAGCTACAACAGAACTCGCCTCCAAATTCAAATACACTCTAAAGTACAAGCTCAAAACTATGGTAACTTGCATTTGATCATGTCAAACTAAAAAAACCAGATTCGATCATACACCAACGAATACGATAGCCCAAATTAGCCACTAAAACAAATCACGAAAACGAGCTTTACAAAATACGCAAAAAAAAACATTGAAAATTTTTCAGCTACCGCAGCATCTGTCACCAGGTTTGAATACACACAAAGGTTTACAATAAAACCAAAGATAACCACTAAGACAAAATCGCGGGAAGCACCTATCATACCAAAACTAAACACAGCTGAAAAAAATCGGCTACAACAGCATTTACCATCTTTCGAACACACTTTATATAGTTTTGAATCCAAACTCAAAACTAAGGTAACCAGCACTTGGTCATGTAAAACCAACGCATACAAAACCCAACTTAGCCACTAAGGCAAATTCACGAAAAATAACTCTCAAAAAATACGCAAAAAACAGTGAAAACATATCAATAGTTGTCCGCTTTCCACCATAAAATAGTTTCTTTTAAACGAACTCAAACTATGACTTTATACTAACCACGCGGACGAAGTCGCGGGTGACAGCTAGTTATACATGTATATTGTAATTTAGGATGCTTGTGTTTCCTTCAGGTGTGATCGAAGAGGCTTCGAAGTTTCTATCGGCGCCCTTGCCAGAGAGCGACGCTGAGAAACGCCGCGTGTTAGCTGATCTGTTGGGCCGCAAAGGGAATGAAATTATAGGACAGGAGGGACTATACAAACTCACTTACACCGAGGCTGGCGAAGAGTGAGTATCAAATAATTCTTAATTTTTATTGATTTTTCCTACACTTAAGGAAATTACAAAATTTTTTATAATGTCCCAAAAGTTAGGAGCCGAGCGGGATTTGAACCCGCGACCTTCCCCTTGGTACGGGGCTGCGCTGACCGCTGCGCCATCGGATCCTAATAACACTCGAAGAATAACTTAAAAGGAGTGTTCAGCACTAACGCGACCGTGGCTCCATCTACAGTTTTGACGTTGCAGTCTACGTGCCTGCTCGATAACCGAAGTTGCATTCAAATAAGTCTTGTTTTTGAGCCAGTTGGGATTAAAGGTTCTTTGAATGGCGACCACAAATCTTAAATATAAATAAGTATTCTGGACAATTCACACAACACTACCCAGCCCCAAACTAAGCAGAGCTTGTAATATGGGAACCAGTTAGCTGATATAATACTTGAATACATTTTTTTTTTGTAAATACATACTTAGAATACAATATAACACCCATCAGACAGAGAACAAACATTTATGTTCACCACACAAATATTTGTTCTCGGTGGGGATCGAACCCACGACCTACGGCGCAGAAGGCAGAACTACTACCAACTGAGCTAGAGGCCAGTCAAAGTTAAGACGAAGCTTATGACTTGCATACGCCATAAGCTTATGACGTGCATACTGACAGGCTTCACAGCTCAGTTGGTAGTAGCTCTGCCTTCTGCGCCGTTGGTCGTGGGTTCGATCCCCACCGAGAACAAATATTTGTGCGGTGAACACGAATTTGTTCTCTGTCTGGGTGTTATATTGTATTCTAAGAATGTACTTACTAAAAATATGTTATTATATCAGCTATCTTGTTCCCATAGCAGAAGCTCTGTTTAGTTTGACTTTGAGGCTAGTTATTGGTGTGTGGATTATTCACAATATATTTTTTATATATTTTTTCAGAATAATAAAAGCGCCACTTGGAGTCATCAAAGCGCACGACGACGCGAAGAAAAAAATCAATTTCGACAAAGTGAACACCGTTATACCCGACAAAAAATTACAGGACTTGTTAAAAGGTAAAAGCAATTTCTAGAAGTCTTAAAAAAAGAAATACTGGGGCCTAATTCTCGGGCCGATCTCGATCATTTTGCAATCTTATTTTATTGCTTCTTTTCGAAGAGAGAATGGCAGATTTCCTTGAGTAATTCATCAACGACCTCATCGTAAAAGCCTCGACAGCTACGATATACGGAAAACGGTGAAAAAGTGCGGGGTTGTGAAAAGAAGCAATCGAATAAAATTGCAAAATGATCGAGATCGGCCCGAGAATTAGGCCCCTGCTTTAAAAAACTATGTTATTAATAGTACATTGTTACCTGAGTGTTGAAAGTCACGTTTTTTGAGTCCCGAGACGGGTTTGGCGCCAGAGCGTTAGCGAGGGCGCCAATGGAGCTTGAGGGACTTAAAAGACTTTCACCCGAGGTAAACACTGAGCTTTTCATTACGAATACAAGGAAAGTAAAAATAAAAACATGAAAGAAAAATTTGTGAAAATGAAGATTGAATTGCCGCCTTCCCGGTTTTTTTTTTCTTTTTCTCTGGCGGGCCTTCGGCTTCGGCTCGCCAGCATTATTCAGCCATTATTTTCATTCTCATAATTTAAAAAATGGTAAATATCAAATCTATGTTATTTTAAATAAATAGTTGAAGCTATATATTAATCAAGTAATTTAGAAGATATATTATTTATTTAATACTATCTTTTTTTTATTGAAATTTAAATTTTACATTGCGCTATCTTATTAGACTTTTTAAACTTCTTACCGTTGTAATTGGTTTCCAACCTACTTGCTGAATAAAAAGTTGGAATTTGGTTCAACGACCTCCTTGCAGTTAGAAAGACTTTAGAAAGTTGGAACATGGTTGAATAAAATAGAACTTGTTTTTTTTTATAATTTGACAGAGCTGTCAGTAGAAAGCGATTCTCCCTAGGGCTGAAAGTTTTACTTTCAATTAGGCCCCTCAGGCAACTTCAGACCTACTTTCAGAGTATGAGTAATGAAAAATATTTTTACAGATCCAGCAAACGAAGGAGCTGCCTATATTACAGATTTGATCAAAGGAAGGGGTGAGTACATTTACATTTTTAGTAGGAGTAGAGCTCTTTGTGAAGGACTTTTCCGTGAAAGTAAAGTACTACCACCATGCCCATTTCTGCCGTGAAGCAGCATTGCTGTGTTTCGGTTTGAAGGGTGTGGGTGCCGGTGAAATTACTGGCACGTGAGGCTGAACGCAGGGCAGTGTATAGTAGGGCATGTATGACGTGCGTGACCTACGAGGAAATGCTTTATAAGCGATGGTTACCACTTAACATCAGCTATATCAAAAAATAATTTTATAAAAAAAAGTAGTGGTTCATATAAATGAATTTCGCTAGTAAATTTTTCGATTATATACAACGGACCTTGAATAATTAGTCAACTAGTGAGAGTCTCTTAGTGAGAGTTATTAAAGTAATATATTTTTTAATAACAAAATGTGTATGTATTTATTTTGTAACAGGTGAAGCAATGCAAGTAATCCACGACGGAATGAAGAAAGAGGGGAACAAAGACTTCTTAAACGTCGGCAAGTTTAACAAGAACCACAGTGAGGCGGCTGGCATGTAAGACACCTTATGACTATTTGTTGACTATAGTTAACATTATATTTCTTCATTTTATCGTTTCACTGCACTGGGTCTTCCAGTGTGGTGATAGGATTTTAAGTGCGCCTCAAAGAGGCTCCTTTCAAAGCAATTATAAATAAATAAAAAATTATGCACATTCAGTAGGTAGGTACGCATGACAGGTAAATCAGAAAAGCGGATGGCATTTTGAAAATTGATAATTTAAAAGCAGGATTTAAAATGAAAAATATACCTTGGAATTATTTTGATATAGAGAATGAAAAGGCTATGACTACGTGTCAGATGTTCAAAAAAATATTATATTAGTATTTAACACTTTAGGTTGGCCCCTGCGCCATTCTTTGGAGGTCAAAACCCGGCGCCCGTTCTTATGGAGAAAGCGACCGAGCGCATTGACGCTCTTTCGAAGACTGGAGGCTCTGATTTAGCAAAAGAAAATATGAGCGGTAAGATTTTAGCTAGTAGAAAGTTAAAAGTTTTTATAAGAGACTATCGGCCGTCCTCGGCTTCACTTGCCCCGTTCCCGTTACTCTTACATCCAGAGAGCACTGGTGGTCTAGTGGTAACGGCCCGGCCTTCCGATCATAAGGTCGTGGGTTCAAATCCATTCGTGTACCAATGAGTTTTCTGTCGAAAAATGTATGTGCACTATGCCAGTACTCTCAAAACGGTGAAGGAAAACATCGTGAGGAAACTGGCGTGTTGTAGAACCTAAAAAAGTTCGAGCAACACGTGTGAAGGGTCACGCAAAAAGGCCCACCAGCGGCCTACTTGCGGAAAAACCTGCCCGCACATCAAGTGCGCATGATATTTTTTTTATTTTTACTCTTACACATCCGTTCTCCGTTACTATATCTTTATAAATTGTATCCTTTGTTTAATTCTGATGTATAAGCTATATTACTGTAAAGTTTCATTAAAATCCATTCAGTAGTTTTTACGTGAAAGAGTAACAAACATCCATCCATCCATACTTACAAACTTTCGTGTTTATAATATTGGTAGGATAATTCACGGGCTATTCGTTCTGCCCGTGGCTTTACTCTCATGGTAGATACTCAGATGCCTGATGAGATGCTAAGCTGTTATCTCCTTTGTTTTCAGATACCTCAATGATCACTGCATCTTATATAGCCGGCGTAGCCACGAAAGAGTGTAAGTTTTTAAAGTGTACTTAATTGCCTTGATATTTCAGTTTAGATTTTTTGGTTCTGGTATTTGTAGATTTGAATAATAATTTTGCATTTTAGGTGGTTTGGACGCGAAAGCTCTAGCAGCAATGGACGGTACTCTAAAAGGTGGCACATCACCCTTGTCCCACACCCCTAGCCCGATATCCCTGGGCAAGGCTGGCGGGGCAAGGGGTTCTGGCGGGTTGGGGGAAGCTGGCGGGGTGGGGGGTGCTGGCAGGATGGGGGGTTCTGGCGGGATGGGGGGTACTGGCGGGATGGGGGGTACTGGCGGGATGGGGGGTACTGGCGGGATGGGGGGTTCTGGCGGGATGGGGGGTTCTGGTGGGCTGGGGGGTGCTGGCGGGGCGGATGAAGACGCCGAACGCAGGCGCAGGGAAGAGGAAGAGCGCAAGCGCAGAGAAGAGGAAGACAGACGAAAGAGCGCGGAAGCAGAGAGAAGGAGATTAGCTAAGCTCTCGGGAGCGGGTGCGTGTTTTTATTAAAAAAAAAATACCAATTTTTTATTTTTAAATAGAGTTGGATTCAAAATCTTTGTGATTTAATGAAACTGATCAAATATGGTTATCAGTCAGTGTGGTTGCATCTACAGGTTTGAAGTTACAGTCCCTAAGAGTTATTCGTCAAGTGTGATTAGGATCCGATGGCGCAGTGGTCAGCACAGCCCCGTACCAAGAGAAAGGTCGCGGTCGCGGGTTCAAATCCCGCTCGGCTCTTAACTTTTGGGACATCTTCGTAAATCTTTGTGATTTTCTTTAGAATTATAGTAAACACTATAAAATCAATAAAAAATATAATTCACTTGTTCACTTCACTTCTTGACTAGAAAATTCTAAGGTTGTAATGCTCTGGAAATATTGACGACGGTAAATAAATAAAATATGCCAGGTGGTGAGTTCGACCCGGAGCGCGAGGCAGCTATCGGCATTCTTCATAAACAGTTGCGCTCCAAGGGCGGGGAAGTACTTTACAAGCAGCCGCAGACTGAACTCACGCATGCACAAGCTTCCACTTGGTATGAACACTATTACACGATTCAAGATGTTAGGGCCTGCCTAAAATATACAAACACACATACCCCCAAACTAAGCAGAGCTTGTTAACTATGGCTTGTATATTGAGTCTAGTGGAGAAGTGGGAGAGACCTACCGTCAACAGTGGACTATAGTTATTCTTATTTTTATCGTGTCACTGTTTCCGTAAAACCAGTGTGCTGAAAGGATTTTAAGTACGCTTTTATCTTTGGATCATCCTCCTAAGTCATATCTTAATACACAGTTTTACAATAAAACATTTTTATCTTTATCTTTATCCTATTTTAAAACATTTGTAAACGTTTCCGATCAGTTCCGTTAGAATTTGTCTCTCTTGTTCTTCTTTGTTTAAGCTTTTAAACAAAAGAGAGAGACGGACATTATAATTCGGGAATGTATTAAAATAGGCAGATGTCCACTGTAAACTTTTCTCTCAGCTCAGTTAGTAGTAGCTCTGCCTTCTGTGCCGTATGTCGTGGGTTCAATCCCCACCGAGAATAAATCTTTGTGTGGTGAACACAAATGTATCAGCTATCTGGTCCCCATATTACAAGCTCCGCTTAGTTTGGGGCTTGGGGCTAGATAGTGTCGTGTGAATTGTCTTCAATATTTATTATTTATTTTTAACATTAATACTCTTCAGGCTCGGTATGAAACCGCCAATGAAGGTGGACCAAACTGTCAAAGAGTCGGCTGACACAGCTCGCCTCAGCAAGAAGTTTGAAAGGAAACTTGGCTCGCTGGTCAGCAAATGCACGCCAAGCGACATGTATGACACTATGCAAGGTAAAATTATCGTTATTGCGTTGAAAATATAGCATTTACTTCAGTCTCGATAATGTTTTTTATTTTCTTGTAGATGTCATCATCGAAAGTTCGAGAATTTTGGCGGAGGCATTCGTTGCAAGCAGTAAGTTAAATATACATTATTGTCTAGCATTAAAGCAGCCGGTATGCATAAAATTGATAGAGATTAAACGTAAAGGATGTTTATTAATAAACGAGCAGCAAAGCCCGGCGTTGCCCGGGAATTTGATTATTCTAGATCAGATCCAGTATGTTAAAGATTTTTCTAGAACGCTTAGAAACATTGTATTCTTATCAATATACATAATTTTTAGAAAAGTTCTTTTGTGTTAGAAATGAAATGAAATAATTTATTAGCTTGAAGCATGGTACATTTTAGATCTTAAAT
The DNA here is from genome assembly GCA_939531255.2 of Thera britannica. Classification (NCBI taxonomy): domain Eukaryota; kingdom Metazoa; phylum Arthropoda; class Insecta; order Lepidoptera; family Geometridae; genus Thera; species Thera britannica. Next base: position 11,590,723 of record OW618046.2, on the reverse strand, counting down.
AAAATAGAAAAATTATAGACATAGAAAAGTCCCGTAGGTTTACTTCGAATTTCCTATTTTTTTATAAATCGTTTTTATATTTAAGTATGGGACAGAATAACATTTGAAATATGCAATACTTTTAGATTACAAAGCATTGGTAAAGGATGCTCTTATATCGGAAATGCAAAAACGTGGCAACGAAATACTCATCGAAGTTGATGGAGCAGCGGAGACGTTCTTCTTTTCTGCTCAAAGGTGGACATTTTGTATAACTATAGTCTCTCTAATATAGTATTACTAAATCTACCCCACTCTAGTATACCATATGTTATGACTTCGTGGGCATAGTATGACCTATGCCAATAAATGAACGTAATAAAAAACGCTATTAGCACGACTACCTATTAGCACTAATAAGTTTCGTTAATTTGGATTTCATCCTATTCGGCGCAAGTTATATTAGAAACTACCTAAAAGTACTATGACATCAACAAGACACACAAACAGAAAAAATCACCATTAGACCTAGCACGGACGCTTTAACCGCCTTTTACGACTCAGGATAAAAGAACTAACGAACACTTTTAACAGTGATTTATCTTGATTTTATTAAGGTTGAAGAAAGCAAAGTCCTTGGAAGTAAAGGAGCCGTGCAATCAAGTATCGTATTATCTGTCGAAGAATTTGGACGATATGATCAGATGTCGCTCCATGGCACGGAAACTGACTGGCACTATGAAAGGCAAGTTTCATTTATGATCTTATAGAACATTGTCTGGTAGCGATTATTGTCCATTAGCGCTGTAAGAATCGTTGTAGATGTTAAGCCTAACGTGCCAGTAAATGAGGATACCTAAGAAAAACCACCAAAATAAGAGTTTTAGTTATTTTATTTCTTATCGATTTGTATCTTACAGAACACATCAAGGATGCGGCTGATTATTTGTCTGAACTAGTCACGAAGCCAGGTTATTATATTCAGTCTTTTCAGAAGATTCTAGTTCTGAGTTCATTGTTTATTTCTTTGATATAATTTTTCCACCTTGTGTTATGTTGTCAGATGAACAAATTGAGGCTTACGTGGCATTGTTGGGAGAAATGGAAGTGACTGGAGATGCTCTGCTTATTGAAGGGGATATTCCAAAATCTTACAAGGACTCCGCCGCTTAGTAAGTATAGAAAAAAAATGCTAGAGTCTCAAACCTACTTCGAAAGTATTACTTTTAGTTTTGCAAGCGTGATAAATAAGATAAAAAAATATTTTCGTATCGATAATATTTTATGTACATTTTGATGTCAGAAAAATAATAAAGGAATGAAGCAATAATGTGCCAATTTAAAAATGGTAAAGCGTCGTGAAATCTATCATCTACGACTGAAATTTAGTTTTTGTACAGATATATTTATTAACGCCATTTTGATCCCAACAGCCTGCGCCAGTTAACTTCGTGCGAAGATCAAATAAATAAATCGAACAGTTCACTGCAATCGTCCACAGAAAATAAACTTAAAAGCATAATGGCGAATGTGCCTCCGCGAGGCTATACTACGTCACATTTAGATGGTAAGCTTAAGAATAATACTGTAGTAATTTGTCTGAGTTTTTTATAAAAAGGACCATTAAAAATCTTATCTCAGACACTACAGCGTCCCGTAAATAGAGGCTTGAGCTAAAGTGGCATAGCTAGAGTGGAATAAGCTAGCTAGTTGTAAGTAAATTATCTGCATTATAGATGCCTATTTACTCTATAAAGGGGCAGACCGTCGATGTGTTTGTATGTAACCGACCCCTTTGAGCTCGATTTTGTCCTACTTTGAACGATCAGATTTGATTCAAACTTTGCACACCTGTCAAAGGTCGATGACAATGCAATAATATGAAAATCTTATAACTCGCAAACTTTGACTTTTTGAAAAATATAAATTCACTGAATTTATTTATAAAAAATCGCGACCAATTTCGGATTACACTCAGGTTGAAAACATTTTTTTTTAGATTATAACACGTTGTCCAACTCAAAATATTACTTACTTATTTATGTACGAAAATCAAAAAAGCAAGCAGTTGTTCATAGTCGTAAAAAAAATATGTAATATACAATATTTTTTTCCGTTTCAGCTGTTATTAGCTCATCCACGAAGCTACTGGTATCATACATCGTGTTACAAGGTATTATAACTAAACCTCTAACGAGTGTAATTGTTTGGTTTAATAATAATACTGACTGGCCTCTCAGCTCTGTTGGTAGTAGCTCTGCCTTCTGCGCCGTAGGTCGTGGGTTCGATCCCCACCGAGCAAATATTTGTGTGGTGAACACAGATGTTTGTTCTCTGTCTGGGTGTTATATTGTATTCTATGTATTTACAAATCAATTTATGACTATTTGTAATTCTAAATACTTAACCTATACTTATAATTGCATGCTGAGTTCAAGCAAAATGTGCTGAATCAATAATTGAATTACTGACATCTAATCCCTTACCACATTTTAAGCAATAAATTTTCATTTCATTTCATTTCAAAAAAATGCATAATATTCATTTTTGATAATAAAAAATTATGAATACTAATATTTTTTTTTTTTTTTTTTTTTTTTTTTTTATTCAGCCCGGTCTGTCCCACTGCTGGGCAAAGGCCTCCCCCCGTTCCTTCCACTTATCTCGCTCTTGACCCAAACTCGGCCATTCCCTGCAGAACGCGTCCAGGTCATCCCGCCAACGCTTCCTGGGTCTGCCTCGGCGGCGATTTCCGTCTGCAGGGACCCACTCTGTGCTGGCTTTGGCCCATAATCGGCCTTAATAGTAGTGACCTCAACAAAATGCTGATTTTCAGGTGAAAAGACTGAAGCACTCAAGTATTTGATACAAAAGTTAGAAGAAGCAGGCGAAGGTGTTTTATTGAGACATGGTACTATCCGGAAATCATACGCGGAAGGAGCAGAAATGTAAGCTTAGACCTAAGTATTTTCAATGATTTTTTCTAAAACTTTTTGGGATTTACTTATACTTCGGATACCTTTTAATAAAAAACATGTGAAAAGGGAAGTTCAACCCGTGTCTTAACCGAGAGTTAAAAAGTCACCCCATCACTGGGGTAAACCCTAGTGCGTTTACCATATTATATCATTTTGTGTGGCGCACTTTTATATATTTGTCATTTTTATTTAATTATTAAGTTTTAGAAGACTAACAGCACGTGAAAAAGGTTACATAAGTCCTTTAAGAAAACAGAAGGCTAATAATAAGTCTCCACAGGTAGATTTTCAATTATTGATCCTAAAATAATAGTTTAAAACTAAAGTGATCAATTTTTACTTTAAGAGTCAAATCTTCATGCAATCTGCCGTGCCGGTGAATTAAACTGCTGGCCGCGAGATTAAGGCCCGTATTACGAAAAAGCGCTTGAGTCTGAGTCGAGCCTCAAGCACAGATTTTTGGCACTTTTTAATGAACAAAGTGTCACAAAATCTATGCTTGAGGACTGAAGACAGAAACAGTGCTTGAGACTCAAGCACTGTTTCGGAATACGGGCCTAAATTTCCTTATTTGTTTTTTTTTTTTCACTAACCTCATCAAACATATTTTTTTTTATAGCTGCATTATTAGTATTAAGTACATAGGCCTTATCTTTTTAAGCTTTTGTAAAATGCAAGAAATAAAAGGCTTTTTATTTTTTTTTTTTATTTTGGGCCGGACACGTGGCCAGAAGGAATGATGGAAGATGGACAACGGCGATTACAGAATGGTGGCCAAGAGCCGCACAGCGACCACGAGGCAGACCACCCGCCCGTTGGTCGGATGACATTGTCAGAGTGGTTGGACAGCAATGGCGGAGACTGGCACAGGACCGAAGAGAGTGGCGTATTAGGGAGGAGGCCTATACCCAGCAGTGGGTGCATACAGGCTGAATAGATAGATAGATAGATTTTATTTTATTTTATTTGTTTCAGGTTGAAAGGAAAGAACGCAGATCAGCTTGGTGTGTTCAGTGTGGATCCGGTAGTTTCCAGGAAGATACAGATTAAATTGCTCAACCTCATGCATGGACGCACGCCTGACAAGTTCCAAGCACTCATGGATGGTAATATACGAAAAAAAGGAGTAAAAAATCCGCCTAAGAATCAAATTTGGAGAATAACCCATTTTTTTTATTTTAGATGTCATAGAAGATACGACAATGTACTTGGCGGTGCACTTCTTACAACCTCGTGAGTATATTAGTATAAGTACTTATTTTGAAACTTTTTTTTTTCACAAATCTTGCGAACTAGGTGTAGAGATTCGAAAATATTAATTAGAAAGAAATGACACAAAACAATGGAGCCATAGACTTAGTTCACCTGGGGTAATTCACCTAGGTGAATTAAGTATACTATTTCGTAGACTTATCTTACCTTTTTAAAAAACGATGTGTTTTACAGTGCGACTTTACCGTATGTATTTTTTAGCAATTCTTTCACCACAGGTGTAATCCAAGTATGCAAATGCATGAAGAACGTTTTCGTGCAATGCGAGCTATGGTGCGACGAGATCCTCCGTCGCGTTGCCCGTCCGTGCTGCACCTGTTCCCGGCACGTCTCCGCCCAGGTCCTGGCCGACCTGGCGCCCGCACAACGTCTGACCATCAGCCCTGGCTCGTCCAGCGCATTCGCACCTGGCCTGAAGATCTCCCTTACCCAGTGTCCCTCGCGGCAGTCCCGTTGCAGGAAAACAAACGCATCTATCCCCTGCCCCGCGGCCAAACCCACCCCCGGCTGCGCGAGCCAATCAGCGACCACCCAATACCTTTTATACTCCACTTCCTATAACCAATATAGCCCTACCCGGTTAGAAGCGACTTCTGATGACAAATCTCCAGTTAAAAACACCCCGAGGTTTTTCGATCAGGAGGAGCCCAAGCATTCTGATACGTCGTCGCCATGTTCTTTCCACACGCCAGCGTCGACGTCAGCGTCAGAGGCGAAAGCGCCGTACTGGCAGAACCCAACGACGATGTTCGCTAAGATCCACACGCAAGACATCAATGTTCAGACTCGCGCGGAGACTGATGCCCGGCGATCCGTCAGTCCCACTAAGAGCGGATATAGTAACACACGTATGTATCACTACAACTTTGGCTATAAATTTAGATCAAGACTACTTTCACAGATCTTGACAGATATTTCTCAGATGGCACGTGAGGTTGTATAAAAAAAAGTATTAACCTCTAAAGACTGTGTGGCGCGACTCGATTCAGTTTTGTGCTTTGGTAATCCCAAATCACAAAACTGACCTTTTTAAGCTTCGATTGCAATAAAAAACGAATTGCAACAAACTTATCGTTGATCGAAAAGACGTTAGCGAGATGATCTTGACGGTCAGAAGAAAGATTGGTGGGAGACCGCTAAGGACCGAGATGAGTGGAAGATAGGTAGTTAGTTATATAGATAATTTTTTATTTGGCTCAAAAACACAGCTTATAAAGAAAATGAAACAACAGAAAGAGAAGAACATTCAATAAAGGTACGGCTACACAAGAAATCATAAGAGAAAATAAAACATAGAACACATACAGAAACGAGTAAAAACCAACCACATAATGTTGAAAAGGGTGCCGACAGTATCCAATTAGGCATTTATTTATGAGCCAAAATGATCCTCAGTCAGTTTGAATGCTGCTTCGCCTCCAAAAAGGAGACGAGGCAGCGCTGGTTTTCAGTTAGGACCGGAAGGTTTCTGGGGAGATCTTTACCCAGCAATAAAGTTAACTAAAAAAAGAGGGTAAAATATCACACTATAGCATGTTATACTGTTTGTTTTCGTTGACAGGCACACCGATAGTATCGACGGACCAAATGTCTGACTGGCACGCCATGATGGTTAGCCTGATGTGGAACGTGCAGGCATGGCGGGATTGGATACAGGAGAATATCGACCGCGCGCTCTCTTACCAACGAGAACATGACGTTTCCGCTGGTAACTATAAATAAATAAACACTGCGGACAAACCACACACTATCTAACCCCAAATTAAGCAGAGCTAGCTATGGGAACCAGATAGCTGATCTAATACTTAAATACTTTTTTTTTGTAAATATATACCCTACATACTTAGAATACAATATGACGCCCAGACAGAGAACAAATATCTGTGTTCACCACACAAATATTTGTTCCCGGTGTAGATCGAACCCACGACCTACGGTGCAGAAGGCCGAGCTACTACCAACTGAGCTTAGAGGCCAGTGAATAAATAAAAAGATGGATCATTGGTTTAAATTCGAAGACCAAATTAAAATCTAAAATCCCGATTACGTTACATTTGAACAGCACTTACATTATTACTATCCTTGTTGCTTCCATGTAATAGAAAGACCGGGATGTCAAGTCAGGTTTATTTTGGGGAAATCTAAAGTTAGAATGTACTAGAACTTAAAAACTTTGCAACGTTTGTTAGGCAATTATTTTGTAACTTTACATTTTGATTCGTAACTTTCTTTGTAACTTGTTTCTAACTTTTAATTTCTTTTATAGAGTTGAAAATGTATTGTTTCAGCCGAAGCGGAGGAAACTTGGGTCGGGTTTCAGAGAAGAGTGGCCGCAGAGGCGTTGCAATGGCGTCAATATAATATATTCAGCCGACAGCTAACGTTGCGATTAGCCCTACGATACAGAGACAAACAGGTAAGTTATTCCACGTGCATCGTAGGGCACGTTTCTGTGGTGCGTGACCTGTGAGACAATGCATGCCGCCTGTGAGGCAATTGTCATAGGCGATAGTTGCCACTTAAATATGCTTGCTCCATAAACTACAATATAAAAAATTACTATAATATAAAATATTATTTCGATTTAGTTAGATCCCTGGTGGCCTTGTGGTAGCGGCCCCACCTTCCTAAGGTCGTGGATGAAATCCAGTCGTAGTTTTTCTGTTCAAAAATTTATGTGCACTGCCAGTACTCTCAAACGGTGAAGGAAAACATCGCAAGAAAATCAGTATGTTGTAGAACCTAGAAAGTTCGAAAACATGTGTCTAGTGCACGGAAGGAGCCTCTTTGAAGCGCTCTTAAAATTCTTTCACCACAATAATTCACATTTTATTCAGTAACAATTAATTAATCGTATTTTAAATATGTAAACTTAAACTAAAACAAAAAAGAAATATTAAATAAAATGTCAGCATATAGAAGAAAAAGCAAATAATAAGAAGAAGAATATAAAAATAATTACCTTTGACATCGACTATTGATAAATTAGTTATTTGATATTGGCAGATTGTATCACCGACTCGAGCGACAAACAAAACTGAGACGTACATGGAATGCCAACAAGAAATGTTGGAAATCATTGAAATGTTCAACAGATGGACTCAATGGCTTACTGCTGTGGTAATTACTTGAACACAAAATTTTGTATTTGTAATTATACGACGGCCGCCCGCGGCTTTACTCGCCCCGTTCCCGTTACTTTTTTTGGGATAAAAAGTATCCTATGTCTTTCTCCTGGTTCTAAGCTACCTCCTCACAAATTTTCAGCCAAATCGGTTAAGCCGTTCTTGAATTATAAATAGTGTTACCTGAGTTATAATAGTTAGTAACACGACTTTATTTTATGGAAGTGACTATTTGTACGGGTGCTAGATGAATAAATTATATTTATTCGTACGGATATTATTCAAACTCAGGGCACGGGGTGCCCTTAAGTCACAAAAGTAACAGTAGGTTGTTAGGTTTTTTTTTTTTTTATACCTACTTAATTTCAAGAATGGTGCATGTCAGTGCAGAGAGGGCCCTTCCCCCGTCCCTCCTCCTCCCTAACAATACTAAAGGCAACCCAAATTTTAACTTTACTACGCCTTTTAAGCGACTGTAAAGTGTTTTGCACCTAGACTCACCTAGCTTTAAGACGTTTCAAAGTGATTCTTGCATCGTAATGAATAAAAAATTATTGACTTTGACTTTGACTTTTTAAAAATCCAGATTCAAACTCGGGGCACTCCGTTAAAAGTCACTAAAGTAACAGTAGGTAGGTTGTTAGGTTTTTTTTTATACCTACTTCATTTCAAGAATGGTGCCCCCCCCTCCCCCCGCAGTACCCGTATTAATAATTATAAATTGTTCGTACAGTACCTGTATTAATAGACTCAGCCTTATTTTATACTTGTGGGCGCCCGCGGCTTCGCTCGCCCGTTCCCGTAACACCCCGTTCCCGTTGCTTTTTCGGGATAAAAAGTATCTTATGTCTCCCGGTTCTAAACTACCTCCCCACTAATTTTCTGCCAAATCGGTTCCGCCGTTCTTGAGTTATAAATAGTGTAACTAACACGACTTTCTTTTATAAATATAGATAGATAGTTGAATCAGAGCGTTGCGTAGCATTATGTGGTGTTTAGTGATAGAGCAAGGAACAGTGTGATAAGTGATAACAGAGAAATGCGGTGTGAAAAAAGTCGTAGTGATGAGAATAGAGAGAGTAGAGTACCTAGAGCTAAGATCGTTTGGGCATGTAGAGAGAACGGATGAAAGAAGATTAAAAAAAACACGTGCATCAGGCGAGTACTTAATTATTCATATTTTATAGGTAAAAGAAACAAATTCACTGTCACAAGTTGTGGGAGCAACCGAACCAATGCATGAACAGTATGTTTTTTTTAATAGTTTTGTTATTTAATGATTTATTGTTTTTTTTATTGATTAAAAATTTTGATTAGACGATGGAATCATTTTAAGAAAAAAGTCCTCGAATATTCAGAGGACTGGATGAAATACAACATGCATTTGAAGGTCTGCTGGGAGCATAAATACAGGACGCTTATTGCTGGTAAGATTTAAGATGCAAACTGATAATTCAAAGTAGATTTTTATATTTTGTTTAATTTTCACAAAATACGTTTTAAAGATCACGCGTTGATGTCTTATAAAAGGCGAAACCGCTTTGTGCTACATCGTAGATGGTTGTAGTAGTTTTGAGCTACGCCGTAGTAATCCTGTGCTACGTTGTAGTAGTTTTTAGCTACGATGAAATCAGATAACTTTTAATACGTAGACCGCATAGACACCATAAGCCGCATTATTTAGTACACCGTAGTAATATCCTAGAAATACGCTGCAGTAGTCTTATTCTGCTGTGTAATTTCATTCATGCATTGTGCTACTGAACAGACCATGTATAACATAACATAATATAATAATGTATTATATAATATTTGTGCTACGGCGTAGTAGCCTTTTACTACGGTGCAGTAGGCTTACGGCGGTTTGTCTTCTTGTGCACTGAGCAGGTAGAACAGCCGGATGATTGTATAAATCTGTTGCTATTAAAAGTTTGATACTAACAAGAAACAGCAGTCATACATTTTGTTGACATCATTTTTCGACCACTATCTATCTGTTGCATACTACTTTACTACTTTCTATTCGTTTTTGATTACAATCAAAGCTCAAAATTATGTCAAAACTGACAAATGCGACTAGGTTTTAACTGTAACAAAATAAAATCACCCCACTGCACTGGTGTGTAGGTATAGAAGTTTTATGCTACGGCGTAGTAGCTTTGCGCTACGGCGTAGTGGGCTTGTGCTACGGCGTATCTCATTATAGCCTATAACTACACCAAAATTTGATCAAAATGATGAATGATGTTTGCATGTAATTTTTGTAGCATATTAATTGTTTACGTTATGTAGACTGGCTGCCCGCGTGGAAGCAGCCGGGTCCGGTGTGGGTGGTGAGTGCGTGCGGTGCCGTCCCAAGCGGTGCGGTCGCCGCCGGCGTCTTCGACAACGAACTCATCTGGGTAGCACGCACCACGCACAGGTATTATACTAGTTGTAGTAGTAGTCTAGCGTGGCGGCTTCAAGTGGCTACTACACTAATAGGTTAGCGTGATGGTCACACGTGACTACTACTCACAAGTAGGTAAGTCTAGAGGCAAAACAATTATTATTATTTCAGCTATGCAATCTCATTTTAAACGCACTATTTATGTGTATAAATAAAAAATGTCTTTAAACCTACTTGTCTAGCATGAAGGCGACCTGACCACTCATTATTAGTATGCCACATGGCCACAAGGTCATGAATATTTGATGACAATAATCAACCTTGAACCGCTACTTCATTTGCATGGAATATTTGTATGCTTTATCAAACTTTTCTGCGTTAGACTGTATAAAATGAATATCATAATTTTAGGTGCAATGTCCTGCCGGCCGCCTTACACCCCTCTAAGCACTGTTGTATTGTGTACGCCGATGGCGCGGCGCATCACTACACTAAGTACCAGGTGGGTACTCTTAATACGCAACTCTCGACTGGTATTTGGCACGAGCTTTGCTTAAATATGCTTTGGAAATCTATCTATCTGTTACATAATACTTTCTATTCATTTTTTATTACAATCAAAGCTCAAAATCATGTCAAAACTGACAGAAGCGACAAGGTTTTGATTCCAACAAAGGATACGCTACCACCCCCACTGGTGTATACAGACATTTTGTGCTACGGCGTAGTAGCTTTGCGCTACGGCGTAGTAGGTACAACTCGCGACTGGTATTTTAGCGCGAGCTTTGCTCAAATATGCCTTGGAAATCGTATCATCCACCCAGCCGCGTCCTACATAAAACACCTCGTTTATAACACGCAAGCTATAGGGACCAATCGGACCAATGGACGCGCCGGCAAGGAATCCCTGGCTGTCTGCAACATAAAAATTGAAGCAAAGCGTATATATGTGTGTTTGGTTACGTGTTGCGTCTTAAAAGCTGCAATTACTTGAGCTTTTATGAAAGATGAGTATTTCAACAAAGGTTAATTGTATGTGTCAGAAAGATAGGTATTTCATCAAAGGTCATGGTTTATTGTTCGTGTCAGGTGATGTGTAACGCGGAGGCTCAGTGGGTGGCGTGGCGCGCGGGGGCGGTGGGCGCGCGGGCGGTGCGCGTGGCGCCGGGCACGCACGTCGGCCGCGTGCTCTACCGCGCCTCGCATCTCCTCGGCGCCGTCTATGCACCGCACTACAGGTGAGCTGGTGATGCGCCACGCAGAGACTCAGTGGGTGACGTGGCGCGTGGGGGCGGTGGGCGCGCGGGCGGTGCGCGTGGCGCCGGGCACCCACGTCGGCCGCGTGCTCTACCACGCCTCGCATCTCCTCGGCGCCGTCTATGCACCGCACTACAAGTGAGCTGGCGATGCGTCACGCGGAGGCTCAGTGGGTGGCGTGGCGCGCGGGGGCGGTGGGCGCGCGGGCGGTGCGCGTGGCGCCGGGCACCCACGTCGGCCGCGTGCTCTACCACGCCTCGCATCTCCTCGGCGCCGTCTATGCACCGCACTACAGGTGAGCTGGCGATGCGTCACGCGGAGGCTCAGTGGGTGGCGTGGCGCGCGGGGGCGGTGGGCGCGCGGGCGGTGCGCGTGGCGCCGGGCACGCACGTCGGCCGCGTGCTCTACCGCGCCTCGCACCTCCTCGGCGCCGTCTATGCACCGCACTACAGGTGAGCTGGCGATGCGTCACGCGGAGGCTCAGTGGGTGGCGTGGCGCGCGGGGGCGGTGGGCACGCACGTCGGCCGCGTGCTTTACCGCGCCTCGCACCTCCTCGGCGCCGTCTATGCACCGCACTACAGGTGAGCTGGCGATGCGTCACGCGGAGGCTCAGTGGGTGGCGTGGCGCGCGGGCGGTGCGCGTGGCGCCCGACGTTTTTTGAGCGTCGCAGAGGTAGATGGTGGAACGTTCTCGATTGTCATTTGAATGACTGGCCCACTATAGCCAAATATCGAGAGGTGTGAAAACGGAGAGGGAGGCTGGAAAGATCCAGACTTAAACAAATAAATGAATAAGTACCTAATGAAAAACAAGATGAAATGAGTCTTCGTGAAATGAGGTGTGAAAACGGAGAGGGAGGCTGGAAAGATCCAGACTAAAACAAATAAATGAATAAGTACCTAATGAAAAATAAGATGAAATGAGTCTTCGTGAAATGCATGAACTTTACAAGTTCACGGCTATACAGAATTTTTTATGTGATTCTCCGTTTTCAACCGAATCTGTTTTTTTGAAATCTTTGACATTAAGCATATTTCTGTCTTGCAGGTGCCACGTCGTGATATTCGGTCGACCATTCGCTTTCAACTGCTACGAGCTCCTAGTTCTTGGCGACGCCGACGTAGCATAGACTAGGAAAGCGGGACAAATTCATTGTTTGTGTTTCGAAAGGGGTTTTCAAATTCTTCACGAAGACTTGACTTCCAAGGCGAGAAATTTGATAAGATGTCATCGAAGGTTCTATAGAATAGTATTTCGAAAGGAAATATTGGTCTTTCTGAGACGCAGACTTCATCATTATGATTTTTATCGTCATCAGAAAGATTTATTTGTGAAATCGTAGATGTAAAATGAGAATCGGTGAAAGTGAAATTCTTCTAGATATTTGACGATTTAGAACAGTGATGTAAAAGTGTAAAAGTGATGGTGATGTTATTAATTTTATTGAGGTTTTATAATGGTCTTTTTGTTTTAATAATACAACATTATCTTGTTATCATTGTTTTTATTCAACCATTTAAAAACAATTTCGTAGAATACAGAGTAGATATTTATGTAACTCTTTATTAATTACAATGACACACTAGGTAAGTAGGGTACAGTATAAACAGGCACAGATATACTGTGAGCGGCCTTATCGCTAACAACGATCTCTACCAGGCAACCTTGAAAGTAATCAGCTATCACAATTTTTTTGAGCTTTATTCATTTTGCTCAGTTTTTTCAAGGAGCACTCTTTCTAGAGTACCGTCCGTACCAGATAACCGCACCATGTCTCCTGTCTTGAAGATGTCCGTCGCATCTTTGGCGCCTACTATGCACGGAAGGCCGTATTCTCTAGCTATTACGGCTCCTGCAATAAACACAAATAACATTCATATAAAGAATAGACGATTTTCTGCCCTGTTTAAGTAAGGCGCAACAGATTTTTGCAACTCTCTCACTGGTACAACGCTTTGTGAAAGGCTATGAAATTTTTCAATTTTTTCAAATACCATTATTTTGTGTAGAGAACATAGATGTTATATTGTATTCGAAGTATGTATTTATAAAAAAAATATACCTAAGTATTATATTTGCTAGTTCTCAAGTACAAGCTCTTGTTGTCTAATGGAGAAAAGTGCATAATAGTTAACATACCATGTGAAATGAGTCCACCGAGCTCAGTGACGATTCCGGAAAGAAGCGGGAAGTATGGCGACCAGCCGATGTCTGTCGCATGCGTTATCAATATGTCGCCTTGCTGCAGTTGGTCGATCTGCAAACAACATCAAATACACAACCTGTACCTAAAAACTGCGACTACCAAAAATCGGTTCTCACGCCCACTAAGAGCACAATACATATCGGATTTCCCAAAACCCACTGGCAAAACGGGACTTGAAATCAGAACCCAAAGACTACACGAATTGAGGTTCTCAACAGATGTTAGGTTTTTTAAACGCACTAATAGAACCGAGCGGCGCTCATTCTATCGCATATGGAGTCGACACTATCAAGTTCCTTTATTCGATGCCCTCAGTAACATGTGCAGTGAAGCCTTACTTTTTTGTGTTATTTTAGGTTTATGTATTTCAAACACGATTGATTAATTGTTACTGAATTAAATGAATTACGTTCGTTGCATTTTTTCCTTATCCTATTGCGTCCCAATGCATGCCGGGTAACGGTCTCCTCCAAAGATTCCACTATTCTCTCCTTCTTTTTTTCTCTTCTTATTCAGAGCCGCCTCCCACCATTATTCTCTCAAAAGTGTCGATATCGTCCTGGCAAGTTTCGGCAAGTTTATCATGCGCACTTGATGTGCGGGCAGGTTTTTCCGCAAGTAGGCCGCTGGCGGGCCCTTTTTGCGTGACCCTTGACACGTGTTGCTCGAACTTTTTTAGGTTCTACAACACGCCGGTTTCCTCACGATGTTTTCCTTCACCGTTTTGAGAGTACTGGCATAGTGCACATACATTTTTCGACAGAAAAACTCATTGGTACACGAGTGGATTTGAACCCACGACCTTCGGATCGGAAGGCGAGGCCACTACCACTAGACCACCAGTGATCTCTTTTGTTTTTTTTTTTTTTTTAAACTTTTAGATATCGTCCTGCTAACGCCTTTCTGGGACCCAAGGTATAGTTTGACCTAAGCAAAAGCGTGTTTGGTGCTCTGTGGTTTGACCGCAACCGCTGTGCCGCTGAACTAGACAATTAATATTATACATCGGCTAATTTCGGCTTCATAGAGCGAAGTGTGCGTCAGAAAGAGATAGCGCTCATACAAAGCCGAAAAGTTGACGTGCATTATTTATTGCCTACAACTGTACACTTTGGGTGGTTTGCAATTACCAAGCTGTTTCTACTGACTCACCTCTGAGAGATCTTTGACGACACAAGCCCTCGCCAGGACAACGCCCCCGCAGACAGTGGCGCCCTCTATCTTGACGTCACCGCTAGTGACGGTGACAGCCCTAGCCGCGAGGGGCACCGGCCAGCCTTGGTTGATCTCCGCGAACTTCAGCTTGCACCAGCCGGGGTAGTGCTGTTGACGCTGGCTGGCCCTGGAATGCCGGGATATTTAGTTTAGTGCTCATTTATGCCCGGTCCCTTATTTAGCATAACACTGTCCTTTTTATTTTTGTTTTGTAAAAGGATCATGCAATGAATCAAGCTGTAGATCGTTGCCTGTTGTTTCAGGCTTGGTCTCGTTGAACTGGCACCTAGACTCACCTAGCTTTAAAACGTTTCAAAGTGATCCTTGTGATGCAACTGAATAAATAAATTTGATTTCGAATTTGAGACAAATAATCTCAAATATCGAACGATATTTTTTTATGTAAAAAAATGCCAGGCATTCTAAGCTTACAGCTACCTGAAAATTGAAGAATTTTATCGAAAAAAGGAATACATTTCGATGCTCATAAACCAACCATCGAAACACGTCCATCGCATTGATACAGATATACTTTAAAAAGCGATTGCTGTATCAGAAATGCAATAACGTTACTCACAGTCGACAATTTGAAGGCGACTCGGTCTCTCGGCGACAAAGTGCGTATACCTACACCTATTAAAAAAAGAACGAGGCGTTTTCGACCGAGTCGCCAGCAACAAGTTGGCAGTTTGTAATGGCTCTTTTAAAGATCCTAAAGATATCAAGCGAAATGTCTATACCTATTATAGACATTTCGCTTGATATCTTTAGGATCTTTAAAAGAGCCATTACAAACTGCCAACTTGTTGCTGTATACTCGTAGAGATCTATTGAATGACAATACAAAAAGAAACTCACTTCCTTAATAACGCCGGATCCCTCGTCTGTATATAATACTTGAGCTCTTGGAACCGGAAGAAGAACACGAGGTCTACATTCGGCAGATACCATCGCTCCACCAACTCCCGCCCGAGCCGTAGGAAAGCCAACCTTATTTTGTGGATGGCAAGGATCAAATGGGCTTTTGTGCCTTCGCGGTGCCGCACTGTACGACGGCATAGTGGCATTACCCATTTGAGTACTTTTCTGGAAATCACAAAAAAAATATTTGTTAGATTTATTTACTTGGAGCTGGCACGTTGATTCAAGATGGACACAGTGATTCGCAAGACACGTTCCTAACGTGCGTGACCTGCGAAGCAATGCTCTGTTAGGCGATGGAAACTACTTAACATCAGGTGGGCCATATGCTTCTTTCAGTAAGTAGGATAGGGAAAAAACTGTACAGTGTGGCGTCTTTTCATAAATTAATTCTAAGAAAAAGAAAGGAAGGACGATGTAAAGAAAGAAATCTGATTTTAATTTAACTAACATACATTTAATTTAACTAACATAACATTGAATTTAACTGAGTTTAGATAACTCTTGAACAGCAAGACCCATTTTGAAACTGTCCTAATTATACAAGAAACGAATCACAAAAAAGTATTCTGACCATCCTATGCTATTAGTAACCTCTGCTGAAATATAGTTACACAATAGTATAACAAATGTGATTATGTATTGTATATTATACCTATAGGTACCTAGTACTATTCTTTTGTAGACTCTTGAGAGAAGCAATAATTTCTGCATCTGTTTTTGAGTGGGCTTTGCTTTCAGCAGTGGATTGCAGATTCTGCAGCACTTTCATCATTTCTTCAGGCACCAGGACCCACGGTTTGGTTAACAATTCAAGCTGTAAATAAGTTTTTAAACCTGTTAAAACATACATAGATAGATAAAAGATATTGCTGTCTATCCATATTCTGATTACTAGTAGTATTGTTCCATGTTTCATACAAATCCCCTCAAACCTTTGACATCCTATTAAGGATACAATCGGCTAAAGTATAGGCCAGCGCACATCTAGACGATGGTGGTTACTGAAACGCTGTCAAATATTGCTGTAATATTTGTCAGCGTTTCCCTGATCACCATCGGAGATCGCTTAGATGTGCGCAAGATTATTTAAAATGCATAGTATACATTCAAGTAGTAATGCAGCCATTTTTAACCGACTTCCAATCAAAAAGGAGGAGGTTCTCAATTCGGTTGTATACAGGGTGTCCCATAAGTCAACGTCCAGCCGAAAACGGGTGATGCGCCAAGTCATGACAGTTATCAGAAAAATATAAGAAAAAATATTTACTAAGTAACTTTTGAGTTATGAGTATTTTAAAAAAACAGGAAAAACTGACATCCTGTGATGATCTTTTAAGTCCTGTGACGACAAATATTAACTTTTCATAAAACTTTTTTCTGCAACGAAAGCATGAATAACCCTTCTGTAAATTACAATTCAAAATTAAGCCATAACTGCCTCAGTTTTTAATGAAATCGTGGAGTTTTGGCCAACGTTTCATTTCAGATAATTACATCACCCAACTTTAACCGCCTGTACCGCAAAAAAAATTTACTACACTATCATGGCATGTAACTTTAAAAATTGGCGCATTTATCCAGGATTCCAAAATGGTATAATACTTGCTAGAGTACTCCTTAGTTTAGGAAATAAAAAATGTTTTATCAACTAAACCGGATTTCCAATCAATTTTATTTCAATAGATAAAATGTTTGTACCCTTTAAATGATGGACTTAAAATGCCTACGCTGTGTTTTTAAGTGACTCACAATTCACAAGTACAAGTAAATACCATTTCGACAATGCAAGTAAACAGATAGATCCACCATCTTGTCGAAAGAGTAATAACCATGGGTTTTCTAGTAATTTGTTAGGTTTAGGTAAAAGTTTGAAATAAAATTCAATCATAGGATGTCTTCAATCGTGATTTTAATTTAACTACATCAAGGATTTACAGCAAATGTTCAAACTGTTAGCCTTCAGCAGTAATGCAAGCTCTACATTTCCTTAAAAAAAATCAGCTGTCTGTAAAGTCAGTTAACTGACGACAGTTGAACGTGACAACGTCATACAGCTGTCCACGCGGTCGCATCGCTCACTCAAGTAGGAGAGAGACCGATGTCGAACGCTGCCGAACGCGGAGGCCGATTGTGCCTCTTTGTCGCTCGTTCCGCGCTCTCACTTGCACTTCAAGTATTAAATGGAACGCCTCAGAGCGAGGTAACAACGCATGAGTCATGTTTTTTCGTACGAGCAGCCGGCTCCATCGAATTATAAGACGTTGTCACGTTAAAAACCATGTAATAAGACCGGCGAAGAGCGAAGGCAAACTTTAGATTAAAATCACGATTGAAGTAATCCTATGATTGAATTTTATTTCAAACTTTTACCTAAAACTAACAAATTACTTGAAAACCCATGGTTATTACTCTTTCGACAAGATGGTGGATCAATCTGTTTACTTGCATTGTCAAAATGGTATTTACTTGTACTTGTGAATTGTGAGTCACTTAAAAACACAGCGTAGGCATTTTAAGTCCATCATTTAAAGGGTACAAACATTTTATCTATTGAAATAAAATTGATTGGAAATCCGGTTTAGTTGAAAAAACATTTTTTATTTCCAAAACTAAGGAGTACTCTAGCAAGTATTATACCATTTTGGAATCCTGGATAAATGCGCCAATTTTTAAAGTTACATGCCATGATAGTGTAGTACATTTTTTTTGCGGTACAGGCGGTTAAAGTTGGGTGATGTAATTATCTGAAATGAAACTTTGGCCAAAACTCCACGATTTCATTGAAAACTGAGGCAGTTATGGCTTAATTTTGAATTGTAATTTACAGAAGGGTTATTCATGCTTACGTTGCAGAAAAAAGTTTCATGAAAAGTTAATATTTGTAGTCACAGGACTTAAAAGATCATCACAGGGTGTCAGTTTTTTCTGTTTTTTTTAAATACTCATAACTCGAAAGTTACATAACAAATAATTTTTTTTATATTTTTCTGTTAACTGTCATGACTTGGCGCATCGCCAGTTTTCGGTTGGACGTTGACTTATGGGACACCCTGTATATATTTTTTTTTTTTTTTTTTTTTTTTTTTTAATGTTTGTTACCGCATAACTTCGTCATTTGTGAGCCGATTTGAAAAAAAAATTTTTTATCTGAAAGGTTCCAGATTGGTCCCATTTTAATTTTATTAAAATCGGTAATTTTTTTTTTTATAATTTTTTTAATGTTCGTAACTGCATGCCTCCGTCATTTATGAACCGATTTAGAAAATTATTTTATTATTTGGAAGGTTATTCTTACGTCCAGATTGTCCCAAACAAATTTGATTAAAATCGGTTTAGCCGTTTGACAATGAAGTCGGTTTCTCAAGTTTTTTAAACTTGTAATTTTTTTTTGAATGTATACATACAATCTGAGTGGTGTTATGCGCTGAGAGAGCGCTGGTGGCCTAGTGGTAGCGGCCCCGCCTTCCGATCCTAAGGTCGTGGGTTCGAATCCAGTCGTGTACCAATGAGTTTTTCTGCCCAAAAATGTATGTACACCATGCCAGTGCTCTCAAACGGTGAAGGCAAACATCGTGTGGAAACCGGCATATAGTAGAACCTAAAGTTCGAAAATATGTGTCAAGTGCACGAAAGAAGCCTCTTCGAGGCGCACTTAAAATCCTTTCACCACACTTGGTTCGAAAGAATCAGTGACACGATAAGAAGAAGAAGTGGTGTTATCTGAATTTTGACTTAACTTACCTCCATAATAGCTCTATGCCCGTGTTGCTCCAAAAACTTAACCACGTCACTGTGTACTGTCGGCAGATTAGTCTTCAACCATTGCATAGCGTCCTTCGGGTCTAGTTCGCGGAACTGACCGTACTTTCCCGAAGCTTCCAGTTTTCTAGCGAGCGAAGCGAGCGCTTGTGGCACCTCCGCGGAAAGTACGTCACCCGAGCTTAGTAGTGTGCCGATCTCGTTGCAAAGTTCGGGCGAAAAATCTGGAAAAACGTGTGTTTTAGACGACCACAAAACTCCTCCCCCAAAATCGTCACTTTGAATAGTATACGAGCACAAGATCGTGGTAGATGACACAAAATAAGAGAGGCATATCACGCCCAACAGTGGGCGCCAAATAGGATCTTGTTCTGCAAATTACTTACTGCTCTTTTATAACAATCTGCTATTATTGTATTGTTTGAACTAACTTTTATTTACTGTAATGTGTATTTTGCAATTAGGCGCTTTGGCGCTAGCTGTTATCCCAAAATGTATTTGCCTAAATTATTATTATTATTATGTGCCCTCCAGGTCCCACTGCTGGGCAAAGGCCTCCCCCATTCCCTCCAGACATCGCGATCCTGAGCTACGCTTGTCCAGTCCGGCAGGAAACCATCATTTATATTTGTCTAAATAAAAAAAATAAAAAACTAAGTACTCAACATTAGATAGGTCAGCTGCTGATCGTCTTATGTCCTCATAATATCTTACCTGTCCGTCCTTCTAACAGCACGTTCATAGATATAAACTGGCTGGAAGTACTCGCCATGCTGGTCAGACCGTGGTTTTTAGTTATTCCCAATAATGTCGCTTCCGCGTCCGCTATGGCTTGCCACAGCTCGTAAGGATCATTGACACCTTCTCCGATCGTCATCGCTTTGGAGTTTTTGATCGCCTGGTTCATGGATCGCTTGGAAGTGAGGAGTGCCTGTAACATACATAAAACATGAGGCTTAGTGTAAGCAAGTGTACATACATACATAAAATCACGCCTTATTCCCATGGGGGTAGGCAGAGATCACAGATTTCCACTTGCTACGATCCTGACACACCTCTTTCGCTCCATTCACTCTCATAACATTCTTCATACATGCTCGTCGGTTTAGGGTACTCCTAACCTGGCCTAAAACATCTGATCTGATCGAGATACATGGGCCTAAGTCTTCCTCTTCCAGCAGTTCCATTCACACTCGCCTGATGCAATTGATTTGTTAATCTCCTTTCATCCATTCTCTCTACATGTCCAAACCATCTTAGCATACCTTTCTCACAAATAAGCAAGTATACAGGGTGGTTTTTTGAGAAGGGCGGTGATTGCCAAGGCGGAAATCACGAGAGTTAGGAAAAAGTCGTGACAGGAGTCATGCTCTCGATTTATAAGAAAACGATATCTGCACATTTATCTTTCTCAAAAATCTTATACTTTTGACGGGAATGGATCCGAATGGTTTTTAAAAAAATATACTTACCCTGTATTATTGATCTTATGGCTTCTATTGCCGTTAGGTATCAATCTTTGCAGGTGTTTTACATGAATGGACAAAGCAAATTTTCACTATTTACTTTTAATATCTCAATTTTACCTGACTTATAAGTTGCTCAAATTAAAAAAAACAGTCTGCCCCTTAAATAGATTTTATATTGTTACCGATATCATGTCGTTGGAAGTCAAGGAGGCCGCATTCGATAGACTTAATAGGAGAAAACTGCATCAAAACCACTAGCAACGGTTTCTGGAACTTACCTTTATAAGCAGTCTGATCATTTTAATTCTATCGTACCAGCGGGGCGCTCGCCGGTGTAGCGCCGAGCTCATAATAGCGTCGTCCGCTACATTGTGGCCGTGGATCGCCATCTCTATCATACGTATATTTATGTCCATCTCATGGGGAACTGTCTCGTAGATAGTCTGTAATTCAACGCACACGGAATTTAAGTATTATTAAATTATTATTATGTTATAGCCTATTAAGAATAATCTAATAAAGAAAGCGTAGGTACATACTACAATTTAGATAGCTATTCTGGTTCCTGAAACACAGTTTTTACTAGTTCGGGAACCTATGGATTCAATCATGTATACTGTTCCATGTTTATGTCAATAAAGTTATTTTGTATTTGTATTTGTATATTAATGATAAAACTGCGTGCCCCGATGTCCCAGTCACTCTACCCATCGGAAGCTAACATGTCAATTTGCTATGTCTGTACCTACTATTTTCGTTTCTTATTTTTATACAGTGTGTAGGTATTTTATTATTACTTTGAAGCGTAGCGTGTACTGTCTTTGAAACTTTTGCTTTTGTATTATTGCATACGTCTCACTAAGTGAAGTGGCACCACACTGCTGGAACTTCACTGCTATTATTATTAAAATCAAAATCGAAATTATCTTTATTCTCGTAATTGGACTAATTACAAGAATCACTTCGAAACGTCATAAAGCTAGGTTTTATGTGCCAGTTCTATTATTTTTTATTTGTAAAACGATCAAACAAAAAAACGGTAGGAACCGAGCCGTAGTTTGTTGCCTGTTCTTCTAGGCTTGGTCGCGTGGAACTGGCACCTAGACTCACCTAGCTTTAAGACGTTTCAAAGTGATCCTTGTGATACTACTGAATAAATACAATACATCTTCGACTTTGACTTTTTTTGTTTTTCAATAAATATATGAATTTGTGCAAGCAGCTGTACTTACATTGAACAACAAGAGAGCACATCTGTAATGTGTGGTTATGACGCCGGGGTCGAAGTAATCATGAGTCTTCCCGACTATAGCGTCAACGCCTTTAGTGAGCGGTTCCTTCATGACGTCATACGACATCGGCGTCAGTGGGCGAGGTAGCACCTGGAAAGGGGCAAATAAGAGTAAAATTAATATTGTAATCATTTACTTAACATAGAGGAATAACTAAATATGGTGTAAAATCCAAACAAGACTATCTAGCCCCAAATTAAGCAGAGCTTGTACTCTAGGAACCAGATAGCTATATACTACTTATATTATTTTATTCTTAATACAATAGAATACAATATAACACCCAGACTGAGAAACATCTGTGTTTACCGCACAAATATTTGTTCTCAGTGGGGATCGAACCCACGACCTACGGCGCAGAAGGCAGAACTACTAAGTGAGCTGAGAGGCTTATCAAAGGGGCCATTGACATACTTCACCAGTATTTCCAAAAGAAATAAGTTCGTCGTCCGCCATAATAGGGCAATCGAGTTCATGCAGTAACTCCTCCTCGGTCCATCGCTCCAAGGACGTGATTGGACGCGCTTGGAGCAAGAACACATCATCCTGGAATGTACAAGTGGATTATAGCTAAGAATGCTCCACCTTAGGCTGCATTTTCACTTTCCATCAGCAGGCCGATCATGTAACTTTTGTTGCAATGGTTTCAATCAAAATCTTATTGAAACTGTCAATTTTTGAACTAATACGTGATCGCAAATTGACGGTTTTAATAAAATTTTGATTGAAACCATTGCAACAAAAGTAACATGATCGGCCTGCAGGTGTGATGACAGTCAAACGTAATAAAAAAGCTATTCATAATAAAAAAAATTAAGAAAAATAAGTTCTTCACTGTTAATACATAACTGAGAAGTTAATAATTAATACAGTAATTTACTAACAAATTTTAATTAACCGACTTCCAATCAAAAAGGAGGAGGTTCTCAATTCGGTTGTATGTTTTTTTTTTTTTTTTTTTTTTTTAATGTTTGTTACCGCATAACTTCGTCATTTGTGAGCCGATTTGAAAAATTATTTTTTTATCTGAAAGGTACTGCTTCCAGATTGGTCCCATTTTAATTTTATTAAAATCGGTATTGCCATTTTTTTTTAAATAATTTTTTTAATGTTTGTAACTGCATGCCTCCGTCATTTATGAACCGATTTAGAAAATTATTTTTTTATTTGGAAGGTTATTTTTACGTCCAGACTGTTCCAAACAAATTTCATTAAAATCGGTTTAGCCGTTTGGCAATGAAGTCGGTTTCTCAAGTTTTTTAAACTTATAACTATTTAGACAACTAGTTGATGGAACAAACATAAATAAGGCATATGGTACGGATTAATTTTATGTAGATTATTTAATTAGTATTAATTGTATTATGATATTTAATTAGTATTTAATTCAAATATTTGTTAGCGCTTTAGGTAATTTTGATCTTTATAGTATACGATGTTTTTTTTTGTTTTGCCTTTGACATTTTTCTCTATTTTAATCTTAGTTTTTGTATTAATTAGTGTAAGTGGTCGAAACGTCTACGGTAATAATAGTGGAAAAAATCTGTGACAATGTCAAAGTGTATTTATATAATAGCATAGGTATAATACAGTTGAACTAAGGACCCCTATTTTTCAATAGTATCTAAGGCTGAGATTCATAGACCGCACTTTGCTTTACAGCAAAGCAGTCTTCGCAAAGTAAGCTTTGGTTATCGAAGTTTCCTATCAATATTTTGAATAAAGAAGAGCTTGACAGAACTATGAAATATTCATAGACCGAACTTTGACTTTACTTTGATGGAAAGTTCAACTTTCAACCAAAATTATATTTCATAGTTCTGTCAAGCTCTTCTTTATTTAAAATATTGATAGGAAACTTCGATAAACAAAGCTTACTTTGCGAAGACTGCTTTGCTGTAAAGCAAAGTGCGATCTATGAATCTCAGCCTAAATCCTTACCCCGACAATAGCCCATTCAATATCCCGCGGCGCGGCCCAAAGTTCCTCTTGAACCACTCCAAGTCGCGCTAGTCGTATCACCTCTCCCTCTGACAAGCATGCTGTCTCCCTCTCACTCGCTGGCACCTCTTGTAACCCCACGCCTTGGTTGTTCACGGTGATGCGTTGTGTTTTAGTACCGAGTATGGTTTTGGATAGGGATAGGTTTTTGCCGCGTTTTACTATAAATGTATCAGGTTCAATCTCTCCGGAGACAACGCTCTGAGAAAAAAAAGGATGATAATTAAATACTTTATATAGGTTTTTTTTATACAACTAGCTCATGGAACAAGCTGATGTTAAGCAGTAACCATCGCCTATAACAAAGCATTGCCTCGTAGGTCACGCGCGTCAGGAACGTGCCCTACGATGCACTTCATTGCGTCCATCAATTTGAGGCATACAGAATATCCAGCCTCACGTGCCAGTAATTTCACCGGCACCCACACCCTTCAAACCGAAACACAGCAATGAATGAAGGTTATCCCAATGTCGCAAAAGCTAAGAACCGAGCGGGATTTGAACCTCTTGGTACAGGGATACGCTGATAATATGAATAAATAATAAATAAATAAATATTATACAAACCCACACATCACTATCTAGCCCCAAACTACACAGAGCTAGTACTATGGGAGTCAGATAGCTAATATAATAATTATAAACATTTTTTTTGTAAATATGTACATAATTAGAATATTACTAACTACTACTAGCTACTACCAACTGAGCTGAGGGGCCAGTCGAATCCGAATCAACTTTTTTATATTTGTAACTGCCCAGATTTATATGTAGCTAGTTAGAATCACCTCGCCCAGACCGTAGTTGGCAGTGAGCAGCAGTCGCGTGGGGTCGCCTCTCGCGGGATGTCGCGTGAATAATATGAATCAACTTTTTTATATTTGTAAATGTCCAGATTTATATGTAGCTAGTTAGAATCACCTCGCCCAGACCGTAGTTGGCAGTGAGCAGCAGTCGCGTGGGGTCGCCTCTCGCGGGATGTCGCGTGAATAATATGAATCAACTTTTTTATATTTGTAAATGTCCAGATTTATATGTAGCTAGTTAGAATCACCTCGCCCAGACCGTAGTTGGCAGTGAGCAGCAGTCACGTGGGGTCGCCTCTCGCGGGATGTCGTGTGAATAATATGAATCAACTTTTTTATATTTGTAAATGTCCAGATTTATATGTAGCTAGTTAGAATCACCTCGCCCAGACCGTAGTTGGCAGTGAGCAGCAGTCGCGTGGGGTCGCCTCTCGCGGGATGTCGTGTGAATAATATGAATCAACTTTTTTATATTTGTAAATGCCCAGATTTATATGTAGCTAGTTAGAATCACCTCGCCCAGACCGTAGTTGGCAGTGAGCAGCAGCCGCGTGGGGTCGCCTCTCGCGGGATGCCGCGTGAACAAGACACCGGCCGCGCGAGCAAGAACTAGTGCCTGGATCACTACCCCGCCCCCGCATTGACATGCCTGACCATTTTGTCTGTAAATAAAAAATATATGTATATAAAAGAACATTATGGACAAAGAAGATCAAGAGAGGGTAGTTAGTGATGCTGCCTCCACTTCTCAAAGACGGTAGCACTCATTTCAATGCTCCAGTCTGCCCGCGACCACGGCTATTGCAACATAGCCGAAACGTCGGGAAAATAAATGTCCCTAACCCTGGACACGGAGTTTGTTAAGCAAAAATTTTAAGGGGTTCTAAGAGTTCTAACTAAGGTAACTATTGTGGCTTAACGCGCAGAAGCACCAACATAAATAAAAGAACATAACCTGCGGTAATAAGCGCTGGTGAAAGCGAACATAGACGCCCAGCATTGAACAACGGCGCGTAGAATGTCTTCGTCGCTAACGCAGCCCAGCTTGGTCTCATTCTGTCCCGCCGCTGACAACACTTCACTGTCCTCTCCCACAGCTGGAAAACCCAAATTAAATCTAAAATCAGTGCTGAATGTACTTCCAGCGATAGCTGAATTTACACCCTTTGTGCTCGTACCATCTTTAGTTAGTGTAGTTCTAGGCTTTTATCGAGGCAATAAACGTTTTTTATTTATTTATTATAAATTTATGTACACTATGCCAGTGCTCTCAAACGGTGAAGGAAAACATCGTGAGGAAACCGGCATATCGTAGAACCTAAAAAGTTCGAAAATATGTGTCAAGTGCGCGAAAGGAGCCTCTTCGAGGCGCACTTAAAATCCTTTCACCACACTTGGTTCGAAAGAATCAGTGACACGATAAGAAGAAGATTTATTTATTTATTTAACTAAATATCTAACTCTTGCAAACTTCAAATTGGAATCACTCCATAGTGAACCCGCTATCACAAACCATATACTCAATTACTCATCCATATAACCATATATTAATTACATAAGCTATCTTGTTCAAAACAAACTTTTACACTATATCTATGCAATGAACTATGAATTGTGGTATGTCATTTGAAAGATAATTTTCTTAGCTTTAAAGTGATATCAAGAAGATTTAAAATTAATTAAATTTCTGGGCTTTTTTGGGGGGTAAAGTTCACTTCTTTGAGTCTTCTTCTGACTGTCCACACCATCACAGCCCTTTGTCGAAATTCTCTGAGCTGTTGTTGGACGTCTATAGAAGCATGCACATACAATATTCTAATAGCAATGATTGAGCTTAGTATGAGCTTATTACCTGATGATCTAACAGCAAAACGTTGTTCCTGTCCAAGACTTTGTTCTGTAGCTTTTATTCTCAGCTCAGCAATATTGGCTAGGACTTCCTCCTTTACGACTCCGGAGAGTTCGCTCGCCGCGAATAGTTCTACAGCTCTGTAAAAAATAAACCATTACGGAAAGAAAAGTTCTCAATCTAGTCATTTATGTTCGAGCCAATTTGAAAACTCTTTTTTTTTTATTGGAGTTTACTCCTAAATAATTGTTTTTTTGATAATAAGGCCCGGTATGAGAAAAATGTGGAGAGTAAAATCTACTGAACGAATGACCTAGTTACGTTTTTGGTGCGCAACTTTCTAATTTGGTGTGAGCAGTGCAGCTAGATCGTGGGTAGTGTGTACCCATACTTTGCCTTTAGGGAGTAAACTCCAGTCGTGCGTCGGAGCTGACACACATAATTTTTTTGAAAGGTACTATTTAGTTCCAGATTAGACCCATAGAAATTCCATCTAGTTAAATGCCACATAGGGTAAAGTATTAGGCAATAAATATTGCACATCAGCTAATTTTGACTTCATAGAGCGTAGTGTGCGTCAGAAAGAGATAGCGCTCTACGAAAACAGAAAAACCGATGTGCAATTTTTATTGCCTATAACCATAAATCTTCTGTGGACTTTCTCTCAGAGGCAATACAGGGGTAACCACTAAAAAACAGGTAGGCCACTGAGCTTACTTAGCAGCTAAATATTTATAAATGCCGTTTACAGCCCGATCCTAAATAGTTAAAAAAAATATAAGGAGATCTTACGCCTCGCATTTCTGTTTAAAGAATCGTTCTTCGTAGTTCACGTTAGCGGCCTCTATTTCCAGAACAGCTGCTTTGATGGCCGCGTTCTGTTCCAAATGCTCGTTTAAAGCATTGATCGTCATACAAAACCCTGGGGGTACTCTGTAGCCCTAGAAAATAAGAATCTTCTTTTAGTTTCTTTGTTCTTTATTAATTTATGTGTGCTTATGTAGTAAAGTAGAAGAGAATTATACTTGAGACAATACAAAACCGAAGAGGAAAAATGTTTGGACATCTTCTACGACGTGACACCTACAAAAATAACATCATTGAAGGTAAGGTTGAAGGCAAAGGGGAAGAGGAGGGCTAAGAATAAGTTACGTGAGCCAGATAAAAGAAAAAGTCAAGGAGGCCGAATTCGAAGGCTTAATTGGAGAAAACTGCATCAAAACCCCCGACAAGAGCTAAGCTCTTAAATTTAAGAAGAAGATGTAGTTAATAAATAAATGTCTATAGGCCTGCGCACATCTAGGCGATAGCGATCAGCTGAAACTCTGTCAAATCTGACAGATATTCGATTTCGTCTGTTCGTTTCTAGGTTTCATCTGATCGCCATCACCATCGCCTAGATGTGCGCAGGCTTTATGTCTGTCTTATGATACCTCTTCAATCTGCATAGAAGCCAGCAACGCTAGCGAGGCTCCCTTCCCGCCAGTCAAGTCAGAACAAGCCGCGCGCCGGTCTTCGAACGCAAGGCAATAGTCCGGCGTTACACCTGCCTCCATCATAGAGAGGTGCTGGAGAATGCGAGCCGGGTTGAGGCGAACGGCCGGCTCTTTTACCACTGGAAATCATATATCAACTAATGATAAACCACTTAGGACTGACCCCTTCGAATTTTACACCAGATTTCTAAGTCAGGGAGGGAATTTTTAATTCGGTTCTAGGCACAATTTAAACGGCCGCGGAATGGAACGGAAGCGACGATATTGTATAGAGCAAAATTAACTTTATGTCAATTGAATAACATACAAATTAAATACGAGCCAAAAAATTGGATGTGCGTCTTTCGCGTAATCCTTGCCCATTCTCGAGAATTCTCCGGTGCTTGGTGCGGTGAATTCCTGCGTCGAGACGAAATTGACACTTCCATTCCGTTCCATTCCGCGGCGGTGTAAATTAAGCCTTAGAAAGCTGAAATAAGCTTTTTTTGAGATTTGACGATGTTTGATAGAAATTCATGCAGCCTAACATGCTAAAAGATATTGAGCATCTCAGTTGGAGTAATTTTTTGTTTTCAATTCTTACATGTCAAAAATTTGGGCTAACTAGAATGTAAACTAACCTGACGGTTTGTATCCGAGTTCTAAGACACCCGAGCCGGCAAACCCATCGATTTCGGCTACAAGGGTGCGGTAATGCACCTCGTGCTTATAGGGCACGCCACTCGGCATCGTGGCTCTCTCGCTATTGATGCGTATTATCAATTTTAGATCACGCTTTTTACCTGTAAAATATGAAATATATTCAAGACCTGCCGCCATTTGTCTATCTTGAGTGCATTTGGATTATAAGTTCTATTTTCAAAATAATACAAGTACCTACGCAATACCAATTTGACAGTTGAAAGTCATGGATGAGTATTATTTAAAAATAGAACCCATAATCCAATACACATACAAGATTTTACAATAGGTCTTGGTATAACGAGTATTTTATAGCGATTTGTTATACAAACGTGCACAGTTGCTTTTTAACCGCGTGCTCAATTTTGATGTCCGAGCAAGCGAAGGATTCTAAAATTGAATAAGAATCCTGCGTTTTAGCGAGGTAATCAAAAAAGTAAGAGGTGAAAAATCTTTGCACTCGAGTGAACACGTAATTTATCATCACACCTCAGCGAAGAAATTACTAAAAGTAAAAAAGAAAATGGCGCGCATAAAGCAAATTAAGTTACGCCAAGAAGGTTCCGAGTCTCCGAGGTTGTATGATAAATTCGGCAGTAAATAGGTTTAATGATTTTTTGAATTCAAAAACCTAGTGCATATACGATGTTCTTAATTCAATTTGCTTTAGGCAATACGCATTTATAATTTAGTAGGATAATGGCAATTCTAGTAACTTACTGCTCACATTTATCGAGTATATCTTCGGAATCTCGGCGGGAGTCTCGCAGAAGTGAGACATTATAAGGTCTGTTGACGTAATACTTTCTACTATGGAGTTCGGGAACCTTATTGATCCCGAAATACATCTGCAAGGAAATAATAAAGGAACAGACATTTTTTTTTATTCATAATACGAGAAGAGTGGTAAAACATGCATAATCAGAATAGAAAATAAACCAGTCAACGAAGTTAAACGAGATAGCTGTATAGGTACTTCATTAGTGGACAAATTAATAAATAGCTCAAATAAATGAAAAAAAAAGTATCATAAAACTGCAAAAAATATTATTCGATTGATTGAGCGTCGTTGGTAAAATACAAATCTTAGAAATTTACTAAAAAAATTTATAACATTTCATACAAAGAGATCTGCGGGGATATCTACCATTAAAGTCGAGAAATATTTATTTTATTTATTATCTACCTAATAATACATATTGTAAATCCTAACAATATTATTTCAAACTCGATCTTTTGTGGCAATAGGCATCTGCAACTTTCTTTTGTTCGATATATCTTTCATACTTGTGTTGTTACAAAATACTTACTGCGTCAGGACATTTTTATAAGAAAGACATCTCAAATGCACCACGGTTCCATCGACGCTTGAAGCGGTGAGGCGAACTGATCTCCTCAGGTCTTGGTAACCTTACATAAAAAAATATTTATTGCACATGATAGTGTTGTCTCGATTTTCTATAATATTTATTTATTTCACTGTTTGCACGCCGACACGCGTCATACGAGTTTTCGTCGAAAGCGAAATATCGGGCATCAAACCAATAAACTGTAGTGATTCGTCTTAATTATAGTTGTCCCAATTTATTTGTATACATTTTAATGTATCTATGTATTAATATAATGTTAAAAACAATAAATAAAAAGTAAAATCTAACAAACATATGTTTACTTTTTAAAGTCATAGCGAATCGTATTTTGCAGACCTAAGCGTCAGTGTGACGCAATCGACGCAAGGTGCAAATTTAGCTTATGGTCGAGTAGTACATTCAATTCAATTCCAAAATTTCTTTAATTAGTTGTATCATCATTTTGATATGCCTTAAAGCTGTGATAAGCATTGTATAACCTAATAATAATAATAAAAGCTTATATTATATTAATCGAACTTAATGCTAAATAGAATCTACCAGCTAACCTTCACTCCAATCCCTTTCCTTCAGTCCTTGGGTTTGGAGGTAGACGCTCTTGTCTGTGGTTCCTTCCTCGTCGTACGCTTCGAAGCGACCTTGCATTGAGCCGAATTGCAGCCAGCCACCATCTTTGTTTTTACCTCTGAAAAAGAAATAAAATAAATATATACTGGCGGACATCTTACACAGGGCAGTCAAGCCCCAAATTAAGCAAAGCTTGACTTATAGGAATCAGTCCCCCTATTTAAATATTCGTCAACGTTCCGCCAGAATTTATCTCTTTTGGTCAAATTTCTGAATAATAATATGTTGAAATAGGGGCGCTTGGCTTACTTTAGTAGCATGGATCACGCTCACGGATTCGAATCTGGTAATATTTGTCCCTACCTCCGAATACTGCTCTAAAACCTGTACCTATGCCGAAACAATGCTTGAGTCCGAGTCAAGCCTCAAGCCTTAAATTTTTAAGTGGCACCTAATAAAAAAGTTCTAGTAATCAGTTCTTAGTTAACAACCGGTCAGATGGTTCATCACGAAAGCTACCATAATAGTACATTATGATATAAGTAATAATATATATAATAATAATAATTTTATTTCAGAAAAAATCCAATTTGTTAGTAGCACACAAAACTAGAACTAATGTTAGTAAATACAAAATATAATTATAATTACTGATATGTTGGATCCATACTTCAACAGTCACTCTTCTCACTTCTCACTGGGTCACTAAGTGGGCAACCGGTACCAGTTTTGCCATGCAGTGACTGAAGAAGCCTGAATCCAACCTATCAGCTACCACAGCTAGCATGCCGTTGGTGCTGCCGCGGATGCGGCTCATTAGCGACGCGGTTCTACTGCGCATGATTGCGTAGAAGTCATTAATCCTGGCATCCGCGAACATGCCTGATGCGCTGCAGAAACGCGGCAGCCCCAACAGCATCCTGAAGCCGTTGTTATATTGGACTCGTAGGGCACTGTAGGCCTTCTGCTTATGCCTAAACCACAGGTTGCACGTGTAGAAATTTTGACAATATGCCTGGAATAAAGTCACTTTGACTGCGGCAGAACAACGTGCGAACCTGCGAGCCAGCATATTGCATCTAACCGACAATGCCCTACGTTCCCTCTCGATGTCCATGTCATCTGACATATCATTGGTTACCCAGTGGCCCAGGTACTTAAACTCCTTAACCCACGTGAGTGGAGTTCCACTTAGCGACACTGGAGGGACATCGTAAGTCTTACTCCCAGCTTTAAATAGCATCACTTCACTTTTTGTTTCATTGTACCTGAGCCCATGGGCCCCCGCATAAGTTTCACAAACCCGCAGCAGTTGTCTGAGAGCATTAATCGAAGGACTTAGCAGAACCATGTCATCTGCGTAGCTTAAATTGTTAACCATCGTACCGTTAATCGAGCATCCGACTTTAGTTCCACTAAGTTCCCCGACCAAACGATTGATGTACAGATTGAAGAGCCTCGGAGATGAAATCCCCCCTTGCCGTACCCCACACTCCAATCTGTACTCATCCGAAAACGAATCAGCCCACCTCACCGTGTTACTTTGGTTTTCGTACCAGTATCGAAATATATACACTAGATCTTTTGGCAGGCTTGTGTCACTCAAAAGCTTTTCCCAGAGTATGTCATACGAAAAGTGCGGTAGGTTGAAAATTACAGCCGAGGCGTTAATCAGTTTCATTCAATTTCATTCAGTCTCACTCAGTCTCACTCAGTCTCACTCAGTCTCACTCAGTCTCACTCAGTCTCATTCAGTCTCACTCAGTCTCTTTCGGTCTCATTGAGTCTCATTCAGTCTCATTCAGTCTCATTCAGTCTCATTAAGTCTCATTTAGTCTCATTCAGTTTAATTCAGTTTCATTTCATAAATTTAGCAACTTGATAAATCGTGCGTTTTACCTTATTAAAAAGCAACCCGTGCGTTTTACATTACATTACCGCACTAGTACGTAATGGTAATGACATACATAACGATACTGAAATTAGTGAAATAAGAGACCCTTTACGAACAAATGTGTTATAAAAATGCTTAACTCACAGCATCTGACTCCACTCGTGATCGCGCCACGGCTCGTACGCCAATGCTTGCGCTGCTAACTCGGTACTCCAGTCGTCAGGATGGCGGATCACTCGGGACGCAGCGGTCCAGCTGACAATACAAACAAATTAATTTACTGCAAAGGCACATTTGACTTATTTTCGTTACTCTATCACTCTCTCAACTCAACTCTATTAAATCACACACACACTCACATATACATTTATAGGAAAAAGTTGTTAATCGTTTTTGATTGATAGATAAATAGATAGATAACTCTTTATTGATTAACATAACACACTAGGTAAGTAGAATACAGTAGGTATTTAGCTTAAACATATGCTTGGTCAAAACGATTGTACTACGAAAGAGCGACACCCTATTTCATAGGTGTGTTCCAAACCTATGTAAATGTATCCTAAGTTAAGGTTAAAGAATCGAGAAGCACTGGTGGCCCAGTAGTAGCGGCCTCGCTTTTCTGTCCTAAGGTCGTGGGTGTAAATCGTGTACCAGTTTTTCTGTCCAAAAATATATGCAGTACTCTTAAACGGTGAAGGAAAACATCGTGAGGAAACCGGCCTGTTGTAGCCTACAAAGTTCGAAAACTGCACGGTTCGAAAGGAGCCTCTTTCACCACATTTGGTTCGAAAAAAAAGGTGACACTTGAAGAATTTTAACGAAAATACCTAAATATTTTTATTTGAATCCAGTTTTTTCATGTTTTTAAACCATGTTTAGATTTATGCATCTTTCAGTACACCAGTAGGTATTTCGATTCACAGATTTTTGTGAAATGCGAAAGAGTTTTAGGAGTGAGTTTAAATAAAGAACTTTATTGTAGACAATTCCGAGATGCTTGATTACCCACCTACTGATAGATTAGAAAAGATTAGTGTCCTGCAATGGGCAGTATTATCGAACAGGGCGATTTTAGCTTTGTATGGAGTCGAGAAACGCAGAGAGCAAACAATCCTTACATAAGGTTGAGTCTAACGTGCTGGGTGGTATTATCATCTCTAGTCATGAGTCCGTTGTATGTGATTCTCATCCGAAGCGCAGGTTCCAGCACTTGGAACTTCAGACCGTTAGCGCTCCAGCCGTGGTGGTAGTGCTCCCAAGCTCCGACCGACGAGTCGGGATGTTCTGGAATACCAGATTGTTAAAATATAAGCACTCAACGAACACTGACAGATTTATCAATCTTTACCAATCTTAACCCACTGCTGGGCATAGGCCTCTCTTTGCTCTTGCCATTCACCATCTTGGGCTACCCACACAATGTCATCAACCCTCGTTATATCTAGAATTCTAGATAATAAGTAAGATATTTTCAGTTAGACCATTATGCTTAGCTAAGCCGGTATATCTTAAGTTTTGACGGAATTTAGACAGAAATCCTATGGGCTTTCTGCCAAAATTCCGTCAAAACTTAAAATTAGGATCGGAATCGCGTTCAAGAGTAGACCGGCTGGTGAAGTTGTGGCCAAAGGATGGTCTATCTAATGTAAAAAAAAAAGTTATATGTGGTAAACGGTATTGGTTGCACATCTAAATGTATTGTATAATTCCAGCATGCCAGTTTCTAGGGAAATCCTCAGCTAATTCACTGATAAGACTCCTCAAAAGTTTTCAGCTACGCACTCAAAAAACTTACGTGGCAGCACATATCTGGTCCCATCAGGCAGCTTCACAATCAAGTTTATTTCCGACAGTATTTGCCGGTCATACAACATCCTGGTTCCCAAGAAAAGCGCTGTACCATCAGTTGCTGTCGTCCTAACGGTCAAGGCATCCCAACCTTCACTTTTATGGGTTGGTACCACGTTGGAAAATTCACTCGCTTCAGTTGGCCGTAGTGTCTTCTTCCATTGGGATACCACGTACCGAGCGAGTAGCAGCTTTAATGGGTAGTTCCATCCTGTCAATCATCATCATCATCAGCCTAAGAAGTGAATCCTAAGCTGGACATAAGGCTCTCCTTAACATTTCCAGGAAGAACAATACTGAGCTCTGATTCTGTCAATCAAACTCATGGAAACAAAAGTGAAAATAGGATTGCCAAGTGATTTTTCAACTAAGATAACAGACCAAATAGGTTTATGAAGTCTAAATGAACGACTGATTTCGCTATCTAATTAGTCGAGATTAATCTCTTCACTTGGCAGCCGTCACGGCTCAGTTGGTACCCTGCCTTCAGTGCCGTAGACCGTGGGTTCGATCCCCACTGAGAACAAATATGGTGCACATAAATGTTTTTTTTTCTCTGGCTGCGTGTTATACTGTACTCCAAGTATATTAACAAAAACAATATTATTATATCAGCTAAGTATCTGATTCCCATCATACATGCTTTGCTTAGTTTGGGGCTGATAGTGTTGTGTGCATTGTCCACAATATTTATTTATTTATAATTCTATACCTACTGTATACCTACCCAAATAAATTTGCCAACTTCTTTTTGTAATCGTGCAACAAATTATAAACGTCTCAATAATATTAGTTAAATGTCACGATACAATATATTAACAACATAAATTATTTATTACAGTAATAAAATAATTTCAACAAAATATCTCACCCGGTACTTTGTAGTTTCCATGCATCGCCATAGGTAAATCCCTTCTAAACACTAGAAGGTACGCGACTATCGCTGTGGTGATCAACCCAGCTTGAAGAAGAACATCAAACACATCCATACTAAAGAACCACTGGTTCTGTCTTAATCAGCCTTCTCTAAGGTCAATGTCCAGCCGTGATAGTGGTACGAAAACTTGCGACGCCGCGCCAAGAGAATTACAAATGACTGAGTTATCTATGAAGAATCATTATCAATTGATTTACCTACTAAACACCTGCGTTGGCTTGATAATTTTTAATCAGAAATTACAAGGTACCTACGTACCACTATAGTCAGTATCTATCTACCTACGTTGACGACTTTGATTTTTGAGGACGTAGAAAAAAAAAAATTATTTGTCCAGAATATTTATTTATTATTATTATTTACTTTTGATTTGATTTGTATGGCCCACCTGATGTTAAATGGTAACCATCCCCTATAACAATGCATTGCCTGGTAGGCCACGCACGTCTGTCTATGGTTGGTCTATGGCCTCGTAGCTAATGAAACAAATGCACCGATTCGAATGCGGTTTAAAATTGATACTTTTAAGATTGTTCTTAGCAACATGTTTGGTAGAAATCCATGCAGCCGTGTCCCTGCTCAGAGAATATCATCAATAGGCGTTTTAAAATGTTTTATTTTATGTAAAATAACTTTTATATCTCTTGTTAGTATCAACTTACTAAAAAACAGAGCATCGAGACACGCTTCCAATCACTGCACATAAAACTAAATAGATAGCACAGCACAACTCGAGAACAGTACAAACTATTATTTATTATTTTCAGTTCGTAGTGGGCACAAGGTCACGGTCGCAACGATTAAAGTTGATTGAACAGACAAGTGAAGGCACGTGAATACAAAGGTTTCGACTCTATAGTACTCAAAAGTCTGTAAGCCCACTATGAACTAGACTCGAACAGGACAGAGAGAGATGGAAACAGCTGGATGGACGTACTGAAATGGAAACTGATGTGCATCAAACGAAGTAGTATAAGAATAAATCATTGGTATCAACAGTGTGTCCTATAATCTGCAATAAAGTAGTCAAAGAAAAATATTTATCATTAGATTTAACTTCTATGACGACTGTGAGTCACAGTTGCTGAGTTGTGACAATCTACTGTGGTGTCACGGAAGACCAGCTTTGCAGTGCTATAGTTCGGCCGTTCAGAGAATGCGTGTGACAGTTTGATCAGTTAGTCACAGTAAGGGCGCTTGTACACGCTAAGAAAATTTGCCGTTCCTGCGGCAGACAAGACAAATTCTTCGTGTAGACGACAAGAATTTTGTCTTTTCCAGACACGAAAACGCAACAACGTTCGCCGCGTCGTGTCTTGCGCAGATAAGATTTTTTTCGTGCACCGCTGCGAGCAGTGTACACAGTTATTTTCTAGTTACGACACGAATTCTTGGGTAGACCCGGCGTTTTTTCTTAGCGTGTACAAGCGCCCTTAGTCACATAGTTAGTACAGCACTACAAATATAAAGCGCTGACATAACCTTGTAATAGCGCAGTATAGATTTAGAAAAATATTGTATAACAAGTTATTTGACACTCAGTTTGGCACAAAATTATAAAATTCATTGATTATTGATATAATAATGTTGTTTTAATGCTCATCACTTGTTAAAACGGTAAACAACCAGCAAAAATATTTTTATCGTAACTGCAACGCCATTATAAAGTTACGTCGTCAGTTCAATCGCGACGTGTCAGGAACGCATTCTCTGAACGGCCGAACTATACTCGCTACTATAACATATTATGCTGAGTGACGACCTATTTTTATGTCATTGTTACTTGTATAATCTTCCTTGTGTAATACTTGTGTGGCATAAAATAAATATCTTTTGATTTGCATGCAATATGTAAATTAAGTTCAGTCATTAAATCAGCCCTAATAATATGTACTCAAAACCGTTTGTTCCCAATATAGTTATTTTGACCTACCGGGAATTTGTGATACGAAAAAAGCACACACTATCACAGAACTACTGGGATATTTTTTTCTTACTAAATCCACTACAATTTAAAAGTAATAATTGATTCTTAGTGGTACCTATAAGTTTCAACAAACATGATTTGTTAAAATCTGATTTGAAATTAAAAAAAGTGGATACTTTTTGGGAAAACATTTTTATTTCATAATTTCATTTCATTCATTTCTAGCCATTATAGTATACAAAACATAACTTTTAAAAGCAAGCTTTTTCAATTTCTAAATATACAATAACATTATTATTTAGATAAAAAGCTACAGAACGTTCTTAAGTACATCCAAATTTAAATTTTTTAGTTGTATGGAATAATCATTATTAGTTTGTTTTAATATTAGACTTTTAATTTATTATAAACTGGGTTTTGGCCAATAAGCGCGCAGGCACTCAACCTATTTTACTTGTCTATCAATAGTCTTTTATAATTTTATCAATACTCAACTTAAAAAAAAAATAGTAACAGTTCATAATTATTATGGTATTTCAAATTGTTTGTCACAGTCACAATACAAATACGCTCTAATATTTCTCTAGCTTTTCTAACTGATGTATTCCTAAAACAGTAACTAGTTTTAAATGCAATTCATTTTATTATTTAGTATAGTCATAATAGGAAAACATCGCCTCCGATTAGTTTCTTAATAGTGCCTGTTTCACCATTTCAGAATAACGCTATTCGCCAGATAATAATCAAATCAAAAAGAGATGGTTCATGAAGCTATAGAGCCCGCGCTAGATCTGTGTACACCAATCATAAATACAGCTTAGCAAAATAAAATTCAGTTTAAATTGTTATTTTTCTTTAATTTTACTTCGTTTACTTGTACATAAAGATTTTCTTGACCAACGAGAGCAACACAACGTACCAAAAACATGGTGGACCGTCATGACATGGACATGACGGTAGTAGTAATGTCATTTTGACAACTCACGCTGTCAATTAGCATGACATCGACACTTATTTGTGGCACTCACTGCGGTAAAACTGTCGTAACGGCGCCTTTTGGTATTGCACCAATACAAAAAATCAACAACTGTTGAACATTTTTGTACAAAGTTCTTGTTTACAAATTCATAAATTTAGTATTTTTGTGGTAATCTTCATTATTAACCGTATTTTTCTTACAAGTGTACATAGCGCTGGCGCATTATGAAATACCTCTTTTCTCTAGCTTTTCTAACTGATGTAAAGTATAGTTATTTCTTAACCATTCGCTAGTTTTAAATGTAATTAATTTTAATATTTTGAAAAGTCATAATAGGTAAACATTAGCCTCCGATTAGTTTCTATACAGTGCCTGTTTCACCATTTCAGAATAACGCTATTCGCCAGATAATAATCAAATCTAAAATCATTTACTTTGCCACAAATAAGAATAGTATATTATACGAGAATTAACAATACTCTACTTTAAACTCGTCAAAACAAAAATGTAAGAACTTTTATGTGACGAATAGCGTGACTGAAACTTCTTATTTTTACAAAGAATTATATTTTAAACAAATAAATAAGTTATACATTGTATTGGACAAGCTCTTGGCATCATAATCGAAATCCTAAAAATAAATAGTTTAAACAACCAAGCACCTGTATTATATTGTAAAAATATTTTTCTAGCTAGACATATAATAAAAATAAATTTCTAATTAAATGTATTATATCTAGTAATGTCTCAAGATTAAAATAATATTAGAATTTATCTTTATTTTTTGTGATGTCGTTGATTCTCTGACTATTGTCAATATTATTATAAGGACAAAAATCCATTTCCGAAAACTGATGGTGCGTTTTTTATTTGTTGTGCTTTTTTCAGAATCAGATCTAGCCAAAATCAGTCTATTTTTCATAGTAAGGTGGTGTATTTTTCAATGTAAAAACTACATAATTAGCCTCGATGCTCAGAGGAAATAATGAGATCCGAAAGAGCACCCTATGGATACTTCGCAACATTCACCAATATTAATTTTTAACTCCAATAAAACAAAACGAATCTCAAATGTCAGCGCATCATTACTTCTCATTCATAAAATATTAATATTAGCTACCTTTAATTCCTCCTCTTTTTACCTTTATAGGCTACATACGCACTATACGGTTACCTGCAATGCGGCTAGCCGTCCGGTTGACCGCAAGCATAATTATGTACGAAAGATTCATTTCTATGCGCACTGCGATGCGGCTACCCGCAGACCGCTCCGGTCGCTCGGGCTGCGGCTGCGGCCAGAGTGACGGCCACCCGGATGGTTGCTATACTCACTGCGCGGCTCAGTCTGCGGCTGCCGCATTGCGGGTAACCGCATAGTGCGTATGTACCCTTATAGTGTCGCCGCATACGGTCATCTAGCCACAACCACAAAACGCTGGCACCGACATATTTCCGATACGTCGGTGCCAGCGTTTTTTCTAGTCCTAAATTAAGCAGAGCTTGAACCATGGGAACCAGATAGCTGATATAATACTTAGACACATTTTTTATATACATTTATTTTGTATGCATACTTAGAATACAATAGAACACCCAGACAGAGAACAAACATCTGCGTTCGCCACACAAATATTTGTTCTCGGTGGGGCGATCCCCAATAGTAAATATGTAGTAGGAAAAAATAGTAACTCTGCCTTCTGTGCAATTGAAGGCAGAGTTACTATCAACAGAGCTGAGAGGCCAGTCTTGTAGTCCAGTTTTATGGCGTGTGGCGGCTACCGGCGTCAACCGTGTGCGGTGTCCATATTAAATATTATGAAAACTACAGTAAATATGCCAGTGGCAGCGTTTTGTGGTTGTGGCCAGAGGCCCGTATGCGGGAACACTTATTTTTCGACATAGCAAGCAAATAACAGATATTTTTACTGCAATCAATTGAACAATTTCATGTAAAAATACCTGGATATTGCAGCCTCATGACAGAACATTTATTCATCTTTCTGTTTGATTGGTTCTAATGCCTCGGGATTCTCATCCATACTGCCTGCCGTGTCTGTGCGAGACTTGTCCACTGGGTACAACCTGAAAACCATGAAAATGTAAGAAATACTATAAACATAAGGTCATACATAAAGTCAATCTTTCCTGGAAAAAAATCAGGAAACAAATATTCTGCTTGAAAAACTATTAGACTCCAGAATTATATTGTCGTAAATGTGTTCTGTTTTTGTTGGCTTTTCTAGATTGCAAAAAACTGGCTTAATTGAAACCATGACAGATGGGAAACACAACACGTTTTTGATCAAAAATTATTTAAGCATACACCTCTAATAATATAGCAACATTATCCTACCATAAACCAAATTAAAAGATTTTTTAGAATCTGATGTTTTCCGATAATATTTTGTAGTATCGGCGTTGGTTGCTAGCCAACCAGCATAATATGCTGTGGGAGAGTCAGTTTTGCGACGCACAAAGCTCACCTCTGTAATTTAGGGATATGTTGTTTTAAATTGGTAGTGTGAGTTTTACTTAAAAAAAGTTTTTTTTTCTTTTTCTTTATTTTTTTCTTTTTTTATCGTGTTCATAAATTCATCATCAGCCTGTAAAAGACCAGTTATAGCGTGTATGAATAAGAACAAATAAACTCACCATCTCTGATACAAATAGACCAAGAACACCAAATCATCTCTGAAGCAAGCGACGCGGTGAGCCGTCGGCATAGTGATTATAAAGGCGAAGACATCGTCAATAAACGTGTTGAACGCCTTGTACATAAAGGCTCGCCAGGGTAGTGCCGCTACGGAGCGCAGGCGGTAGTTCACGAACA
Organism: Thera britannica; assembly: GCA_939531255.2. Taxonomy (NCBI): domain Eukaryota; kingdom Metazoa; phylum Arthropoda; class Insecta; order Lepidoptera; family Geometridae; genus Thera; species Thera britannica. The sequence goes on along the minus strand of OW618046.2, from coordinate 11,549,668 downwards.
GCTGGGGTAGCATGAAGAGGAAGCCGAACGCGTACACGCCGTTTACTATACTGTGTAGCGCCCATGAGTACCAACTGGAAGGAATATACTTGCTCTTAGCGATATGGCCGCCAATAGTACCTTTATTTGTAATGTTTATTTTAAATGTATTTTTTTTTTTTTGAGAGCACTGGTGGTATAGTGGTAGTGGCCCCGCCTTCCTATCAGAAGGTCGTGGGCTCAAATCCACTCGTGTACCAATGAGTTTTTCTGTCGAAACATTTATGTGCACTATGCCAGTACTCTCAAAACGGTGAAGGAAAACATTGTGAGGAAAGCGGCGTGTTGTAGAACCTAAAAAAGTTCGAGCAACACGTGTCAAGGGTCACGCAAAAAGGGACCACCAGCGGCCTACTTGCGGAAAAACCTGCCCGCACATCAAGTGCGCATGATAAAAACTTGCCGAAATGTATTATTTTGTGTACAATAAAGTATTAATCTATCGATCTATCTATCTTGTTTTCGAAATTTAGAGTATGGAGTGGTTTGTGAAAAGTTTATTGGTCTGTTAAATAGTTTTTTGTGATCATACGGTTTCATACAAAACAAGAAGTTATTTTAGATCAAAAATATTTTTCCATTTATGTGTACTGTACTGTTTAGCGACCATGAGTACCAACTAAAATACAAACCTTTTTTTTTTTATTTAGAATGTGGAGTGGATTGTGAAAGGTTGATTGATCTGTTAAATCGGTTTTTTATTGTAATAAATTTTCAAGATTTTTTTACTACAGATAGACCATAGATAGACCATCCTTTGGCTACAACCTGATGGTAAGCGACGATGTAGCCGACGATGGAGCAGGATGGCTCTTGGCTTGAAGAAAGATCAATTAAGAGGAACATACAAAACAGGAAGTTATTTTAGATTAAAAATATTTTTGTCGAACCCCGTACCGAAAACACGCCGGTTGTTTCCGATCGTAACCATCCTTTCATTTATTACAAAAAAAAAAGATTTACCAGACCAATTAAAAAGCAGAGGCTTTTTTTTTAAATATACAAGCTCTGTTAGATAGTGTTGTGTGAATATTTATTTAGATTAAGAAATTATCAGACACATTAGGATTAATTTCATGTAATTTCATTGATCCATAGATTAATTCAGTTTTGAGGACAGTTTATATAACAGAAGTTGTGGCAGACATTTCATCATTAAAATTAAATAATAAAACTAGTGTTAATAAGCTTATGCTACTAAGTTGTAGTTGTTCAGACTATCCATCAATGCTTATCTTATAATGCCAACATACATAGATAATTCTTAATAACCCTCATTGCTAATTGCTCGTGCGTTGCAGATACATATTTTAGTGCCGCATAAACGATTTGGCACGTTCCATGCATAAAGTTGTTCTACATTTCCATTTCACAGTTAGTATTTACAGCGCATGTTAAACAGAATAAAGAGTTTCTAATACATTTTAGTCTAAATTGGCAAATTCATCATCCGCACTTATTGTGCGGACTGGTTTCCGCAAGTAGGCCGTTGGCGGGCTCTTTTTGCGTGACGCTTGACACGTGTAGCTCGAACTTTTTTAGGTTCTACGACACGCCGGTTTTCTCATGATGTTTTCCTTCACCGTTGAGAGTACTGCCATAGTGCACATTAAATTTTTCTACAGTAAAACTCATTGGTATACGATTGGATTTGAACCCACGACCTTAGGATCGGAAGGCGGGGTCGCTACCACTAGACCACCAGTGCTTTCCAGCAGCTGCACCAGTACTGCGCCAGTGTTAAACATCTTGAGGAAACCGGCATGAGATAGGTCATAAAAAAAAATCGAGAAGTCTCTTTTTGAGGCGCACTTAAAATCCTTTCACTACACTTCGAATGAACTAGTGAAGCGGACTATTAATTAAGTAATAAAGAATTATGTAGTAGATTTTGTGGCCCTAATAGGTTTGATGATAACAATCACCTAGCTGCCAATATATTACTTTTTATACGAGACCAATAACATCTATAATTACTTCATATACGGGATGCTCACCTCTTATGCGGTTCGTAGATCAGCGAGTAAACAGCTCCGGCCCCGCAAAGCGGGTACAGCAGCATGGAGAGGTACCGCATCGCTTCAGCATCGGCCTTCGCGGTTGACTGCTCACCGGCGTCTGCGCTCGCGTCCCGCCAGATCCGGACCTTCCAGCCGGTGAAGGAAACCCGCAGGTGGAGAACCTTCTTCACCTTCCATAGCTGTGGACATTTAAATAATGTTGGTACTGAGGGGCCGTTCAAGTATTACGTAAGCACTATGTGGGGGCGGAGGGTCTATGTATTGCTTATTTTGGTTGACATGGGGGGTAGGGGAGTCTAGATGATGATTACGTCATCGGTAGTAAAATTACTTTTTTACACGAATGGCAACCCTTACATACATTGTCTTTGCTTGAAAACGAACGCATTTTCGGGGATTCCCGCAAATAATGCATATGTTTAGGCACTCGCTTCTTCAAATCATTGTTCTTATTGAGTCATGAAAGAGCGGGATCTCCTAACACAGGTATTTATATACTTAAAAGGAGATCTCAAACGCATGTAATGTCACAATAGATTAAGTTACTGAATAAACATTTGATTTGATTTGGAAAGTAACACAACTTCTTTCGTGTCACTGGTTCTTTCGAGCCAAGTGTGATGAAAGGATTTTTAAGTGCGCCGCAAAGTTTCGTGCACTTGAAACATATTTTCGAACTATTTACGTTCTACGACATGCCGGTTTTTTCACGATGTTTTCCTTCACCGTTTGAGAGCACTGGCATAGTGTACATAAATTTTTGGGCAGCAAAACTCATTGGTCATGGATGGGAAGGCGGGGCCGCTACCACTAGCCCACCAGCGCTCTCTTAACACAACTTATTACAAAGCACGTAGCCACGTTCATTGTAGATGTATGTAAATATAAGGTTTCTTTCTGTAGCAACGGAGGGTGGTGTCACGGAAGACCGGCGCTATAGTAGCACACGCTATTATAGCATATTTTAATGGCATTGTTCCTTTTTATTGTTAAATCCTTGTTAATACTATTGCTATGTGACGTTTGACGTTAAATAATTATCATTTGATTTGATGTCAGAATCGTAGCGAATGGAAATCCTTGGTTTCTGCCTTGCCTACCCGAACAGGAAACAGGCGTGACTTAAGGAAGTACGTATTCAGGAGGGATGAGTATGAATGTGAAAGGATATGTAGGTAGAGGTAGGCTGAAGATGGATGAACTGTGTGAAAGATGATATGGTCACGAATGAATACAGAGATAAGAGGAGAACATGTTTTGCCGATATTGCCGATTAAGATGAAAGTACATACCTCAATAACAGCACTAATCCCAGCCGGTACAAGCACGAGCATAGAAGTCTGCTCGTCCACCAGGTAGAAGAATATGACGAACTGTGAGAACGCTCGCCAGAACACAGTGCGGGCTGACAGTCCTGCGAGCGATTGCTTACGACGCCAGAAGGATACATCGTTCTTGAATGCTAGGAAGTCGAATAGCAGCTGCAAGCAAATTATTTGAAATTGTAAAAACGGGGGTCATCTAAATATATAAAACTCTTTCGTTACTGACTGACTGACTGACTGACTGACTGACTGACTGACTGACTGACAATCAACGCACAGCCTAAACCGTTAGTCCTAGAAGCATGAAACTTGGAGGGTATGTTCCTCTTATAACGTAGAGGTGTACTAAGAAAGGAAATTGGAAAATTATTTCCCGAAGAGGAGAAAAAGGGGAAAAATGGTTTAAAGAAAAATCAACGCACAGCCTAAACCATTAGTCTTAGAAGCATGAAACTTGGAGGGTATGTTCCTCTTATAACGTAGAGGTGTACTAAGAAAGGAAATTGGAAAATTATTTCCCGAAGAGGAGAAAAAGGGGAAAAATGGTTTAAAGAAAAATCAACGCACAGCCTAAACCATTAGTCCTAGAAGCATGAAACTTGGAAGATGTGTTGCTCTTATAGAGCAAAGATGCATTAAGAAAGAAAATCGGAAAACTATTTCCCTAAAAGAAGAAAAAAAGGAAAAAAGTTTCATGAAAATTCACAAAAAAATTGCTTTACAAAATACGCAAAAAAACAGTAAAAAAAAATGTGCTACCGCAGCATCTGTCACCAAATTTGAATACACACAAAAGCTTACATAAACCCCACCGTAACCACTAAGACAAAATCGCGGAAAACACCTATCACCCGAAACTAAACACCGCACCGCTTCAAAAAACGGCTAAAGTACATGCTCAAAACTATGGTAACCAGCTGGTCATGTCAAATTAAAAAAATCTGATTCGATTATACACCAACACGCAGACGAAACCCTAAATTAGCCACTAATATAACATAAAATCACAAGAAATTGCTTTACAAAATACGCAAAAAAAAACCATTAAAAAATTTTCAGCTACCGCAGCATCTGTCACCAGGTTTGAATACACACAAAGGTTTACATAAACCCCACCGTAACCACTAAGACAAAATCGCGGAAAACACCTATCATACCGAAACTAAACACCGCAACGCTTCAAAAAACGGCTAAAGTACATGCTCAAAACTATTGTAACCAGCTGGTCATGTCAAATTAAAAAAATCTGATTCGATTATACACCAACACGCAGACGAAACCCTAAATTAACCACTAATCTAAATATATAAAACTCTTTCGTTACTGACTGACTGACTGACTGACTGACTGACTGACTGACTGACTGACAATCAACGCACAGCCTAAACCGTTAGTCCTAGAAGCATGAAACTTGGAGGGTATGTTCCTCTTATAACGTAGAGGTGTACTAAGAAAGGAAATTGGAAAATTATTTCCCGAAGAGGAGAAAAAGGGGAAAAATGGTTTAAAGAAAAATCAACGCACAGCCTAAACCATTAGTCTTAGAAGCATGAAACTTGGAGGGTATGTTCCTCTTATAACGTAGAGGTGTACTAAGAAAGGAAATTGGAAAATTATTTCCCGAAGAGGAGAAAAAGGGGAAAAATGGTTTAAAGAAAAATCAACGCACAGCCTAAACCATTAGTCCTAGAAGCATGAAACTTGGAAGATGTGTTGCTCTTATAGAGCAAAGATGCATTAAGAAAGAAAATCGGAAAACTATTTCCCTAAAAGAAGAAAAAAAGGAAAAAAGTTTCATGAAAATTCACAAAAAAATTGCTTTACAAAATACGCAAAAAAACAGTAAAAAAAAATGTGCTACCGCAGCATCTGTCACCAAATTTGAATACACACAAAAGCTTACATAAACCCCACCGTAACCACTAAGACAAAATCGCGGAAAACACCTATCACCCGAAACTAAACACCGCACCGCTTCAAAAAACGGCTAAAGTACATGCTCAAAACTATGGTAACCAGCTGGTCATGTCAAATTAAAAAAATCTGATTCGATTATACACCAACACGCAGACGAAACCCTAAATTAGCCACTAATATAACATAAAATCACAAGAAATTGCTTTACAAAATACGCAAAAAAAAACCATTAAAAAATTTTCAGCTACCGCAGCATCTGTCACCAGGTTTGAATACACACAAAGGTTTACATAAACCCCACCGTAACCACTAAGACAAAATCGCGGAAAACACCTATCATACCGAAACTAAACACCGCAACGCTTCAAAAAACGGCTAAAGTACATGCTCAAAACTATTGTAACCAGCTGGTCATGTCAAATTAAAAAAATCTGATTCGATTATACACCAACACGCAGACGAAACCCTAAATTAACCACTAATATAACATAAAATCACAAGAAATTGCTTTACAAAATACGCAAAAAAAACCATTAAAAAATTTTCAGCTACCGCAGCATCTGTCACCAGGTTTGAATACACACAAAGGTTTACATAAACCCCACCGTAACCACTAAGACAAAATCGCGGAAAACACCTATCATACCGAAACTAAACACCGCAACGCTTCAAAAAACGGCTAAAGTACATGCTCTAAACTATTGTAACCAGCTGGTAATGTCAAATTAAAAAAATCTGATTTGATTATACACCAACACGCATACGAAACCCTAAATTAGCCACTAATATAACATAAAATCACAAAAAATGGCTTTACAAAATACGCAAAAAAAAAACCATTAAAAAATTTTCAGCTACCGCAGCATCTATCACCAGGTTTGAATACACACAAAGGTTTACAAAAAAACCAATGACAACCACTTAGACAAAATTGCGGGAATCATCTATCATACTTAAACTAAACACCGCTAAAAAAAAATCGGCTACAACAGCACTTGCCTTCAAATTAAAATACACTCTAAAGTACATGCTCAAAACTATAGTAACCAGCAGTTGGTTATGTCAAATTAAAAAATCTGAATCGATTATACACCAACACGCATACGAAACCCCAAATTAGCTACTAATATAACATAAAATCACAAAAAATAGCTTTACAAAATACGCAAAAAAACAATAAAAAAAATTCAGCTACCGCAGCATTTGTCACCAGGTTTTAATACACACAAATGTTTACAAAAAAACCGATGATAACCACCAAGACAAAATCGCGGGAATCATCTATCATACTTAAACTAAACACCGCTGAAAAAAAACGGCCACAACAGCACTCGCCTTCAAATTCAAATACACTCTAAAGTACAAGCTCAAAACGATGGTAACTTGCATTTGATCATGTCAAACTAAAACAACAAGATTCGATTATACACCAACGAATACGATAGCCCAAATTAGCCCCTAAAACAAAATCACGAAAAAAAGCTTTACAAAATACGCAAAAAAACATTTAAAAAATTCAGCTACCGCAGCATCTGTCACCAGGTTTGAATACACACAAAGGTTTGTTACAAAAAACCCCATGATAACCACTAAGACAAAATCGCGGGAAGCACCTATCATACCAAAACTAAACACAGCTGAAAAAAATCGGCTACAACAGAATTTACAATCTTTCGAACACACTATAGTTTTGAATGCAAACTCAAAACTAAGGTAACCAGCACTTGCTCATGTAAAACCAACGCATACATAACCCAACTTAGCCACTAAGACAAATTCACGAAAAATAACTCTCAAAAAATACGCAAAAAACAGTGAAAACATATCAATAGCTGTCCGCTTTCCACCATAAAATAGTTTCTTTTAAACGAACTCAAACTATATATTTATACTAACCACGCGGACGAAGTCGCGGGTGACAGCTAGTATAACATAAAATCACAAGAAATTGCTTTACAAAATACGCAAAAAAAACCATTAAAAAATTTTCAGCTACCGCAGCATCTGTCACCAGGTTTGAATACACACAAAGGTTTACATAAACCCCACCGTAACCACTAAGACAAAATCGCGGAAAACACCTATCATACCGAAACTAAACACCGCAACGCTTCAAAAAACGGCTAAAGTACATGCTCTAAACTATTGTAACCAGCTGGTAATGTCAAATTAAAAAAATCTGATTTGATTATACACCAACACGCATACGAAACCCTAAATTAGCCACTAATATAACATAAAATCACAAAAAATGGCTTTACAAAATACGCAAAAAAAAAACCATTAAAAAATTTTCAGCTACCGCAGCATCTATCACCAGGTTTGAATACACACAAAGGTTTACAAAAAAACCAATGACAACCACTTAGACAAAATTGCGGGAATCATCTATCATACTTAAACTAAACACCGCTAAAAAAAAATCGGCTACAACAGCACTTGCCTTCAAATTAAAATACACTCTAAAGTACATGCTCAAAACTATAGTAACCAGCAGTTGGTTATGTCAAATTAAAAAATCTGAATCGATTATACACCAACACGCATACGAAACCCCAAATTAGCTACTAATATAACATAAAATCACAAAAAATAGCTTTACAAAATACGCAAAAAAACAATAAAAAAAATTCAGCTACCGCAGCATTTGTCACCAGGTTTTAATACACACAAATGTTTACAAAAAAACCGATGATAACCACCAAGACAAAATCGCGGGAATCATCTATCATACTTAAACTAAACACCGCTGAAAAAAAACGGCCACAACAGCACTCGCCTTCAAATTCAAATACACTCTAAAGTACAAGCTCAAAACGATGGTAACTTGCATTTGATCATGTCAAACTAAAACAACAAGATTCGATTATACACCAACGAATACGATAGCCCAAATTAGCCCCTAAAACAAAATCACGAAAAAAAGCTTTACAAAATACGCAAAAAAACATTTAAAAAATTCAGCTACCGCAGCATCTGTCACCAGGTTTGAATACACACAAAGGTTTGTTACAAAAAACCCCATGATAACCACTAAGACAAAATCGCGGGAAGCACCTATCATACCAAAACTAAACACAGCTGAAAAAAATCGGCTACAACAGAATTTACAATCTTTCGAACACACTATAGTTTTGAATGCAAACTCAAAACTAAGGTAACCAGCACTTGCTCATGTAAAACCAACGCATACATAACCCAACTTAGCCACTAAGACAAATTCACGAAAAATAACTCTCAAAAAATACGCAAAAAACAGTGAAAACATATCAATAGCTGTCCGCTTTCCACCATAAAATAGTTTCTTTTAAACGAACTCAAACTATATATTTATACTAACCACGCGGACGAAGTCGCGGGTGACAGCTAGTATAACATAAAATCACAAAAAATGGCTTTACAAAATACGCAAAAAAAAAACCATTAAAAAATTTTCAGCTACCGCAGCATCTATCACCAGGTTTGAATACACACAAAGGTTTACAAAAAAACCAATGACAACCACTTAGACAAAATTGCGGGAATCATCTATCATACTTAAACTAAACACCGCTAAAAAAAAATCGGCTACAACAGCACTTGCCTTCAAATTAAAATACACTCTAAAGTACATGCTCAAAACTATAGTAACCAGCAGTTGGTTATGTCAAATTAAAAAATCTGAATCGATTATACACCAACACGCATACGAAACCCCAAATTAGCTACTAATCTAAATATATAAAACTCTTTCGTTACTGACTGACTGACTGACTGACTGACTGACTGACTGACTGACTGACAATCAACGCACAGCCTAAACCGTTAGTCCTAGAAGCATGAAACTTGGAGGGTATGTTCCTCTTATAACGTAGAGGTGTACTAAGAAAGGAAATTGGAAAATTATTTCCCGAAGAGGAGAAAAAGGGGAAAAATGGTTTAAAGAAAAATCAACGCACAGCCTAAACCATTAGTCTTAGAAGCATGAAACTTGGAGGGTATGTTCCTCTTATAACGTAGAGGTGTACTAAGAAAGGAAATTGGAAAATTATTTCCCGAAGAGGAGAAAAAGGGGAAAAATGGTTTAAAGAAAAATCAACGCACAGCCTAAACCATTAGTCCTAGAAGCATGAAACTTGGAAGATGTGTTGCTCTTATAGAGCAAAGATGCATTAAGAAAGAAAATCGGAAAACTATTTCCCTAAAAGAAGAAAAAAAGGAAAAAAGTTTCATGAAAATTCACAAAAAAATTGCTTTACAAAATACGCAAAAAAACAGTAAAAAAAAATGTGCTACCGCAGCATCTGTCACCAAATTTGAATACACACAAAAGCTTACATAAACCCCACCGTAACCACTAAGACAAAATCGCGGAAAACACCTATCACCCGAAACTAAACACCGCACCGCTTCAAAAAACGGCTAAAGTACATGCTCAAAACTATGGTAACCAGCTGGTCATGTCAAATTAAAAAAATCTGATTCGATTATACACCAACACGCAGACGAAACCCTAAATTAGCCACTAATATAACATAAAATCACAAGAAATTGCTTTACAAAATACGCAAAAAAAAACCATTAAAAAATTTTCAGCTACCGCAGCATCTGTCACCAGGTTTGAATACACACAAAGGTTTACATAAACCCCACCGTAACCACTAAGACAAAATCGCGGAAAACACCTATCATACCGAAACTAAACACCGCAACGCTTCAAAAAACGGCTAAAGTACATGCTCAAAACTATTGTAACCAGCTGGTCATGTCAAATTAAAAAAATCTGATTCGATTATACACCAACACGCAGACGAAACCCTAAATTAACCACTAATATAACATAAAATCACAAGAAATTGCTTTACAAAATACGCAAAAAAAACCATTAAAAAATTTTCAGCTACCGCAGCATCTGTCACCAGGTTTGAATACACACAAAGGTTTACATAAACCCCACCGTAACCACTAAGACAAAATCGCGGAAAACACCTATCATACCGAAACTAAACACCGCAACGCTTCAAAAAACGGCTAAAGTACATGCTCTAAACTATTGTAACCAGCTGGTAATGTCAAATTAAAAAAATCTGATTTGATTATACACCAACACGCATACGAAACCCTAAATTAGCCACTAATATAACATAAAATCACAAAAAATGGCTTTACAAAATACGCAAAAAAAAAACCATTAAAAAATTTTCAGCTACCGCAGCATCTATCACCAGGTTTGAATACACACAAAGGTTTACAAAAAAACCAATGACAACCACTTAGACAAAATTGCGGGAATCATCTATCATACTTAAACTAAACACCGCTAAAAAAAAATCGGCTACAACAGCACTTGCCTTCAAATTAAAATACACTCTAAAGTACATGCTCAAAACTATAGTAACCAGCAGTTGGTTATGTCAAATTAAAAAATCTGAATCGATTATACACCAACACGCATACGAAACCCCAAATTAGCTACTAATATAACATAAAATCACAAAAAATAGCTTTACAAAATACGCAAAAAAACAATAAAAAAAATTCAGCTACCGCAGCATTTGTCACCAGGTTTTAATACACACAAATGTTTACAAAAAAACCGATGATAACCACCAAGACAAAATCGCGGGAATCATCTATCATACTTAAACTAAACACCGCTGAAAAAAAACGGCCACAACAGCACTCGCCTTCAAATTCAAATACACTCTAAAGTACAAGCTCAAAACGATGGTAACTTGCATTTGATCATGTCAAACTAAAACAACAAGATTCGATTATACACCAACGAATACGATAGCCCAAATTAGCCCCTAAAACAAAATCACGAAAAAAAGCTTTACAAAATACGCAAAAAAACATTTAAAAAATTCAGCTACCGCAGCATCTGTCACCAGGTTTGAATACACACAAAGGTTTGTTACAAAAAACCCCATGATAACCACTAAGACAAAATCGCGGGAAGCACCTATCATACCAAAACTAAACACAGCTGAAAAAAATCGGCTACAACAGAATTTACAATCTTTCGAACACACTATAGTTTTGAATGCAAACTCAAAACTAAGGTAACCAGCACTTGCTCATGTAAAACCAACGCATACATAACCCAACTTAGCCACTAAGACAAATTCACGAAAAATAACTCTCAAAAAATACGCAAAAAACAGTGAAAACATATCAATAGCTGTCCGCTTTCCACCATAAAATAGTTTCTTTTAAACGAACTCAAACTATATATTTATACTAACCACGCGGACGAAGTCGCGGGTGACAGCTAGTATAACATAAAATCACAAAAAATAGCTTTACAAAATACGCAAAAAAACAATAAAAAAAATTCAGCTACCGCAGCATTTGTCACCAGGTTTTAATACACACAAATGTTTACAAAAAAACCGATGATAACCACCAAGACAAAATCGCGGGAATCATCTATCATACTTAAACTAAACACCGCTGAAAAAAAACGGCCACAACAGCACTCGCCTTCAAATTCAAATACACTCTAAAGTACAAGCTCAAAACGATGGTAACTTGCATTTGATCATGTCAAACTAAAACAACAAGATTCGATTATACACCAACGAATACGATAGCCCAAATTAGCCCCTAAAACAAAATCACGAAAAAAAGCTTTACAAAATACGCAAAAAAACATTTAAAAAATTCAGCTACCGCAGCATCTGTCACCAGGTTTGAATACACACAAAGGTTTGTTACAAAAAACCCCATGATAACCACTAAGACAAAATCGCGGGAAGCACCTATCATACCAAAACTAAACACAGCTGAAAAAAATCGGCTACAACAGAATTTACAATCTTTCGAACACACTATAGTTTTGAATGCAAACTCAAAACTAAGGTAACCAGCACTTGCTCATGTAAAACCAACGCATACATAACCCAACTTAGCCACTAAGACAAATTCACGAAAAATAACTCTCAAAAAATACGCAAAAAACAGTGAAAACATATCAATAGCTGTCCGCTTTCCACCATAAAATAGTTTCTTTTAAACGAACTCAAACTATATATTTATACTAACCACGCGGACGAAGTCGCGGGTGACAGCTAGTGATATATATAAACCCTTTACACGTTAATGCTAAGCTCGGTAACAAAAGTAAAAAAGCTGAAAACTCTTTGTCTGCCCGACTAGACTTGGTGGCGAAAAACTGGGACAAAGATTGATTTATCTAGGTACCACCAGTATAGGTTGTCTACAGGTATTTTTAGTAATTACTTTAAAAAAAACTTTCAACTTACATGACAGCTAGCAATCAAGACAGTTGCAGACAGCAAATACAAATTGGTATCGGCAAAAATTCCTTTCACATCGTCCACATCCTTGTCACTGAAGCCAAGACCATGGAGTTGGTCTAACGCAAGTCTCACATGCATGGCCAGTCTCAAAGAGCCATAGGAGGCAGGGGATACATTTATAGTGATGTTCACTGTGCTTGAGCTACCGTTTAATAGCTGTAGCTGAGACATTCGTGATTTGAGCACATTATGCTGGATTATTGGTAGGTATCTACCACTTCTGATCCTGTAAAAGTATGACAAACAACCATGTATTTGCCTATTCTACAATAAAGATTATATAACTATTGTGTGCTATCCACACAACACTATTTATCCCCAAATCAGCAAAGCTTGTAGGGAACCAGATAGCTAATAATATAATATATAAATATAATACTTAGATACATTTTTTTTATTAAGTAATTATTTATTTTTACCCTGCATTGTCCTTCTGCAGGTCAAAGACCTTCCTAACCCCCTTCCAACAAATATCTTCCAACAAACAACTGTTATTAGGTATATAAGATCCTTTAAGGGTCTTCTTCTTCTTCTTATCGTGTCACTGATTCTTTCGAACCAAGTGTGGTGAAAGGATTTTAAGTGCGCCTCGAAGAGGCTCCTTTCGTGCACTTGACACATATTTTCGAACTTTTTAGGTTCTACGATATGCCGGTTTCCTCACGATGTTTTCCTTCACCGTTTGAGAGCACTGGCATAGTGTACATAAATTTTTGGGCAGAAAAACTCATTTAAGGGTGTTAAAGAAGGGTAGTTAGAGGCACGTCTAAACATTATGTATTATCATTAATATTCTTAACTTAACTTTTATACTTATTTACCTCAGATAAGGATAAAATTCACCAGGGATTTTATTTGCAGGAAGATTCAGTTCATCAGTTAAAATCGAAATGGGTGCCACTGTGCTTATGTGGGAAAATGGTAATATTCCTTTATTAAGATTTTTCTTGTTGTTATTCTGGAAACAGAAATGTGACCAATTCAAAACCTTTCTAAGGATATTTGGAATCAAAACTCACCTATTCTTCTAATCTGCATAATAAGTAAATTTGGCAAACCCATATTTTTCCAATTTTGACCCAGAGTAGGTACATTATCAGCAGTTTTAACAGAAATATGAACATGAATACAAATTTTAAGCAATACAATTCATCAAATAAAAACTTATAATACATATTACCTAACACACAGGCATCATCTATTCCAACCTCACAAATGTTTTGTTCTTGGTCAGGATCAAACCTAAGGCCCATGTCATCAAACCCATCCCTCATCCACCCACCCATCAAATCCATGTCTGTGGGCTGTCAAAATATCTCATGTTATTTGACTTACATTCTGCTGCAGCAGGTTGAATGTTTCAGCCCGTGGTTCCGTATAGGTCACCAATGGAAGAGTATGAATTGCTTCAGTGCGATAAATTTCATCGAACGGCTTGTAAAGTCGCAAATCGTCCAATAATGCTGCATGCATAAACAATGTTCCGTTGTTACGCGTTTTTAGAGGCACTTTTAATGCAATTTCACTGTAAGAAAGTTCTTAATTTATGTAATTTGGTATTAATAAGGTGAATGGTTTACTAATCCCATAATAATTTTATTATTATCCTGTTAGATTTCTTTGTACTCACAAGGAGGCCGGGGTTCGGTAGTCAAAATTCATGGAAGTATGGATTTTCGTAACTGCGTCTGATGATGAGCCATCAAAGTACGGCTGTTGCTTTACGGAAGTAAAGATAACGAGATGCTGGACTGGGTCTGAAGCTAAATAGGAGGTGTAACATCTCTCGCCACGACTGCACACGGGTGGTATAAATATTTCCGCCAAGGTCCATATTGTATTGATTATGTAAACGACAAAAATTAGAGAGATAACTGAACTAACTGATACATATTTCATGACTACAGTGTGTACAATTTTGAGAGAATCCAACTTTCGAGTATTGAAGTTTTTGTTTCGGATTTCGGACCGAAGAAATTAGAGCCAGTGTTGCCACCTTAGTTTTTGGAAAGGGGCAGTCGGATAGGCTAGAAAGAGCTAAACTTAGCAAAGTCATCAAAAGAGGTGCTAGAAAGGGCTAAAACAAAACTACAAAATGCAAAGGATTCAATTGTTTACTTGAAATGTATTATAAGAAAGTGGAAAATCAAATTATTATTTTTAATAATCTGAGTCTTTATCGCAATCGTCATAAACTTTCAAAACATTCACACACCGTATGCATCAGCATTGAAGACACGACCGACAGTAGTCAGAAGGGCAAGTCTCAGTGCATTTACAACATTTCGCCTACCAAAAATGTTGTTTTCGTGTGAACACGTGTCTCTCTCTTTTGCATGGAAAATTGATGAGACAACTGTTCTCAAATTTCTCATATTTTTGCTGTCTGATATTTTCTCCATACAATAGAGAAAGACAAAAAAAAAGAAATGTTAATGAAGTGGACTGCCCTTCTGTTTGAACAATTCGTTTCGCTTACGTGTTTCTCTCTTTTGTATGGAGAAAAAATGAGACAACAACGAAATGAAACGAGTTTTTGTCTCATTATCTATACAAAAAAAAGAGTAGGCGTAGTAGTAGTAGGCGAAACAAAATGTTCAAGCTGATCGATTAAGAATCAGACTACAGCCAGCGGTGGATTTATACAAGGGGTAGTCGCTAGTCGGGGCGAGTGCCCAGGGTGGCAAATATTATAGGGTGCCAAATTTTTCTCTCTACCGGAGACTCTCCGGTTCCAGGAGTGGCATTAAGTTTAAATCCAGCCCTCCACCTAGTTGGTATAAACTAGAGACAAACTTGGGGAAAGCACTTTTTAAATTAACGCGATCGTCATGCATAATTATAGAGTCTGCCCGCTACCATGGCTGTTGTAACACGGTTGAAACGTCGGGAAATAATAAAGGTAATCGCGGTAAATACCCGTTTTTTTCCATATAATTAAACTTGCGGAATTCCTCAATATAGAAGCAAAAATGTTACCATTGCAAAACTATACTATATCCAATTAATAGTGATCTTAAAGTTTACACTAATTAAATTTAAACTGCATAGAGCACATTGTTTTATTACTTGGTAATCGTGGTGCTAAGTTTTCGTATCACTTCAAAGAGCTAGATTGCTCTTTTCCGGCTACAGCATGAAAGATCGAGTTTACCTAGAGTAAAAAGTGCTAGATCTAGCCCGAAAAAGGCTAAGGTGGCAGCAATGCCAAGAGCTGTCAACAGCCAAGGTCAACAGTGCTGCCACCTTGGTTTTTGAAAAGAGAAAAAGAGCAGTCGGACGGGCTAGAAAGAGCTAGATTTAGCAAATTTTGTCACAAAAGAGGTGGAGGACGTAAATACAAAATGCAAAGGATTAAAAATTGTTTATTTGAAACGTATTAAAAGAAAATGCAAAATCTAACTTTAAGATAAATTATTAATTAAATTAATCTTCGGAATAGTTGATATTTGCGAACCTTGCATATTTATAGACAAAATTTTAAACAAAACATGCTAAAGTGACAGTCTGTTGATGCGATGATGCAACGATGGTCTTAGAGCCTGTCCAGATGGGGCGTTTTACGCGCGTTTTACGCGCGATTCCTCAATCGCACGTAAAACGCGAGCAACTATTTGGTAGGAGCGCGCGTAAAACGCTCCATCTGGACAGGCTCTTAGCAAAAAGACGTGTGTCCATTCTTGCCTGACATACACACGAAAACATAGTTCCATCCAGCGCTCAGACAGATCCGGCAACGTTGCTGATTTGTGGAGAATTCCCCAGATTGTAGGGAAGTTCATAGCAATTAGGAAAAATTCGATAATCGAATTACTCGAATAATTTTTAAATTGTTTCACATTTTTTAATTGTATAGAATGTTTTTATACTCCTAGCTGGTGGAAAAAGCGTAATAACAGATATTTAGTGATAATCATCACCTATTAAAGACTTGGAGATTAAAGTGCATTGCCGTAAGTCTGGTCTGTAGGTCTCGGAGGTATGGAACTGCACTACGTCCATCAACCAACTTATTTATTTATTTATTGACGTGATAACGTCTTATAAATCGATGGAGCCGGCTGCACGCACGAAAAAACATGACTCATGCGTCGTTACGTCGTTTCGTCGTTCCATTTACCTGAGCCCGAGCCCGGGTCGGGTAATGGGTAAGGGTAAATGAGGGTAAGGGTAAATAAGGGTAAGGGTAAGGGTTCAGTCGGGTTCCGGGTCCGGGTCCGAGAGTTCCGAGTCCGAGTCCGAGTCCGAGACCGCGAGACCGCGAGACCGCGAGTCCGCGAGTCACAAATATTATTTAAAATTCTTTTGAAAAATGCAACCATTCCATCAGTATTTCCTTATGACGTTATCACGTTCAACTATCGTCAGTAAACCGACTTTACAGACAACCGATTTTTTATTTATTTATTTACTTACTACAGATGTTATCTTAACAGCTAGCCAAAACGATAACACTATCACAAATTTTAAAAAATCAATATTTCACTCTGCTACTACACTAACAATAATACTATTATACTATTACTTACTCAATATACACATTACAAGACAAACTACACCAACATTAGGTACTATTACATAATAAACACACTACAAGACAGTCAGGTACATGTCAGGTTGGTGCCTTTATTTTACCCTACTGAAAACAACAATATTATAGATGAGCCTGAATATCCCCCTCACAGTACTTCAAAGCAATTATACTTAACTGCCTTAAATTATCCGCGAAAGCGTCAGCGTCGGGATTCACATGTATGAGTGCGTTTAAATGAAATTGCGCGCGGAAAAGTGGTGACTCTTGCCGCGCGGATGTACGCGCTGGACTTGGTGCGAACAGCTGGACACGCCCAAGGCGGAACCTGGCCCTTTGCTCGGGCACGCTGAGCCTACTTGCTTCATACAAGAGCTCCGGGCAGTCAAGAACCCCATGTAGGATGCGGCAGATAGTCATAATTTGTTCACAGATCCTACGTGTTTCTAGGGAGTTGTACCCTAGCGTGCCTTGCAAATATTTTGTCGGGTACATGAACGGGTGATAGCCAAACCTTTTTTTGTACATATAACGCAAGAAGCGTTTTTGAACTTTTTCTATCATTAGTGTATATGACGTCTCGTGCGGATTCCAGACGCACGAGCCGTTCTCTATTTTCGATCGTATAAGAGAGGTATAAAGGAGTTTAATGGCATTTACATTTGTGAAATCTCGGCAATTCCGCGTGACAAACCCAAGGCGCTTGAAGCATTCTGTTGTTATCTTTCTAATATGGTCATGAAAATTTAAAACAGGGTCAAACATAATGCCAAGGTCTTTTACCAACAGGCACCTGGTAATATTCTGCTCGTTAATTGTGTACTGCCCAATAATGCCTTTCGCAGAACGTGTGTAACTCATAACCTGACATTTTTGAATATTCAAATAAAGTTGGTTTCGTTCACTCCATTCCTGAATAGCATGAAGATCTTGTTGAAGTAGTGCACAGTCACTATACGATTGAATACTTTTAAACACCTTCAAATCGTCCGCATACAGTAGGGATTTACTAGATCTTAGGCAATCCGGAACGTCGTTGACCATGATAGAGAACAGAAGTGGTCCCAAAGACGAACCTTGGCTAACACCCGAGCGCGTGTGATAAGATAATGAGTCATAACAACCTAGTCGGACAAATTGGTTGCGGTCTTTCAGGTAGTCAGCAAAGAATTCGATAAGCTTTGGTACAAGTCCCATAGAGCTAAGTTTTCCAAGTAGCACATCATTATTCACATGGTCAAACGCTTTTCTAAAATCTAGATAGACAACATCCACTTGGACATTTTCATCCATCTTCTTAGAGATATGGTCAACCAGGGTGAGCAGGTTAGTGTTCACTGAACGTTTCTGACGAAAAGCATGCTGGGCGTTAGTAAGATATGGCTCTACCTGCTTATAGATCTTGGAGTGTAATATACTTTCAAATAGTTTAGCAAAACAGGATAAAATTGCTATTGGTCTATAATTTTCTACTTTAGTCTTGTCTCCAGACTTAAAAATAGGTACTACTCTAGACTGCTTCCAAACTTTCGGATATTTACCTTTATTTAAAGATAGATTGAAGATATGTGACAGGGG
Organism: Thera britannica; assembly: GCA_939531255.2. Classification (NCBI taxonomy): domain Eukaryota; kingdom Metazoa; phylum Arthropoda; class Insecta; order Lepidoptera; family Geometridae; genus Thera; species Thera britannica. The sequence continues at coordinate 11,530,953 of OW618046.2, read as the reverse complement.
TTCTGTAAATTGGATATTTAGACCTTTAACTACATACGGCGGAATACTATCTGGACCTACCGAACTCTTGGGTTTAAGTTTCCGGATGTGATAATCGATATCTTCGTAGGATATATTTAAAATATTTACTAAGCTATTATTACCTATACATCCCGTTACTGCAGTAGCCGTAAGAGCTGGCGTTTGAGGTAAAAATACGCTACTGAAATAATCAGCAAAAGCACTAGCAGCTGCTCTGCCACTGTGCTTACGTTCCTCGTATATGATGCACGGTTCAAACCCACCTTTAGTCTGCAAGCTCTTAACATGTTTCCAAAACTCTTTTGGGTTTTTGGATAGATTTTCTTCTACTTGAATAATATAGTTATTGTAGGCTAGTGATACACGTGACTTGATATCTGCTCTGATAGCAGTAAAGAAGCTATATACATATTTGTCTTTGCTTGATTTCCAAGTTTTGTGGAGGGACCCTTTTAGTTTTAGGTCAGATATGATGTCACGCGTAAACCACGTTGGATATCTTTTTGTGGCCTTAGCACACCTCTTTTTTTTGGGCACACATTGATCAAAGCACTTATATAGTATGTCATAAAAACTGTCCGCAGCCCTATCGACGTCCGATTGCTCTCTAACTTCGTCCCAACTAACTTTTTTTATCAAATTGTATAATAGTGTAAAATCAGCCTTGCCAAAATTATAGTCTGCCTTATCGCTAATGTTACTTGCTTCCAGCATAATGTCTCTGCCTGCTTTATCCAAACTAAATAAGACATCAAGTGGTGGATGATACATATCCGCTTTTTTTACTAATCCTTCATCAGCCACACTCACATTCACACCTTGAACCCGTTCGCTGGTTAGGACTACGTCAAGTTTACTACCCCGCTCATTTACAATATTATTTTTCTCTTCTAGATTACAGTAATTTAGAAAAAACATCATGTAATTCTTGACACTTACACTGGCACTATTTAAATTTAAATCCCCTAATATAATTACATTTTCTTTAGTCAGGAGAGTATCTATATTGTTCTCAACCTTGGTGAACCATGTCATATATTCATCGTCAGTAGCACTAGGCTTAATATATATAACGCACACATAGAAAACCTGGCTGCGGTATGTTATGGATGCCCAAAGATCTTCTCCATGAACTGTCTCCAAATCCAAGTGTCGTTGAATGGCAAGTCCTTGCCTTGTAGCTAGAAGCAACCCACCTCCTCTTGTGATCCGGTCCCGTCTCAGTAAAGTCCAGTCATCTGGTAAAACTTCTGCATCTGTTACTGAGGGGTCGAGGTTGGTTTCGGTTACTGCAATTATATCTGCTTGTAGTAATATCAAATTTTGTTTAAAGTATATTAGTTTGGTTCTTAAACCATTAACATTTTGGTAAACTGTGTGAAGCTGGAAGTTATTTTTGTTGGGTTGATGGTTGCCATTCGTCACCCCTGCATGGGTTTTGGCTGGAAGCGCGGGGTCGACGGTGTTCTGGCGCGATTCCAGCTTCCCTTCGAAACCATTCACGAAGTACAGTGCCTGAAGGCCAAGATTCTGGTTTCATAAGTAACCCAAAAACACTGGTTGGAGCAGTCACTATAAATGAAGCATAATATTGGTGCTTTAAATTCAATTTTATAATGGCAATGTCTATATCACTTCCAATAACTTTTTCCAGGTGATCTTTGATGCAGTTAGTGGACGTCTCGGGTGCAAAAAAGCATGCATGTATTTTTCTGGCTCTCTCCACTGTCTGCAGCTGGTTTTGGTGTCCGTTGCCAATAACCGGTTCCTTTTCACACTTTTTTGTACTTGTCCTATAGTATGTCCGAGTATTAATAGGCCTACAATCCTCGATACTTGTGTGGGATCCCTTGGGGGTGTTTCGTGGGATAGTTGTAAGATCATGTTCCTGAGTGGTAGTACGTTGTGGTAGGGGTCGTGGTAGGGGTTGTGGTGGGGGTCGTGGTAGGGGTTGTGGTGGGGGTCGTGGTAGGGGTTGTGGTGGGGGTCGTGGTAGGGGACTTGGTATGGGACTCGGCAGGAGTCCAGTGCTACAATTGTCTGCCTCACTTTCTTGCATATTGTCCAGTTTACTACATATGGTGTTGTTTTGATGGACCTCTATGGTTGTTGATTTCACAGCGGTAGCATAACTTTTTGGTTGCTCTTGAGAGGTAAGGGTACTAGAGGGGGGTAGTAGTAAGGGATGTTGTATGGTTCTAAAAGTACATTCTGCCTTGTACTTGAAAGGATACAGAGGTTTAGCCTCTCTGACTTGCAGCTTGCAGCCTGATTTGCAGCTTGCAGCCCTACGACAAATAAATTGATAAAAATGTACTTGAAATATTTTCTTCAAGTATAGTTTGCCGCTCCCCAACAAATTATTTTAGTTGTGGTTTGCGTGTATTTTGACACATCATGTACTCTGTGCACTGGCAGCCCTGTGGGGCGATCATGTAACTTTTGTTGCAATGGTTTCAATGGATATCCTATTGAAACTGTCACATTTGCGATCACGTAAAAGCTTCGATTGCAATCGAAAGCGCATTGCAATTGAAACCATCTTTGACAATGAACGATTGCAACATGAGCGTAATCTTTCTCTAGATATCATGAAACAGCGATCACGTAAGGCTGTTTCAATGGAACTGACAGCTTACGATTACTATCATATCAATCGCGAATAGAAACAAGTAAGGTGTTGTTGCGATGGATAGAAATTGAATAAAGTAAGTTATTTACAGTAAGTTTTCAGTGTTTTGACAATGATAAACAAAGTTATTATTGCATTCCTAATCAAATAAAATCTAGTGCGTACTTACTACAATTCCGTTTCAACTAAGTATTTAAATTCATTTCAGTTTATCATGTCAAGAGGATTCCTACTTGGGCTAGAGGAGAAACAGTGCCAAAAAAAACGTATTCTTGATAGAAGATTGATGCAGGATGCCAGCAATCCGTTCTAAATCCCTCAGAGAGAGTTTATTTCGAACCTTTGCCTGACGAAGGAAGCGTTTGATATCCTGTGCTGGGATATCATCCTCATTCTACCATAGCCATGTGTAGAATCAGTCAAAACCTCCACGTGCAGGGGAAAATAGCTGGCTCCTGCCTATATTACATTACATACTTCTAATATTTCATTATCAATTATGTACTAATGACTAGAATAGGATAGAAGCTGTTTCAAATTAAAATACTTACAAAATGCTATAATAAGTCTGATTTATAAGCAGTAAGTGTCCTATCTATTATTGTGGTAAAGAAATAAGGCGAGTTATTAACAGAAATAATGTATTTTATTTAACTGTTTTATTTAATGGTGGTGGATGCTGTTGAACTTAAAGCAGCAGCAAGTCCACACATGGCTCTTGTGTCGCCATTTCATTAAACGATCTGCCTATAGCAGCGACAGCATCCACCATTCCCTCTCTTCACATTCCCTCTTCCACCACAAGGTGCCTTTTTTCTAGACTGTACACCCAGCGGAGCACATTGTCATCGTGATCTAAAAACAAAAAACATTAACATCTACAAAAGTAAGCTAAATAAAACCTGTGAGTGTGAGCGCTTGCAGCGTATAGGGTCCACCCCCAGTGCACCCAGCGTTTCGCCGGTTGTCCAACACCTTGGACTTTATGCGGCACTTGTATCTACATATTACCAGTAATTAATCAAAAAAACATAGAACTATGTTGTTTTACCATATAGAGCACAAAAAAATGATGAATATTAGCTGCACAAAACTAGGGTTATTGAAAACTATTTACCTACTACATACTCCCTTCCATTTATAACCAGTTTTTATGTAGCCACCACCCACGGCATTTAACATCCTTGCAAGATTTTCCCAGGCTTTCAAATATTGTTGGTGCCCTTATTTTTACTAAGGGCTATGGTTGATTGCTTCGACAAACACTGGTGGATTGGGATCATAACTTTATAACAAATAGAAACAACATTAATCACTTGAGAAAGCTAGGAATAAAGAATTAAGAATGTTGGACTTTACTTACTTCAAATCAGATTAAATAACTTGAAAAAGTAAATTTTATTCGATATAAACGAAACCTTTGTTTATTTTTTCTGGATGACTGACAGAACTGACTGATTTAGATCTGACTAAACTGATCTGATTTAGACTGACAGAAACACAACACAAAATGAGTGAACGAGGTCTATTAGAAAGTCAAATAAAGTGGGCCAATCGTTTTCACACGGCTTCTTACTAAGATTATGATTTTTAAATTGGTCGGGTTAAATTGATTTGCAGGAACTTCACGCTGCAAAACTATCATTGCAACTGATAGATAGCGGTGAAAAAGGTATTGCAACAAGTTACATGATCGCTATTCCTTGATAGTATCGTTTAGCTGTTAGTATCAAACTAATGATTGCAACTGAATTAGACAATCGCCCTACTGGTCAGACAGCAGAAAAAAATTCAACACTGTGGAAAATAAACAAAACAGACCAATTTATAGTGCGTGTCAATCAAAAACAAACATGAGTGAAAGTGAATAAAGTGACAAAAAAATCTGAAAAGCTTAGAGGACTTGGCGGAAGAACTTTGAATCCAAGCCAGCACAAAATTAAAAAAAAAAAGCAGAAAAAATGCAATTTCTGGGCTTTAGCTTAACATGTGATGGCAACATTGCCACCTAATGGACGATAGGGATGTCGGAAATGCAATAAAGTATCGATATATATCGTATCGATGTTTTTTGAAAATATCGATATCGATATTGATATTTTTATTAAAAAATATCGATATATCGATATATCGGTATGATTTGACTTGACAGAGAATATTCGTGCTGTTGAAATTGAAATTGACTAGCAGAGTTGCCAACTTAAAAACCAAACTATAAAACAGCAAATCAAGTCGACCAAAAACAAAAAATACTTATAATATAATTTGTTAAAAGATGTTAGTATAAAAAAAGTATTTTGTTTTTGGGATTTTTTAATCTTAAAACTTATAAATGTTTATTGGTCTGAAAAAAATATCGGTTTTTATACCTTTTCGATACTTAGAATTTTATATCGATACATCGATATATCGAACTATTAAATATCGCTCAAAAATATCGATATATTGAAAAAATAATATCGATATATCGATGTATCGATATTTTTTCAACAAGCCTAATGGACGATAGGCTGGAGGCAACTTAACGTACTGTAAAGTCGTTTCCTTGGAAATAGTATTGATGTTCTAATAATTTTTGGATTCTCAAAGGTAACTAGCTTCTGGTATTCGTGATTAGGCAGTTGAGTGTAAAATTTGATATTTACACACATTGCAGGCATATGTGGCAGTGTTTTGACAGCTAAATTGACATTGCACCCCTGATATTTTGTTTATTTTCAGTTCGACGATCAGCAGCATGGATAAGCACTGCATGATCTAGTGCGCCTTCAAGATTTGGATTGATAATGAGTACAACAATAGAGAACATGCATCGAAGATTCGATGGCGATGGATGCTAAAGATTTGAGAATAGGAACTGCTCTGGGTGAACGCAACGATGGCAGTAAGTACTCTCAGAGCGGGATCGCACTACAGTGCAGAGATAAGTCGTATCAAGATATCGGATCTAATCCACTGGCTAAGGCCGAGGTGGTGGCGGTGCGCCCCTGCGCCGTCATCGGACCCGATCGGGTCGTGCCGCCATCCGCTTCTGACGCATATCTAAAGAAAAGCGCCCACGACCAATGGCCATGTCCAGACAACTTGTACCCTCGTCCACCAGAGTATCCTCAAAAACAACAAAATAATGTGAATCCAATGAGAAACATATCACCGAGACAAACATTCCAAGAGAACATGCAGCGCATTATGGTGCCGCCTACGTATAGTGCTGTCAAGCATGCTGATGAATCTAATTCAAGCCATGTTCAAGATAGAAATGATGCACTCTCAAAGACCACAAAACAAACCATGGCCCCTGAAGCCAAGTACTGTGATGTGCCTTATGCTGTGAATTTGTTATCAAGTGAACATAAAAATGTTAGGGAACTGGAAATGTGTATGCCCAGTGTGAACTCACCTCTGACACGAGCTGCTCCACATGGATGGCCGGCTGGAGTCAATGTGCACTCTCCTAGGACCTATGGTGCTCATGATGTTTATCAATATCCTCAGTACCCTAGTTGTGCTGGTCCAAGACCTCCAGTCATGCCAATGGTTAGGCCCCATAGGGCATTTCAAGAAGATCCGAGCTATGTGTATCCTGATTCCTACTATCAAGATGCAAGTGTTCGATTCAAGCCATATCCAACAGTGAAGGAGAGGTATCCACAAGCAAGGTATGATTATATTAATAACTACCCAAATCCATTCCATCCACCACCTCCGTATCCTTCACATAAATATGACATTCCAAATACAAGACCTCCTCACCCATATCCAGTATACCCTCATGTAAAGTATCTGGATAACAGAGCACCTGACCCCCACATAGAAGGGTATCAAAGACCTAATCAGCAGTCTAATAATTATAATATGCTGTTCCGTAACCAAGTAATCCATCCAACCTATGCTTCAGCTCTTGGGAATGTACAAAACAAAGCGCCATCATACCCATCAGATAAATCTTTAAATAAACTGTCTGTAGATAATAATAAATCTTATGTTGATTATGAAAATGCTAAAACAAAATATTCATTACCAGATAGTTATTTTGTCAATGAAATGCCTAGGGTTCACCATGTTCAAAAACCAGTAGCTATGCCAAATTACGCATCACCTGGGTTACATCCTGTGCCCCACCAGCAGTATCATAGAAAAGATACTATGAGCATGAAACCTTTTGAATATATGCCACATTATAGACATTTTGAGCATCCACTAGGTTTTAACCCATCAGGACATCATCTACCTCAGTTCTCACCGAGTGCATTGGCTATATCTCCAACTGATTCTAACACCAGTAATGACACTACCCAAACACAAGGCACTTCTCAAGAAGACTGTGGTTATGTAAGCCAGTCATCTACTACAAGTGCAAGAAGCTATGATTCTAATATTAGACTACACAATGAATATTATAGGCGATATGACTACAGATATCGACCAATGGTCGGAAATGCGCATAATTTGGCTAAATCTGACATGACTCCTACTAAAGACAGCCAAAAAATTGATGTTAGACAATTTTTATCAATGTGGAGTGAAGGAGATGAAGACAACACTAATAACAATTCTAAAGAGATATCTGCCGGAAATAATTATCGATGTCAGGAAAGTGGAAGGAGTCAAGAGCAACTTTATGTACTTGGTTTAGTAAATGTTTCTAGTGACGAACTTGCGAAATATGAACACATTCAGAAAGTTTCGAAGCTACCTGAAAATATAAAAGGCTACAACAGCATTGAACTCCTTAACCAGTTTGAGGAAGTAATTGAATCTTCTAACATGAACAATTACAAATCTTCACCTTCTAAGGACTTTTTTCAAATGAAAGATCGTAAAAATGCAATAAAACAAATAGTAGAAGTCCTACCAAGGCCAGTGTCGCCACTGGATGTGGAAGCAAAGATTAGCCAATCTGTTATCCATAAAGAGGTAGGCTGTAACTTTGAAATAAAACCCTGTAGCCCTAAAATGTTAAATGTTGAAATTGCAGCACCAGTACGAAATATTTTGGGAGAAAGATCCATCGAAAAAATATCAAATCCTCTTTCAAATAAAACCAAATCGCCATTACCGATGAGAATAGACGGAAACACAGCATGCAATAATACACAAAGGCATGAAAGTACGCACGGTCCTTACGAAAATGTAAGTTGTAAAATGATCGGGAGTCCATTTACTGCAAATAATATGGAGTCTGTTAAAAATAACTATAGTTTGCATGATTTGGAAACTAGTTCCGGAGTTTGTTTAGCGTCATTGCCCAGACTGGATAACGAAATTGAACTGAACTTCCCCGAAGTTAACCAACAGTTCATAAATGCGAATAAAAGATCTCGCGACTTGCAAGATAATTACTCAGAAGTCCGAGAAGATGACGTTAAGTTGACTAATAATGATAAAGTTAATAATGATTCTGAAAATAACTCTAATGCATCAGTAGAAGATTCAGGTCCAAAGCTTTCTAAATTAAGTAAGTATCGGAAAGCCAAAGTCAACAGTTTGGAGTACCTAGAAGATGAGTCGAAAGCAAATGCAACTAGAACAGATAGTGTAATAATAGAAAACCCAGAAAACGTACGAAAATGTGAAGATAATAAGGAGAGGATTTCAGCTGAGGATGAAAACGAAAATACACCAATAAATTTAACTTCACAAAGTATTGTACACGTAGAAAGTGAGTGTAAACCCCCGAACTATTCAAAAACTGAATCAAATGCAATGGAATGTGCTCTAGATTTCAGCTTTAGCAAATCTGAAAATGAGCTGCCTTCATTGAATATTTTTGATGATGAAATTTTAAAAACCTCGCACAAAGTCATGCTTTCGGAAACTGGCATATCTCATTGTAGTGATGGCGATCATATCAAAGAAAATATTGAGGGGTGTCCTAATAAGGCATCAGAGCAATTATCTGAGTCCAATGAAACAAAGATTAAAAGTATAATTGTTAGAAATAATCAAACATGTGATTATGAAAAAACATCACAAGATGTAATTTTTTCTAGTATTAAACAAAACGATGCCGCTCCTGAAACTCTTGAGAAATCAGATGAATATGCCTCAAAACATATAAAACCGACGATTTTTTATGAAAATGATGAAAAAATTACTGATACAAATATCGATGAAGACGAAACTAGTTTAACAAACGTCATTGTAAAGTATAAACATGAAAATAGATCGAATGCATTCAAAGCTAAACCTGATATCATAACAAGTCATTTTGAAGAGGAACTACCGAACAAAAACATTCAAAATAAAAATGGTTTACTTAGTGACAAAATAAATTGTGAGATTGATCGGGCACGTCTTGAAGAAAAGTCAAACAATATAAAAACTGTCCTACACAATAACCATATATCTGAAAATGAAGATGTTCACATGAAAGTAACTGCTATTAACATCTGCAAAGATGAACTTTGTATCACGAACCCTGCCCACAACGCAGCCCTCAAATATCATAACACTGAAATTTCTGAAAAGAATAATTATACAAATAACATTGATATTGTTGAGGACCAGTTTAACTTATCAGTTAACGAAGATACTGTTAAAAATTATATGAAAACAGCTCAGTTAGCAAAAATATATGATTCTAAAAATGAATCCAACTCAAAAAGTCTCATTGGAGACATTGATAAGGAAATCAACGATACTACTCCTATAACATGTGATACTAGTGAATTTTTGGAGTATGCTGATATTAATCAAACTAATAAGTACTATAATGATTTGATATCTGAAAGTGAACTATTCATAGATAAAACAAATTGCACTGTAGCAGAAAACCAATCCTCTATTACTCGAAACGAAAGTATATCTACTGATGTAATAAAGATTCTTGACAATTCAACTGAAGTACAAGAATCTGACACAGAGACTACTGAGACATCTAATCATAAAAGTAATCTGGGAGAATCCAATACTGCACTTAACTTGCAACATGTTTTCATATCAGAAAGTGAGTTGTTAGAGGACAAACAATGTAGCATTGAGAATAATAATAAGACTACTATGAACTCTTCCGAAGAAGTTTGTCATAATTCAGTTGATGTTGCCCATTCACAATGCTTGGAAGAAAAAGTAACAGAGAAAAATGATAATGAAAACGGTTGTAAAAAAAACAGTAATGCAGTAAATTCGGCGTTTGAAGAAATACAAGTTTTAAATAAAATAAATGCAACCATAGCCACAGTTAACAACAGGGAACATTGTACTGTGGTAACAGATTCAGAGTTAACTGTAAATAAAAAGAATAGTTTTGATTCAGGGTATCAGACTAACAAGAGTTCATTCGCAGAACATGATGAAGGAATCATTGAATTTTCAGGGAATTCTAGTGAAGATTCTGTTTTTGAAGATCAAGAATTAGAAACGAAGCAAATCACTGCAAATGACTTTGTTGAAAAAATCAGGGATAGTAAAGAAATGCTTCAGCCGATTTCAGATAGTTCCATCTCCACAAGCTCAATACCCAAGAGTGGAGCTATTATACTTGAAAATGATACGTTTGACCATTCAAATAATAAAATGGAAATACAATTAAATTCTGTTTTTGATGATTTCGATACTAATATGGATGATAACGTCAACCTTCGGCCTATTTCTGATATATTAATCTCAACAAACGCACATTGCATTGTGTTACCTGAAAAGAAAAATTCTGAGGATTCGAATATAAAAATACAATCAAATACTTTACCATCCAATCTTGTTTTTGATAATATCGACGCTAATATGCAAATACTATTTTCACAGCCAAATGAAGAAGTCCTCTCCGCAAACGTAAGCGTTGAAAAAGTTTCTAGTAATTTAAATTTGGTTGATAGTAACATTCAACTTCAAGTCGATAATGATTTAACTAAAGAGTTAAAACATTCACATCCGAAGAATGATTTAGATAAGGTAGACCAGACGCGACTAAACATTAACGGAGATATGAACACAAATAAAATTACACAAGTTCAAAATAATGAATGTGAAGTCGACGATATAACGAAAACGAATATTCTAGTAAAACATAAAAGTAATATTTTCATGAATTCTGTTGAAATTATGGATGCAGTCGTAAATGAACCGCGCACAAAAAGTTTGAGTAAAGGCAAAAGAGACACCGAGCTTCATGTTTGTAATAATATCTCTAGCTATCGTGGAAAAGAACTTTTTTCCCCCTGGATTCAAAAACTAATGATGCACAATGAAGGGAAATTAAGCGTCCTAGACATAAAAAACAATAGTAAAATTAAACAAATAAATAATGTTTTCGAGATTACGTTTCTCGAAAAACAAGATATTGATAACGCTATAAAAAAAGCACCCCTTGATGATAATGGAGCTAATTTAGAGGGGAAAAGTGAATTTACACAGAATGTGTATCAAAAACTTGATGTTCCATGTGAAAACTTAAACACTGATACAAATTCAAAGAACTTAATAGACTGTCCTAACGACGAATCAAGTTGCAGCTTTGATCCTATATCTAATCAAGAAATAACTCTTGAAACAGGCGAAGATGAAATTAATAAAACTGAGCAAGAAAATAAATCAGAGTTTGATAACAATCCTGTTGAAGAATGTACTCAAGAGATTTCTTTTAACTATCCTAATAATTCAATAATATCTCAGATTTCCGAAAATGTCTTTCTTACAAATGATACGGCTTTGGAATTAAATTTCCAAGGCCAAATCGATACGGGTTCGCAACTAAATCAGCGTTGGTCGCTAAAAAGATCATTCTCAGATTCCGCCTTGAGTGCAAATGTAAGTCGAAATGATCAAACTCAACGTTTGGAAAACCTTAGTTGGCCTTCAAAGCGTAATAAATTAAGTGAATTTGTGAACTATTTACCAAATAATCGAAGAAATTCCGTTAATGTTGAAGAAAGTGTGTCGTTCTGTATTTTAATAGATGATAATTGTATAATAACCGAAGAAAATGAAGAAAAAATATGTATCGCGGAGTTGCAGGAAGGTTTTGTGACTGAAATAGAAACAGAGAACGATGGTGACAACGGCGAGACAGAGAACAATGGTGACAACAGCGAGTCATTGAACAATTTGGATACAAGCGTTCGTGAAACCAACGTTGTTGACTTTTCAAAATCCATAGTTTTGGAATTAAACGAAGAAAATCCAGTTGAAGATACATGGAATGAACATTTCACAAGTGTTGAAGATATTTTTAGCGACGAAGTGGCAGAAAATGTAGTCATTAGTGCACCTTCCTCGCCATCAGATTCTACAGTGGAATATGAACATAATATTTCAAGTATTTATGAGAACACCACGCCATATAACCACACAGATGGAGTTAAGTTTTTGCATGGAGAAAACGTGTCTAAAAATGATGCTCAAATTGCAGATACGTTGTATGAGACTCATCAAATAAATATAATGAATAAAACTTTGCTATATGGAGACAAAAGTTTCGTATCAGACAGTGATGAAGAAACTATTCTGCTAAAGTCGGACAACTGGAGACCTTCCCCTACAAATACGCCAGATTACATTGATCCTTCACACGCATCAAATGATTTCCGTTTGGAAACTCCAGAAAACAAAGAAAACGTATTCGTAAAAGAACTTTCGCCTTTACGAAGAATTGACGACTACTTAGATGTTAGTAGTGCTGAAAACGAAACGCATGAGCATATACACCGTGTGGCAGAACTCGATAAATTACCACAAGATAGCTCTGTGTACTCATGTGAGTCAAGTTTACATAACGTATTTGATTATAAACTAAATGATCAATCTATAGACACTAGCGTGCCAACGTCATCAAGTTCGCCCGAAGTATCCTCCACTACATCCGAAGAAAAGAGCTCGAGCATTTTATTAAAAATAACAAACTTAAACGGGTCCAGAGTGTCTCAAATTAATGAAGTCGAACTGAATAATAGACCTCGTTGTAAATTTACCGAGAAAAAAGATTATTCTTCTTCTAGCTTGAATTTCCCAAATCGTCCATTAATCACTAAGGCTGCTCAAAAATACATTCCACCAATTAAAGAGTCTATACGTGACCTTAAAGTTAAAATTTCATTGCCTCAGCAAAGCCTGATAAAGTTAAAACAATTAAAGTTGTCTCGAAACGAGCCAAAAGTACATAAACAGCAATGTGTTGTTCCTAGAATTGCAAAGAAGCTTAAACCGAACTTCGACGATGTCCTTAAGAGTATTGATGAAATACAAATTAGAAGGCACAAAGAAAAAAGCAAAAAGTTAAAGTCTGGAGTCCCAAAGCTTTTAATAAAGAAAAATGAAAATGGATCCCACTATGCTAGTACAAAAGACACATTTTGTCCAGATCTTACTGGCAGAAAATGGCAACCATGGGTATTCTTAGAGAAAAACCATTTTATTGATAAAATGGCGATGAAAAACAAAATAAAAGCAATTTTTAACCATCGAAAAAATACCTATGTGTTAGCAGAAAAATTCAAAAAATACAAATCTGTTAGCAGCGCGAAATTTGTAATATCTCAGCCCAAAACCCCTGGACAGTTAAAATATACAATTCGATTAAAACATAGTTTTTGAACTGATGTGCGATGTGCTCAGTGAGTGAGGAGGTCTTAAAACATCAGGATTTTATATCTATCAATCCCACCCACAAAGGTATTGTCCTGTCTGATCATCTATGTTCCTTGTGTTTAACTTAGTTACCTTTTAGTTTAGGATTTTAGTTAACAAAGGCGCCAAATTCAAAACCTAAGTGTGATAATAACAAAGATAAGAATTTAGGCTCAGATGCCTCATGATCTGATTTTGTTATTACTTCAAAGTTTATTGTAATTGTTTTACCTACCTACCATTCCATTAAATTTATATTAATTATATATGCAATGTTATACTTACCTTGTTATTGATTGAATATAAAATATTTACTATAAACTTGTCACAATTTTCAATTTTATTGTGGCTTGTATTTTTTAAGATAAAACAATAGAATTTGTTCCATTTCCTATGTGATTATAGTCATTTCTTAACAAATTATTGTGGCTGTTGGCTATTACCAAATTGGAAATCATGTTTATCGCATGATTTTGGAATGTTTATTGTCATTGCTCACTTAGATTATAAAAAGCTCTTATACTATACAGGCTGTAAAAAGACAACTGCTGAAAGTTTAAAGTAGGTAGATACATGCACAACCGCTACACTACTCCGCTACTTTTATACATAAATCAAGGTTTGAGAAATTTAAACAATATTTGTTTAAGGTGGTACGCTTTTCATGCAAATTGATTTCACCGATTATGAGGCGATGGGAGTATAATTGAACTCTGAAATAACTGTTGGCTTTCATATCGGCCTTTATTTACGGCAACCTATATTCAGTCGAAGAAAACTATAGATTAAAAGCCTAAAATGTGCATTTATTTTCTTTTTCAAAGTTATTACCGAATACGAATACAGTATGGTAAAGTCTTCGTAAATAACCAAAACTATCAGTGTACAATTTACTCTAATTGCCCATAAATAAAAAATCTAAATACTTATATTTAAATGGTGAAAATCAGTTAGTATGAAATCGAATCACCTTATATTATGACTAAAATTGTTCATTTTATTTGGATTTTGTTAGAGGTGCATCAATGCACGGTGACTAAAGGTCACGTCTGGGGTTTCGGATGCAGTCTTTTTACATTCTTTATAATATTTTATACTTACCTACACAATTTTGTAATTAATAATATCTATAAGGATTAGTGTGTAATTTTACCTATCAGTAAATGACTGAAGTTTATAGGCGAAATGTGTTGCTAAAGTACAAAATATATATCGAAATAATAAAGTAACGTATTTTAGGACTGATTTTTCCATGAATCTAATAAAAAATGCCAGTCCTTGTTTTGATATGCCTAAATCAGAGATACATATATATTTCTAACAGATAGATTTATTTGTAGGTTGAAAAATAAGCCCTTAGTCATTCAAACAGTTTTCATTTCGATAGGTAAGTATATCGATTTTGTGTATTTTCTTTTGCGTCGTTGTAAACGTGGATGAAATAGCGCAATAAAGGGTAGGTAATAAAGTTATAGCGTGAAATAACCAAAGCCAATACTCAAAAACAATATTTATTGACGAGTATGTTATAGTAATGTTAAAATTCTACTGGTCCAAAATGATGAGTTTATGTTAGAAACCTTAGTTTAGTAACCAGTTGCCTGGCAACATTTTTCTACATCTAATGATGTTAGCAAACCTATTGATGTATTATATTTGCGAATTTAACTTCAGTAAGCTAGGGTGAGATGATTGTTCCCGTACTTTTTAAATTTTATGCGCATGGATAAAAGCTAATTTAAGGATCAACGCATGCAAGGCGAATGATGGGCATCTTTTCACACTCAATATATTGTTGTCAACTAACTATAAGTTGAATTGGTACACGTTTTATCCACCTTTTACCCCAAAGCGCTAACAGTGCCTTTTATATCAAGCTAATATTATACATTGCACCAAATATAATTTTAATATAGAAGATATTTACCTACTACATAATACATAGATACCTAGTTATTTATATGGATGTTGGTACATTTTAAAATATTTTGGGAGTTTATATTTATTGATCTCATAATCAAGGCACTTCCATTTTCATATTTGCCTATTCGTGCCTATAATAAATGAATACACTATTTTGATATTGTGTACAGGGTGTTCATTAAAATATACCAAATATGTGCTTTTATGTCCTGCATGTTAAATGCAGGCACTACGTATTGCAACTGTTGCCTTTGTAGATATTGTGATACAAAAATGTTAACGAGTATCATGCTGTAAATATTTAGGCGATACTTTTGAATTTTATTTATGTGGTCCTGGGTTTACCAGACTCATTATTTATTGATAAGAGTAAGATATTGTTATAAAATGGTGGACAGTGTGGGTTATGTTATGTAGTGTTAAAGGTACAAAGGAATTATTTTAGTCCAGTGAATGTTGGACTCTATGTGGTTATCGTGTTTTTTTTTTGGTAACTAGACGTTATAAATATTTGAAATGAGTTTTAGTTTTAAATAAATCATTCATTCCACAATGAAATAAACAATAGTAATTATAGATTTACCTCTAAGTTGGAATAATTAATGCAATCTACCTATGGTATGTTATTCCGTGAGTTTTTATCGCGCGCGATACTACCTTCCAATGTAGATTACCACGATGACTGAAATCATAATATAATATGATGATAATGATAATTATTTATACTGTTTCGTTTTTATCTTCATCATAAATTATAGTTGAAAGTATCTTACTGTAGGTATGTTTGTTATGCACTATTGAGTGGATTTTGTTTATTTTACATGCACCTTTTTTTATGGGCATTGTTACGACTTTTAAGTGATTTTAGTAAGTTTATGAACCTACCTACTGTGGTTAAAATATTTTTAAGGGTTATGGATATTCATAGATTTTAGGTACCTAAGTATCTTTACCTTTTTTCTTTATAAGTGTATGAACATAGTCTATGTTATTTTAAAATAAGCGTTATGAGTATGTTAGCATAATCATATTATGCCAGTAACATAAGTGATTTTAGTTTGGTGATAGAAGTTAAACGTTACAAATTGAAAATGAGTGTTGAATGTGCCGTGACCACACCTAATTGTTAATGGGTAAAATGTTTTGTTTTCGAGTGGTACCATGTTTTTGAAATTGACCAAATAAATGTGTTCTCAATAAAACAAATTGTCTTGTTATTTAATTAAATCAAGTTTATTTCTTATACAGGTATGGCAACTTTAACAGTTTCTTGTCGAATGAGGTTGATTAGGTGATGGTTCATGATGAAAATGAAGCGGAGTCCCGCTATCTGAAACAAACACAAATAGGTTCATTTAATGACAATCTCGCAGTCACCGAAGAAGGTACTTTAGTATTCAGTGGCCGAGGTGCATGCGGTTGGGAATGTAATTATTTATTGTCCCAAAATTGCAAGGGTGACTGAAACCCCTAAGTTCCATCGCATTGCATACTGTTCGGCATTATTTCACATCTTTTTGTTCCACTTTCAACTTTGCTCGCCCGCTTTTTCGCGCACGACTGAGCTTTCAGCGATGGGCTATACAAGCTATATGCGCTTTTGTCATCACAGCTATAGATAGTGGATATTACTGATAGCATAGTAGGTAAGTATTATTCTGCGGTTCAATCTCACTAAACTGCCAGCTTTGAAAAATACACGATTGCACCTAGATATAAACAGTTGCGACGCCTGACTGAATAATTATGTCGAAGGGAAGAACGAAAGTCGATCTTGGTTAACTTTCTAACCATTTAAAACCACTGAAAGAAGTCGAGAGTCAAAAGCCGATTAAATAGCAAGGATCCCCTTGAAAGAACAGCTGCGTGAATCTGAACACAACCAATCTTCTGCCTAAAATCACCTCTAGCTTAGATATTTGTGGAAATCGCTGATATTTCATGTAAAACAGTAAACGATTAGACGGATAAAGGGAGGGGCAAATAATGCACCGGCCGACTCCACGTAATGTGGATAAGCGCAGGAAGATGAGTAAATAATTAATACTTGTTTATTTACCTCGATCACGCTATTGTGGTTGAGTTTTACTTTGTTCCCTTGAAGTATCGGACGACCGTCGATGAAAATCGGCCTCTTGCCTTCGGAAGAGATGAAGAAGTCGCCAGTGTTCCTCAGGCGGATGGTGGCTTGTTTGCGGGACACCTTAACGGCCGGCCCTTCCAGGGTCAGGTCGACGTCGATCGAGTTGTCACGCGTGCTTCGACCGACCGCAATCTGGGGAAATAGAACACGTTTTAATATTTAAAGACAAAAACGATCGCGCATAACATGACTGAGGTATAGTCGTTGCCAGATTTCAAATGAATCTACGCGTATAATGTGGAATTGTTTATAGTGGTTTTAATTATGACCATGAATCGCCAAATATTGACAGAGACGACACTTCACTTCTATAAGAATCGGAATGACAAAAATAAGCAGGTCGACGCCCGTCTTAGTAAGTTACTACTTATTGTACGAAGCACTGAACTAATGTATTGTCGTTACAGCTGTTAATTGGTGCGGTTAATTAATACTGAATGGTTGTACCTATGTAGCGGAGTCATCATAACCTTGGTAGAATTCATCCAACCACACGCCTGTGCCTTAGCACTTAACCTAGGTACGTAGCTACCTCAAAGGCCACGCTTTCTATCATGATATCACGAACGACTATAGCAAGAAAAACCGTAAATTAAATCCGCGATTTTATCATAGATCGGTATTGCTAGCTACCTAGTAGCTACTCATTATTAATCACATGTTTTAAGTGTTTGGTGTACACGAATAATTGCAATTTAAAATGTACAATTCACGTTGAAACCTTAACCAACCGAACCGAGTAGGTAAGTGCGTGGGTGGATATTGGGTAGGTATAGGTACCTATTTGTATAAGCGGCAAAAATTATATACGAACGGCGTATGTAATTAAAACAATATTGAAATCATATACTTACTTAATGCCTAATTACGTGTGTATAACATTAGCACGTAGGTTCACCTATCGGTAGGTAGGTTGTTAGAAGATTAAATAATATAGGTACTTAACTTACTAGGTAGGTAATATATTTCTTACATACATTAAACTAAGGTAGAGAATCTCAATCTATATGTATGCAGTAGGTACCACTATTTCTACTGGAGATAGTAGCGGGAAACTTATTATTTGCCTACTTAGTCCGCTTTGAAGGCTGTTCTAAATATTATATAAGACTTGTTTCTATACTTCGTAAAATATTCTTAATGTTAAAAAAGTTGTACGTTTGTACGAATATCTAATATTTTATGCTCGTCGCCATTTATAACTCAACTCACTTGTCTACCCTCAGCTCAGTTGGTAGTAGTTCTGGCTTCTGCGCTGGAGGGCGTGGGTTCGATCCCCACCGAAATATTTGATGTTTTTGTATGTCTGGGTGTTATATTATATTCAATATATCATTAACCTAGATAATAACTTTACAGATTCTACTTATCTAATACGTTATAATCTAGTAAAAACATAAATATATTTACACAAAACTACTTAACTTCAATGTCTTGCTCACAAAATGTGAGACACACCATGGTACGACGAAGAATTCTAAAATTAGGGGAAACCGGTACCTTACCTAATTCAAGTTGAGTTATTAATGGCGACGAGCATACATTATAATGAATGTTAAATATTCCAACAACTTTTATTACATTCTATTTATATTTTATGTAGAATATAGAAACGATGATTTTATGTTTCGGACAGCCAGAGAGTGGAATTCCTTACTGGCCTCTGTTATTCCGAACACCTTTGATGTTTTTAAGAGTGAGTGAATAGGAAATCGTGCTACACCGTCGACCGAATCATCACTTAACAGCAGGTGAGAGAGAATGCGTCAAAACAGGCCATAACGCAAACCTATATTAGGTACTATTAGCCCAAATCATCCCATTGTTAGGCAAAGGGATCCCCCCAATCCCACCACTCTCCACGATCTCGTGCCATTTTTTACGTAATATTTAGAACAGCCTGCAAGCGGACTAAGAAGGCAAAATAAGTTCCTCGCTACTATCTCTCGCATCAATGTTAGTATATTTTGTATATTTGCCTGCCAGTATGTATAATAACAAGCAGATAGAGTTGTTGACACATTAATTGAACAGATATGGTTTATCAGCTAACTAAACATAGAAACATGTATCGTTATTTGTAGTACCTACTCAGATAGTATTCAGCCGTTGGTGTCGACACATTGAAATTTTGTAACCTTATGTTTAAAGTTCGGCCGTTTTCAGATGATCCCTTTGAACTCTGGCACTCAAGATTTCGGTGCTTGTTAGGAGTCGAGAAAATTGGGCAATGTGATAAGTACCTATACTTCTTACATTTATGTCTTTATATTACTAGTTTTTTATCTACTTTTACAGGCACCGAAATTCTAAAAAATCCAATAAACGGGAGTTAAATCCAGAAAATAATTCTTGTAAGTTTGATCGTAATCAAACAAATAGGAGTTAAATCCAGAAAATAATTGTTGTAAGGTTGATCGTAATCCAACAAATAGGAGTTAAATCCAGAATAATATTTGTTTAATAATAATCGCTGTAAGTTTTTACCAAACGATGAACAATTCTATAAACTTTTTGGCCTGTATCCAGGCTGAGGCTGGGTATGAGCCTCATTAATTTCACAAAAAATAAATGCATTACTTTTTTATAAATATTACTTTTCTTCAATTTTTAGTTTTCTTCTAGTTTACAGTAAGTAAACACCAATATAACAGCCAAACACAGTTATTTCAGTGTAATATAAGGTATATTCTAATCGCCCATTATCAAAATAAGTTTGCATGGAAATCTAAATAACCTAAACCTTGACATAAGGATGTGATTGATACCTAGGTATAGGGTACGATAATATATTATGACAAAGTAACATAATACTGAGCTGAATAGAACATTAATTTATTTTTAATCTACTTATTACAAAGTATGAAGGTAAAGTCCTTCATAAAATATCGAATGTTTCTGTTGAAAAATAACTATTTATTCGAAGTCCTATCTTTCCCTATCAACACAATCGTGACTGATTAATATAAAATAGAGATAAAATAAAATTACAATATTATTACCTGCCTACCAACTTACGTTTCCTTATAAATGATAAGTTACCTAATGAGAGTGTATGTCAGACAGCTATGTGAAAAAGTTTAATTTACAGAAATAGCTATGGCTCTGCCATGGTTCTGAATGTTTATGCGACTCTACCTGCTATTGCGAAGTATAGGTAGATTGGCCAATGGAACCCATTGGGGGTTTATATTATTAGCCAGTCAGACCAGGCAATGGAATTATCGAAAAAAAAATATTGATTAATAATTGAAGAAGCCGAAACACAGGAATGTGAACAGATTATAATAAAGAATGTGACCTGAAACTTACTAATTAGCGAAAATATTATACGTACAACAAGCAGGAAAATAACCGTTCCTGTATTAAATAGTACATTGTTACCCGAGGATTGAAAGTCACGAATTTAAGTCCCGCGACGGGTTTGGCAGCCGGGCGTAGCGAGGGCGCCAATGGAGCTCGAGGGACTTAAATAAGTCTTTCACCCGAGGTAAACACTGTGCTTTTCATTACGAATACAAGGAAAGTAAAAATAAAAACATGATAGAAAAATTAGTGAAAATGAAGACTGAATTGCCGCCTTCCCGTTTTTTTTTTCTCTGGCGGGCTTTCGGCTGGCCAGCATTATTCAGCCATTATTTCATTTTCATTATTTAAAAATGGCAAATGTTTTGCTCAAATCTATGTTATTTTAAAGAAATAGTTGAAGCTAAGTAATAATAAAGTCATTTAGAAAATATATTCTTTAATACTATCTTTATGTTATTTAAATTTAACATCGCGCTCTAATTAGACTTTTTAAACTTCTTACCGTTGTAATGGGTTTCCAACCTTCTTACTGAATAAAAAGTTGGAATTTGGTTCAATAACCTTCTTGCTGTTTAGAAAGTTGGAACATGGTTGAATAAAAATGTGAAAATAGAACTGGTTTTTTTTATAATTTGACAGTTGTCATTAGAAAGCGATTCTCCCTAGGGCTGAAAAGTACAGACCTACTTCCGAGTATGAGCAATGAAAAGGAATATAAGTACCAACCTCGTTCCAAGTTCGAACTTCAAACAGCTGTCAGCTAATGATTATAAGTGCGCACACATACAACGTTCCTAACCTTATCAATGTGTTGAGGTAACTAAACCACGTAAGCAAAAGCGTGTTGGCTGCTCTGTGTAACTAAACGTTTCGCTTATCAAATTAATTTAATAAGTACAGACGCTACCTATTATATCAGTGAGTAAGTATGCATCGTGCTGTAAAGACGAGTGTACATAAGCACAAGTTTAAGGGAGTCGGAGGTATAAAATTGTTCAAGTCGGCTTCACTGTCGGCTTTCCCGGAGTGCAACGACTTTTTTTGTTTTTGTTGAGAATTTTCGTCATATAGTTCCAAATTGGACAAAACTTTTAAAATGAATGGATCATTTTATAATTTTTGTTTAATTTGGGACTAAATGACGAAAATTCTTAGGTAGTTAGGTACACTTGTTTCAAAGATAAGGTACCATTGACTGATTGTGTATCTTTTGTTTACAATTTAATTACATCAGCTTTATTGCGTGGGTATACCAAAGTTATTTCTAAACATACTTATTGAAAAATATCGCGACACTTCAAAAGTCGATTCAATTTTTACGTTCTACGAATGCACGAGGCTATAAAATCGATAACATGAAATGGTAGGTATTGCACTCTTACTACGCGGCCCTTTGAAACCTACCTATGCTACGAGTATACACATTGTGTTGACTAACTTGACATTCAAAGCAGAATGCATTTTTCGCTACTCATTCTAAAACGTTACCAAACCTTAGATTCAAACAAACGATGTTTAATAATTTCTATAGCCAGAGGTAGAGGGAGGATCGAAGAGCTAAAGTCTACTCTGAACAGATTATATTACGTACAATTTTCTTAGGTAAAGTACCAAGAAAATACGAAAAGAGATCGTGGCGTAACCTTGCAGCTTACTTAGTTTTTGCAACTGATTACTATTGTGACAACGAAAATGATGCTCAAACGTCTGACAGAAAACACCCTCATAATCATATTCCCTGAAACTTTATAACGTCTCTATATTATATCTTATTCACTGCCATTTTCAATAGCAACAGACTTAGGCGGCCATTTAAGCTATTGGAGTGATTACCTAACAATATTATTAACGGGTACGTTATTATCGATCATAAATAAGGTTGTAACTCTCTCGATAGGAAAACCTCGAGCATCCCAAGCATAGTTCGAATCTAAACGGTCCTGTGGTACCGGGAAGGTAGCCTAACTCAATTAGCACCACTCTACAAACAGTACAGATTGTACTAAACATGAAGCCGTTACCCCGTCACATTCGATATTTACTTATTTATTCAGCCTGCTGGAGCTCGAAAGGGCTTTGACCTCGATATGTATGACACTTATGAAAATGTTCCTTATCGATTACCTCTTTGGGACCCCGATACCAGCCAATCTTGATGGTACAGTAAAACCTGTAGACCTACTTTGGATTTGATTGACAATTCGATAGGCTCGGAGTTGTTCGTCTCGATTACTACAATGCTGGAACAACTATGAGAAGTAGAGATATTTTCGCTCTAACATTAACTAAATCGAAAAAATACGTTAATTAGATTGCAAATGAGCTGTTCATTATAATTAATAACAGCTCTGTCGAACAGAATAACATAATGTAGGTAAACAACACGTTTGAGGAAATATGCAAACTATTATGTTTGACGAAAATAGATCAAATACTTACCTCTAGTTCATACCAGGATAAATTATTAGGTACGAGGTACGACTATATTTCGCCAAACATCATTGTCAGTTTAATGGTAGCGACATTAACATAATCAACAATCGAAGTGTGAATATTTGTGATCTTTTTAGGCGACATAGAATAATATTTAATAAAAGAAAAAGTGTCGGTACATGCAGATGGCCATTTATTAGATAGTTATTCTAAAAAAAAAGTGTCAGTAAAAGCAGATGGCCATTTATTAGACAGTTATTCCATTTCAATAGATTACTTGTTTTATTTATTTGAACTTTTCTTGGTTTTCGTTAGTGCAGTGGAACTACTTAATAAAAATACTAAAATAACGTGTTGTTTATCAAATAAAAACAACAACAAGTTTGAAAGTTTTACTAAAAAAATATGTTTTATTTACATTGTGTTTGTTAGACGATGAATATACTTCTATCATAAAAAACGATGCAATTTTCACACATTTTTTGTGAATTTCGTTTTGGGTCTCGGTACACCAGAGCGCAAACCGAAAATAAGTGGTTAAACATTTTATTTTATTGTATCAGCTTAATTTATTTTCTTTTATGCGTTTTTAATGCATGACGCAAACATTTAATATAATTAAGATTTAAGATGGTTGGGTTATTATACGATCCATCACCGTAGTGGGAATGTAGGTATTTATCAGATTATTAATTCACCAAACGTTGTTATTTTCCAATTCAGGGAACTGCGAATTTCCGATAATTTTACACTTCTGATAACGTTTTGGTAAGGATTATCCTCATACGCATTTATTATTTAATTATAGGTTGTTCCAATTTATTTAGTTTAGCCTTGGTGGACCCACTGCAGAAAAAAGGTAACCCCTTCCCTTTTTCCACACCTCTCGATCTTAGGCTACAGTGAGCCAGTCATTCAAATGATAATCGAGATCGTCTCTTCAATTTCCCCGGGGTCACTCTACATCGCTACTACAACGAACTTGTTGGACCCAAACGGTAAATATTTTGGCCCAAAGAACGTCCGACATACGGGCCACATGCCCTGCCCAATCCCATTTGAGGTTTGGTTTGTATTCAGTCACACCGACTATTTTTGTTTTGGAAAGCAGTTTAGTGTTTTGTATGCGGTCTGTAAGTTTGACACAGTCAATATGGTGCGCTCGATCGCTCGCTGGCCAATTGCCTTCAAAAAAAAGTTCCAACTTTTTCTAGAACGATTCACCGTAATACTAAAAACATTTAGATTATTCGAAAAACAAGGCATCCACTTACACAGTAAAATAATTAATGTCAGGGACAGCAGGACATTTGTTTCGGATTTGCAATCATTATGTGGAGACAAATTACGAATTACTTGATGGTATCTGACAATCATTAGTTGTCCATGGTAATTTTCATTCAAAAAAAAATTGGTACGTATTATTGAAATACGTTATTATCCTCAACGTTATATATTAAATGTTGAAAAAAACTAGATTTTACAGAACTTGTGTCTTTCTACTCGAGTCAAGCAAATCATATTCAAAGTAATCGCCTCGATCTCTGGATATTTGCTTGCTATGCTTGTTCCATCAGCAAGTTCTATAAAAAAACTCATACTATTCTTGTTACTATCCACCATAGTGCGAGGAAATCTAGACTCTACCATAGAAGAAATAATAGTAGTCTCTACAGAATAACACTACAGTGCCATGCCAGGGCTCAGGGATTTCCACCGTGCGTGGGCCTATTCCCAGTTACGATGCATTACCAAGGAGATCTACTTTTTACGACACATTATTTATTAACCGACTTCAAATAAAAAAGGAAGGCGTTTCTCAATTTGGTTGTTTTTAGGGTTCCGTAGCCAAATGGCAAAAACGGAACCCTTACAGATTCGTCATGTCTGTCTGTCTGTCTGTCCGTCCGTATGTCACAGCCATTTTTCTCCGAAACCATAAGAGCTAGACTGATGAAACTTGGCGAGTAGATGTATTCTGTGAACCGCATTAAGATTTTTACATAAAAATAAAAAAAAACTATAAATTTCGGGGGTCCCCATACTTGTAACTGAAACTCAAAATTTTTTTTTTCATCAAACCCATACGTGTGGGGTATCTATGAATAGGTCTTCAAAAATGATGTTGAGGTTTCTAATATCGTTTTTTTCCAAACTGAATAGTTTGCGCGAGAGACACTTCCAAAGTGGAAAAAAGTTGGTCCCCCCCCCCTCTAACTTCTAAAGTAAGAGATTGATAATACTAAAAAAAAAATATGTTGTACATTACTATATAAACTTTCAACGATATTTGGTTTGAACGAGATCTAGTCAGTAGTTTTTTTTTATACGTCATAAACCGTAAACCGCAATTTACCTTTTGACGAACTACAAGAACCTTATTATGTTACATCAAGTAACATAATATTAAGGTTTTTGTAGTTCGTCGTGCTAGGGAACCTTTCATGGGCGAGTCCGACTCGCACTTGGCTGCTTTTTAGGGTTCCGTAGCCAAATGGCAAAAACGGAACCCTTATAGATTCGTCATGTCTGTCTGTCTGTCTGTCTGTCTGTCTGTCTGTCTGTCTGTCTGTCTGTCCGGCCGTGTCACAGCCATTTTTCTCCGAAACCATAAAAGCTAAACTGATGAAACTTGGTGAGTAGATGTATTCTGTGAACCGCATTAAGGTTTTTACACAAAAATAGAAAAAAATCTATAAATTTTGGGGGTCCCCATACTTGAAACTGAAACTCAAAAATTTTTTTTTCATCAAACCCATATGTGTGGGGTATCTATGGATAGGTCTTCAAAAATTATGTTGAGGTTTCTAATATCGTTTTTTTCTAAAACTATAAATTTGGGGGTCCCCATACTTGAAACTGAAACTCAAAATTTTTTTTTTCATCAAACCCATACGTGTGGGGTATCTATGGATAGGTCTTCAAAAATGATGTTGAGGTTTCTAATATCGTTTTTTTTTAAACTGAATAGTTTGCGCGAGAGACACTTCCAAAGTAGAAAAAAGTTGGTCCCCCCCCCTCTAACTTCTAAAATAAGAGAATGATAAATCCAAAAAAAATATATGTTGTACATTACTATGTAAACTTCCAACGATATTTAGTTTGAACGAGATCTAGTCAGTAGTTTTTTTTTTATACGTCATAAATCGTAAACCGCAATTTACCTTTCGACGATCTACAAAAACCTTTATATTATGTTAATTGATGCTACGGAACCCTTCATGGGCGAGTCCGACTCGCACTTGGCTGCTTTTTTTATGTTTGTCATCGCATAGTTTCGTCATTTATGAGCTGATTTGAAAAAAAATCTAAAAAGTAACATTTCCAGATTCGTCCCATTGAAATTACATTAAAATCGGTTAAATAATTTCGCCATCGGTAAAGTCGGTTTTTCAAGTTTTTTTTTGAACTTACTTATACAAGCACTTTATCATTACCTATACAGGTTGCCTGTAATGTTATAGTAAAGTTTTTAACAGTAGGACAATGTTTCAAAATCGGTAACGGGACCTTTATTTAAAAACACACTTGGCATAGTTGCGATTACAGAATAAAAGTTACATAATTTAACTTTTTTACAGGTAGTAGCTAGATAATTTAGAAACTATAAGAAAAACATGAATTTTATATCGAATAAAAATAATACCGTGCCTCCATCGATGTTCTAGATCACGCTACAGATGCACCGGACATTATAAAACTCCGCTTTATAATTCCAGCAGCTATGTTTGTTTGAATATCAGTTTCGAACGAAGCCAAACAATGGTGTGAATCGAGTGTGTTGTGTAAACAGAGTACGTTGCAGTCACCTAACAATAACACAAGAGTTTCAGTGTGGATTGGTGATGTGACTGAAAATTGTATTAAATTATTTGTCTGGCGCAAAATCTTTTTTTTTCTCGAAAGCTTTCTAAAAAGTGGGCGAGGGTGAGATTGCAATTGGAATAAATTACTGTTAGCTCTAAGTTAGATCTTAACAATGTCGTCGGTCTAGCTAACGGGATAAGAGCTACCTATACCTAGCTGTTATACCGTTTCTAGCTACCTAACTGTTATCCGGGAAGTAGGTGGATGGAAAGGGCTCAGAATAGTTTTTCCTGGAAACGCATAGGCCTCCCCTATACGTTTCCTGGAAGACCGATTCTGAGCTCTCAATGTCCAGCAGTGGACTTCACTGATTCTTCACCTCACGCTTCACTTCAGGCTGATAATGATGAGTTAGCTAACATTCCAAGTTTTTTTAGTTTTGTTTCGTTTCTCAAAAATTTTGTTCATAAAAAATGCGCACAATTTGTATAGGTACTTAGTTTTTTTGACGGGTCGCTTGTATTCTCATGTAAAAATCAAAACGGTTAAAGATTTGAATAATACTGAGAGTTAACTTAATACTTTTGCATTTATTACTAAGTAGTTACCTACTCTTTGTATGATAACAATGACGACACTAGTCGAAAGCTTGCGACTTCGTTTAGCAGCTAATGAAGTGAAGGGCTTTTATAGTGTATATTTTTACCCCTAGGCAAACGAAAGGCATCTTGCAAACAAAAAAGAAAAATCGGTTGTCTGTAAAGTCGGTTTACTGACGATAGTTGAACGTGATAACGTCATAAGAAAATACTGATGGAATGTTTGCATTTTTCAAAAGAAAATTTTAGTTTTACTGAATTGAATTGAATGTGAATGAAACTGATTGATACTGAATGAAACTGAATGAAACTGAATGAAACTGAATGGAACTGAATGAAACTGAATGAAAATCCAGACCCAGACCCGGACCCGAACCCGGACACAGACTGAACCCTTACCCTTACACTCATTTACCCTTACCCTCATTTACCCTTACCCATTACCCGACCCGGGCTCGGGCTCAGGTAAATGGAACGACGAAACGACGTAACGACGCATGAGTCATGTTTTTTCGTGCGTGCAGCCGGCTCCATCGATTTATAAGACGTTATCACGTCAAAAATGGTTTACCTAGGCTGTGTGTTAGTTGTCAGTCAGTCATCAAGTATTGAAGTAACAATCTACACCAATATTATAAAAAATAAAAAACTTACAGAGTTAACACCCAAAAATTATGCTCAAACTGAAGAATAAACAAGCTATTTCAAATAAGTATACAAAGTACTCATCGTTTCATTGTTCTACTTTAAGAATATGCTAATATAATTCGCAGGTGAGGCTTATTAAATGAGGGTCAAACAATTAATTAAATAAATTATGTATTTTAAAGGCAATCGTGAACCACAGGTAGCGATGATGATAATCAAATATTAGTCCACCAGTTTTCAAACGTTTCGAACTTAGCAGTGTTTAAGAATATAATTTGATGAGCCAAAAGTCGCTATAAATACTAATTTACGTCTTGCATCTTTTATATAGTCAAAAAATTAAATCAAAGCGGCCTTTACTCAGTAGAATTACAAGGATCACTTTGTAACTAAGTGAATTTAGGGAATCTAAGCAAAAGTTCCTCGCGACTTAACATTCCAACCGAAAGTCTTTTGAGTTTTATCACTGCAAGTCTTTTTGAATAAGTCTTTTTCGGGAGCTTTTTTTTAAATATGTTTCGAAATATGTTGTGATTGTGTAATTATAAATACGGAAGCATATATTATTACTGTTACTTCTATTACTATTAGCTCGAATCATTCCATTGAGAGAGGCAAAGGCCTCCTTCCCCATCCCGCCACTTTCCACGATCTTGTGCCACAAGTCGTCAGTCCCACTCAAATGCGTCCAGCTCCCCATCACCATGATGGCGAAATCGCCATCTCCTGTGTGGTCTAATGTGACGCCCCACTTAGCTGTCTCAGAGCTCCACAATGTGGAAATTTTGCAAATTCCAATTATGTTTTATATTATAATACATAATGTATTTGCTTTCCGGTTGATTAAAACGAAACAAGAAGTTGATAAACGGTTTTTATCAACTTCTGGTTCTGTTATTCACCTTCAGTCTTCATTATCAGATACCATCGATTATGATATAACCGTAGAACACTCCTTCTTCGCCGTGTCGACTCTACAAACTATAATAATACAGGCAGGCCCGGGTAGAGCCATTGAACTAAATTCGATTATTCTAGATCATTCCAGAATGTATACGAACATTCTAGAACGTTTGGGAGCGTTCTGGATGATGATCGACATTTCTAAATCATTAAAAAGTTTTAAATTTGATTATTCTAGACCTAAATCATTCCAGAATGTTTAAGTAAATCAACAATACAACAGTTGTATTGTTGATATATTTGAATAAAGATATTAAGTTTGAAGATAATTTAAGTTTAAAAAACTTGAGAAACCGACTTCATTGTCAAACGGCTAAACCGATTTTAATCAAATTTGTTTGGGACAATCTGGCCGTAAGAATAACCTTCCAAATAAAAAAATAATTTTCTAAATCGGTTCATAAATGACGGAGGCATGCAGTTACAAACATTAAAAAAAATATTAAAAAAAAAATGGCAACACCGATTTTAATAAAATTAAAATGGGACCAATCTGGAAGCAGTACCTTTCAGGTAAAAAAATAATTTTTCAAATCGGCTCACAAATGACGAAGTTATGCGGTAACAAACATTAAAAAAAAAAATAAAAAAAAAAAAAAAAAAAACATACAACCGAATTGAGAACCTCCTCCTTTTTGATTGGAAGTCGGTTAAAAATACAGACGCATCAAGGCATTGCTTTCACTGTCTGCATATTTTTTTAATGCCAAAGCTGGCACCTGCAACACCAAACGTGATGCTGGTGCACTGCCGCTCTAATAAAAAGAAGCTCCGAGAGAATACCGCAGAAGGCAGTTCATGTTGGACTGTTCTGAACATGAATAGGTGATTAGAAACTCCCCAACAAAGGCAAACTATGCGGCATTGCCTGAATCGTGTAGCATATCTGATGTTTTACACCGCTGACAAATGACAGAGCTTCGAGGTCAATCGACCAATGTGAAGGATAGTAGAACAGTGATATTAACTGCTAGACAATCAGGTCGATCGATGGCTAATCATAATGCTCCATCAGGGGTTAATGCATATCTGTACAAGGTAGGGTTGTCGCATTCACACATAAAACAGTTTGGAGACTCTATCGACAACCCGGGCTCTTACGTTGCTTAGGGAGCATCTGTTTCACCATGCTGGTTATTATGGTGGATCCCAGAGTTACACGAGGCTAATTTTTCAAGCCAGGATAGCAAAATAGTGATAGTAAACTGGCAAGCTAGCAGTTCTAGCTTCGTTAATCAGAACTAGGTTCATTTTTAACCGACTTCCAATCAAAAAGGAGGAGGTTCTCAATTCGGTTGTATTTTTTTTTATGTTTGTTACCGCATAACCTCGTCATTTGTGAACCGATTAAGAAAATATTTTTTTTATTTGGAAGGTTATTCTCACGTCCAGATTGTCCCAAACAAATTTCATTAAAATCGGTTTAGCCGTTTGGCAATGAAGTCGGTTTCTCTAGTTTTATAAACTTAAAATTATTTGTATAGCAGTTCTGCTTACACGTAATAACTAAAACTTCTAGCTTGCTATCAGTATCTTGCTATCCTAGCTTGATAAACTGGCCTCGTGTATCCCGAGTATTAAAAGTGACATGACATGAGAAGGTCGACGCAAGCCGTCGGGTGGACAATGCTCAAAAGCATCGTCTGATGGGAATCTATTGGGAAGTTATAATGTCCAGCAGTGAACTTGGTCAGGCTGCTGATGATATCGACAAGTAGGAATCGAATGAAACAGACTTCAGCAAATGTAAGACTTACTTTATGAAGTAATCTCTTTCTCTTGTTGAGGTTAACCTGGCCTGTACCTAGAGAAAGAAAGATCACCGAAGGGAAGGGCAACTGTTTCTTTGCTAAGAGAGTTGATTTGTCTCTAATAAACATGTTCCATAGGTTCTCTACGAAATATCAAGAATGTCGTAAACCACTTCTTGGACGATCTCCTTGAGGTATACGCTTCTCTGAAGGAAGGCGTTTTTAATGGAGCCATCAAAAAATCTAGTAGCAAAAAACAAGCGCAGAACAGTCCGCGGCATTAGTAAAAGCGCCCCATCGTAGGGGAGGTACCACGGCCGGTAATTGTCGCCCTTGGCGCACTTTCCCGTCGCCAGGGACTGACACCGATACCTAGCTTTCGTGCTTTCAGTTTCATCGGTCAGCACTGTTTATTTGTTGATTGCACGAAACTCTTTCTATGTTTTTGTTTATGAAGTATAGGTCACAGTATCGTAGGAATCTTTCAATGTCAAGTGACTAGTTGATTTGTTTGCGAAAAAGTGTTTTTTGTTTTGAAAAATAATGCAGGATGGTAGGACAGGTAAGATTTGATGAAAGCTGGCTAGTTCGGCCTGAACTGAGATCGCGATGTCGGTGTTTTTCGGCGAACCAACGAGTTGTAATATTGTGGAAAATGCACACCACACTTTCTAGCCCCAAACTTAGCAGAGCTTGTAGGTAGGCAGTAGGCACTATAGGAACCGTGATCGCTGAAAAAATACTTATATATGTACCTTTTTTTGTAAATACATTCCGTGCTAGGCAACAAATATTGCACATCGGCTAATTTCGGCTTCATAGAGCGTAATGTGTGTCAGAATGAGATAGCGCTCTACGAAAGCAGAAAAGCAGACGTAATATTTATTGCCTACAACCGCACTTAGTTATTAGTTTCCGAAGAAAACATTCGGTACGTATTAGATGCATTGTTTGGAAGATAAATAAGCCACCCTACAAGTTTTATCATTTTACAAAATTTCACTAAGACAGTAAAATGTGTGTTTTATAGCTACTTTAGATACCGAGCTGATGAAAATTAGACTTTATACAGTTTCATATACCGCCTAAAATTCATTTTCCCCAAATTATATTCCGTGTCGTCGTCGAAACAATAACAATGGTTCTTTACAGCATTACCTAGTTATAATTTCTTTGTAACGAATAGATAGGAGTATCGATAATTCTGAATTTAGCATCGCCATGGAGATGGAAGGAACAACAAACCGAGTGACCACACAATTAAAACAACAGAACTCATTACATTACGATTATTGACACTTATTTTCATAGCAAGGGCGATGGTATTTGTTGATTCGGTGCAAACAAACGATGATGACCTGGTTTTAATTGATCTATTAAATCGTTTTTTTTTGTGTATTAAATGGAAAGATACATAACGTTTTGATACATAACTAGTATTTAGTTCATATTTTTGCTATAACTAAGAGGTAATTTTAGATGTATTTTTTTAAGCCACGAGACGAAAACCCGCTGATTGTTTCCGATCGAAACCGAGCACGTGTGAAAAATAAGAATAAGTATTTTATTTTACGCATTAAATATAAATACAATAAAATTATTTCACAACACTGGTTTAAAAAGCCTGTAACACTAATAGAAACTTAAATGATATAAAAATATACGCAGGTAGGTTTAAACATTTTTCGTGTGCAATGGATATGGACAAGAGCGTAAAAGACACTATTGTAATTTAATAATTAGAATCCCAGAGTAACTAACAATCATAAAATTATGAATTTACAAAATGTACAAAAATACCCAAATCAGTTGAACTGGACTGGACAGTACAGACGGTTACAAACGATCTAATTTACTACATTTATCCCAAGAGGCGCAAATATGCAGGTCTCGACAGAGATAATATATTTGCTAATCTTGGGGTTTGCTTGGGTCCGATGGGGGTCTCCAAAATTTTGTCTTGGCGACTGATGAAATGGTGGCTGGTGGGTATCTGGCGCAGCGCATTAGCATTGCTATTCAGCGTGGCAATGCCACCAGCGTCTTGGTGAAGCTTCCGTCTGGCACTGAGTTGAATTAGTTGAGGCTATCTCTAGATAGTTTGTAACGGTCTGCAGATAGCCTATTGATTCTTGTGTATTTTGTACATTTTGTAAATACTTGCATTCGATGTAAGTTACTTTGCGTAAATTTAATATTATTTTACATTTACTTTAACAGCCTTATTTATAAAAACATATTATTAAAATATACTACAATGATACAGCTATTGCTATCTCTTACGGATGATGGCAAATAGTGACATGGTCTAGCAATTTTTGTATTTATTGTATTGGTGTATTTTAAGATTTTATCATGTTCGGTTCCGTTTCAATGTGGTTTTGCAATTCATGCACCACAATAGTTATTTTTATAGGTCTAAATGCAAATATATATTGATAACATATCTATACTAATATTATAAAGCTTATTTTATTGATCGTTTGTTTGGTTGAACGGTTGAACGCTCTAATTTCGGGAACTGCTGGTCCGAAATGAAAAAATATTTTAGTGTTTGATAGTAAATTTATCGAGAATTTAACGACTAATAGAAACAGCATTAATGCAAAATGTTGCAAAAAATCTATCCTTTTCTAACACGTAGGGACTTTTATATGTCTAACCTTTTCTACCACGTAAGGACTTTTCTAAAAAATCACAATTTTGATAAGAATATAATGCTCCTAAATTTCTTTAATGTTCTTTAACATTCTGGAATACCCGGGCAACGCCGGGAGTCCTGGCTAGTTGAAATATAAAAGGACTGATGGAATCGTGTGATGCTATTTCAAACTCAACCTTTTGTTATGTGAATTGTAAAGTAGTTTCTTAGGTAACGCCTGCACCGCACCGTAGGTCAGCCTCACGCTAGATGGAGAGATAACTTCCCCTTTGCTTCTAGGGCATACGGCATAATGGCTTCACTGTCAAAGTCAAGGTCAAAGTATTCATTGCATAAAATACATGTAGAAAAAGATGTTACATTTATAAATTTCCAATGTAGTTTCCTACTCTACTTAAATCAAACTCAAAATCCAAATCGAAAGTGTATTTATTAAGTTGGATTGCAAGAATGTGTGGTGAACCACACAAATATTTGTTCTCGGTGGGGATCGAACCCACGCCCTCTTGCGCAGT
This sequence comes from Thera britannica, assembly GCA_939531255.2. Taxonomy (NCBI): domain Eukaryota; kingdom Metazoa; phylum Arthropoda; class Insecta; order Lepidoptera; family Geometridae; genus Thera; species Thera britannica. The sequence continues at coordinate 11,496,984 of OW618046.2, read as the reverse complement.
CGGCAGAGCTACTACCAACTGAGCTGTGAGGGCTGTCTAAAACATGTGTAAAGTGCACGAAAGGATTTTAAGTCTTCACAAAGGCTCTTTGCCTCTTTAAGGCGCACTGGGAAGGGGAAGACCTCGAACGTATCGCGCATGTATCTCGATCAGATCGCAGACGTTTTAGAGAAAGGCCAGGTTAGGAGTACCCTAAACCGACGAGCATGTATGAAGAATGTTATGCGAGTGAATGTAGCGAAAGATGTGTGTCAGGATCGAAGCAAGTGGAAATCCGTGATCTCTGCCTACCCCCATGGGAATAAGGCATGATTTAATGTAGGCATGTAAATAAATAAATATTGTAAGAAATCTACACAATACTATCTAGCCCCAAACTAAGCAGAGCTTGTACTATGGGAACCAGATAGATGATATAATACTTATATACTTTTTTTTGTAAAGAACAAACATCTGTGTTCACCACACAAATATTTGTTTTCGGTGGGGATCGAACCCACGCCCTCCAGCGCAGAATAAAGAGCTACTACCAACTGAGCTGTGAAGGCAGTCAATGTATTTATGTTAAGATCCTTTCACCACACTGGTTCGGATGTGACACGGCAAGAAGAAGTGTAAAAAGCATATTCCTCACCTCACGGGACCTCATGAGGTACCGCACAAGCCGCCCTCGCAGTACGGCTAAGGTATGCTTGTCCAGCTCCGAGGCTCCTCCAGCTACGGATTGCACCAGAACATGCCAGCGAGCCAACGAGTTCTCCAGCAGACGTATATCTTGCTTCTCGACCCTGCAGAATTAATAAACACTTATAGTGTTACAAAGAGAGAGCACTGGTGGTCTAGTGGTAGCGGCCCCGCCTTCCGATCCTTCGTGTTCCAGTCCGAAAAATGTATGTGCACTATGCGAGTACTCTTAAAACGGTGAAGAAAAACAGCGTGAAAAACCGGCATGTCGTGGAACCTAAAAAAGTTCGAGCTAAACGTGTAAAGCGTCACGCAAAAAGGGCCCGCTAGAGGCCTACTTGCGGAAACCAGTCCGCACATCAAGTGCGGATGATGAATTTGCCGAATTAGTTTTACAAAGGCTGTCAGGATAGCATAGCTGCTGGGCAAGCCTACTACATCTAAAATCCTACCCCAAGCACTATAGCGACCCGTAAATAGAGACATTAGTAAAACATTTTCGTTTTGCGCAATATTAGTCCTGTTAAACCTTGAAACATCGTAAGGAAACCCGGGGCTAAGTGAACTCAGCATGTTTTGACTATATCTTTGTGAGGCTGACTACCATGTGAAGCTGGGCATGTCTACTATACAACGTGTATCAAAATATGTGTACTATCCTGAAGGGGGGTGAATTTCCACCCCCCGGGGAACAACTTTTGTTCAACGACTTTTCGAACTTCGATTGGTATCTCTGAAAAAAACTGCAACGAAGTTTCAAGATGAACAGCTGACTTTATACAAAGTGACAACCCTAAACTCAGCTACAGAGGTAGTAGGTAGTAGTAGTAGACCTACAGAGGTAGTAGGTCAAGGGGTCAAGGGGTTACAAGGATAGGGTTGTCAATTTATTTAGGCATTATGAAATTAAATATTTTTGTATGGGAAACTGAAAATAGGAATTTTTAATTATCTCCCCCCCACAACTGATCACCATTGTGGTCTGAAACCCCCCACCTTCGCATAGTACACATATTTAGATACACCTTGTATATCCAAAATCTCGTCCCTGGTTTTTTTTTATGCAACTAGCTGATGGAACTAGCATAATTATGATCGACCTGATATTAAATGGCATCATCTATAACAAAGCATTGCCTCGCAGGTTACGCACGTCAGGAGCGTGCACTACGATGCACTGCCCTGCGTCCATAAACTTGAAGCAACCTCACGTGCCTGTCAACACCGGCACCCACACCCTTCAAACCGAAACTAGGCATGGTCGAAGTACTTCCCTGGACGGGCCCTTCAGAAAGAGCTCTACTACTACTGAATGGTATAGATGGTATAAATATAAAGCATCCAGTTTTTAGAATCATGCCCACGATAGGGATCATTGTATCAATATAGATGGCTTTTTGGTACCTGTCAACTAGCTGCATTTCAAGATCGATGCCATCTTCCTTGTAATCTATCAATTCTGCATCGTTCATTGTTTCCTCAGCATCAGAGAAGGTGGTGATCTTGTCATTATGATCTGGAAATAAAATCAATTTTACAAGTCGTATGAGAGCTTTTGAATCAAGACGATTCACGAATTACCTATTTGTGCGACGCTTGACACGCGTTGTTCGAACTTTTTTAGTTTCTAGTACACACCGGTTTCCTCACGAAGTTTTCCTTCACCGTTTGAGAGTACTGGCATAGTGAACATACATTTTTCGACAGAAGAACTCATTGGTACGCAACTGGATTTGATCACACAAGCTTAGGTTCGGAAGGCGGAGCCGCTACCATTAGACCACCAATGCTCTAAATTCATAGTACATACATAGGTATATCAGTGATCTGGTTCCCAAAACAACAGCTTTACGAAGTTAGGGCTAGACGTCGCTGTGTGTAAATTCCGCTAGGTATTATGACTAATAATTTATTTAATCTTCCTGTCGTGTCACTATTCTTTCGAACCAGTGCACAGTGTGATGAAAGGATTATAATCGCGCTTTAGAAAAGCACCTTTCGTGCACTTGACACAGATTTTCGATTTTTTTATTTGTTTACTAACAAACTGAAATGCTGCGGTAAAGATCCGATTTTCAATAGCCACCGGGATAACTCAAAAACTTAATGTTTGGGTTAAAAGTAGAAAAAAGGAGAATATTGTCTATGTTACATTACCATACTGAAAATGTTGGTAAAGCCACAAAAAGTCAGTAAAACAAATTTCAAGTAAAAAAAATCATTATAGGTTGCCTGGAAGAGATCGCTCTCAGCGATAAGGTCGCCCATTATTTTACCTAATTGTTTAATATTATGTCCTGTACTGTATTTTTGTGTGGTGAACAATAAAGAGTTATCTATCTATCTAACCAAACTCACACTTCGGCAATGGCTGCACAGTCTGGTCCGGCAATAGCTGGTTCTGCTTAAGAAGCTGCCAGTGAGCCATCAACGACTTAGCGGTGCGCGACGGGTAGAACACATGAGGGTTGGCGTCTAGGAGTTCTTGGAACTGCTCAATGTTCGGAGTTGGGCTCTGAAATGTAAAGAAACCAATTCTTGAGTAAATTAAGAGTGAGTGGCAATCTCTGGACTGGCCTCTCAGCTCAGTTGGCAGTAGCTCTGCCTTCTGCGCCGTAGGTTCGATCCCCACCGAGGACAAAACTATTTGTGTGGTTAACATAGATGTTTGTTCTCTGTCTGGGTGTTATATTGTATTGTATGTATGTATTTACTAAAAAAAAGTATTCAAGTATTATATCAGCTATCTGGTTCCCATAGGGCTCCCCACTGGGCTAGATAGTGTTGTGTGGACTGTCCGCAATATTTGTTTTATTTATTTATCTGCATCACCATTAGGTTTGCTTAAACATTGCTGCCATCAACCCAAGGACTTTCTATGCTATTTTAAGGAGTTGGGCTTACTCAGGAGTTTAGTAGGGGGGACAATGCCCAATATACCACACCACTGGACGTCAGTGCATATCTTATTCGCCCATCCCTAATGAGAATTAGAATCAGAGAAATTGGTATGGCTGCGATCAAATCTTATACCTTTAAACGAGAAAATCTTGTATATATATATGTATGTATATATATATTTAGGATCTCGGAAACTGCACCAACGATTTTCACAAAATTTAGTATACAGGGGTTTTCGGGGGCGATAAATTGATCTAGCTAGGATTCATTTTAAGAAAATGATTATTTCTTTCCGAGTGCAATAATTAAACATAAACTGAATATGTGACTGCTCCTGCCATCTATTGACGATTGTGAGCAACTAACTGCAATCATGACGAGCAGATGGCGTTGTTCAGTAAGAATAAACCAGTAAAGATGATAACAATTATGACTCTTATGATTTCTTAAAAATACAAATTAACGAAAAAAATTCCGAGCGAAGCTCGGTTACCAACTGCTAGTCATCCACTAATTAACAAACAGAACTAATTGCTTACTGCACTACACAGCTCAGTTAATAGTACTCTGCTTTCTGCGCTAGAGTGTTTGGGTGCCATCCCCACAGAGAACAAATATTTGTGTGGTGAACATAGTTGTTTGTTCTCTGTCTGGATGATTTTGTATTCAAAGCGTTAAGTAATCATATTTACAAAAAAAAATTATTAGCTATCTGGTTCCAATAGTACAAGCTCTGCTTAGTTTGGGGCTAGACAGGCAGTTGCCTCTGACTCTATAATTATAAATCATCTACAATAGATGACCATGCCTGTTTTAGTGTTGCGTGGAATGTGAACAACATTTAATTTATTTATTTATTAGGCCAAGTGCACAGTGCAACCAACTTATATTAAGTAGTTGACCTTAAAACTGATACAACCATTGTATAAACTTAAAAATAACTCAGATACCAACTTAACAAAGAACTTACACTCTTCAATGTGCCAATAAGATCCTCCTCGGCAGTAGAATACAACGCTTGTTGTTGCACAGCTGCCACTAGATCCGGGTGCAAGTTGCTCATAGCAGCTACAGCCACTCGGGACACCTCTGCATTATACAGTAGCGAGTACCAACGGGACTGGAGCTCACTCACTGTGAAGCGGCAGGAGAACTTTACTCCGCGGTGCACGGTGCGCAGATCATTTGTCTGTAATTTTATACAAATATGAAGAAAGGAGAGTAAAGAGGAAGTTAAATCTATGAGCTTTGGTGAAGAATATCTAGAGCAGCGGTTCTCAAACTTTTTTGGTCACGGAACCCTTTTGACAAGCAAAATACTTGACGGAACACTACAATAAAACAGTAGTTTTTAAAAGTGTATTCTTTATTATAGAAGCATAATAAAAGAACAATGCAACAGTTACTAATTTTTTTTTTTTTTTTTCTAAATTCTTGCGGAACCCCTACAGGGGTAGCGCGGAACCCTAGGGTTCCGCGGAACACACTTTGAGTACCGCTGATCTAGAGAATACTGAACATAATTAGATAATTAGCTTACTCCTGCAGCTTTACTAGTTACTTTAAAAGTATTATTAAGCTAGATTGAGTCACAAATATTCATATTTTTGACTCAATGTGACATCAAAAAAACCTGCTATTTTTAAGAAATATAATTTAGACAAATAATCTTCAAAAAGTAATTTTTTGACTATATTTGCTTTTAATTTGTTTATTTAGGCAAGGTTATATAGCTGCCATTTATTATGGATTTGCACCATAATATGTAATATGAATTTGTGTTGATAGCCATGTTTTGCTTAGCAATAACCAACCTGTTGTACTCCCAAAATTAGTGCTAGATCATCGGTAGGTTTCCAACGGCCCAAGTCTTTAGTAGATAATTGGCTGAGTTGTCCTTTGCGACGAGTTTTGCGACCGAGGCTTCCAAGCGAAGGCAGTTTAGTCGCTGCCCGCCGACGCTCAGGCGGCGGTGGCAGCGTCGGGTTGGAAGTAATCGGAGAACTGCTGACTACCGGAAACTCAGGAACCGTGCTTGTGTACGACTGCGTACGAATCCTCTTCTCCCCTTTGCCAATCGAAGCCCCGGGTTGAAGACTGTATTCCACCAGCTCATCGTCAAAACGCCTACGTTTTATCGATCGCGAAGAACTAAAACAGTAAAAAGAAGTCGTTAAATGCTAGTTCGAAGCCTAAATTCATTTGACAGAGAACTACTTACAACCTGCGTCGTTTATTGTCCTCATTCGAGTTGTGGAAAGGAGAGGGCGAAGCTCCCGCGTAGTCTACGTTGTCGAAAGTGTTTGAAGGCGTTGCAGGAAACTCCATCGCAATTCAGTATCTTTACGTAAGTTTGTTTAGCTTGAAATTTACCATCAATGCGGTGGTATCTCGCACCCAAAGAGTATAGGCTCGCACCGCACCGCAACGACTCGTTGCTAAATTGATATGGGTATGATTAAGTACCTATTTGTTTATTTATTTTGAATGCAAATCAAAGATCAATCATTCAATTCAACTCAATGACTTTCAAGCGAAGCGAGACTATGCAAGGGACGGGGACGGGTGGGGCTGGCTGGGCGCGCAGTGTTGCCAACGACGCCGGGACTGATATCGCCATTTTTCACAGCTCAGGTAGCCTAATGTAGCCGAATTTTAGATTCTGTCCCCTAAAAAGAAAAAAAAAAAAAGGAGCGGAAATATAAAATAAAATTTTAATAAATTTGTAGTTTAAATTGAACTTTAACTTTATTTATAAAAAAAAACTTTAATAAAATACTAACCTTCAAAAATATTCTGGATCGTCTGCCAGCAACGATAAAGCACCAATTTTCCATGCTTTCCCATGTTTTTATCACTGAAATAATATTTTACACGGACACGTACTTACACAGTTTGTACACGGACAGGATAATTTCCAAAGCGAACGAAACTAAAGAAAGTGACAAAACATTTTCCTGAACTACGTAGTTAGCTTTATAAATAATTGCGATAGTCACTAACAGCAATACATGTATATTTCACTTTATTGCCTTGTGGGAACATCAAGTTAAATTAAATTTGGTTTCATAATTGCTAGGACAAATTCTGGGTATTCCCCGCCCCGTAACTAAACAACCAACCATACAAGTGTAATAAAACTCCCACTGTTGTCCAATCAAACTATATTGTTCACTTCCTTCTACGTTACAATCTCTCTGGTACCTACTTTACAAATTACCAACTCTAAGCCACGTGGTTTTACAAAGTAGCTTGCATTGCATGCGACCAACTCTTCCGAGCGCTCGTTCCAGAATGGCGATCGAGCAGTCGAGCCCGACCGCCATCTTTATCGCCGGAAGCGTTGCCAGTATGCAGTGCAGACATTTTGAATCAATCACCATTAATAATACTTTTACATAAACTAAACAAACAAACTAGTTCTTAAAACAGTTATCATGATTAATGACAATTAAAATCATTATTTATTTACAAACAAATTATTCAGATCCACAGACATATTTTAAATCAATCGATTCAACTGACTAACCATACATAATTGCCAACGGCATTTTCCATGAAGTTGACAGACTATTTTACAAACAAATATGACAAGTGTCATCAAATATCATAATAGTAATTTCTATTAAACCATTAAAATTAGAACCATTATTGAAATTCATCACATTCGGCCATCCGATATTGTGCTTACTCTGGAAGCACATGCTAAGTGCACAATATAATATGATAACTTAATAAACAAAGCTTGAATTTAAAACAAATAATGAGAAAAGATGACCATTCAAATACAATCTAAAAAAAATCTAATGTCTATCAAATTCGGCCATCCGACAGTGTGCTTACTCTGGAAGCACATGCTGAGAGCATAATGATAACATGATAACTATGTATATGTATGAATAAACAAAACTTGAAACTTGAATGACTACCAAAATTCAAACAACTAATAAGAACAAATTAAGACAAATCCAAAATTACAATATTAAACTCGTAAACAAAATGAAATTATTAAGTAGAAGATACGAAGACACCCAAATAAATCTTAGTCATTTCTTAGAATAAACAGATATTAAAAATATAATTCTATCTAAAAATAACTAAAGTTAAATATCCCGTTTACCATATTCAAAGCCTGTATGCAAAAAAAATTTAACTAAATGAAATTTCTCGTAAGATAATAATAACAGTTTTGTATGAGAAAAGTCTTCGCATCCCAGCCATAAACAATCCATTCGGGTAAAATATTATTTAAATTAAATATTCCAATAACATAAATTATACTCAGATTGTGATAGGAAAACATGTACATGGTTAAAAATACAGTCAAACAGTTAATTGTTTTAAAAGTCAAATAGTAATTTGGTCTCCCTACTACAATATTCACGTTGACCGGATTGAGAGGGTCCAGAAAAAGTTTCTGAATATAACTATACTGCAAAGCTCCATCATTTTCATTTAATGTTATTAGAAAATCATCGCAAATATCATGATCTACTGTATCTTTTCAAAATTATCCACTCGCATATCGACTCTCCTTGCTTACTTTATCTTATTAATCTAAATATAAAGCCTAGACCTCGGCAACCCTTTCAGAACACTTTCGCCCTACAAGTCCATTCAAACAACACTTCTTATTATAACCCCGTTGTCAGAATGTGTCGCCTATTTAACGATTTATTGATTAAATACAGTGATAAAATTGATATCTTTAACAATAATCAAAATAAATTCAAGAATGCAGCTTTGGCCACTCTTTCATTAGAGTGTGCCGAAAACTCTTATTAGTTAGTTCATTAATTCTGCACTCTCTTCGAGTCTTAACTCGAAGTGACTTACTGTAATAAAATAATTGTATGAGTACACCTAAGTTCCAAGTAAATGTTAACTTTAATCACCTACTACTAGTTAAGCCTGGTTACACGCTATCTACATAACTTTCCTGTTCAATGCATTCTGTGTACGCATGTTTTGGGGTACTGTCTAGCTCATAATTTAATAGTATTTATGCCTGTAAATTATCGATTGTACTCTGTTTTGTGTACCTAATAAACAAATAAAATAAAATATAAAACAAAATGAAATTGTGGTAATAAACTACATAATTCTTCTCCTTAATACGGAACTCAGCCTGTTACTGCGGCACCTTCAGAGGCGCGTCATGGCTCAAGCTGCTGATGTGGTGCCTTCCATGGCGCATCACGGCTCAGACCACTGATGCGGCGCCTTCCGTGGCGCATCACGACTCAGGCCGCTGGTGCGGCGCCTTCTATGGCGCATCCCGACTCAGGCCGCTGCGCTGGTGCGGCGCCTCCCGTGACGCATCACTGCTCATGCTGCTGATGCGGTGCGTCACGGCTGTGTCCTGTGGCACCTTCTGCGGTGCATCGCTACTAACTTTGCCTGGAGTTTTAAGGATCTGAAACTCGTCATAAAATTTACAGATCTGCAAGCACACTGTGAATAAATCTATTATCATTCATCTGCTTTATATCTAGTTGAAATGAATAGGTTTTCCAATTGTGAAATAATTAAAAAGTAACAATGTATTCCAAAAATATAAAACACTAAATGTACACTATCCACGGCATTTGGACGAGTTCTCTGTACTTAGTCTTGCGCTTTAAATACTACAAAAGACACGTTTAACTTAGCTCAGTAAATGCATGAAAACGCCATCATAAATCCTGACAGCGAAGAACTTATTTACTTGAATTCCTCCATGCCATGCCCTGCCATGGTACTGCAGGCACGAACATGATTGTACTGTCATATTCTCATTGTTTTTGCTGAAATGTAAACATCTTATCGACAGAGACTGTTTCGGTGCGTAACCAATCTAATGGTTCAGGTTTATGACGTATTAACTTAATTTGGAATCTTGGTTCAATTTTTATTTTTTTATTGAAAACTGATTCAGTTGTAAAGCTGAACTGTAAAATTGTAATTGAACTCCTATAACTGCAATTCATCTTTAGTTAATCTTAAGTTAATATTTTATAAATGTTTTATAAATCGCTAATCTTTAATTTATAATTAGTTCACATTTATTGTATCTTTAATTTATATTTAATTCATATTTAATTCATCTTAATTTCATCTTAAATTCATCTTAAATTCATCTTAAATTCATCTTAAATTCATCTTAAATTCATCTTAAATTCATCTTAAAATCATCTTAAATTCATCTTAAATTCATCTTAAATTCATCTTAAATTCATCTTAAATTCATCTTAAATTCATCTTAAATTCATCTTAAATTAATCTTAAATTCGTCTTAAATTCATCTTAAATTCATCTTAAATTCATCTTAAATTCGTCTTAAATTCATCTTAAATTCATCTTAAATTCATCTTAAATTCATCTTAAATTCATCTGTAATTCATCTGTAATTCATCATTATTTCATTTGTAATTCATAATTAATTCATCGTTTTTTCATCTTTTATTATAATATCCTCACTAGACACTGGCAATACTGAACGAATTTGTATACTTGGAATCCAAAACATTAATTTTAAACTCAAATAACTTTAACTCTAATCCAGCTTAACTTTTACTCATATCCAAAAACTTATATAATCTTAACCCAAAATCTTTACTTTTAATCCAAATCCAAAAAATGATCTTCAGCTTTTCAAACATTTTTTCTTTTAAACTTTTTGATCAATTTGAACTTTTTGAACATTTTGAACATTTTGAACATTTTGAACATTTTGAACATTTTGAACATTTTGAACATTTTGAACATTTTGAACATTTTGAACATTTTGAACATTTTGAACATTTTGAACATTTTGAACATTTTGAACATTTTGAACATTTTGAACATTTTGAACATTTTGAACATTTTGAACATTTTGAACATTTTGAACATTTTGAACATTTTGAACATTTTGAACATTTTGAACATTTTGAACATTTTGAACATTTTGAACATTTTGAACATTTTGAACATTTTGAACATTTTGAACATTTTGAACTTTTTGAACTTTGACCAAACAGATCTCGCATGGTTCCAAACATAATTTCAACTTCTAAGGCGTACATAGTCAAACTGAACTCGCTTGGTTTCAAAATCAATTTCAACTTCTAAGGCGTACATAGTCAAACTGAACTCGCTTGGTTTCAAAATCAATTTCAACTTCTAAGGCGTACATAGTCAAACTGAACTCGCTTGGTTTCAAAATCAATTTCAACTTCTAAGGCGTACATAGTCAAACTGAACTCGCTTGGTTTCAAAATCAATTTCAACTTCTAAGGCGTACATAGTCAAACTGAACTCGCTTGGTTTCAAAATCAATTTCAACTTCTAAGGCGTACATAGTCAACTGAACTCACTTGGTTTCAAAATCAATTTCATCTTCTAAGGCGTACCTACATAGCCAAACTGAACTCACTTGGTTCCAAAATCAATTTCATCTTCTTAGGTGAAAATAGCCAAACTGTACTCACTTGGTTCCAAAATTAATCTTTACTTCTATGGCGTACATAGCCAAACACAGATCCCAAAACACTTTCTTTAGTCGAGCAGTAATTACGTTCAATGGCCTGGTTAACGTCCCCAAACTAGATCTGTTTGCTCAAAACCACCAAGAATTGCTACTAACATTTTGTCAAAATGCTGTTTCGAGGAGACTCCCCAGGTTCCATATGCTTTTTTTCTTTTTTTTCTTATTGTACTTTTTGTTTTTCTGTTTTAATTGTAATTTCTTAAAAAAATTGTATCTTCATTTTATAGTTTGTCTACCTTAGTCTCTCATTACTTAATATCATTTTTTTTTTTTTTAAGCTCCAATAGTCTCACTATGTGAAACCTGTTTAATGGACCCTAGTTGTCGTTTTAAATTATCAATTAGATTATAAGTATCTGCTGATTGTTTACCTAAGAAATAAAAATAAATAAATAGTCTACAATTTTGATAGCATTAGCTCACTTTGCTTCAAAAACTCGCTTCGGTAGGCTTGATCATGATCATTAACTTGCTTATTTTAAATCCAGCATGGTTAGACATTTGCAGTTAGAGGCTACTCAAACTTTACTGAGCTGCTATGGTATTAGCAGTACATGAATAGTTGTAGCACTATCGGATAGCCCCTATATCAAATTTATGGTTAGGCCCGGTCCATGACAAAGACCGTACCGGCTTTTATGAAATTCAAGATTGTGCTCGGTCTTTGCTATTTACGGCCACTTTATTATGAAACTTTATTCAATCACTCATTTTTGATGTTAAGTAAATTATAAGAAATAAATATTTCCAGAAACCTACCAAATAATAATTTCAACATAACCCAGACAATAACACCCTGCTTATGCCAACAGAGATTCTAATTTATTTAAGGGTATTTATTTAATTTTGTACATAGGCTACATCGGCACAATGGCGACTATTAGCATGGACATAAAAATGTTTGTTTATGGTTCTAGACAGGAAAGTAGGCCTTGCCTAAGTACCCAACAGTTCTGCATATCAAAAAGTAACAAGAATGCTACAGAGGACTGACTTGCGTTTAACACTCAAGCTTGTTTTTTACACTCAAGTACCTTCACTTAATTTCATACACGGTAACACGAGTCATGTGTTATCAGAGGCTAACCAATAAAATGATCATCGTAATGCATAATAATGTAAAACTATTTGCTGTTATTAAGTTCGTTAATATTTTTAAAATATCTTTCGTTAAACTTAGCGTATATTCCAAAAATTAAGTGAATGTCAATTGATTGAAATGGAACAGCTTAACTAAGTAGTCAAAGTCGTTAAATATTAGGTGCAGGCCATTTCATGTTCGGATGAGCGGCTAATATCAAATTTCATATGATTCCACACACATTTTAGGGTAGGCATAACCTAATAAATAAATTTAAAAGAAAAGACCGATAATCTAAGAATAATGTTAGATTGTGGGTATCTCGTAAACGGTGCGTCGTAGCACAAAAATGACGAAAATTTCATCCCCCTATGAAACCCCACAACACATGGTAACAATGCTTCAGAGCAAGTTTTTTTTTTTGTTTGAGTACCCTCTTTAAATTTTCTCAAGAAAAATTTAAATATTTTATCAAAGATCCATTAATTCAATTAAGTTTAATTACACATTATCCATCATGCAATAAACGTCATCAGAACAATAAAATTGGGCGTGTACTTACCACTTCGGAGATGTAATAAAACTCCCACTGTTGTCCAATCAAACTATATTGTTCACTTCCTTCTACGTTACAATCTCTCTGGTACCTACTTTACAAATTACCAACTCTAAGCCACGTGGTTTTACAAAGTAGCTTGCATTGCATGCGACCAACTCTTCCGAGCGCTCGTTCCAGAATGGCGATCGAGCAGTCGAGCCCGACCGCCATCTTTATCGCCGGAAGCGTTGCCAGTATGCAGTGCAGACATTTTGAATCAATCACCATTAATAATACTTTTACATAAACTAAACAAACAAACTAGTTCTTAAAACAGTTATCATGATTAATGACAATTAAAATCATTATTTATTTACAAACAAATTATTCAGATCCACAGACATATTTTAAATCAATCGATTCAACTGACTAACCATACATAATTGCCAACGGCATTTTCCATGAAGTTGACAGACTATTTTACAAACAAATATGACAAGTGTCATCAAATATCATAATAGTAATTTCTATTAAACCATTAAAATTAGAACCATTATTGAAATTCATCACACAAGAATAGTGTGGTCATAATTATTTAATATCACATACAGACTGTCGGGTGACTATGATTTTTATTAAAAGCAATTCATTTGCGATTCGGATAATATAAATGGCTTGTCCCTGAAGTAGCCTAACAGGCGACTAGTCGCCTTTATGATTTTTTCGTCGCCGATTTTAGTCCTGAGTAGCCTAAATGGCGATAAATCGCCTACGTTGACCACACTGTGGGCGCGGGGCGAAGATAGCCAAGAAACGGTCAGTGTTTCCAAGTTTCCAAGTCTAAACTGGCCCAAGTAGCTGTCTGTATCAGTGTGGTATAAATAATGAGGTGGTTGGTTCTCAATTCAGCGAATGTTTTATTGAAGTAGAAGTAGCCTCAATGGTTTTAAGTAATAAATATGCTCTAAGCCTCAATGGTAGACAACTAGTTGCTAATTAATCGCAATTTTTTGATAATTCCAATTCCCTGCAAAAGGATAAAAATATGCAAAAAGTTAGCAACACTGGTCGCAATCGCAACTAACACGCAAAAAAATCTGACAGTTGAAAATGTCTGTGTCAGTGACTTGCAAACGATTCGCTAGCACAGCACAATCTATCCATGATGACAACCGAGTGAGTGTATTCTAGTTTTTATTAGCTATCCGCACTGCCGGATCGAGTCTATTTTAAAAATAAGGTAAACATTATACGGATGCATTCATTTTAAACCTTGTGAATGCTAAACAAGTTTTACTCTGAAAAAATGTACGGGACTGCAGATGACGACGGTTATGAAGATGTTGAAATAATGGAAGTTACTACTGCAATTAATAGAATAAAAAATATACTCTATAAAACAACTCTTTCATTTTGTCTTCAATTTTAAATAAAGATTTAAATTGATTATATTTAATTAAGATTCTGCATTTTGTGGGGGGATTTTTTCTTTAAAATCCAAGTTTTGGAGGAATTTTGGTAAGTGTTTTTGACTGTGCACATTTATCAGTCGCGGCTATCAGCCGCGTCCGTCAGCCGCGTCCGATAATTTGTTCCCGGCTTGGCTGGATTTCACGATTGACAACCCGTGTGTTGCACGTCAAAAAGCCTATCGGTTTCTAGAATTTTAATGGAGGTGAGGTGATCACACTAGTGAAGGCATCGCCGATCTACACATTATTGATTCCTCTTCCCTGACACATTATATCGCCACGTTTTCGCCTTACCTGAATGTTTGTGTACAGTGGAAACGCAACCCATGCTTAACAAGGCAGTATAATATTAAAGCTTTAGCCTACAAGGCGTTGTAGAAAAATCAGCATGTCAATGTCAAAATACAAAGCTGTCAAAAGTTCAAAACAAAATGCACGTGACGTAACGAGAGGGTGCGAGAACCAAAAGTTGCACTTATAATATCCATTGAAATGGCATATTTACCTCGCCTTATTAGCTTTAGACCAAAGGAAATACTCTCCAGATTTTACAACAAGATCGTTATCACTGACGATGGCTCTACTATAGTTGCATTACACCAAGACCAAGGTTTCCCATATGAGCACACTAGGCCTCTACCAGATGAAGAGAAGATGAGGACCGGTGTTTTGCGGATGGAGAACGCTGACGAAGTTCGAAAAGTATTCGTGGAAACCAAACCAGAGATAGCAAGGAAGCAGCTTGCTGCACTCACACTAACTACAGACCACCGCTGGTTTCCAAGAGCTCGAGACAAGAAAGCTAAGAAAACGGAAAAGAACAGACCTTACTTGTAAAATAGTACAATAGCCTACATTTTCTAAGTTATTAACATTTATTTCTCTAGTGTATGTAAGCCAAAATAAAATACTGTTCCGCATATACTTATGTTTTATTTTAATAACTTTGCTCTTAATAAATACCTAGGTACTTGCTTAAATTTCCATGATAATTATTGATTAAATCATCACTTTAATTCAATCCCTCTATCTAAATTAGTATCTTGCTACCTAAATAAATGTTTGGGGCTTGATTGGTCCTAGTTTACCAAGAATGTTGAAATTCTTTAAAAATACTTTTAGCTATTCCTGAGTGGCATCAAACTCTGATTCCAATCTCGATTTGATTGGTATTTACCAGAATTCCTTTAGGTTTCGGTCAAAATTAGTGATATTATGATTAGAATAGTATTTTATTAGTCACCCTAAAATGAGTTATAAGAGAGGATCCATCCTCTTATATTTCCTAGTTTGATATTCATTTGTAACTTCTGTCTATGCAAATTAACCTTTTTTAATACTACAGTTACATACAATTTTTTTTTCTAATTACATACCTGAATAGTTATTTGAAATACTCAAATACAAAAGCTTTTATTATTGTATAACGGCTACCATTTATTACCTTAAAACATTCGCAATAAAAATAAATCTATGCTATGATAAGTTAAATGAAAAATAGAATCTTTTGTTTTACGTACGATATCACAATATTTGCCTTTGGTGCTGTTTAAATTTCATCTACCGAGAAAGACTAGTATTCAGTCACAAGCTGTTTCATACATAATTTAATTATTTCTACATAGGTACTACTAAAAAACATAGTAGGTAGGTAGGTACCTAACCTATATTTAAAATTCAACAACTAGCTAGATACAAGGGTTAATTCATTTTAAACAAACACACACACTGTTGTGTCTGGTCTAAATTCCTTAGAACATGATTTGAATAGTGATAGTGACACTAATGTGCAGCCAAATAACACTTGTTGGCAACCAGTGCAGATCCCTAACAATGAGTGCTCGACCGCCGTGACACAGGTGGGAATTCGGCATTGACCGACATGCTAAGCTAAATATAACTAGTGAAAAGCCACCACCCAAGTCACATGCAGTCTTCATAAACTTATTTTTTTTAGTGACTTAATACAAGGAATATCATCTATGGTATCATCTATGGCGGCAACTAGGTATTACTTACTTCTAATAGAAGGTAACAATTCTTACAACGTGCTAATACATTTTATGATTAAGCTATTTATAAGGCATCACACTCGGCAGCTATAATGTAGGTAAGTACCTATATTGAAATTGTACGAATGTACTTTTTAAGCTTTTTACATCGAGATATAAGTACTACGTACTAGAGAAGCTACGTCAAATAACTGAATTGTCCTATTCTTCGTAATTTGTTCTCGGCAAAAAGGTCTTAAGCGCCATGTAAATCACGGCACTTACGCGTTTTCGAGAGAGAGCGACCGAGGCGACTGAGTGAGGTGCGGCGCGATCGCCGCAGTTGAACGGGACAAAATAGGAATTCACGGTGTCTTCTCTAGTACGTAGTACTTATATCTCGATGGCTTTTTAAGCCTATAGTGTGAATCAAATCATTGAATAGTTGGTTCATACTGGGATGTAATAGTAGATTGTTATACAAGGGCAGTAAGTGAGCTTTTGCAGAACAAGATCCTTTTTGGCGCCCGTGCGAGCGCAGCTCGCAAAGGGCGCTAATGGATCGAGTGTACCCGAGATATTTAGATGCCGCCCGAGCGAGCAAAGAAGACAAGAGAAGAGATTGTTTCACCAAGGAGGTTTGCATAGCTCTTGAACTGTAATGAACCATCACCAAGGAGGTTTCATAGCTCTTGAACTGTAATGAACCATTACGTATCAAGCATAGTGTGACGGTAAAAGTGATTTGAAAATGGAACGCATTTACAATGCACTGGTCTGCACACGCCTACTTACACAGCCTCTTTGCGCTAAAGAAAATCCTATTTACTGAGCATGTATGATGTAAAGTATAATAGGTAAAGGTATGTACAATAAAGCTGCCATGGGTGCGATTACATTGCTCAGATTTATAAATAGAAATAATGAATATAATAATAAATGGCACTTTAGAACAAGTCAAAGCTTTAAAAATTACAATTATAAAAATATATGTATTTTATCCAATTTAATAAATAGGTAGGTATAGTACATCATCTAGGATAAGTCAAATGTCGTTAATAATAAGAAAAGTGTAAATATAATCTATACGAAATTTTATGAGAAGCCTACAAAATATCTTTCGAACAGTCAGCTAAAGTCTTCAAAATTAAGTGACAGTTAAAGTGACACATATTTGCATAATAATTGTAAAATATAATATCTTTTATTATACTTTAAAGTTGTTAAAACCTAATATACAATTTTATTGATTTGAATAGGCAGGTTCATTGTTATATTATAACCCATTATTTAACCACATGGGTTATATTTTTTTGGCTTTATTGCTGGCCATAGCTTCAACCTATATAACAATGTTCAAAATATATTTCTGATATTCTTCAATAAGTAAATACACTTAATCCATTTCTTTAGGAAATATAATAAGATTGCACTTCACGCTAGTAAGTATTATTAATGATTAGTAAAATATCTAGATAAAAGTGATAATCTGAAAAATAAATATCTATTACTTCAACACTTACTTATTACTTATTTTAGATAGGTAGATAACATTTTCATATTCCTTTAGAGTTGTAATTTTACACTATAACTTCTAAATATTTTAGTACTGCGTCATGTGACACACAAAATCCATCAAATTCACTCTCAAAATGCACAATCACAATATTATTACAATGCACACAGTAGGCATTGTTGCCCTTCAGTTTGTCGTCGATTGGATTCTCATTGAAGATATTTATTATGTAATTTTAAAACGTCAATAAACGTAAGAGCAGATTCCTCATTGAACATTGAATTAATACCTGGAGCAACATGCCTCTTATAATTCGATGAACTCATCCCCAACACATTTTTTTTTTTACAATTCACAGGCAAACGTTAAATCGCGATCTTACTTGATGATAAGTGACGATGCGGCCGATGGTGTAGCGCGCAAACCTAGAAAATAGGTTTTGCCAGTTAATTCTTCTTAAATTTAAGAGCTCACCTCTTGTCAGGGTTTTGATGCAGTTTTCTCCAATTAACTCTTTCGAATGCGGCCTCCTTATACGACATAACAGCGACCTTTTCTTTTATCTGGCTCACGTAACTTATTCATGATTTTCCTCTTCCCCGTTTTTCTTTAATGATGTTCTGTAAGTAGCTATCATGTCGTCAAAGATGTCCAAACATTTTTCCTCTTCGGTTTTGTATTGTCTCAAGCATAACTCTCTTCTCCTTTACTCGCTCTAAGACCTCTTCGTCCTTAACTTTTACCGACCAACTAATTTTCTTCAAAAACATTTTAAATCAGTTCATTGACATTTTAAAATTACATAAGTAATATCTTCCCCGTTTAGTAATACCGATGGGTGAGCGTCCTATCGAGGCTACGGACCCGGCGACCAACCGACCACAAACCGAAGTGCGAGAGTGGGGTGTAGGGTCAGCGAACACGAGAAATGCGCAGTTCTCTGTCCAGGAGTTGCAGCTGGCGGATAAAGCCCTCGTTGGGATGGATATCGCGTCGCGCCCGCACGGTCGCCATGGCCTCGGTGAGAGTCATGCCACGCTTTATCATCAGGAAAGCGAGCGCGCATGTCGCGGAACGAGATACACCCATCATGCAGTGGACGAGAACGCGACCTAGGAATATATACAATTTCTATAAGACCTGAAGTACCTAGATAAATCTGGAAGAAAACACGTGATATCCAACTAATCCTACTGATTTGAACGATACAGAATAAGATGCGAACATTACGAGTTTGGTAATTGGATATTTGTGACTCAATCACGCCTTAACAAATGAACCGAATTGGAAATGAAATTTGGAAGAAATATTATTTAACTAAGATTAGCTAGGTTAATTTATATCCCGAAAAATAACACAACCGAAACAAAAATGAGCAAGCAATCGAGTTCTTCAGGCTGACGACTTACGTAAGTAATAGGTCTACAATTGGGTATGTGTATTGGGAGATTATCAGAGAATCCTAGGTAATAATTATATGAAACATTTTTTCTACAACGACGTACCTCCAGAAGAAACTCCTTCATCGATAAAATCGGCAGCAATATGGAAGTACTTGGATATATCAGTGCTTGGCAGATCCATCATCGGGAAGCCCTTGTAGCGCAGTCCAGGGCAGTCACGGTAGTACAAAAAGTCCGTATCCACCTGCGTGTACCGATGCCCTTCGGCTGTGTTCAGGACATAGTTGATTCTCATGCGACGCAGGAAGTTCTTATCCTTTGCCGCTACGCTGTAGGTATCATACACAGAAGCCTTGTTAAGCCATTTCCATTCAACTACAAACAAGCATTTATAATAGGCGTTACAATGTGTACCTATTGCTAGTAATAAGGGTTCTCGAATGGCTACCACGAACCGGAAAACGAAACATCGGACGCTGACCTACCGTTGACATTATTAAGATCAAAATCGTTCTTCTCGGGAGTGTTTAGGGGAGGCCTATACTCACTCAGGACTCAAGCTGATGATGCGGGGATAATGCAATGATGGATACTTACGCATCTCCGACGTACAACCCTGGGTAGACCTCATTAAGGTCTGGAGTGGCGCTGTACGCGACATCCGCTACCGGATGCGAACGGAACGATGAAAGTGAACTCAGGACAGAAGACGGAGAAGATCCGAAGTTCTGCACACGAAATTTATGCGTAAAACAACTGCACAACACTTGGCCCATTTTATTAAATTCTATAAATACGCATGGTGAGGTAGGTAACTCGTATTAAAACCGTGCACAAACTGTTAGTCGAACTAATGTACTGATATTGCGCTACGACTACGATACAAACATTATTATAATTAAACGTCATGTTATATTAAACTCGTCGGAAATTGATAACATAAGAAGATAAGAAGGGAAAGTAAATATTTATATGAATGTTCTGTTTAAATGATTTCTATATTAATATGAGTTTTCAATCAATGTTGAAATGTATGGGTATGATTATGAGCTGAAACACCATAAAAGTAAAAACTGTTAATAAGTTGCCTTATCTGCATTTTTCTTGCTATAGTGCATGCATGTAATAAATTAGATTAAGATTTACAAGGTTTCTAAGTAAGTTGGTTAGGGCTAGAGAAAACCGCCTAGGTATTTACTATATTAAACTGCCTACTATCAGACCAAGAAACTAAGGAATCCTCCCTAATGGCCCAATTAAATATAAACCTTTGATTATTTACCTCCCAATATACATAATTAAATACCATGAAACTTTTTTTTTTAAATTATTGTATTCATATAACTTTGAAATTTAGAAACCGATTTAAAAAAAACTTTTTTTTTATCTGAAAGGTAATACCTTTAGATTGGTCCCATAGAAATTTCATCAAAATGAAGTCGCTTTTCAAGTTTATTATACTTGCATCTAATAATGTAAGTTTAATTTTGTACTACTACTAATTACTTTTGACATTTAACATCAAATACCAGGACTAGATTTTAGACTAAATACTTTGAGGGGCATGGAGTCACACAAATCCAGGGCATAGAGGCACCAAAAATCTATTTAAATACCACGAGGGCATGGGGTCACACAAATCTTTTTAAATACCATGAGGACATAGGTTCACACAAGTCCACAGAACTTATAGTTCAGTGCGCAAAAATAAATACCATGAGAGTCCTTAAGTAGGATCCCACACGCTGTTCATGAGCTGCGCAGTACGAATGAGATCTCGGAAAAAGTGACGACTGTTGATAATAGACAACACAACACAATGAGTTTTTACCACGTTCGATTTTTGAACAAAAGTACCTAAACAATTTATTAATGGGATTCGTTTTTAAGAGGAAAGTTTGCATGGACTCAACGCCCACCGTATATCCTCAAAACAGACTTCAAAAATGAATATAGTTTTATGTTCAACTACATTCTATGTATTTGTAGGATATTTATTGGATAAAATGCTAGATTTACTTGTCAATGAAATTCTTCTGAAATTGCTTTCAAGTTAAGTAGGTAACCTACCTAGTTAGATGGGTCCTTGTAATGGGAAGATGATATTAATTTGAAAAATGCTATATGATATAAAAGTTTAGTTATAAAGTTTAAATCAAATTATTTCTAGAAAAATTACAATCTCAAAGCACATTCTAATCACCAGATCTGTATAAATCAAGTCAAAACAACTAGAAACACATTCACTAAAGACTGGAATAAATTGGTAAAGTTAGCTGCACTTACTGCATGTTAAGAGATAAAAAGATACAAATTTTATGGTATTATCCATATTATCAACATGTGCTTCAACTTTCCAAGCCTCGTACAGCCAAATTCACAAACACAATTTTTACCAATATGCTCCAGGCATACCTGTGTTATGCAAATTTAGTTATACTTGACTCATCAGGTTAAATTATAACAATGGTAATACTAAAAAAGACTCAAAATATCTCCGCAGCACATTTATTTTCATCTTTATACATGGACCTTTAAGTATGCATTAGTGCAGTAAAAACTACAATCAAGGATACTGTAAATGAACACAAGTACATACATCATAGTAAGAGAGGTGGCGTCGGGAACATCGAGGATACAAATACTGTGGAAAATATAACTCTTAGGGCTTGGAACATACAAAAATATAGGGCCCGAAGTATTAAAAATAAATTATTTATAAAGACAATATTAAAGGTGTGGTTATAGGGATTAAGTTTATTTCCATCCATGCTGTTTGGGAAACAGTGAACACCATTCTAAAAGCAGCACAATAAGAAAATTGATATGCCTCCTATTGCTTATTGGGGTTGGACTTTCCAATATGCGAGATGAGGGGGGGGGGGTGGGGTGGGAGGGGGGGGGAGGGGGGGGGGGGAGGGGACCCTCCCCCCCAAAGGGGGGGGGCCGGAGACTTATTGTTTCGGAGAAAAAAAATAAAACGTTGAGGCTGTATAGGTATCGCTCTGTGTCGGTTTTGTCCCCCCCCCCCCCCTTTTTAAAAACAACTAGATTGTTATGTAACTTTTTTTCAAAAAAAAATAAAAAAAAAAACCTAACAACCTACTAGGCTTTCTGAAAAAAAGAAAAAAAATAAAACGTTGAGGCTGTATAGGTATCGCTCTGTGTCGGTTTTGTCCCCCCCCCCCCCCCCCTTTTTAAAAACAACTAGATTGTTATGTAACTTTTTTTCAAAAAAAAATAAAAAAAAAACCTAACAACCTACTAGCCTTTCTGAAAAAAAGTTGGGGTGGCCCGTGTTTAACTCTGGAATGGCTCAGCCAGAACTCTCGCGAGTAGCTCCTGGACGTCGCTTCACCCGCTCAACCTTCGCTCCGCTTCGGAGGTCACCGGCTCGCTTCGCTCGCCACCTCCCCCCTTCGCTCCACTCGGCTTCGCGGGCTTGCTCCTCCCAGGAGCTCCTCGCGAGCTTCTGGCTTCTCGATTTTTATATACACTCTAGGGGTAGGGACCTCAAGACTACGTGGAGTTGGGGTGCTCTGTGTCGGTTCTGTCACACATTTCGAACCTAACCAACTCAACTCGGGGTGCTCTGTGTCGATTCTGTGACTCATTTCAAACCTAACCTACTCAACTCAGGATGCTCTTTGTTGGTTCTGTGACTCGACCGCAAGAGAAAGCAAACACGACTAACCAATCCATTTCCCTCCAAAATGGCTACCAAAACCACAAAACAAATGTCATTCCTACTGTCAGATGCCAAAAATCCCGTAATTTTGAGAAAACTTTATGTCAATGTCACTGTCAGACAGCTGTCAGATGATCAAAAAGCTCGTGGTAATTGCTTATATAGGGAAAAATTTGGATTTTCAAAAATTAATTTCTCGAAAACTAGCAGTCTCCGTGAAAAACCGATTTCAGTTGTAGGCTTCTTATGTGTAGACCTATGTGTGACAAAAATTTCAGCCTCCCCCCTCATCTCGCATATTGGAAAGTTGAGCCCTTATTGGCCTTGAATATATGACTGAAATTACAGAAATAGAATTTTTGGTAGGTACGTAGAAAATGAAATTCTACTATATTTTTGAATTAGTAGATAGCCATAAGAATTGAGAGAATTCACCCAATCTAAGAATTTTAGGCAAGCACAAGGGACCTAGGCTTTGGAAGAGTTTAGGCTTAGAAAAATTGCTTGAGAATATGTCAATACTTACAGAATCCCTGTAGCTCATTTTGAATTCTACACAAGATCGTCCTAAATATTTAAAGCAAGTGTTCTTACAATGTGCACTTTATATTAGACTGTACATGTAAAAAGAAAAAATAAAACGAAACAGCACTTCGCACTCCTACAAATAAATCTTGAATGGATTTTTATTTTTTTAATCAGTATTGAATGAAGAAGTTCATTCAATCATTCATTCGTTATCAGTTCACTGATCTCAAGACTGATCTAATCTGAGCAGCAAGAGGAGTTACGAGTTTCGGGTCCGGTTAATGTACGTCCAGTTATTGTACAGCATGTTATTGTACAATATTGCGATAGTACTAAATATAATTAGCTTTTGGAAATACCCCTAATAGGCACCTACCCTCTTCTAACTAGGTAGGTACCTACTGTTGTTTGTTTTACATGTTGGGCTATGAAAGAAATGTAAATATGCTAACTACGTTGCCATCCGTTACTGCTCTATTCAACTACTTTCCATGCTAATATTGCTTGGAAGAGTTAATTTTAGTGTAGTGCTGTGGTGCCCCATATGAAGAACGCGCAAAGCACTAATGTCTATGAAAATTTTGTCATTAAACCTGCAAAGGTAAGGTTCACAAAAGGTTAAATTTTTTACTCTTTCAGTCAGGTGACTTTTGAAAAGACGGCTGGCAGCACTGTGTTGTTATTGTATTGTTGGCGGAAAGACTTTTATCCAAGCCAGAACAAAATAAAAAAAATGTATTGTATTGTCAAAAGTTCTAACTTTTGTAATTTAATTTGTAATCTTCAGATTATTACGCGCGATTATGAATTAAAATTTTGCTAAATTATTGAAAACGCAGAACAATGTTTAGATAGAAATACAGTAACAAGTTTTCAAATTCAAGTTGCTTATACTTAGAAAATGGATGAAAAAGAAGAGTTAAATCTAACCTCTCAAGAACTACAAGTTTTGTCGGAGCTCGACAGGTAAATAGTGCTTTTATGATGATGATGTAGTCTAGTTTCCCAAGAATTCCTGGAGTCTTAGACACATACAAATCATAGAATAAAGCCTTAGCATTATAGGAACATCTCGACCCTATCAGCTGGTTCGATTTCATTGAGGAAAACATTAATGTTTTACTGATTTTGTAGTCCAACATCAATAATTACGTTTACTAACGCATATTTCCCATTGTTTGTGAAATAAAAATATCTCGATTATCTAGAAACTAAACTACGCCTGAAGTATTGTTGTCCCTCAGCAATCAATGGGTCTATGTAACAATATGTAATCTGGTATGGTCTATGTGTAAAGAAATAAGTTATTATAATATATATATTTGTATATTATACAAACATAAACGTTTTAAAGAAAGACCAGGTTTGAAGTACCTACCCTAAACCAATGAGTATTTATGAAGAATGTTATCCAAGTCAATTAAGCGAAAGAGGTATGTCAGGATCGTAGCACCATGATCTCTGCCTACCTCCATGGGAATGAGACTTTATGTATGTTTACAAACATAATTTAGTTATACATGGCTCAGGTTATGATTATCAATAGTACATGTTGTAGTAGACTTCAAAAGTGTCAGTGCAGACCTTATTCCCCTAACTCAAATTAGAATTAGAATTGAGAATAACCTGTGTTGATCGAGGAGTTATCCCCATACTTAAAACAGTAGCATTTACTCCATTGGCCAGTTGTGATACTTTAAGCAATGGTTTATCTCTTGACAGATTCTTATAAGGTCATTAATGTTTGTACTCTGCTAGCAAATTTACAGTGTAACTACAGTTTATTTTTATTTATTTACAGTCGTAAGTTTGGTTTCCTGAAGCTACGAGGCACTGATCATGGACGAACCCGAGCGCTTGTTCTCAAAGCAGTCAAGTACCTGGAGGGGATGCTGGTGCAAGTCAAGGTAAGGAAATACTTTTAACTTCATCTTTCAGCACTTATTCTACTGTATTGGTCGGCACAACATTTTCTCTTCCATTGTTCTCCGTCAGCCGTCTTCCCTGTATTTCTCTTCCTTTCTTATCACACTGTTCACCCATCTTTTCTTTGGCCTTCTACTACCCTCATATTCATCACTCTGGTCACAAGTCTTCCTCATTAAATGCCTGTACAGTACCATTACAGTCAGCATCAAATTTAGATTGGCAATTTAAATTAGTAAATTCCTCTTTTCTCTGGTTTTGTCAAAGATATGGCAACATCGTTTTGCAAGTAGCTATGGCTGAAAGTGTATCTTCAACTGAAGTTCAAAACTTCAATTTATAGTGAGCTGGTTTAAGAAATATTTGAACTTTACTAACCAGAAATCGCGAGGCTGAAATGAGTTAGACTGGTACAGGATCAAGGTAGATGGCACAAACTAAGATAGGCCTATACCCAGCATTGGGTGAAGTCAGGCTGTGAATGATGATGATGAACCAGAAATGCCAAGCTACTGTTGATGATGACTGTACTTTTAACCAATTATAAAAAAGTATGAAGTTAAATGGTTAAAATCATTTGATTAAACAAAGAGTTTTTTTAATACTTGGAAGGATTAATCAGGTGTTCTTTTACGTTTGTTCCAACACTATTTCCTTTTAAAGAAACTGCTATAGAGGGTCATAATTTACATAATATACCACATTACCTATATCTAATTTGTTTTGTTTTATTTTATTTTAGGAAGAAGACAGAGCCAGCTCCCCGGATGCAAGAAGAGATATCTGCATTGACCCTAAAACTTATTGCAAGCTAGGACATTTCCATCTACTTCTTGAGGATTATGCTAAAGGTTAGAATAGTGGTTCTAGTGGTAGTGACCCCGCTTTCCGATCCCACGGTCGCGGGTTTGAATCCAGTTGTGTATACCAATGGATGTCTGTTTGAAAAATATATGTACACAATGCTAGTGCTAGTCACGATGTTTTCTCTCAAACATTGAACGAAAACATCGTGAAAACCCGCGGCTTAGTCAGCTCGACACGTATTGACCATGTCTTTCCTGTGGATTAGGCCTACTAAGCTCTCAGGATGGTATAAATGCTGGGCAAGCCTATTCCATCTAAAACCTTCTGGCAGGCACTTTAGCGTCCCGTAAGCAGGGGCATGAGTAAATAACAGTTGCCCCTCACATTATATAAATCATCTACAATAGATGCAAAGGCCTGTTTACTTTTACTTACTCCTTGATGTAACATTTTGATCTATCAAAAATGGGGGAAATATTGCTGGCCTCTGATACTAAAGGCGCTGAAAAAATAGCCGCGTAATTTGAAGGAACCCTAATATTGCGACGTTGGCAAACAAAGAATTTTTATATTTGTAAAATGAATTGTTCATTGCTCTCAAAATAATTCTGTGAGGAAATCTGTCAGAATCCTAGCAGTGGCTATGGGCTTAGGCCTAAAACATACACAAGCGACGTGGCGTGGAACAGGCATGGCGCAGGTTTATTATATATAGCAGGTGACCGCAGACACGCCGTTTCGTTGCCTGCGCCGCGTCGCTTCAGTATAATTCAAAAACGTCGCCTGCATACATTTTGTATGAAATCGTTTTGAAGCGGCGCACGCCTGCGCCACGCCTGTTCCACGCCTGCTGCCTTACGTCGCTTGTGTGGGTTTTAGGCCTTATATATATTATATATATCACACATGAAAGCAAAATTGAGTCAGTAGGTGTGTGCCAAATGTTTGGTAGAATCTACCTCTAACTACACTTACAAGTTGTAAGCATCCAAAAAATCAAGTACTAGGCAAGTTTAGTATCTCACGGATGCCTGCCTCACTTTTGGACAGCCCCCACCGCTCAGTTGGTTGAAGCTTGTATGCTGCGCTGTAGGCCGTGGGGTCAATTCCGACCGAGAGCACAGCCATTTTTGTAATGAACATAGGTATTTGTTCTCTGAAAATCTGCTGAGGACTGAAGGAGTTGGGAGTTTAAGCTTTTAAAAATCAATTAGGCACATAAAGAATAACATTAAGAAATGAAAGCACTAAAGAATAATTTAGTTTCTACTCTATTGCTTTTTAAGTTCTAAAATAGCTTGGCAGATTAGATTATGCTTTTTACTTGAAGTGTTTTTTTTCAAATTGCTAGCTTTGGGTAGCTAATTATGGTAGGTGAGGTGCTCTATATTTCCTTGCTTTAATTTTCATTTACTCATTTATTCTACATTTGTCCAATAGGCTTACGAGTTGTAGGCAATAAATATTGCACATCTTTTCTTTTTGGCTTTTCTGCTTATGTAGCGAGCAATCTCTTTCTGAAGCACGCTAAGCTCTATGAAGGCGAAATTAGCCGATGTGCAATATTTGTTGCCTACTACTATACTTACCTAGTCTGTCAGTCATGCATGTGTGTGTCAGCTATCTGTCAAAAACTAACAGTTGAAATGGCTTTAATGCTTGCATAAAAATGGGCATGGTTCGAACTATCGATTATGGATAAAATAATGTTGAATTTACAAATCATAACATTTAATTTTGTTTTAGCGATGTCTGCTTACCAGAAGTTCTTTGCCCTGGAACCAGAGAACTGGAAAGATCCACTTTTCCTGTATGGACTCGGGCTGTGCTATTACCACTACAATGCCTTTGATTGGTAAGTTTTATAGCTCTATTCAAATTATTATATAAAAAATATTTTTCTCAGTCACGTCTCGATCAGATCGCAGACGAGTTAGAGAAAAGCCAGGTTAGGAGTACCCTAAACCAAAACTGACGAGCATGTATGAAGAATGTTATGAGAGTGAATGAAGCGAAAGAGGTGTGTTAGTATCGTAGCAAGTGAAAATCCGTGATCTCTGTCTACCCCCATGGGAATGTGCGTGATTTTATGTATGTATTTTTCTCAAACATGCTTGGGTTGAGCATTATTTGGAAACTTTCTTTAAGGATATACATATTGAAATTGCTGTACTGGCATAACTACATGCGAGCAACGACTGGCAAAAATGTATGAAAATACATCAATGTGTTTTTAGCGGCCAGATAAATAAAATAAAAATATTACCTATTTTCTGATTTTCGGGTTAAAAATAAAATCTTTCTCGAAGAAAAAAGTTAGCTTACATTACAGAGAATAATACTTACATTACATAGAATAATAATTTTTCGGTAAGTCAAAGTCACACGATAGACAAAAGCGGTGACTTCGTATTCCACTGGTATCTTAGATGTTTGTCTATTGATCTTTAAACATAGGGGGTAACCAGTTAGTGCAGCTGTCCATAAGCTCGTTTTTGAAAGGTCAGAACTGCCTTATATCCATAGCGTAGTTAAATTAGTTAGGAGGCGAGTACTAAAGTAGCCAAGTCAAATATTTCTTTATTTAGTGGAATCACAAGGATCAATTTGAAACGTCTTAGAGCTCAGTGAGTCTAGATGCCAGTTCCACGCGACCAAGCCTAGAAGAACATAGGCAACAAACTACGGCTTGGTTCCTACCGTTAGTAGACCTAAGGCCATCGAATAAAATCATTTTGGATATATTTGAATGTATGGACTCATGCTTTTGTACTAACAAAGAAGATATAATAGTAGTACCTATAGTCTAAGATCCCGCTATAGAAGGACCTTCACCGAGCTGGTTATTTAATGAAACGTATTTTATATTTAATTAAACATGCCAATAAATATATTATATAAGGGTTGCCTATCAAATTTCAGTCCAGGATATGATTAATTAATAATTTAAAAAAATATATGTTTTTTTAACTTTCCACCGGTATTTTTATTAGACAAATTCTATACCAATCGAAAGTATAGACCCCATAGAATATGCAATTAATAGTAATACGACCGAAGTATTTATTTTGTGCTAAGTAAACTTTTATTTCCAATCGGACATCCGCGATACAGGCTAATCCCACGAGTGCGGTGGCTACTAGTAAGTAAATATGTACCTATGCATAAACTTTGCGTTCCTTCGACTAGCAGAACACTTAACAAGAAGTATCTCCAAATTCTAACGCGAGTAAATTTAAATAACCTACATAAATAAATGTAGTAGTATTATTGTGATCCACTCATTCATAATGCCGGACCCTTTTTAGCGGCTCGTTAAAAGTCTCTTGTCACTGTCACTTTCATATCAACAAATAGAGATAGCAACAGCCTTATCGGTCTACAAGGCGAACTGAATGCTATAGGACCATTATGAAAAATAAGCATAAGCTATAGGTATTTCAGCTATAATCGACACGATTCGTTCCGATGACGATTCGTTCATGCGATCGCTAAATCCGCTAAGTTTTTTAAATTGATGTTTGAAAATTTCGAAAATCGAACACGAATTCAGCAATCACACGAACGAGCCGTGTTATGCACGAATAATAGGCAGAGCTTCGATGCTTTCTGAACACAAAATCAAAAAATCTTAATCAAACATTTATTAATTCAGTTGTAGGTATGGCAAGGATCACTTTGAAACGTCTTAATAATTTTGAAACGTCTAACATACAACTCAATTGTTGTATACAACTAGTTGATAGAACAGTGGTCACCATCGCCTATAACACGGCCGGCATTGCCTCGTAGGTTACGCATGCCAGGAACAATACTAAAACATCATAAAGTAAAGCCATTTTCCATGTTTATAATCACGTTTAGGTTTTCTAGTTTCAGTAAATTCCTACGTTGCATAACAAAGCGTAGGAGTACCAAGTACCTAAACCACTTATAAAATCCCAACAAAACATTTTGCATGCTAATTAATTAAGGTTTCCGTCAACCAACCCTTTCAAATTAAATAAT
Organism: Thera britannica; assembly: GCA_939531255.2. Lineage (NCBI taxonomy): Eukaryota > Metazoa > Arthropoda > Insecta > Lepidoptera > Geometridae > Thera > Thera britannica. The sequence continues at coordinate 11,466,931 of OW618046.2, read as the reverse complement.
TTTATTACTCGCGACTCGTAACAATGTATCACGATAATTATATAACTAGGGACTAGGATAGTTATGCGAACCTTACACTTCGAACCCAAAATATTTAATATTTTTTTAAATCATCCCTTATTTAATACAATTATCATCATCAAACAAATCGCAAAATGCTGCAATTGTAACCAAAATAAAAGATTTTGACTCTCGTCTGTTCCACGAGGAACCGCAAGTGAGCAGTCTTTAGACCTGGGAAGAAAATACAAGAACCTAAATAAATATAGTTTTGTATAAAAAAATATCTTTTATTTTTAAAGTTCTTACTTTAATAAAATAAGAGACGATGGTTAAAGAAATGTAATTTTAATTCAAAACATCAGATTCGATAAACGATACCCTATAATATCCGCAATTAGCAGGCATTACTATATTTTTTGTTTAATATATAAAAATACGTAGGTATAGTTTTATATAATATGTAGTGAAAATCCATACAGGTTTCCTAGACTAAAACATGTGTGCAAAAGTTTCGACATCATGTTGATTTGTGTAGGTATAATCATTTATACCTTTACTCTAAAGGGGGTGACACTGCGTGGTAAAACTTATATTTATTTAAGTAAATAAAGATTCAAAGAAAAAAATGATCAGTAGTCTTAATTTTCTTGGCTTGGATTGTTATTTGTTACTTATAAAATAAAACGATAAATATTTTAACGCGACGTGAAACGCTTTGACAAAAAATACGGTGCTCGAATGAAAATCAGAAAACACCATGCCCGGAATCTGCGCTCGTTGCTTGGTCGTTCGTGTCGACATCGTGATTCACCGGACGGACGCAAACGTAGGACGGTAGGACAGGCAGGAGAGCGCGCGGTAGGGCCCGCGGGGCGAGGGGCGCGGGGTGTAAGGGCGTGGAGCGGCGCGGAGTGAGGTGCGCGGGGCGGTGCACGCTGCAGCGCGAGGTCGTCGGTCGCGCGCCGCGCACACCGTCAGTCGGGAGCGGGATGCGGTGACGTAAACTGCAACGGCGCGGGCCGCTATCGTAGTGTAGGACGGGACGTCTTCCTATTTATTTGTGACGAGTGTATGAACGAAACCAACCTGAGTGCCTGAGCTGCTTTTTCCTGAGATCCTGAAGACGTACCTGCTCTTCACTACGTAGGCCCCTGCGGCCGCATATCTCTACTCCGGATTCGATGGTCCCCAAAATGGTGAGTGCGGTCGAAGATCCCGCTCGTGGTTTGTTTACGTCGGCCCTACAGTCGACTCTCTCTCTCAACCTGCCGCCTACATCCCTGCATCGCGTTCGCACGCGAGTCTTTCTATTGTGTTTTGTTTCCAAAACGCAGACACCTACATCGTCGGCGGTTCCGAAGCTGGTCCCGTCGAGAGGTTGATTTTTTGTTCCCTTGCGTGTTTTTGCAATGTATTTTCGCAGGTAGCTGCTCGAGGCAGACATCAGATCAACTTGTGTGAAAGTTCTATTTGCCATACTGCTGGGATCAACGAGGGTAACGGAAGCATGAGGGGTGGGCAGTGCGTGTACTGCTAGGCTGGTAAATAATAAGTTGGCCGTCGCATAAAATGTAGGTCGGTGGAGTGTGGTTATAACCACGGCCTCCGGTCGCCTGCACGCGATGCTATGTTCCCTTACCTTACTACCACATACATACATCAAGACTAATGCATTTTATTCACTGTTGATGCATTTTTATTGTTCTTTCAAGGCACGAAGTTATGCGCCTAGCGGTAAACTGGTCTCATGAACATAAGACTTTCCTCGCGCTTTAACTTACCGAACGTTTGTTTTCTCTCTTTAGCTTACTGTTAAAATATTACAATTCACCAATTTGCTGAATTAGTTCACCCATTCATCTACGAAGCGTATAGTCATAATGCCAAGATCCGTCTTTGTCATATCATTTTAATTAAATGGGCACAGGAAATTCTGTGAGTCATGACGTACTCGATAACCGTATCAGGTGGAATTCGCGCACTTTTGGCTTACGTCATTGGTCATCAGACCGGTAGTGATGAGATGCTACAATAAAACGTAATGAGCTGGTTAATTGGAGCCATAATTTGTATAAAATGAAATGATATTTAAATAAAGAACAGACAATCATTGTAAACTAGCCAATAATAGAACAAAAGAAGTTTAAAAAGACATAAGAAACCGACTTCATTGGCAAACTGCTGCACCGATTTTGATAAATGGGATATTATGGGACTACCTACTCTGGAGAATTCTGAAACCTTTCAGAAAAAAAATCTAACCGGATAAATTATGAAGTTATGCGATAACAAAATACAATCGAATTCAATACCTCCTCCTATTTTATTTGAAAAAAATCCGGCATTTATGCGTTTATTTTGAACATTGATAAACATTAGTACCAAAATCCGTATCATTTGTAACGCGTAATCGTTATCATCTATCGTAATATAGACTGTGTGTATATAGGTACCTATTTTATAGGACCGGTCTACGTATAATCTACGCAACGTTGCTAGCCGCTCCAACTAACGGTATTCCACTATGGAGCCCTCCAGTTACTTGCTACACTCGCCCGGCCCGTTTTGCAAACTTGTTCATCAATATGCCAGTCTGGCCTTCTCATAGAGAAGCAAGCAGGAAATAGCATTTCCACACTAGTTATTTGAAAAATGTATAAGTAACAGTATGGTATTTAGTAAAGTGGATCCTAACGTTTCCCACAAAACGTTTGCATCTTAGTATTTATTTAGAAAATGTTGACATTTCTTCCAAATCGTTCGGCATTTTTGATTTCACTTTATCAGTATCGCTTCAAAGATCTTGTCGTTCTAGCGAAAGCCTTGACATCATTGATTTTAAATTCGTGGCTTTCCAGAAAATAAGCTCGTTATTTCCCATTTCTAGAAGTAAATTATTAATTATCGCAATAATCATCATCCTTATCAAAATCTTGTTATATTTACTCTTTTTTTATAACAATTTTAATTAATCTAGCTAGACAGCTAATTACACAAAATCATTCTAGTGCGACGTCATAATGTAATTCAGTTTTTATTTTCAAGGTGTTGATTCCATTTTAACATTTATATATTCAACACAGTTACAAGGAATACTCATTGAAGCACAGATTTCTTAGTAAATGATCAAAATGTATGTTTTCGCTGAATAATCTACATTACTATTCAATTCGATACGTCGTGGGTTCTTGTTATTCCTGGTATTGTATCACTTTTTATTAATCCACAGTCTGTAACTGTTTGCTTCTTTGTTATGCAATTGTATTCGACATTTCCCGGTCAGCTGCTGTTTGAGTTATGTGCAATTGTTGAATGTTAACTGGCTTTTGTTATAGACATAGGTAATGACTGACTAGAGCAGCTTGCGGTGGCTCGTGCTCAAGGCAGGTGGAAGCCGGCTGCCACCACACCTGTCATGGCATCAGCTGCTCCTTATTACCTAGCTTTCGTAACACAATTTAATAATGATCATGATATCGCCTAAGTAAAACAGTATGATGGCCACACGCAACATGCTTATCAGCTTGTTCCTTTGTCACGATTCCATTTCATACCTGCATGCATTTCTTGATTTAAAGTATAGGCCAGAATCGTTCTTCACATCTAACTGTTTTATGATAGGCATCGCTTTTATATAAGCACATACTGAAATTACTTTTTATCTTGATGGTTTCCTTAGTTTTCTTTCATTAATCATTATGTTTATTCGTTTTGTTTGGTCAAACAGTACCTAAATGCTCACAAGCAATTGTTCCAAGCCGCGATCAAATTTTATAGTGGTTTTATCGAACTATTGTTGAATTTTACTACGTCTCGTAGTAAATGAGCGGAGGTTCAGTGTAGAAAGCGATAAAATTCCCCGACATGTTTGCTTACTTACTATTGCTATGCTAGGCTACCTCACAGAGTAATTGCATTTGGTAGATAGTTTACCACTACCGGAGAAGTTTTCCGGTGGTCTATCTCGGATCGCGTAAGATTTCTCTTTCAAATTGTTTCATGGGTTCTCTACGATTCTGTTTATCATACGAGAAGTACCAATATCTATTCTTAGAATCTGAAATTCCTAGAATGATTTACCCCTGCTTCCTTTCTAAATGTGAATGTTTGTTCAAACAAACGTGTGATCCGTGTCTCATTTATAAACATTGAAACCTCCGTGCTTGAAGTAGTTATAATGCATTCTGAATTAGTTTTCGATGCAGTACTGACCTTGCGATCAGCATAATATGAAAACCATTATCAATTTCTTCACCATCGCCATCTTAAAAGTGTACGTCAACGTACTCTTTCGATGTATTTTCAGAAAATAACATTTTTCGCGGTCGTTATTAAGAACTTTCATCTGCTTTTCATTAAATATTGTCTGTATAGTTTTAAGGGCTTGTCGATTTGCGGTGGCTAAGTTGTTTAACTACAGTAGTCCCTCGTAATACATGAAGTCTTTGGGTTTGAAGACTAGAATTCAGACGTTCGTCTCAGTGACTTGGTAGGTATGTTATTTAATTAACCAAACGATTCTGTTCACCGCATAGTAACATAACCGCTAAGAACCGGAATGCGTGAACGCTTGTCTATTCGTGTTTCATACCAAGTATTATTATGGGAAGCAATGCCAGAAGTTGATGGTTTCTATGTAAATTAGTTTTCGTTGAAATGCTGAGAGCAAATACGCAATAGAGGTTGCGGTCTGTGACCCGGGGACTGCATCTAGTAGGTGTGCGGGCGGGACGCGTCTCGCCCTTCGCCTCCCCGCATCGTGGGCCGCGTCACGTACGCAGAGCTTTGCCAAACCAAGCCCTTCGCAGGGCTTTCCGATAGCGAGGGATGAGAGGGGCCGCGCGCGCACCCGAATCAGCCTAGTCTCTATCGGGTCGAAGGGCATTTATTAGCCCCCTTCCCCGCTCGGACCTATTTCGACTCGCGAGATCCACAACGGCTCACACTCCCCGAATTATTTTCATCGCCCTGCTTTCTGTAATCAATATTTCCTATGAAAACTAGGTCACGGCTTTGATACTTGAAGGCGAGATGAATGCAATGGTGACGGTGAACGGTCGTCGACACTAACGGATCGCTATTTATACCTGGCGCGTAGTGCACCGGAACTCGCTTCTCGTTGCATTCGCTGCATCCGTGCCACCCGCCTCCGCCTCTGCCCTGTCAATGACCTCGGTGCCTCAGCCGACCCGACTGTTCGTTTCCTTCTACTAATGTTTTACAAATAAAATAACCACAATGAGCATGACTCGAAACCATATTCTAATACCAGTTCTCCTACAATAGTTATAGGGCGAACGTTGCGAAATGTTGTGTGGCAAGACAGTCGCGCGCCCTTCGGCTTTGTCTAAGTTACGTAAGGTAGTAGGTACACCCACCCACATCTGTAGGGCACCCACCCACGCAGGGTATGAACTGTGTCAAGCGGCGTGCTCCAGTTTTTACAATAACTCCGAGTCCGTGTTCAGTACACGTGCAAAAAGAAAACGGCAAACTGCACTTAACATGTTGGGGAAAACTCACGGAAACGGCACGCACGGCTTTATGCAATACAGTTCCAAAATAAAACCTATCTTGATGAATAAAGGAGTAACTTATCGATGAACATAAACGTAATGAATTGTACAAAATATAAGAAAAAACGGAGCAATTTTTAAGAGCAGCAATATTACCGTGGCATTGAGTAGATTCATTCAAAAGTTGACTTATTGATTGCATAATAAAAGTCAAGTGGAAGGTGATTATATTTGCGGACAAGGAAGCTGTTCGCTTCGCTATTCGCATAGCGATCGTTGGCCGCGCTGGAATTTCCGCGAAAAAAGCCATACGTCACGAACTCGATACGTCACAGCGGCAAGACGGGGCGGGTGTGGCAGTAGCACAAGTTTTGCATCGTCAGACTCTCAAGGCTGCTGAGGTGGTGAGTAATTGTGATCTAATGATGCAAGCTTACTATGATTCATATTATGCAGTTCGATTTATTTCAAAAGAAGACTCTAAAATAACATTTAGCCCTCGTTTTCTTTGATCTTATTTTGCAAACACTTTGTTTCCATATTTGCTATGTTTCGTCTGCAAATATCATAGTATCTTAAACTACCATTAAATACAAAAAACCCTGGCATATTACTAGGTTTTGGTTTTCCCTAATGTAGGTACCGTACGTAAATTGTCGTCACTCTACGAGGATCGCAAATGTGTGTGGTCTTTGTTAAATGAATAAATTTAAATTATCGTCCTTCGTAATTCAGACTTCGCTACGATTGGGCTTTGTACACAACTCATAGATAACAGTGCGAAGTGATATCGCTGACGTCAACGACGTAACGTGGTTTAACTCACACGGTCGCGCGTGTGTACCGCCTACCTCCCTATTTATTAGCACCAATTAACTCAACCATCTGTGCACTCATTTATTAGTTGAGGAAGCTATTCCAAATTGAAAATAAACTAATTTGCTATAGAATGATTTATTATTAATTTGAAAGTAAAGTAAGAAAACAGAGAGCATTGGTGGCCTAGTCATGCAACGGTGAGTTTTTCTGAGCAAAAATGTATGTGCCCTATGCCAGTACTCTCAAGCGGTAAAGGAAAACATAGTGAGGTAACATGAACATGTCGCATGCATGTCGTAGAACCTCAAAAGTTCGATATGTGTCAAGTGCTATAAAAGAGCCTCTTTGAGACACTTGAAATCTTTCACCACACATGGTTCGAAAGGACCAGTGTCACGATAATAAGAATAATCAGAAGTTCTATCACTTTTCTCTTAAACAATGTGTGTACTCAGTAGTAGGCCACAAATATTGCACATCGGCTAATTTCGGCTTCATAGAGCGTAGTGTGCGTCAGAAAGAAAAATATTTATTGCCTAAAACCGTATATAAATTATGTATTAAGGTATAGATTGTAGATTCTTTACATTTCAAGGCTATGAATATAACGCACACTCACGGACATTGACCACACTGACTGTAGCCACGGCAAAGAAACCTAAAGATAGCCATCCCAGGCATCAGATAGGCATCCGTTGCCATAAAAAAATATATGTAGCTTTTACATACTCGAAAATCTGATAAAAATAACTGTTTCAAGAAAATGTATGATTTACAATGAGTGTATGTGGTTTGTAGCGCACACATTCTAGCATACGTGATTAGCGTGGCCAGTGGTTCTCACGGATGTCGATCCGTGCAGCCAGCCATCTAGTCGGGCCGTCCGTCACTTTGTACGCATAAGTACAATGGTTTTAGAAAGCCAGCGACCGCGAATAGGGAGCATTGGAAAGGGCTCTTTGCTTGCGAGATGATGTTGCGTCACTATCGAACGATAAACCGCTCCCCCTGCCTCGCGGCCCTTCCGAACTTACACGTACATTAAAACATGCGTATGGCATCGAATTTAACTCACACGTATGCACTTCTACCCTTGTATTGTCCTAGAGTCCCAAAAACTCTGACGTCGCACGCTATAAGCCTAAAATTTTGTTCTCAAAGGGTTCAACCCTTCTAATAAATCGTAATGTTGGGGATGGGGAAGAGTTTTTTAATTCTGCATGTTAATAAGAATTGGACTTGTTCATACACTTGTATGCAATCGTATGGGGAAGTTATCAAGGGCACTCTAGCATTTGTAATGTAATAATAGCGCAGAGTGTCTGTTCTTTCGATGTTCGTAGGGGGATGTGTGTTGTGCATGCTTCTATCAGCGTTAACTTGGTTAGTTTTGAACGTGATGTTATTTTGACTCGTTATCTCGAGCAGTAAGGAGACATTGTCATAAAGCTATCATATAAATAATTACATCAGTAATGTCCGTAAATAAATAAAGCGTGCTGAAACAAGGCGAACCTGTTTGATAATGGATTCGCATCTCGCGATCACATCAGGTTATAGCGTCATGCTGCGCTTGTAATGCAGTACGGTATGCCACTGGAATTGTCCAGTTCTTCTGCTGGTGCACTATAGGCTTCCGGGTTCAGAGACATCTCGCGAGCTGGAATACTTTACGATCCATATAAATCCGAACTGAAGATTCATTAGATGTTTCCTATGCGACTCGTTCTGTCTAATCTATTTGTAGATGAAGCTGAGAAACTCTGGAAGCTTTTACTTTGGGAAGCGTTCTTAATCTGATTCATAGTTATATAATGAACCTTCTCGTATCAGTAAATAACCTTTGCTAAAACTTAATACTAGTTAGTATGTCAAGTGAATGACTATCGCAGGTATCGATCGTGTTCACCGAGACTAGCAACAAGGTAGATTTGCAAGCTGTAGCTCTAACTATCATAAGTATACAGGGTTATTCATTATTAACTGCAAATACTCAGGAATTAGGTTCAACAAATAGAATAAAAAGTATTTATGAAATTATTTTTTTTTAATTTGATCGAAAATTTTTTCAAGTTTTTGTATCAAAATTTTATTTTTATTAATTTCTTTACGGCTATTGCATAATGATTGCCATGGAGAACAGGACGATGATCCACCCAGGCGGTGACTGAACGCAGAGTGTCACTCACGGCGCGCGGGCGCGGATCAAAGGTCAAAATAGGTCAGGTGCCAATGATTCCTTTATCGATTTTCTCGGGATTTTCATAACAAAACTTAAAAAAAAATATTTCATAAATATTTTTTATTTTATTTGTTGAACCTAATTCCTGAGTATTTGCAGCTAATAATGAATAACCCTGTAGTAGATGGAGAATACATATTACATTCCTAATGCAATAATGTAACTACTGAGTGCTGACCTAAGTAGTTACACCTGCAAGGATATCTTCTATACTTAGATGGTTGGCTTGTTTGCCTGTACTCGCATGTTTACTGATAATTGAAATACCAGTAATACATTCTTACAACATTGAATTTTTAAAGCCAATAACGCTGAGGCTGGAACGTTTTTGCGGTTCCAAACGAATGTATTTCTAGACTTTAATTTTCTCATTACCATAAGGTCTCACCACAGACACCGCATATCCCGGAGTAAAATTGCGTTGTCCGTAAAAAATGCTCATTAAATAATGATGAACCATCAGAACAAACGTGACAATTGATCAGTATTACAGTGACCTTGTTCTGGAATAGTACTTCTGGTATTGTGTACCTTGTGTGGTATGGTCGTACTTTGTTACATGTAAAATAATAAATTTTCAGGTTGAGGTTGAGATAAAACAAGTCCAACCTAAAACAATCGCTAGACGGATTTCGCCGTAGCGTAAACACGGGTGACCTAAATTCTAATCCTGGTGGCCTTAGAACAAAATAGAATTGGAAGTGAATTCCGAATTTATGAGCACTTTATACTATTTCTGTGTAGTAAATTGCGTTTGAAAATAGTATGCACAAAGCTGAAATATAGCGTTCAATGAGATCTTATTATCGTGTAGGTTACTATACTATAAGTGGTATCGAATAGGGCAAAAGTGGGTCAAGCTAGAATGACGCCAGCAGCGATAAAAGAGCCCTCGTTCATTATCAATTTTGTAGAACTACAGGAGTGTTCCCTAGTTTCAATATTTCGTTGATAAATAATGACTGACATAGCCAAAGTACAAAAGAGGAGTGTATCAAGATTATAAATTCAATTGTTAGGCTTAAAAACAATGCAAATCCAAGCAGCAGTTACCATGTAGTGCATAGAATTGCAGTTTGCATTCAGTTGCGGTGCAACCAAGGTCGTGAAGCAATAAACCTAGCTGAGCTGGAGGTTGAATGCATCGCATGATTGCGTCACTTCGCTTTGTACCAGTATATTGACAATTACTGCACAGAAACCTTTCATAAGACACCTGCTATCATATGATTCACAGTATAAACTGGTCGGATCTTTTAAAGAATACTTGCTGACTCTCACATTCATCTGAATAAACTGGTCCGATCGTCAAAAGAACACTTGCTGAGTCCCATAAAAGCTCTAGCTAAGGAAGACGTCATCCAAACTTGACCTCGTTTGCAGAACACATGCTCGGCTCGTTCTCAAGGACTCGCTTAGTTAATAAAGAAATGCGTTATTATTTCGCTTGAGTAATCGTTCCCCTCCTCGCTCTTTACCTTCCTGGGAATGTTCGCGTTTGTGGCGATCACGTGCGGCCTCACCTAGCGACTGTTTACTTCAGTTATGTAAAGTGAGTGCGATGACGACCGACGAATGAACTCTATAAATAGCGGTCGATCCGTCCTTGAGCTGCCGCGAGTCTGAAGAACTAGGTCACTCTGAGCTGCCTCATTCCATCTCCCCCCTCGCCCACCATCGCTCTGAAGCATACACGAGTGCCCGTGTCGCTAAACAAAATTACTCGCTAAATCGCATCTAATGCGAGATTCAAACGCTCTTGTCATTGTGTTAGAAAGTATTATTAAGTTTCTTCTCTGTGTAATGTTTTAAATGGTGGCAATTATTGTAATAATAACCAAACCTGATTCTTCATCTAAGAAATCTACTAACCAGCATAAATCCTTAAAGTAACGAGAATTTCTTTGGTGTTGGCAGTGCGCTCATATAACTTCCTTACCTGGCTAAACTGATAATACCCGAGGTTGGGTTTGATCAGGTAGCGAACCGGATTATAATCGATCCCCTTCGTACATACAGGATACATCATTATTTATTAAAACATTTATGTGTACTTAACTTACCAAAATATGTTATTGGGATGTTTCTAACAAACATTTTGGGAGCGCGGATTTGATTATTTGATAATTCTCAGGTCTAGTTGGGCTCATTGATTTTAGCCTTTGGTTGGAGTATCACAGATCATGTAACATGTGCTAGGCCAAAACGAATATTAGATATCTTTATGTAATCCACAATTCGTTTACCAGTTTAGACTAAGGGTTTAGCGTTTATTCGCAAAATCAATATTATTTGTGTAGGGACGTTCGCATACTCTCAACTTATGGGTTGTTTGTTTGTATAAGCAACGTTCCCTGATTGCAATAACAGTAATAGTATTGTTATCATATCAACTGTGTGCGTAGTGGCCCACAAAATTATCAAAACTTAACTGACCGAGTTCGATGTGCACGTAGCGTTCATATAACTCTTCATAAAAGCGACAAATATTTATCACGAAATTGTCGTATGGAAAGGCAAGATAAGCATTTATCATGATTATGTGGAAAATGCACGATGCCATTGTTTTTAATATCATATTAATGCATGTTTGCTTTTGAAAACATACTTTCAATTTTAATGAACATGCCTACTACAACGAACAGGACGCATGGGATGTGGTTACTGCGGTTTCCAACATTGAAAATTAAGGTACACACACGCCACAACTCAGAATTTTGACGATTGCGTGTCGGTAGCCAATCAAAGAATTCTGCAGAACAATGGATACGAACTACATACTTAGTATATAATAATGTTATGTTGGATAGGTGGCACGGCCAATTTAATGTTGAGCATTGCTCCGGTGAAAGCTCTCCACATCTTGTTCGGATCGATGTGCGTGTGTGCGTAATCTTCACTTATTTTAGTCGTCCCGGTATTGGGGCGAACATCGGTGGCACCTGTCTCGCTCCTTTGTTTCGGTTTGCAAATGTCAGCAGAGGTCATTTAAATAAAGGCGTATAGGCGCTGGATTCGGACTGCTATGCTATCGCTGTCTAGACGCTGTGTTGCATGGTTCGATCGATTGCACGAACGAGCCTCAGACGGTCGTCGACCCCTCGGGCGCATCGGTGACGTTACGCTCCGGTGATGCGCTCTTCACTAACCTTACGGATATTATGACTTGATTCCGTCTTTTGTAACTTCACCGCACCGTGCCATCGCCAGCCGTCCCGCGCGCCGGTATTCATTCTTTGAATCCATTCCTCACTTGATTTATTATTATAGGTACCATTTCTTGTGTAAAATGGAACCATTTCAATGCGTGGCTGATGTTTTTCGTTTTTATTTGAGTTCTTCGCAGTAAATAGCTTTACTTACATTTTTGTTATTACTATCGTCACTCGTGTGCGTGTAGATAATATTCTACAATTTACGTTGGAGCTTATCGAACTTTTGTGCGTGTCCTTCACACTGTCTGCAGGATTATTGAAGAACGTACAAAGGACACGCAGTCTGGCTAGAATCAGCGGTCGAAGTAGGACGAATTTGGTATTTGCATTAAGATGTACACTGATAATTATTTCAATAACGTTTACACGCAAAGGCAGAGGGCTTGCTTGGTGCCTATCATGTTTTTTTTAGTTTATTCATGCGCTGCCGGTTCCTTCAAATAATAATACCCACACACATTATATTCCCACATTCAAACACCATCTAAGCAATAAAACTCTCAAATGTTGATTTGATCCTCGTATAATGCTCGCTCATGCCTATTTGCAAGGAGAATAAGGTTGTGCAAGAGTGATTTGGGTATACCTATCTACGTACTGGTCTGTCCTTGCGCATATTAAGTTCGGGCTTAGTGATATTTCCATCAACCTTTCGAAGGTCTTATAGCTCTTATTGAATCTCCGAATTGTAATGCAAACTGCTCCAAGGGCCCACAAAAGAAGACCGGTTTTTATTTTGGGAGTTTAAATAAAAACACATTGCGCTCCATTGTTATAATGCCGTCCGCTTCGTATAAAATTCGTTTGGTTTCTAAAGCTTTCTTAGGAATCATTGCACAAAAAATAGAGTAGGTGTACCAATGCTAGGATCCCGAACAGCGCTATTGTTCGCTATGATGCTGTATGAATGGGTGCATTCAGAGCTTTAATTGTGAAATATTGTCCGTCTTAAAAAAAATCTAACCTTGTCGGCCCATCAAGTTCTGGTTGTAAACTTTAACTTTGTGCTGGCAATATTGTCTTACTATTTATAAAGATCTTTTGTTTCTCAATTTCATGGTTCTGCTAAACATTGACATAAATTCTCCAAAACAATTTAAACAAGAAGCAATAAAATTGTATCTTTGAAGCATGTTTTATGATACGTTATCGGCAGGGCTACGAAAGCGCTTCAAATGGCTCTTTATGTGTCGCCGGGGTTCAATCGCGCAGCCGATGCCCACTTGCGGCTTGCACTGATGTTCAAGGCCCGAAGACACTGGGCAGCTGCAGCAGCACATTTCAAACGCGCAAAACTCGCCCCTCATCAAGACGCTACCTTCACACGACTCGAACTAACCTTCCACGCAGCACACCTCCTTGAAGCCAGAAGCTTGAGGAAATCAGCAAGAGACGCCTACGAGAGACTTCTTAAAGAACCGCAACTCGCTTCCTCATTGAAGGCCGATGTCTGTAGACAACTAGGTGAGTTTAAGTTTTTTATAATCACTATTTTTGTAGAATGTGCTGGTCTATGGTCTTGTTTTTCACGCTTTATAAATACCGTTCCAATTTCCTCAATCTTTGAAAACTTTTCCTTTGAAAGTCAAATAAAATCTTTTGCGTCACGCAATAAACATTTATGAACCCTATTTCGTCATCAACCAATTATGTCATAAATTGTTTAAAAGAAAAATTCCGGGATTGAACTTGAAAATTTTCCTCTCGAAACTGGGTTGTACCTACGCCATTTCTTTATCCAATGGTAACAAGTAAAACTTTCATTTCATTGCTGTGATGTAATCGTTCTAACAATGGTTTCTGTTGACGGTCGGAAAACATGACAAAGAAATTAGCACACCCTCCTTTTGGCTACGTCCTTCCTGTTACAAATCATTAACACTTTCTGTTGATCGTGAACTAAAATAACAAGATACAGTTTTTGTGTTTTAGTTGAGATTGTTGACTTGTTGTCAGGTTGGCTTTACCACCGTTGCGCGTCTCTTGGCGAGCCGGCAGCTCGGGCCCGTGCTGCCATCTGGTGTCTCCAGCGAGCAGTCACCGCGGAACCGGAGTCTGGAGCCGGGCTATACCTCCTGGGGAGGTGTTTCGCAGCGCAGGGCAAAGTGCACGATGCCTTTATCGCGTATCGGAACTCGGTGGAAAAGTCTGAAGGGAATGCCGACACGTGGTGCTCTATTGGGTTGGTATTGACTTTCTACACATTTAAACACTTTACACGCGATGGCGTGACCAAGGGAAAAGGGAACCAAGGGAAAAAAGCGATTGTGGCTGGACCGATTTGACTGAAAATTGGTGGGGAGGTAGCTTAGTACTAGGAGACATAAGATACTTTTTATACCGAAAAAGTAACGGTAACGGGGCGATCGAAGCCGCGGGCGGCGGCTAGTAAATTATATAATTCAACATAATAATTGTTATTTATAATACATTTTTGGGTTTTTCTTCTATAAATCAGCATAAACTCTTCCCACCAGAGTGTTATACCAGCAACAAAACCAACCCATGGACGCCTTACAAGCTTACATCTGCGCGGTCCAGTTAGACAAGGGTCACTCCGCAGCCTGGACCAACCTAGGCAGTTTGTACGAAAGCTGTCAGATGCCACGTGACGCGTTCGCTTGCTACACCAATGGAGGGCCAGCTGCGACAGCGTCCAATGCCGCCTTGAGGCAAAGATTGGCGTTCTTGAAGTCCCATTTGGCACATGCACCTATGCCTTCGGTCACTGGAAAGTAAGTTGTTAATAAATATTTAGGAATTCCACACCAGATTTCCAGACAATCTGACCCCAAACTAAGCAGAGCTTGTACGATGGGAACCAGTTTTTTTTTAATTCTTAATATTTTTTACACCCAGAGAGCGAACCTCTATGATCATGATCACCACACAAATATTTGTTCTTGGTGGGGATCGAACCCACGTCCTACAGCGTAGAAGGCAGCTAAGCTACGAAGGCTGTCGTTAGTTAATAAGGAACAGTCTAGAAAGTCCTAACTTCGTTCTATAATTATCTCTCTAGGATCGAACCAAACCCTTCCGCAATTCAGCCGAATTCCATTCAATAATATAAATTCCAGCGGCCACCTAGTCGCTTAGTGAGCTCATTTGAATGCCGAGCCAGAGGTTTAACTGGCACTTGAATATATTTCATGCCTAATAAGGAAGACACCGGCTCCTTATTAGCGAGTACTTATAGTTGCAAATTAAGTTGCCCAACTCTAATCCATACTAATATTATAAATGCGTTTGTAACTCTGTCTGTCTGTCTGTCTTCCTGTCTGGCTTTCACGCCAAAACTACTAAACCTATTGAAATGAAATTTGGTACACAGATAGTTCAGGGTCTGAGGAAGGACATAGGCTACTTTTTATTGTGAAAAAAGGTTTACAAACCTTTTAAAACGTTATAAAGAGCATCACATTCATGTTTCCGTCTCACTCTGACACCAAAACACTCCGACGATCACCAATCACCAATTGCAATGAAATTTGGTAGGTACACAGATAGGTTAAATCATTAGAAAGGACATTTGTGCAACTTATTATTGCAAAACACTTATTGAAAACACCATTTTTCATGAAAATTACACTTTTTTGTACAATTGCGACGGCTTTCGATCGAGAAATTTCTGTTTGTGTAAGTGACTGACTGACTGACTTTTTTTTTGTGCTGGCGGGGATGCAAAGTCTTTTCGCCAAGTCCTTATGACTGACTGATTGCCGACCAGTGTTGCCAGTGGCAGATAGTCATAAGCGTCGATGGATTGAAAAGATCGATATTTAAGCTGGGAACATATTAGGCGGACGCGGCTGACAGCCGCGACTGATAGATATCTAGATAATGAATGTACACTGAAGTGTGCAAACTATCGGATGTAAGCCGCGGACGTAACCTTGAGCGTTCGGACGTCCGACAGCAATCTGGCAAGCCAGGTCCCGGTCTACTGTGCACACTATCAGTCGCGGCTGTAAAGCAGGGAACATATTAGGCGGACGCGTCCGGCGGACGCGGCTGTGTGCAAACTATCGGACGCGTCCGACGTCCGCGGCTTACATCCGATAGTTTGCACACTTCAGTGGACATTCATTAGCTAGATATCTTCAGTCGCGGCTGTCAGCCGCGTCTGTCGGACGCGTCCGCCTAATATGTTCCCAGCTTAAGCCGCGTCCGTCAGCCGCGTCCGCTAATTTGTTCCCAGCTTTACAATGCGATACATCGAACCGACCCGATGTTTTGAAATGCTTTCGATATACTCGATGTATTGATGCTTTTTCGGTTTTAAATAGAAAAATATCGAATCGATTGTAAGCAGTTAATTTCATAAAACCTCAACTTTGACCAGTTTATTTCTTTTTCTCTGTGGAAAGATCGTAACTCATGAGTTGGAAAACGGTGAAATCTGACCATTCTAATTCAGATAAACTATTTATTTACTTACGTAGCCCAGTAGGCAGACTAAATGAGAGCCCTATAATTTTTATTAATGATCTCAAGATTCAGCTCATGTGGATGTTTTTTTTGTTCTAAGTAAATTACATTAAAGATTTTTCTCATGAAATCTCAATGAAAAATGTTGTTATTCAGATCTACTCAATCACTTTCTTACTTACATAGATTTGATTTTATTGTATTTGCAGAAGTAAGTGTCAGAGCATTATAGTAGATAAAAAGGTGTGAAAGTGTCTGTTGTACTCTGGTTAAAAGAATATTTCACCAGTCCAGTGTTTAACCTGGTGGAGTTTCATCTCATCCGTTCCGATTGGGTACCAAGCCTGACCAGTTCTGGTGTGGTCAGTCTGTTATCTGGGCCTGTATTCAAGTACATGATATACCTATCATTGATCCTGAAGTTCCTAGAAGCAACAGCGGTAAACTTTGGTTGAATCGAGTGTGTTGGTAAAACTGAGTGAGACCAAGTTTAAGTTTTAATTTATGAGCATAATCTAAATAAAAACTACTTGAATGTAAGTACGACCGAGTCTGACTTAAAATTTAGTTGTATTACTGTTCTTAGATTAGCAACTGTAATCAAAACCAGCCAAACAAAGCCTCCGGACCCTTAGCAGTAAATTTTGTAAAATCTTGGCCGACACAATTATTAAATAAATATAATTTTTTTTAAAGTTATTATTCTGTTTTTCCTTATCTTCTCTTCTACTTCCCCACAAATTAATGTATTACAAAGGGTGTAAAATAACAATAAGACTATTCTTGAAAGTTTGCATGGAAATATGTAAGGTTTATGTACCTAAATGTTTTATTTAAGCTTGCGACAAGAAAAAAATGGGGGGGAAATATGCCTAACTGTGCTTACCCGGCGTCTGCCCGACCCTGACTGTGCCACATGCACTCGAATACAGATTTTTTTCGTTGGAAGTTATAAATGCTACCCAATCACTATTCCAGGCGGACGAAGTCGCGGGCACAGCTAGTATTGAATAAATTAATTGGTCATCGAAGGGGGCGCGCTTAAGGCCAAATACATAAAAATACAATAGCAACGCTGACTAATAAAGACGGCATTTGAGTGACATAATAAGTGATTTACCCCCGAATACTGAAACGCAACTCAGATTTAAGCACGTCTCAAGTGACGAATATTTGACAGATTTTCATTATTCGTCGCTTGAGACGTGCTTAAATCTGAGTTGCGTTTCAGTATTCGGGGGTAAGTGTCGCCAGCTTAAACACACACCCGTGGCGTGTCAGGGACGGGGCAGGGCCGTCGGTCAAATTTGTACCCTATCTGTCCACACAATGAGTTGAATTTATTTATCACAATATCCCGTCGTCAGAGCTCTAGCCGGTTCGGAGCCAAATACGAGAATTCCACTCAATTTGCGCAGATATAGAGTTCAAATTCAATAGACGGCACCGCCACGGCCCGTCCTCGTCCCTGACACGCCACGGGTGTTGGGATAGACCTTTATTTGTGTGTCGATACCTACCTCATGCTTATTGAGCAAAGTTCCATTCAAAATGTGGTTTTCAGCTTTATGGGGTTTCCTTTGATGCCGATTATCTGTTATTGAATTTCCGTGTTTGACAATTGTGTCTTTACGATGTAAAACATGGTTGGGAAATACTATTTGACAAAGTAACTGACTAAAACATAATGCACGTGCAGCTTTTAGAAAATATTTAGTTTTCCTTTCCACATATTGTTTTTACCACTAATTATTCGACCCGCATATTATTTACCAAGCCGGTAAATTGAATGTGGGTAAAAAATTAAGGATGTGGGTGCCGGTGAAATTACAGGCACGTGGGGTTGAACATCTGTATCCCTCAAGTTAATGGACGCAGGGTAGTGCATCGTAGGGCACGTTTCTGGCGTACGTGACCTACGAGGCAATGCTTTGTTATAGGCGATGGCTACCACGGCCTTCGCACACTCAACCCTATAGCTATTGAAATGTGGGCTTCATCTTAAGTATGGACCTTGGAATGCCTACTTTACAACATTTCATAAAAATCTTTCACGGCTCGTAAAAGCAAAATAAACTAAAAATGTGGTTATTGCCAGCATTAATTAAATTGGGAAATTATTTTTTACTGGCTTAAGCTCACCTTAAGCTGCTTTGTATTGAGTTGCTACAAAAATGTTCATGTCTGTTTATTCCAGGCGTCGGCAACTGCCATCTATCGAGGAAGCGTGGAACCTTCCGATTTCCGCCGAGATGTCATCCCGGGCTCCCAAGTCCGCACCGCCGCCGTATCCCGGCAAGCGACCCGATGAGCCTCCGCCATTGACGCACCATCAACTGCAAACATTGCAGTATCTGCAGAAGAATTCACACAACCTGTCGCCCCAGCAGCAAGTACTGTGATTTTACAGTTTTAACTACTGGTTCTTTTATTATACTGTGATGTTGTGCCATCGTGCAATAAAGGTCAAAGACGTCTAGAAATGGACTGTCAAAGAGTAAGCACTGATAGATGACAGTTGAAAGGAAAAACGAAGGAAACGATAAATAAATAGATAAAACACATCTCCCTAAGAAAATTATAGCAAGAGCTTTTGCTATAAGTTTTATGTTACACACTTCTCGACCTAATGTCACACGACCTAATGCAACTAAAAGTGACAATATATGGTTAAAATTCATTATTACTAATATCCCTTAGGTTTTAAGGGTCCAATGAGACAAATACCCTTTGCTATAAACCAGTCTTGTTATATAGTACCTAGGTATGCTAGATTTAAAAACTTGTATAATTTAATATGTTGACTGAACCTGAATTTATTCTGTAAATAATTTTGTAATATTGTAACTGTTGTTTAGAAGTAGATATTAAACGCTTAAATGTTAATCATTTATTCACTTTCCTTCCTTAGTAGTTTGAAATATGTAATTTCCTGACGAATTATTTGTTACAACTTCCTTAGAATTATGAGTAATAAATGAGTAATGAAATTATTATTTTTACTTTGCCAATTTTGTTCACAGGCCCTGATGCAACAACTGCTAAATCAGTATCGTCTCTCGCAAGCGGCTAGAGCTCGTGCGGTTTGTATAACTTTATTGTAAAATAATGGCGGCAGGTTTAGGGACTCCCCACTAAATATAAATAATAATATCACGTGAACCCTTCACGTGGTTTTTCCATCGCTTTGTTACTGATTTGTGTTAATTTTACAGGTGAAAAGCGAAGGGAGTTCGACCGGTGGCGAGAACACGGATTCGGCCAACGAAGACATTATGAAGAGGTTCACAGATTCAAAGCCGGAGATCAAGAAGGAGCCTGGCATCTGTAAGTATTTATTCTGGCAAATTTATCATCCGCACTTGATGTGCAAGCTGGTTTTTCTGCAAGTAGGCCGCTCGCGTGCCGGGCCCTTTTTGCGTGACCCTTGACACGTGTTGCTCGAACTTTTTTAGGTTCTACGACACGCCGGTTTCCTCACGATGTTTTCTTTCACCGTTTTTAAGAGTACTGGCATAGTGCACATACATTGACAGAAAAACTCACGTGCACGACTGGATTTGAACCCACGACTTTCGGATCGGAAGGCGGGGCCGCTACCACTAGACCACTAGTGCTCTCCTCTATTTATTCTATAAGCTGGTGGGGTGGTTACTATAAACTGGTCATACAATGGTAAACCAAGAACTATTACCTGTTTTTAAAAATGACTGTGCATTTATCTTTAGCCTACGAGTGATTCTCATACACGGCAGAAGTCACGTAGGAAATCCTGAATAAATTAAATGCTCACGAAAGTATCAGGCATGGTTATATTAGACTGGCCTGTCAGCTCAGTTGGTAGTAGCTCTGCCTTCTGCGCCGTAGGTCGTGGGTTCGATCCCCACCAAGAACAAACATTTATGTCGTGAACATAGATGTTTGTTTCTGTCTGGATGTTATATTGTATTCTAAGTTTTATGTATTTACAAAAAAAATATGTGTAAGTATTATATCAGCTATTTAGTTCTCATAGCACAATCTCTGCTTAATTTGGGCCTTGATAGTGTTGTGTGGTCTTCAATATTTATTTATTAAAATAAAAATTGGTAGAGGTATACAGGTCAAATAAACCTCAAACAAGTGGAGTAAAGCATAAAAAATGGAGTTCATGACCATTTCATTATCTAAAGAGGAAGCTTAAAATCTATTCATACTCTTATCGTCTATTTATAATAACCTCTGTGTTTGTTTTATTAATTTTGACTGATTATAAAGTCAATGCCATTGTCAAGTATACGTAAAAAATAAGCCTTTAAAAAATGAGTAAAATACGAAAAAAATTCGCAAAATGTAAGTTTTTAAATGATTTAGGGCAGGGATCCCCAAACTATTTTGGGCAAGTGACCCCTTTTCCAAAATGAACAGTTACCTCAGACCCCCATGGCCAAAATCACGAAGAAGACAGAGTGCGAATTAGCAATGCTTTAAGTAAGCAGACTAGAATAAGGGGGCTTATCTTTAGTTTTTTTCTATTGGAACAAAATACCTAGGTACTAAGGTACCAATTGGAAAACTTGTTTAAGTGATTAAAGTTGATTTCATTTTCTCATCTAAATTTAGCAAAATAAACGTACTTTGTACGAACTTGAGATTTTACATTACTAAAACAATAATTTAGTACACGTAACACAACATAAACAACACAGTACCTACTGTAATAAAACTCCCACTGTTGTCCAATCAAACTATATTGTTCACTTCCTTCTACGTTACAATCTCTCTGGTACCTACTTTACAAATTACCAACTCTAAGCCACGTGGTTTTACAAAGTAGCTTGCATTGCATGCGACCAACTCTTCCGAGCGCTCGTTCCAGAATGGCGATCGAGCAGTCGAGCCCGACCGCCATCTTTATCGCCGGAAGCGTTGCCAGTATGCAGTGCAGACATTTTGAATCAATCACCATTAATAATACTTTTACATAAACTAAACAAACAAACTAGTTCTTAAAACAGTTATCATGATTAATGACAATTAAAATCATTATTTATTTACAAACAAATTATTCAGATCCACAGACATATTTTAAATCAATCGATTCAACTGACTAACCATACATAATTGCCAACGGCATTTTCCATGAAGTTGACAGACTATTTTACAAACAAATATGACAAGTGTCATCAAATATCATAATAGTAATTTCTATTAAACCATTAAAATTAGAACCATTATTGAAATTCATCACATTCGGCCATCCGATATTGTGCTTACTCTGGAAGCACATGCTAAGTGCACAATATAATATGATAACTTAATAAACAAAGCTTGAATTTAAAACAAATAATGAGAAAAGATGACCATTCAAATACAATCTAAAAAAAATCTAATGTCTATCAAATTCGGCCATCCGACAGTGTGCTTACTCTGGAAGCACATGCTGAGAGCATAATGATAACATGATAACTATGTATATGTATGAATAAACAAAACTTGAAACTTGAATGACTACCAAAATTCAAACAACTAATAAGAACAAATTAAGACAAATCCAAAATTACAATATTAAACTCGTAAACAAAATGAAATTATTAAGTAGAAGATACGAAGACACCCAAATAAATCTTAGTCATTTCTTAGAATAAACAGATATTAAAAATATAATTCTATCTAAAAATAACTAAAGTTAAATATCCCGTTTACCATATTCAAAGCCTGTATGCAAAAAAAATTTAACTAAATGAAATTTCTCGTAAGATAATAATAACAGTTTTGTATGAGAAAAGTCTTCGCATCCCAGCCATAAACAATCCATTCGGGTAAAATATTATTTAAATTAAATATTCCAATAACATAAATTATACTCAGATTGTGATAGGAAAACATGTACATGGTTAAAAATACAGTCAAACAGTTAATTGTTTTAAAAGTCAAATAGTAATTTGGTCTCCCTACTACAATATTCACGTTGACCGGATTGAGAGGGTCCAGAAAAAGTTTCTGAATATAACTATACTGCAAAGCTCCATCATTTTCATTTAATGTTATTAGAAAATCATCGCAAATATCATGATCTACTGTATCTTTTCAAAATTATCCACTCGCATATCGACTCTCCTTGCTTACTTTATCTTATTAATCTAAATATAAAGCCTAGACCTCGGCAACCCTTTCAGAACACTTTCGCCCTACAAGTCCATTCAAACAACACTTCTTATTATAACCCCGTTGTCAGAATGTGTCGCCTATTTAACGATTTATTGATTAAATACAGTGATAAAATTGATATCTTTAACAATAATCAAAATAAATTCAAGAATGCAGCTTTGGCCACTCTTTCATTAGAGTGTGCCGAAAACTCTTATTAGTTAGTTCATTAATTCTGCACTCTCTTCGAGTCTTAACTCGAAGTGACTTACTGTAATAAAATAATTGTATGAGTACACCTAAGTTCCAAGTAAATGTTAACTTTAATCACCTACTACTAGTTAAGCCTGGTTACACGCTATCTACATAACTTTCCTGTTCAATGCATTCTGTGTACGCATGTTTTGGGGTACTGTCTAGCTCATAATTTAATAGTATTTATGCCTGTAAATTATCGATTGTACTCTGTTTTGTGTACCTAATAAACAAATAAAATAAAATATAAAACAAAATGAAATTGTGGTAATAAACTACATAATTCTTCTCCTTAATACGGAACTCAGCCTGTTACTGCGGCACCTTCAGAGGCGCGTCATGGCTCAAGCTGCTGATGTGGTGCCTTCCATGGCGCATCACGGCTCAGACCACTGATGCGGCGCCTTCCGTGGCGCATCACGACTCAGGCCGCTGGTGCGGCGCCTTCTATGGCGCATCCCGACTCAGGCCGCTGCGCTGGTGCGGCGCCTCCCGTGACGCATCACTGCTCATGCTGCTGATGCGGTGCGTCACGGCTGTGTCCTGTGGCACCTTCTGCGGTGCATCGCTACTAACTTTGCCTGGAGTTTTAAGGATCTGAAACTCGTCATAAAATTTACAGATCTGCAAGCACACTGTGAATAAATCTATTATCATTCATCTGCTTTATATCTAGTTGAAATGAATAGGTTTTCCAATTGTGAAATAATTAAAAAGTAACAATGTATTCCAAAAATATAAAACACTAAATGTACACTATCCACGGCATTTGGACGAGTTCTCTGTACTTAGTCTTGCGCTTTAAATACTACAAAAGACACGTTTAACTTAGCTCAGTAAATGCATGAAAACGCCATCATAAATCCTGACAGCGAAGAACTTATTTACTTGAATTCCTCCATGCCATGCCCTGCCATGGTACTGCAGGCACGAACATGATTGTACTGTCATATTCTCATTGTTTTTGCTGAAATGTAAACATCTTATCGACAGAGACTGTTTCGGTGCGTAACCAATCTAATGGTTCAGGTTTATGACGTATTAACTTAATTTGGAATCTTGGTTCAATTTTTATTTTTTTATTGAAAACTGATTCAGTTGTAAAGCTGAACTGTAAAATTGTAATTGAACTCCTATAACTGCAATTCATCTTTAGTTAATCTTAAGTTAATATTTTATAAATGTTTTATAAATCGCTAATCTTTAATTTATAATTAGTTCACATTTATTGTATCTTTAATTTATATTTAATTCATATTTAATTCATCTTAATTTCATCTTAAATTCATCTTAAATTCATCTTAAATTCATCTTAAATTCATCTTAAATTCATCTTAAATTCATCTTAAAATCATCTTAAATTCATCTTAAATTCATCTTAAATTCATCTTAAATTCATCTTAAATTCATCTTAAATTCATCTTAAATTCATCTTAAATTAATCTTAAATTCGTCTTAAATTCATCTTAAATTCATCTTAAATTCATCTTAAATTCGTCTTAAATTCATCTTAAATTCATCTTAAATTCATCTTAAATTCATCTGTAATTCATCTGTAATTCATCATTATTTCATTTGTAATTCATAATTAATTCATCGTTTTTTCATCTTTTATTATAATATCCTCACTAGACACTGGCAATACTGAACGAATTTGTATACTTGGAATCCAAAACATTAATTTTAAACTCAAATAACTTTAACTCTAATCCAGCTTAACTTTTACTCATATCCAAAAACTTATATAATCTTAACCCAAAATCTTTACTTTTAATCCAAATCCAAAAAATGATCTTCAGCTTTTCAAACATTTTTTCTTTTAAACTTTTTGATCAATTTGAACTTTTTGAACATTTTGAACATTTTGAACATTTTGAACATTTTGAACATTTTGAACATTTTGAACATTTTGAACATTTTGAACATTTTGAACATTTTGAACATTTTGAACATTTTGAACATTTTGAACATTTTGAACATTTTGAACATTTTGAACATTTTGAACATTTTGAACATTTTGAACATTTTGAACATTTTGAACATTTTGAACATTTTGAACATTTTGAACATTTTGAACATTTTGAACATTTTGAACATTTTGAACATTTTGAACATTTTGAACATTTTGAACATTTTGAACATTTTGAACATTTTGAACTTTTTGAACTTTTTGAACTTTGACCAAACAGATCTCGCATGGTTCCAAACATAATTTCAACTTCTAAGGCGTACATAGTCAAACTGAACTCGCTTGGTTTCAAAATCAATTTCAACTTCTAAGGCGTACATAGTCAAACTGAACTCGCTTGGTTTCAAAATCAATTTCAACTTCTAAGGCGTACATAGTCAAACTGAACTCGCTTGGTTTCAAAATCAATTTCAACTTCTAAGGCGTACATAGTCAAACTGAACTCGCTTGGTTTCAAAATCAATTTCAACTTCTAAGGCGTACATAGTCAAACTGAACTCGCTTGGTTTCAAAATCAATTTCAACTTCTAAGGCGTACATAGTCAACTGAACTCACTTGGTTTCAAAATCAATTTCATCTTCTAAGGCGTACCTACATAGCCAAACTGAACTCACTTGGTTCCAAAATCAATTTCATCTTCTTAGGTGAAAATAGCCAAACTGTACTCACTTGGTTCCAAAATTAATCTTTACTTCTATGGCGTACATAGCCAAACACAGATCCCAAAACACTTTCTTTAGTCGAGCAGTAATTACGTTCAATGGCCTGGTTAACGTCCCCAAACTAGATCTGTTTGCTCAAAACCACCAAGAATTGCTACTAACATTTTGTCAAAATGCTGTTTCGAGGAGACTCCCCAGGTTCCATATGCTTTTTTTCTTTTTTTTCTTATTGTACTTTTTGTTTTTCTGTTTTAATTGTAATTTCTTAAAAAAATTGTATCTTCATTTTATAGTTTGTCTACCTTAGTCTCTCATTACTTAATATCATTTTTTTTTTTTTTTAAGCTCCAATAGTCTCACTATGTGAAACCTGTTTAATGGACCCTAGTTGTCGTTTTAAATTATCAATTAGATTATAAGTATCTGCTGATTGTTTACCTAAGAAATAAAAATAAATAAATAGTCTACAATTTTGATAGCATTAGCTCACTTTGCTTCAAAAACTCGCTTCGGTAGGCTTGATCATGATCATTAACTTGCTTATTTTAAATCCAGCATGGTTAGACATTTGCAGTTAGAGGCTACTCAAACTTTACTGAGCTGCTATGGTATTAGCAGTACATGAATAGTTGTAGCACTATCGGATAGCCCCTATATCAAATTTATGGTTAGGCCCGGTCCATGACAAAGACCGTACCGGCTTTTATGAAATTCAAGATTGTGCTCGGTCTTTGCTATTTACGGCCACTTTATTATGAAACTTTATTCAATCACTCATTTTTGATGTTAAGTAAATTATAAGAAATAAATATTTCCAGAAACCTACCAAATAATAATTTCAACATAACCCAGACAATAACACCCTGCTTATGCCAACAGAGATTCTAATTTATTTAAGGGTATTTATTTAATTTTGTACATAGGCTACATCGGCACAATGGCGACTATTAGCATGGACATAAAAATGTTTGTTTATGGTTCTAGACAGGAAAGTAGGCCTTGCCTAAGTACCCAACAGTTCTGCATATCAAAAAGTAACAAGAATGCTACAGAGGACTGACTTGCGTTTAACACTCAAGCTTGTTTTTTACACTCAAGTACCTTCACTTAATTTCATACACGGTAACACGAGTCATGTGTTATCAGAGGCTAACCAATAAAATGATCATCGTAATGCATAATAATGTAAAACTATTTGCTGTTATTAAGTTCGTTAATATTTTTAAAATATCTTTCGTTAAACTTAGCGTATATTCCAAAAATTAAGTGAATGTCAATTGATTGAAATGGAACAGCTTAACTAAGTAGTCAAAGTCGTTAAATATTAGGTGCAGGCCATTTCATGTTCGGATGAGCGGCTAATATCAAATTTCATATGATTCCACACACATTTTAGGGTAGGCATAACCTAATAAATAAATTTAAAAGAAAAGACCGATAATCTAAGAATAATGTTAGATTGTGGGTATCTCGTAAACGGTGCGTCGTAGCACAAAAATGACGAAAATTTCATCCCCCTATGAAACCCCACAACACATGGTAACAATGCTTCAGAGCAAGTTTTTTTTTTTGTTTGAGTACCCTCTTTAAATTTTCTCAAGAAAAATTTAAATATTTTATCAAAGATCCATTAATTCAATTAAGTTTAATTACACATTATCCATCATGCAATAAACGTCATCAGAACAATAAAATTGGGCGTGTACTTACCACTTCGGAGATGTAATAAAACTCCCACTGTTGTCCAATCAAACTATATTGTTCACTTCCTTCTACGTTACAATCTCTCTGGTACCTACTTTACAAATTACCAACTCTAAGCCACGTGGTTTTACAAAGTAGCTTGCATTGCATGCGACCAACTCTTCCGAGCGCTCGTTCCAGAATGGCGATCGAGCAGTCGAGCCCGACCGCCATCTTTATCGCCGGAAGCGTTGCCAGTATGCAGTGCAGACATTTTGAATCAATCACCATTAATAATACTTTTACATAAACTAAACAAACAAACTAGTTCTTAAAACAGTTATCATGATTAATGACAATTAAAATCATTATTTATTTACAAACAAATTATTCAGATCCACAGACATATTTTAAATCAATCGATTCAACTGACTAACCATACATAATTGCCAACGGCATTTTCCATGAAGTTGACAGACTATTTTACAAACAAATATGACAAGTGTCATCAAATATCATAATAGTAATTTCTATTAAACCATTAAAATTAGAACCATTATTGAAATTCATCACACTACCTATCTAACTTGAAAGTTTGAAATAAGAACTTGTGTTAATTTAATAGGGGTCGATTTTTAGACCTCGTCGACCCCCAAAATCAGTTTTCGTTTATGTCGACCCCTAGGAAACCAATATCGACCCCTTGGGGTCGATATCGACCACTTTGGGAATCCCTGATTTAGGGTGATATAAACACAAGCCATTTTATTATCGGTAAAAATTGGGATCACATAAATAAATTTTCTCTTACAATCTATTGTTTTAAAAATATTTTTATTCTTCACGATACCTATAATAAATATTTGGGTACCGGTAAAAGTAATAAACCCATACCCAGCAGTGGGTGATACCGGGCTGAAATGAATTTTTTTTTTCTACAATATTGATGCAGATTTTGTTGTTTTTTTTTTTGAACTTGTGCACGAAAAGAGAAGATCTTCCAACTAGAGACCTTTGGGATCCTAGGAGTATAAAAAAATTGACTTACGACAGTGCCTAAACACACTTGACGTTTCTTCAGAAATCTTAATACCTTTTTACAGTCAAAAGTAACTACCAAGAGCCTTTGAAGATTCCATGGTACCCGGTTGAAGCATGCCCGATGTAGTACATTCGTACAAACCCGCATTCATCCGTACTTGTCATTCCATACGTGATACATTGCAAGGCCATAGCCGTACAAGTCGGATCGATTTGACTCCTGACAGTAATGAAATGTATTGTGTTCGCAGCCGAGAGCCACAGCATGCTGACGAACGAAGCGGTGCTGAGCGGCCGGCAGCCGGTCGTCAAGCTGGAGCCGCTGAAGACGGAGGCGCTCAAACCCGTCGCCTTCAACATTAACATGACCGCCAAGCAGATCATTGACGCGTGCAAGTGAGTACAACGCCATTCCAGTTCCGGCAGCAAGCGATAGGAGATTACAGAATCATACAGCTATTCCCTTCACTAGAGGTTCGAATTCTAAGGAAATATTTAGGTAATTGAAGTTTTATATTTGTTCTACGGTGTCCATATTATCAATCAGCTTCTACTAGTTTGAGGTTAGATATCATTGTTCTAATAATATAAACCAACATTTGTATGTGTTTGTCAGAGATAACGCCGGTCCGTCGAGTTCGTGGTCGACGCTCGGCGACGGGCTCGGTCCGCCGGAGCCGCCGCCCATCCCTCCCCCGCGCCTCACCGCCGAGCAGCTGTCCCCCCCCGCGCCCTTCGTGTACGTGGAGGCGAAGCGGGACGCCTTCTCCCCGCAGCTGCAGGACTTCTGCCTGAAGCACCCGATAGCGGTGGTGCGCGGCCTCACCGCCGCGCTCAAGCTCGACCTCGGCCTCTTCTCCACCAAGACGCTGGTGGAGGCGTGGCCGGAGCACACGATGGAGGTGCGCACGCAAGTGATGCAGAGCGCCGACGAGAACTGGGACCAGACGGGACGCCACCGCGTGTGGGCGTGCTCCTCGCATCGCTCGCACACCACCGTGCGCAAGTACGCGCAGTACCAGGCGGGCTCCTTCCAGGACTCTCTGCGCGAGGAGCGCGAGCGCGGCGCGGGCGCGGCCGCCGTCGGCGTCTCCGACTCGGACGGCAGCGGGCCCGCCAAGCGGCGCCGCAGCCAGCGCATGCTGCGCTTCGGCACCAACGTGGACCTCTCGGACGAGCGCAAGTGGCGGCCGCAGCTGACGGAGCTGCAGAAGCTGCCGGCGTTCGCGCGCGTCGCGTCCGCCGCGAACATGTTGTCGCACGTGGGGCACGTGATCCTCGGCATGAACACCGTGCAGCTGTACATGAAGGTGCCGGGCTCGCGCACGCCCGCGCACCAGGAGAACAACAACTTCTGCTCGATCAACATCAACATCGGCCCCGGCGACTGCGAGTGGTTCGGCGTGCCGGACGCGTACTGGGGCGGCGTGCACGAGCTGTGCGAGCGGCACGACCTCGGCTACCTGTACGGCTCGTGGTGGCCGGACGCGGAGGAGCTGCGCGCGCACGGCGTGCCCGTCTACCGGTTCACGCAGCGGCCCGGCGACCTCGTGTGGGTGAACGCGGGCTGCGTGCACTGGGTGCAGGCCACCGGCTGGTGCAACAACATCGCCTGGAACGTGGGCCCGCTGACGGCGCGCCAGTACGGGCTCGCGCTCGACCGCTACGAGTGGAACAAGGTGCAGAACTTCAAGTCGATAGTGCCGATGGTGCACCTCACGTGGAACCTGGCGCGCAACATCCGCGTGTCGGACCCGCGCCTGCACCGCGCGCTGCGCACCTGCCTGGCGCAGACGCTGCGCGCGGCGTGCGGCGCGCTGGCGGCGGTGCGCGCGCGCGGCGTGCCGGTGCGCTTCCACGGGCGCGCGCGCGGCGAGGCGAGCCACTACTGCGGCGTGTGCGAGGTGGAGGTGTGGCACGCGCTGCTGGTGCGCGAGCACGAGAAGCGGCACGTGGTGCACTGCCTGGACTGCGCGCGCCGCCTGGACGCCTCGCTCGCCGGCTTCCTGTGCCTCGAGGAGCACCACATGGACGAGCTGGCGCAGGTGTACGACGCGTTCACGCTGCACCGCGCGCCGCCCACGCCGCATACGCCGCATACCCCGCACACGCCGCACGCACCGCACGCGCCGCCCATCGGCGTGGTCGCGCACACGCCCGACTGAGCGCCATGCCGTACCTATATTTGTTTCGTGTGAGTGTACGTGCATGGTGATGTAGTTTTCTTCTCTAGGTTTAGCCGAGTCCGGTCGAGCCTCGCGTCGGAAGGCGAGTGATCTCGATGCAGTATTAGAAGCTAGCTAGTTCCGGTGCGTTATTAGATTTAACGTCGTCCTTGACCAAGAGTAAAATGAAACTAAGATCATTGTCTATTTTTACTACACGGCGCGTGAATATAATAGTGCGGGAGAGAGTATTTTTGGTGTATGTAATTTTGTACATGGGAAACTTTTACAGTTTACACACGCTCCTCGATCACTTTTGTAATTGTGAGTGATATAATTACGCAGTAAGTCAATTCGGTAAATTGTAGGCTTTGTTTGATAATGTTAGTAAATGGCGGCGGCTTGGGAAGGTATTACGAATGTATCGGTTTTAGTAGGAGGGAGCGTGGCGGGGCTAGGTTCGGTGAGGGGGGGAGGGTCGCCGCCGTAAGGTCTCAGTGCTCACGTGTTCACCATTTATATAAAAATAGCGTTATTTTTGTATAGAGGCATATTATTTATTTTATTTGAATTTAGTTTGTTTGTAGACGATCTTTTTGTAGCAAATAGTAGCATAAGTGCACGGAATGAGACCTTGCGTTTTAGTAGGGTCTGGAGAATGGTGCCGCGATGTCCCAAAGAATGTAAACTCACGCGCAGGCAGCACGCTTGCTCGTATCGCATGAACTGTTTATGATTCCGACGCATTCTCGTTTATGTGCCTGTAATGTTTTTGTGGGATCTGACATTATTTAAAATTCTTTAAATTAATTTTACAAATTGACTGGTTTATCTGTTTTGGACTGTAATGAATTAGTCGTATTTTTTAATAGTACCTATTTAATTAGAATCGATAAGGGCGGGCAGAATAGTACGGCTCACTCTTGACACACTGATTGTTTTTTATCTACGAGTTTAATATATGTTGTGAAAATTTAATGTTGGATGTTGGCTTTTCCATTTCGGCGCGTTAAATCACACAGATTTTACTGTGACGTTGCTATAAAATACTGATGTAGCGTGGCAGACTGCGAGTGTATACTGCTAGTGAAAATTTAACATCACTTAACGCATTTACTTGTAGTATATTGTTTGACTCCGTGTGGGTTTCTAGTGTTGAATATCGTACGTTGTGGGAAAGCCCTGTGTCAAGAGATGAGTTTGTAAAAGTTTGTTGAGGAAGTTAAAAGTTGGATTTTGTAGAGTGAATACTGATAACTATTTTGTAAGTAAATTGTAACATCACTGCCATGTAAGTTAATCTTACAGTTTGTACTATCTATAGTTATATTACATTTTATTAAATAATACAATTATAATCTGGATTTTATTTATAATTAAAATACCTCTGACTTCTTGCTTAATTTTTTTTAATTGATGACGTCCATAAATTTTATTAAGAACATGTTTCATAAACAGCTACATTTTTAACATTGTTGACTTGCACAACAAATCTACTTTGATTTATTTGATTTTTTGGTTTAGTACTCCTAAACAGGCACATAATAACATTAAAAATGGATATATCTTATTAATTATTTTCACTGTGCAAGCAAAGTTTAATTAGATTTCTCAACATTTTTGCTAATACAATATCGATCAGTGCTTTAATGATAAAAAGGCGAAGACTTAAAAAATAAACTATAGTGTGATGGTTTATAGTAAGGTTTGCTTATCTATCTAAATACATTTTATTTCAAGCCGTTAAATATATAGCACCTATACGTTTTAAAAAAAGGTAACTGAATAGCATTAAGCTCACAGGTCAGATTTTTGTGAAAATTTCACCTAACTGCAGTCTTGCCGACGAAAAAATCTAATTGCAAACTTGAGTTAAAATTGGATGACGAGATTACAATTAATTGATTTGCAATGTATATTTACATTATACTTAAACAATGTAAATTTATGTATACATAAAACACTGAGTGAAGGAAAACATCGTGAGAAAACCCGCGGCATAGTCAGCTCCGCACGTATTGACCATGTCTTTCCTGTGAATTAGGCCGACTAGCTGTCAGGATGGTAAAAGTGCTGGGCAAGTATTCCATCTAAAATCCTGTCCCATAAGTAAAGACAGGAGTAAACACCAGTTGCCCAGACAGAGAGCTTATTTAAATTGAAATTAAAACAGACATAGCAAAATAGATTCTTAAAAACTATTCAGAATTATCACGACTTTACGATTACCTTGGCATTAATTAACCTTTCCCATTCAACTCACTCTTAAAAATAGCTTTATACATACAACAATTGCTAAAATCCTAATTAAAAATTCCGTGTAAAACATTCCTTTGGTTCATATAAAGTCTAATTGCAATAACTTATGTCACAAATATAATTGGAATTGATTAAATGCAAGTAAAATATTTCGAAATATAGACACGATAAAGTCGTTTGTGCAAGCATATTAAACTTATAAGTAAGTACAAACTAAATTACTAGTGGAAGTACAATAAGTCACGTAAATCACAAAATAATTGGGTCGGGGATCACAAAGTTCGTCCTACACATTGCCACAGCTTATACATGCATACTCTAATATAGATAGAATAGAAGTATTATTACATACTTGAAAACAAACTTGCTGTCAATGCGTGCGATGAATGACGCAAATGTGCAAATCTACAATTATTATTCGATTGTATACACATATAAGTTATGTATAGTTAACTATATAGTACAGTCTTATTTACCTATGACTGTGTCAGTGCGAAGGACGCTCAATTCCTCAACAGCGATAGCACATTTTATTATTGCGTCAAATTTCTGCGTTCTACAATACGCGTATATTTGTTCAACACCGTTCTCCATTTATAATGTTTGTTAGGTGTTTTGTACAACGCAGATGCCTGCACATGAGTGCTGTACCTTAAGCTACGTTCAAATCGACGCGACCATGCAACTGTAAAATACATCTTTCACTGGAATAACTGGCAAAGGGGGTATCAAAAAGATAAAAGTACCTATTATGGTACTGCATTCGAATCCAGAATAAATGTTTGAGCATACGATCTCCCCAATAGTTCACAATAGAACTTCGTCAGATGTAGTAGCCAGATGTGCCGAAAAAATGTGAAGTCTAACTTAAAAACAGCGTTTACGCAATCCCAGTTGCATAGATTTGGTCGTAGCTTTGCTGACTCCATTTCTAGCCAATAGTGGCCTGGAATTTGGAACAAGCAGCATTTCATTGGTCGAATTTTTAGTACTGAATGTCCCTTGGAATATGAAAGCAGCATTAGGCCGGACTTTTCACTACAGCAGAGTCGTGTACGTATCAGAAGCCTATCGGTTCCATACAATTTGTTTAGAGGTGATCTGTCTGCTTCAGAAAATTGATGTAGCTCTCTTGTAGTAAAAATCTAGCACTATTGCTTAGGAAGCCTCGACTTCCTGCTTCCCGTTCCTCAGGAGGCGCCAGTCCTCAGAACTGGCTTCCGCAGAAGAAGAGCAGAGTCCGCCGATACGATGGGAAGCTCGTTCGTGCAGTGATACTTTATTAGGTGAGGGACACTCTCGAATACGCGATCTTTTGTTCGGACCTGGAAAATAAAACAACGTTCATCAGTCATCATCTTGGATTACCGCGATAAATAAATATTATGGACAATCCATACAACACTTATCTATCTAGCCCCAAATTAAGCAGAGCTTGTGCTATATTACAATGTCGTCAGTCTACGGTTGGGGAAAACGACGCTATGGAAACTTATTTGTTCTATACAAAAACCGACAAGATCAATTCACAATAACGAAACATACAAACAGTAAAAAATTTACAATCCCGCTGGATCGCGGACTTTTTGCTGGCTCTCAAAACATCAGCACGACATTACTTCTTCAATGGCATCTTTTCTTAAATATAATTTAAATTCTGTTCTAAATCGTAAAATTATTCGTTGTAGTAGCAAATGGAAGAATGTTTATCATTAACTTACCACTCCATTAGGGTCGACGAGAAGCAAATGTTTGTGTGCGCTTCTTCGAGCGCCCGTCAGTACAAACTGTCCGGGGCACGCGGCTGATTCACGGACTAAAAATTCTCCGTCTTCTACCACCAACTGTGGACAAACAACCTGATGAAATGCTGGTACCTATCTAAGATAATCTAAAAAAAGTACCAATGTTTTTAATAAAGACACCAGATTTAAGAGAAGCCAGATAGATATTCTTTTGTAAGTTTTATGAATTCGGGAAGTATCTTGTGGTACCTTCTTGGTTGTGGATTTGAATATGGGTCCATGAACCCAAAGTTCAAGCCTATAGCATGTTTATTGTGCGTCTGGAAAGGACAAACTGTGAAAACTGTACCTAGCCATAGTTAATAAGTTTTTTTCTGTACAACTGTACCCGAAGTCGGAGTTTTGCTACCACATTTCGTCTACCAAATGTTGATTTCGTGTGAGCACGTGTCTCTCTCATTTTTATGGAAAGTTCATGAGGCAACAACGCGTTTCGAGCGTTTCTACGCAACGTATTTTTGCTGTCTCATCTTTGCTCCATACAATAGAGAGAGACAAATAGGCGAAACGAAAACCACATTTCGTAGACGAAATGTTGTAAATGAAGTAGGACTTTCCCTTCTGTTAGCAATAAATATTTCTGATTCATACCTTTTCGACTACTATAGCGTAACTGTGTTATCTTTTTAGCTGCATTTCTAGATAACGAGGGCTTGGTTCCATGCTGCCAGCGCTTTGACAGAAAGTAGCCTAGGATGACGTCATTAGATGACTATCGCGTCACAACGTTACCTTCTCAGCTGTAGTCCTAGATATGGGTCCATGGAACCATGGCTCCCGCGCCAGTAATGCGGCCTGCGCTTTGGCGGACAGCGGCTCAGCCTCCGCGCCCGGCGATGACGCAGTCGTCGATGACGTGGACGCAGCCGACGATGACGTCATCGGAGCTGCGGTGAACGGCTCTGGAACAGAAAAAGAAAAATAATAAAGAAATAGGCACTTATAAATTGAAGTGGAGGTGTTGTGAATATTATTTTACTCAATTTGAATACGTTCATCTTTTAAAAATAACTATGATATTAATATTTCCTATACACATGCTTTTCTGTAGGGCAATTCTTAAAACAAACTTTGCAAGCAATTGAATGAAAAGACCAGCTGAGCTACATCTTACCTCGATGGTTTTTTTCCAGCTGTCGTTTATTTGAAATGTTTAGTAGTAGAATTTGTGCCTTAGACACAAACTGATATTTAAGACCCTCAAACTCAAAAGTAGGGTAATAAGATAATGCATGTACGCCACTAATGAGACTTCGTTCCTGACGCTGTATAAATCAGCTACTCTCTTCTTTTTCCTATCGTGTCACTGGTTCTTACAAACCACAGTGGTGAAAGGTTTTAAGTAAGCCTCAGAGAGGCTCCTTTCATGCCTATTCTGGGTGCAAAGTCCTGTTAACTTTTCGGTTAGGTCGCGGCACATAACTTTAGCGCTTACCGTTATTGCGCAGAAGTCAAAAATAAGGAACCTGAGGGGGGCTAGCGGAATGAAGGACGGGCGTGCGTAGCGCTGATTGGCTCTCCAGTCGCACTCCGCTCTCTGTACCAATAGGACACTCAGAACACATCCACACATGCGCATGTCGCGCCACTACGACGCAGCGCTAAAGTTATGTGCCGCTAGTTATAGTAAACTTACGCATGTCGAATATGTCCGTGTGATGGTTGGGCAGTAACGCCGTCGGCGGCGTGCGCGGAGGAGGGGTTTGGTTAACATAATGCCGCACGCTCTCCTCACATCTGAAATAACAACTCAGGAATAAGCCATTTGTATAGAAATTCCTACGTGCTTTTCTGCTTTTTATGAGGGGTACTGTGTTCAATCTTTAAATAGTAGAGCTCTTTGAAAAGGGCTCGTCCGGACAAGTACTACCACCATGCCTATTTCTGCCGTGAATCAGCATTGCTGTGTTTCGGTTTGAAGGGTGTGGTGCTGGTGAAATTACTGGCACGTAAGGCTGACGCTGGCAGTGCATCGTAGGGCACGTTCTTGACGTGCGTGACTTACGAGGCAATGCTTTGTTTAAGGCGATGGTTACCAATTAACATTAGGTGGTTCTAGTTGAATAAAAAAAAATACTTTTTTGGTCCTTGACAGTAAGTGCCAGAGGTGCCACCAATAGGGCTGAATGGATGCACTCTGCAAATGCCGCAACTTGGCGTCTTATCCAGCTTGTCGTTAGTCGCGCTTCTCTAGTACCGGCTGCGTGTCTAGCAGGTGTCGGCTCGGGATCTACTTACGAGGATGTAGGGTAGAGTGAGGCGAGAGAAGCGAGCGGCGGCGGCGGCGGGTGTCTGTGCGCCGGCGCA
Source organism: Thera britannica (assembly GCA_939531255.2). Taxonomy (NCBI): domain Eukaryota; kingdom Metazoa; phylum Arthropoda; class Insecta; order Lepidoptera; family Geometridae; genus Thera; species Thera britannica. The sequence continues at coordinate 11,430,429 of OW618046.2, read as the reverse complement.
TTCGCCTCGGGCGGCATCTTGTCCGGCATGTCGTTATAGTAGTCGCGCTCCTCTAGTACCGGCGCGCTCTGCGTGTCTAGCAGCGGTCTGGATCCGTTTAAATTTAGACTGGAGATAAAATAACATCTTTTATTAATTTAATTTCGTAAAAAAAAAACAATTGTAACATATAACTTTAAAAACTATCATAGTTTTCAACACTATTTTTAACCGTTTCAACCATGATCATGGTGCATGCAACTGTGCCAAAATATTGGAAGTCATAACTCACTAAATTTAATCATGTTAAATATCCCGTTGTTTCATGACTGGCCTCTAGCTCAGTTGGTAGTAGCTCTGCCTTCTGCGCCGTAGGTCGTGGGTTCGATCCCCATCGAGAACAAATATTTGTGTGGTTAACATAAATGTTTGTTCTCTGTCTGGGTGTTATATTGTATTCTATTCTAAGTATGTATTTACAAAAAAAATGTATTCAAGTATTATATCAGCTATCCGGTTCCCATATTACAAGCTCTGCTTAGTTTGGGGCTGGGTAGTGTTGTGTGAATTGTCCACACAATATTTATTTTTTTTATTCATAAAAAAATGTTACAGTGTTACAAACCAATTAGGATTTAAGCCCACAACTGTCTCCATCATGCGGGTATACGCTATTCAAGTGCACTAACGCATCATAATATTACTTTGGCATGTATGAATGCCATTAGGGTTGACTTTTTCCTGTATTCTTCAAGATTTGTAAGTGAGGATACTACACACAAAAATCCGGATATAAAGATACAAGATACAAGATACAAGATTTATTTGTAAAAAACTTATTTTACACGTCATTATGTATACAATATAGAGGTACATACACTACTTACTATAAGTAAGCATTTAAATTCTAAATTATTATTTGAATTATACAAAATTTAATAGGATTAAATTTTATTATTCAGTCAACATTACATTCCTTTGACAGCCTCAGGGGTTGATGTTCTACAGTTCAGGCAATTCTAGGAATTCACCTAAACTGTAGAACACCTTCTCCAACAGCCATGTCCTAATTTTATGCTTGAATATGCGGGCGGAAGCGGCATCTCTTATTATCCCCGGGAGTCTGTTGTACACTGAAGGGCCCAGGATATATACGGATCTTTCTGTCTTGCTTAGTTTGTGCGGTGGTGTGACTAGCCTGTGATGGTGCTTGTTGCTACGAAGAGCGCGGTTGGTATTTATACCACGGCGCTGGAACAGGCCCAAACTATTGTGTGTAAACATTGCTACTTGGTAGATCAACTCGCATGGTAATGGCATAATTTTGAGTTCTTTGAACAAGTCTTTACATGACACATCATCTGGGACGCCCACTATGGCGCGGACGGCCCTCTTCTGCATCACGAAGGCACGCTCCGTGTCGGCGGCTCGCGCCCACAGCTCTGCGCCATATGTGAGGACACTGTGGACGGTCGCGTAATAGCAGGATTGCACCACGTCACGTGACGCGGTGCCCGCCAGCCTACGCAATGCAAAACAGGACCGCCCAAGCTTCGAACAAATATTGTCGATGTGGGCGTCCCATATGAGGGAGCAATCAAGTTGGAATCCAAGCAGCTTGGTAGATTGGACCTGTTCCAGCGACGTCTGACCTGCGGTGACCCTAAGGGGCGACGGTCTACCTCCATTTAACTTGAAATTTAAGAAGCAAGTTTTCTCCCTGTTAAGAGCGAGGCCGTTGGATGCAAACCACGTCTCCAGGCTCTTGACCACTCCGTTCAGCCTACGCTCTAGTAATTCGTCCGTGGACGCGGTGACTACCGCGGCCACGTCGTCCGCGTACATATATATTTCTGCATCGTGGATTGCGCCGGGCAGGTCGTTTAAGAGCAGGCTGAATAGAGTGTTAGAGAGACAGGATCCTTGTGGGACTCCCATTACATTCTCCAACTCAGATGACTCTAGGCGACCGCCGTCACCCGTCACGACTTGCGTTCTCCTTGACATGAACGACGCCAGGACGGACAAGGCGGGGCCCCGAACGCCATAGAACTGGAGCTTGTCGGCTACGAGTGAGTGGTTGGCGGTGTCGAACGCGCGCGAGAGGTCGCAGCACAGCAGCGCCACGCGTAGACCAGCCTCGCGCGCGCTATACACCTGCCACACCACTTCCCGCACCAGGTCCGTCGTGGCACGTCCGGGACGGTATGCGTATTGCCTATCAGTGAGGATATTGCGGTGTGTAATAAATTCCAGCAGCCTGCTGTTTAGCCCTACTTCCAGGATTTTACTAAAGGCCGGGACCAGGGATATTGGGCGGTAAGACTTGGTGTCCGATTTTTTACCTTTACCTTTGTAAAGCGGGCATATTTTTACTTTTTTAAGAGCAGCCGGGTATGTTCCTTGCTTTATACAGGTATTAAATAACTTAGACAAAACATCGGATAGGAATTGAACTGACACTTTTAAAATGCTAGCGGACACCCCGTACAGGTCGGTGCTAGTTTTCAGAGCGATCCTACAGCGCACTATCGTCACAATTTCTGCCGGTGTGAAGGGCCGCAACCATAGCGACGCGTCAGCGGCGACTAGCCCTGCCGACATCGCGGCGGTCGCACGCGGTACATCGGCGGTCGGGGCACCGCACTTACTAGCTGCAGTCACGAACTCCTCGTTGAGTGTGTTAAGGAGGAGTTTCTTAGTGGGGAACGGTTGGCCATCGGCGTTCCGGATATAATCGGTAAAGTCAAGCCTCTCGCGACTACCCCTACCTAGCTCCGTGCTAACTACTCTCCACATTTGTCTAGATTTATTGGGGTCGTTTCGGATCTGGTCAGAGTAAAATTTAGTGCGCTTGTATTTAATATGTGTGCAATATCCCACCGTGAGGTCGTCTGTGAACTTCGCAAGATGTTCGTTGTAGGGGAACAGATTTTGAAGGTCAATAACGTCGAATAACAAGTGTTTTAAATTTAGTATATCGGTGTCCACCCACCTATTCAAATTACTGTGGCGCGGCCTTTTTTTTAAAGGAAAACAGATGTTCATTTTACTAACGGTTTTCGCTATAATTGACTCGGCTAATAAATTGCAGTCCAGGTTTGATAACTCAACTACTTCGTCCCAGTTCACAGAATCCAACGCTGTTACAAAGTTAAAAGTGTTCGCTGTGTTGAAACTGCGCCTTAACGTGAGCGGCTGTTGGTGTGAGGCGCCGCGGGTGATAGTCAGGCGCTGCGCTTCATGGTCGCTGAGGCGCGGGCTAACAGCAGTGATGCTCAGTACGCGCTCCGCGGGGAGGTTCGTGTAGGCATGGTCCAACAACGTGCCTTGACCGTTCTGGAACCGCGTCGGGAAATCAACCAGCTGTATAAAGTTATGCGTTGATAAAATGTCGGCCAAACGCTTTGTGAGCGTTGAGCTCGCTAGTGTATTTATGTTAATGTCGCCCATAATAATAGCACCAAGACCATCACTAGTTATTTTATTGAGTAACTTTTCAAACGCTACAAGGTATTCGAGATGGCTAGTTTTATTTGAATGATATATTCCTACAATTAAAGTATTATCTTGCGTCAGTTGCACCGCACAAACGTCAAATATCTGTTCCTGGGCTAAATTACAATATTCCGTGTGATTACTAACCTTAAGTCCGGACCGAACATAGATGCAGCTTCCGCCTCGCTCTACTTGGGGTCTACAGTAGGAGGATATCAAAAAAGTGAAGTCATCATTCGAGATGACCATAAAACCGCATTCCACAGAACAAAGTCACTGAAAAATTATGGTATGCTGACTCATGCAAAAGTCGCACAAATAACTTTTACCAACAACAGGTCATATGCGTTTGGAGCAGGAAAATAACTGGTTTGGAGTTTATAGTAACTTAGTACATATAAGTACTTATTTCTTAGATATAGCTTGCACACCTAAGTACCAACCTATCTAAAATGTGAATGAATCATTTGAAGATTGTTTGATTTTTTTTTTGTATCACTATGGCACAGAAAAGCGATACACGGCGTAGGTATGATCATGACACATCAACAATCGTATTGGGACAATAATGACGTAGCCAATACTAGGTATAAATTTGACCAAATATTGTGTGTATCAATGACTTCATCTGCATAAGGAAAAAATAAACGAGTAAATAAAATAACATCACTGCAAGTCTTTTTGTAAATCTCGTCAAACAAATAGCTATAATTTATCGTGATTACTTCCTCAAGGAAACAGTCACAAGTAAGGGTTCTGGGTAGATGAGGGCAAATACCAACTACTGCAAAATGTATTGGACGTGCCTCTGACTAAACATTCTCAAAGAATCTTGAGTATAAGACCGTGGGTTCTAATATCGCCGCGCACCAATGAGTTTCTCTGTCCAAAAAATTATAGACCATGCCAGTACTGAAACGGCGAAGAAAAACATTCCAAACATGCGTCCAGTACACAAAAGGGGCCTCTTTGTAGCGCACTTAAAACCTTTGCGTCTAACTAGTTCAGATTCATTTTATTAGTACCAAAGAATACACTGATTCAAAAGACAAAAGAAGAATCACTCAATAAGGTAAAAAGCAAGAGTAAAAAGGTACTTACGAAGAAGGTTTTGTTAAGAACTCCTTGAATCTGAGCTCAAAGGCCTGTCCAATGGTCGCGATAACATCCTGCGCTAACCGCCCCCCACATTCCAGTACATAGCACGCCCGCCATTCCGTCGGCGGCACTGTTTTAGCGACATACGCTACGAAATCTAAGGAATCTGCATCACCACCTAGAATTAAAGAAAGCTGTTGTGTATTTTTGTTTGTGCCTGAATAATACTATCAGTCAATAAGAGTCAAAGAACACTCTTTTTGAGGGGATCTTCAAATCAAACGTGTTATTTATTTCAATTCAAACACAGATTATTGAATATTCAAATGCCAAAGTTTATACATGTTTGAATGTACCTCTAACTACCTTCCTAAGACGTCGTTAAATAATCTTGAATTATCAGTACTAAAAGATCAGAAGGGATAGATATTGGACCCAGAATCAAAGTTGTGAAGTTTCTGTTTCATACCTGATGCAAATGAGACTCTAGGCATGTCATGTCTCGCCACTGTCTCCCCACCCTCCAACTCCGCTAGTGTGATAGCTTTGGATGATATGGTGAGAGCTACGTTGGACCCCGAGTGGTTCATCCTAGGTCGCGCAGCCAGTGCTCGGGCGGCCGCTTGGCAGACGCGCCGCTTCTTGTCAGCAGAGCGTAGGCCTGCTGCGGCACACACTCGAGCTATGCATTCTCTGTAATAATGATACATCCGTAAGACTTATTTATCAACACTCACTCAAAGGATGATTCAGGCTATTATTAACAGTAATTTTGTTGGTATCTGACCATGTCAGTTCTAAAATGTTCTCCCTGTCTAGCTACTTCCAAAACAAAGTACTCTCTTTATTAGCTTAAAGATTAAAGATTTGGATACCCGTGTTTCGCACAGAACTATCAATATTCCAGATTAAAAGATTCCGATTGTTGAATGAGAGAAACCTGTAAGCTCTTAGGGTCTTTAATAATCCAGGATTATTAATTTTTTATTAATAATCCTGGCATAGCGTTGGACTAGTTAATCCGTGTTTTGTCTCTTGCATTGACATGCGATTGTCAACTCGAGCAAATGTGACAAAACACAGATTAACTAGTCCAACGCTACGCCAGGATTATTAATAACACCCTTATAGCTCTCTCCCTCTTTGTAGAGTAACTACTATACAGGGTGTAATCGTTAAGTGTGCACAGGCGATTATTCCGTAACTATTGCAGATATCAAAAAACTTTAAACTGATATCGAAAGTACTTTACCTAATGAGTAAAATGACATTGATTGCTTTTTAAAAATAAAACGAGATATATCCAAAAAAATTACATTAATCACTCCCATACATTTAGTATGAGATAGTAGAAAGGTTTTTCAAATTGAAAAATACAATAAATTGGCGGGAACGAGAACCCGCGATAAAGAATTTGAATTTAGAACGAACACCAAAGAGTATCTTTCTTTTTGTTTTTATTTAGTATGTTGCTTTTCAGCTAGTTCAAATCAATACAATATTGAAACAAGGTTTATTATAAATTTGAAGTGGTAAGATAATTAATCTACACGTGTATCTACTTGAAATTCATTAATACCTTCATATCGTACATAATTATAAAATGACAAGGGTAAAATGAGTAGGTACTATTCCACTTAAAATAAGGAAACTAAAACCTTTCTACTATCTCATACTAAATGTATGGGAGTGATTAATGTAATTTTTTTGGATATTTCTCGTTTTATTTTTAAAAAGTTATTAATGTCATTTTACTCATTAGGTAAAGTACTTTCGATATCAGTTTAAAGTTTTTTGATATCTGCAATAGTTACGGAATAATCGCCTGTGCACACTTAACGATTACACCCTGTATACACTAGAAAAACAGAGGTATGAGTAAGAAACTGGTGACAGGGGCTTAATAAGTTTCAAGTGAAATGGGTTGACAAAAGGAAACACATGGCCAAGAGACACACAGGACACAGAAGGCTGGCCGAAGATGAAAAAGGCCCATACCCAACAGTGGGTGTTTCTGGGTAGAGATGATGATGATCAATTTTATTTATTTAAGCTTAAAAAGCCCATATTTATTTAAATACAATGCTCAAGGGCATGCATTGTTTTTGTAAAAGTCTATTGTTTAAGTTTGCATACAACAATGGTGTATGTTACAGGGTCCCAGCATGGACAGGAAACATGACATAATCCAAAACAAGGCTAAACATTTTCATTGTTTTCTATAATTCATCTATTTGTTACTACATGATAGTAACAAATATATGAATGAAGTAAGAATCAGTAACATAGCTAGGAATAATGAACATACAAAACTCCTAGACAACACATGAGCTTTTTTTTTTTTTGAGTAGCTGAATGAAATTAAACTAATACAAATGCAATAAAATAGTTTGTAGGTAACTTACTTTGCAACTTGTGATCTAGTTTCAAAGTCCAATTTCTTCATAGATGTAAGGACTTCCATGCAGCCAATGTACTGTGAAATTAGAGAATATAAAGTGGTATACAATGAATGTTGGGAAATAGATAAAAAGAATAAACAAAAAGTAAACTTTCAAGTTTTGTTCAACCTTACTACAAAGCAACTGGCCATCAACATCAGGTAGGCTAAAAAGTGGTTATATTGTCTTATAAGGACAGGACATTTGCATAACTATAGACTTCCCGTCACGAAGGGAAGCAGGATACTTACTCTGACGGCGTATGTGACTCCATCGCTCGCCAGCACTGAGTCTGGGTGCAACCATCCCCGCGCTGGCTTCGAAACGAAAGAACCACCCTCTGCCATCTTTGGAAGCAACACTGTTCACTTTTTTCAAGTAAAAACACGATATTCTTCACACTTCACCTACTTCCAGCTATTTTATACGCGCTTTCATTATGATTCAAGCGATTAGCTCGCAGCAACGTTGGTGGTCGGCACTTCGATATTTTGTTGTCTATAAATTCAATTATCTTCATGTAAGAGTGAGCTATTCTCTATTCCATACAATTATTAGATGATAATTATTAGAAGTTTTGTCAACAGATAAAGCGTGGGAACAGTGAGTGGAATTAATTTTCTAAATGCGTTTATTTATTCACAAAAAGTGTAGGCGAAGCGAAGCGAGTAAAACCTTTTTGCTTTGCTTGACGTTTGCTTAGCTGTAATGACTGTTTAATTGATATGACATCTAGCCTTCAAGTAACCTGACCGTAGTTTGACATGACATTTGACAAATTGTTAGGTCAAAACTTTGGAAGAATGATCAAAATAGGTTTTGCTTCAATTCAATTCAATTTATTAGAATCATCATTATTATCATTATTATTATTATTATTATTATCATCATCATAACATTACAGAAAAGTTTCCAATGCGCTAAACTACGGACTATAAAATAAGGCTTCGATGGAAAAGTTTCAAAAAGGGTCCGGTTAATGTACGGCCAGTTAAAACGAATCCACTTTTTTCCACTGGGAAATTGTTAGGCCTCTGTAGCAGCTAAATATTTAGATTATTACTTTTTTTATCTAGCGATGGATAATTGCTCTGAAGAGGATAACGCCTTTGATTTTATTGTACATCATATTTTCTGGCATTGCGGCCGCTGTCGCGGCAATACCGACATGTACAATATCATGTAGGTACAATACAATAATTCGCCTCCCTTCAAAAAGTTCAAAAAATGATAGTGGCCGATGGTAATAGTAACGCACTTGCTTTGATTATTTGCTCCTAAAAAATTTGATGAAAATCACTCAACTGCAGAAAGTACGATTCGCCTGCGTCTTCGTGAACAATGAGAGTACCTACTGCGGATCTATTCCTGCAGCCCAATTTATTCAGGCGATCGCTGAATCCTGTGTGTCTTACAATTTTTGTATGCTAAATTTGAAAATCGAACGCGGATTCAGAGATCATCCGAACGCCTACTTTTTGTTCGTATTTCGTAATGACCCGCTTTATCCTATTGTAAAATATTAGGTAGGTATACATATAAGTTTATGAATGCGTAGTGGATAATGCATTCCACACTACACAACATGAACTAACTCCTAAACTACGCAAATTTATTCCACGGGAACCGGATAGCTGTTATCAATATTAATAAGTAGGTACCTACTTTATTTACCTACCTGCTTACTTACTGTTCTGATGCTGATGATGATGTTGAGTTTTAGATGCTTAAGAAGCCGACTGCTGGATATAGGCCTCCCAAAACATCTCAAGTTGAATAATTTTGAGCTACCGAGACGTCCCAAAAAATGTACATTATTTAAGTAGTAATAGTAGTAGTGCGTTCTGCAGTGGGACAAAAACAGCTGAATAATAATAATAATAGTAGTAGTAGTAGTAGTAGACTGTATATAAATGTACGTACAGTCATAAAATAAAACAAAATATGAATTAAAAACAAGTTGTCTTCTTTTATTTCGATCAAAAAATAAATATTGCGGACAATCCACACAACGCTATCTAGCCCCAAACTAAGCAGAGCTTGTACTATGGGAATCGGATAGCTGCTATAATGCTTAATTTTTTTTTAACACAGACAGAGAACCAACATTTGTATTCACCACACAAATATTTGTTCTCGATGGGAATCGAACCAACTACCTACGGCGCAGAAGGTAGGGTTACTACCAACTGAGTTGAGAGGCCAGTCAATTAATCCAGCCTAAAGTTGTCGCTTGAAAATAATCTGACGTTTTCTAATAACTTTACACGAGTAATAAAGTAACGTCATTTAGAAGTTTGTCCCGTGGCGGTGTTGTAGGTAAATGTTTATATTTATTGTTCAAATCTACCCTCGAACATTAACGTAATCGCCCCGCTGCTGCTGCTACGAGAGCTACGGCCTACGAGGGTCTTGTCACACCGAAAAGGGTCTTTCTTACCCTTCGTATTGCGTCATATGACGCGATGGGACATAAAAAGTCCCGAGTTTTTTTGTTCTGTGTTTCCTTTTCACGGCACAGATTTCCCACCATCCTGTTTTTACAAGATACAGGCTTGAATTGTCTTTTAAGTTTTTGAGCATAAATTGCTTGCATGAAACCATCCGACAGAATTGAATAGGTACCTACTTATAACTAGCGGCACATAACTTTAGCGCTGAGCGATACGCAGAGGGGATAGCTGCGCATGCGTAGTAGTGTGCGCATGTCTGGATGTGTGGATGTGTGCAGAGTGTCCTATTGGTACAGAGAGCGGAGTGCGACTGGAGAGCCAATCAGCGCTACGCACGCCCGCCCTTCATTCTGCTAGCCCCCTCAGGTACCTTATTTTTGGATTCTGCGCAATAACGGTCAGCGCTAAAGTTATGTGCCGCTACCTATATATGTTATTAGTTTATATAGGCAAGGTAAAGTATCTCTGTTTAATCTTTGTAAACAAATACAGCTCGATGTCCAGTCAATTTGTTTTCGAAAAACTTCACTCTCTTAGGCTGAGATTCATAGACCGCACTTTGATTTACAGCAAAGCAGTCTTCGCAAAGTAAGCTTTGTTTATCGAAGTTTCCTTTCAATATTTTGAATAAAGAAGAGCTTGACAGAACTATGAAATATAATTTTGGTTGAAAGTTGAACTTTCCATCAAAGTAAAGTCAAAATGCGGTCTATGAATCTCGGCCTAACAGACTAACATCACTGTCGTTCAATCCCTCACGATTAAAAAAATCCGACAGGAAAGTCGAGCTCAGCCTCAGCATTATCCAGCAACGGTGGAAATGCGTCCGCCGTAGGCCCGTAGCAACGTAGCGCTACGCAAAACAGCGCTTGCGTGCGTCAGTCGGCGGCCGCCCCGCGCTCGGACGCCCGGCATGCGTATCTACGTCATCCGGCGCTTCCGTCTACCGTGTTCATACCACCGCGCGCCCCTGTAAGTACATTATCTACTCCTTACCAAACAGTAAATAACGACCACGGAATATAAAGTTCTACATTTTAATTCATCATTCAAGTTTTTGTTGATGCAAAAATGATTTCCGCACGTGTACGGCTCGACGCACAGTAACAAATGAGCGTTCGTTCGATAGCCCACTGCCCCTGTGAGAGGCTTCTTGCCTCAAGGGTTGCAATGAACAGATTATAGGTTAAATAAATGTTGCTCTGAAATTTAAGGGAAACTGTGCTGATATTATTTTACTCGATTGATCATTTTATGTGCGTGTTTTTTTATTATTATGTACTATGGTATACTTGATTCTGATTTGTCGGTGTATAATAGTGTGTACATTTCATTCAGGTATTTTATAAAAAAAAAATTACGAGGATGAATAATTAGATATTGCATAGGCGAGTAATTTTTACCCGCTTACTTCTATCTACGATGAAATGCTCTTACTAATTCAAACAGACTTTTTTTATTTGAAAAATATTCGTTCCGAGTGCTTTCAAACTATCCTAAGTGACTATCTACTTGCATAAAGCTACACTTTTTTTAGATCCGTTTTTTTTAGGACATAATTAATTATCTATACCTTTTAATGCAATTAATTTGCTAAACCCTGTAGTCCTACCACAAGCTCTGTCTGTGGCTCTGGTTTTGAGTATGTGTAAGTGCTCACCTGTGTATTATACTGTGTGTGTGTGACGTTTCGATGTAGGATTTAATTAATCAGCACTCACATAGACTCAAAACCAGAGCCAGAGACAGAGCTAGACAGAGCTTGTGGAAGGCCTACTATTGTTTAGTCTGGGCTTATATACTTCCTCCCAATGGATGTCTAGCGTTCGTTATAAATAAACAACCGTGAGCCTATTCGTAATATTTACTGCGCAAAATACTAACAATTCCCAGACTGAAAGCTATCCCACCTTGTACACAAGGATACGCATCAGACTATACACTGCTAGCTCTTATATCCTTGCAGTAGGTAAGCGTAATTTTTCTTTGTTTTTCCGTTGAAAGAACTTTGTTTCTCATAAAGACAACGTCACTTACATGAGGATTACTTATTCTAGTTACAGTAAAAATCCAGTGCGGGTAGAATATAATTTAACAAATGAGAATGTTGAATAAAGAAGCGAGTTCGGTACATTCCAAAGGCGGTGATTTTTAGGTAACTTGAGCTGTATCCTACTGTACATTGTATAGATATGCCCGCGCACGCTGCTCATTTAAAAAAGCGAGTAAAGGCGAGTCGAACAATCGCCGTCTGGGCGCACGTTCAAGCAAGTCTGGCGTCCTTTTAGTTTGTCTACGTTCAAACAAGTCTAGGCGTTCTTTTTAGTTTGTCTACGTTCCGTAAGACGCGGCTTGAAAGCGGCTTGCAATTAGCCCGGGTGAGGCTCTATTCTTTGCTTTTGTGTCTGGGTTTAAAGATTTTGTGGTTGAAGATTACTATCGTATTTTAAAGAGTTAAGTTTACTTACAGAATCGTAGACTCGTAGGCGGCTACGGCGTAGGCGTTTAAAAAGAATGTAGTAAAAAAGACTATATTACTACTCGTTTACAACTTGTAATAAGTAAAAGAGTAGTGGTCCCAATAATAAACAAAATAATATGAGTAGACGTAGGAAAATATTGGCAGATGCTACTACTTTACGAGTGCGTTTGTAGCACTCGTAGGTCTCGTAGCAATCGTAGCACTATCCGGCTCGCTTGGGTTTTGGGGGCTTTTGATAGACTATGGTTTTTATCCGATCCCTAGCCATTGGGATTTCCCTGTTGGCCTACCACAAGCTCTGTCTGGCTCTGTCTCTGGCTCTGTCTCTCGTTTTGAGTTTGTGTGAGTGCTTACCATTGTATTATACTGTGTGTGTGACATTTCGACGTAGGATTTACTCACACAGACTCAAAACCAAAGCCAGAGACAGAGCCAGACAGAGCTTGTGGTAGGCCTGCTGATTAGGATTCAAAGTAACATTGCATCATGCACTATTAAATTAAAATACTTGTTTGGTGCCTTTGTTTTTTTGTTCTAAAATAGAGGACAAACTATTTATATCTTAGGGAAATATGTAGTTATTATCAAATATGAAAGCTCCTCGGAAAAATACTTACGAAGATTTTACTTTGTTACAAAAGACGGCAGAACCACAAGTTGGTTTTTTGAGAAGGGTGGTGATGGCCAAGCGCGAAACCATGGGAGTTAAGGAAAAGTCGTGAACAGAGTCATGCCCTCGATTTATAAGAAAAAAATAACTGCGTATTTATTTTTCTCAAAAATCTTTTACTTTTGACGGAAAAAGACCCGAATGATTTATCAAAAAAAAAAATACAGCCATCAGCAACAGAATCCATAAGTACGTACGTACGTACGTACGTTGATACGTATCAATCTTTGCAAACAAATGTTTTACTAAAAATAAATGGAAATAGCAAATTTTCACTATTTACTTTTAATATCTCAATTTGACTTTTCTCTAACTCCCGTGGTTCCGTACTTGGCCATCACTCGCCCTTCTCAATAAACCACCCTGTATACTGTTGCAGATATTTTTAAATTCAAGCGAGCTAGAATAGCTGCTCAGTGCGGCTTTATCCATTCCTTTCTCAGTATTAGCGGACGTCGTGCATAAATGAATAAATTATTTCTTAATTAATCTCCGTTAGATGTGCCTGCACCTTTTTAGCCTTTTCCCGGTTTTCTCATTAGCCAGTGCTATAAGTCGCTGGCTTCGTGGATTGAATATTGACCAGTAGACAACGGTTAATTGAATCGTTTGCTTCTGATGGGGAGAGCTTCGTTAATTTATAATGAGATTCCTTGCAGTCTGTTTCATTCACCGTTGCTGCTCAGCTTTGAATGGAAGCAATATGACTGTGGGGAATTCTATCGCACCTTGGGGATTCAAGTCGTGAAACTGTTGTTTTTTTGCGCGGCTTCGCTCGCTCCGTTCCCGTTACTTTATCGGAATAAAAGTATCCTAAATGCGTTTCCTGGTTCTAAGCTACCTTTTTCAACACACTAATTTTTAGCCGTTCAGCCGTTTTTGAGTAAAAGAAGTCTGTTTGTCTGTTTGTGCACGCTAATCAAAATAATTTGAGTAGCTTATCCAATTAAGATGTAGTTTTCACTAAAATGTTGTGCTAAGCTTCAGTGTTGGTTTCATGTCAATCGGTTCATAAATAAAAAAGTTCTGCCAATTTATAGAATCACATCGAAAATTTGTCAATTAAATTAATTAACATCAATTCATTAAATAGGGTTCAGCTTACACTGGACGTTTGATCCAGTAGATCTGGCCAACATTTTATCAGTTATTCTGTGGCTACAAAACTGTATAATTTAGTACAAAATAATATATTCTGTGAAAACATATTATATATTATTGTTGCCATACCATCTTTTCTTTTCTTGTGAAAGTAGGAGGCTATCGAATATTCTCTCCGTATACCGTTCCATTAAGAATGTATTACGGACAACAATTGCTGCAGACGTTTCGATTTCCACGGACTCCGCAAACGCTTTTCCGACGGCGCTAAATAAATCACCATTATTCTTTTTCCTTCCGCTGTTGATTTTCTTTTTCGGAAGACGAATGAAGACAGAAATACGAAATTGGGTCAAGAGCCTTTGGAAAAGAGCCTTCAATTTCTACTGCTTGTTGAAATTTTAATGAATAAAAATAAGGGTAGTAATCTACAGCTGTCACTGCAGACTGCGAACTCATCAATCTCAATCAATTCGACTCTGGATTATCTTTCATGCAATTGTATAGAACTTCGGGAAATATCAATGAAAGGGATTGACGAGTGATTTGTAGGCCACAAGCTCTGTCTGGCTCTGTTTTTGGTTCTGGTTTTGAGTGTGCGTAAGTGCTCACCAGTTTATTATACTACCAGTGTGTAACGTTTCGACGTAGGATTTATTTACACAGACTCAAAACCAGAGCCAGAAAGACCTCTGTTAGGCCTACTCATTTAAGTATTTCATAGCTCCATAGCATAGGTGTGACATTATTGTTGATCCCAAACTCTTTACATTTTGAGTGTCACAGTTCTTTATCGGAAATAGCAAAACAGCCAAGTTCGACACTTTGTCTTGTGACCGCAATTTATTAGTTTGTTTTCGATTCATTACTCACGAAGATCCCAGCAAGGCTTTATCGTGAACGATTGCTGTGATTTTATTGTCTCTTTTATTGTGGTGTCATTCGTTTTTGTTTGTTTAGCAATTTCTGTTGAACAGCTTGGCTTGCAATTTGCTAAACGTTGGAAAGTACGTTCACAGTACATAGAAAAAGTGTTCATTTCAATTCGTTAAAACCTTAAAGCTTTTAGCGATAGTAGGTTTACTCGTAAAATGCGTCTTGTCGAAGCATTTATGCTACGCCAGACTTTACGACAGACAAGCGTGTTGGTACATACCTACGAGTATGTTTGGTCTTTGTAGCTGTAGCTATGTAGCACTTGTGGTTTTGAGGCAACAGTAATTCCAGGCATCTAAAATGTTGAAACTGCAAAGTTTGGAATCAATAATCCATTGGTAGTCGGCTCAGCTCTCACACTGAGTCAATATTACAGATTCAGAAGTGGATAGTTCGTAATCTACGGCGGGGATAATGGATTGCCAATATTAGCTAAATCTCGTAAGTTTTACACCCCAACTGGGGATAAAGTCGATCCATTCGTCTTTTCCACAGCTATTCGTTCCCATGGATAAAGTGGCAAGGGTGTCCCGCATCAGTCAATTTGGTTTACGTTAAAAAAGCATTTAGTATTGATGGGTGAATGTTATGATTGAATATTTGAGTGCAGGGGTTTCGTAGCCAAACTATTACTTACCACGACTTCCGAATGTAAGCAACAGAACGCTAATGCGTTGCTGACACGCACTTTTACCATTGTGTGAAAGGAGTGGAAAGTTGGGTAACCGATTTCGGTAATGAAAATAAAAGCTGAGCTGTTCAATATGATTATTAAATAAGAGGGAGGCATATGAATAAAAGAAGATGTTCCAATCAAAAGCAAATAACTTTACAACATTTTATATTAGTTCACCCAGCATTTCTCGTAAAAGTTCCCACGTGAAAATGTCTAGTACCCTCAAAAATATATGCTCGCCTTGAGTAAGTAAGAGTCACTTGCTATTCCTTTTTTAAAAGACAACCATTGATGGAACTGTCTGCACCCTCGAAACGACCTTTTACGACATCGGTAGGCGCGGAGCTGAAATATGACACGGAGGGAGGGTTCAGACGACCATCGTGGTAGCGCCTATTCTTCCCCATGAAATGACGTCACTATAAACATTTTATTTCACTACTTTTGTTTTCCATCAAAGCGTGTTTGAAGAGCAAAAACAATCGAGACCCTGACTGTAAAATGTTTTCTACGTCTATAAAATACGCAAAAAGATTTTCGCAAGTGGATAGTGGTGTGAATATGAGAGGTTCTGAAGTACTGAATGTTTATGTAAAGGTGTTTCGATACAATGTTTGAATATTTCATGAATGGAACCTTTTCGATTTACATTTTTACAGACACTGAGATTCAGGTGTGTCAGTGAACCTACAAAAGTGCTTTGAGCGCTACCCGGCTCGTGTTTACCTGTTTATAAATGACAAGGTTCTTGACATAGTTCGCATTCAGGGCACCAGTTGAAGAGGCTTCTCATAGAACTGTGTTTGTTTATAATGAGCTCTCTTGACTAGCTTTTCTTTTAAATCTCTCTAGCTTAGAACAACAGCAAACACCTGTTTTAGCGACAGTTTTCATGTACCTACTGCTTATTGTAAAATAAATCTCTTGTACCGAGAGTGTTTCTTGTAAATAACAGACCAAAGTCAACCAACCCAGTAGGCCTACCACAAGCTCTGTCTTGCTCTGTCTCTGGCTCTGGTTTTGAGCCTGTGTGGGTGCTCACCAGTGTATTATACTGTGTGTTTGACGTTTCGACGTAGTATTTATTTAGTCAACACTCACACATACTCAAAACCAGAGTCAGAGACAGAGTTTGTAGTAGGCCTATTGTATGTCCATATGGCCTAAATACTCTAATGTTCTCAGGTGCCCTCGGCATGTTGGGCGCGCGGCTCAAGTCATGGATGGAGGCGCAGCTGGGGCGGGCGAAGAAGCGTAAACAGAAGCAGGCGCGACAAACCACGACCACCGCGCCTGGACCCGTGCCTCCCCCGCATCTGTCTTCACCAGAGAGCGCTTACAGCACTGGGTACTCTACCGATGGTACCTCGCCTGGCACGCAGCCGGGGCCACTGGCAGCGCCCATGGTCGCACCCCCGCCTCCGCCGACACCACCGACCACGCATCTCTACCACGAACCTGCACTGCCTAAGGTAAGAATACACAGTTTTGTCCGAGAGTGCTTATAGCACGAGGTTCTTGACCATTGGCACCTCGCCGGGCACGCAGCCAGGGCCGCTGGCGGAACCTATGCTCTCGCCCTTGCCGCTGCCCACACGGCAATGACAATCTGTTAAAGTTAACGTTTCAATTAGTCTCAATTCTGGATGTAAAAAAATAGACTTCAAATGAAGAAAAACGACCGTAACTCAAAATTCTTTTAGCAGAAGCAACGTCGGTCTTTGGTATAGCGCCATACTGTATACGACAAGAAAAATTTTGTGCACTGTTCGTCATCCTCCATTCAACATCACCGTAAGATTGTGTCTTCACTTTCAATTTTAATTTATTCAATCTAATTTAGCATTACAGATAAATCCAATTTACTTAGGTACATTGTCAATAAAAAGCCTTTATTTATCGTTTTCAAAAGATTTCATATCGCCTTGAATCACTATTTATCTTCTACAAATGTTATATGTTACGTAATTACGCATCTACATAGGTTCGTAAGACATGCCGTGTTTTCAGAGATTCATGTCATTTCATATAATAAACATAGTTAATTTAGTACTGTCTACTCAGCTACTCTATCAGATTATGCTACCCTTATCACGCGTCACCGTTCTTGTCTACCGTAAATATCTTCAATAGAATGATCAAAGACCTTTCACTGCTACTTCACCAAACCTATATCATCTATCTGTAGGCAGTTTCCTGTAGTCATAAATACAATTTTCGTCCAGATTGCTTCATAACAGACGAGCACCTGAACGTCCGCCCACCTTTGAAATAATCAAAGCCGCCCACTATTAGTCAAACTCACACTAGAGCCTCAAGCATGAAATTGCTCTGCCGCACAGACAAGACGACATCAAAAGACTCGTGTCTGTAATTTTCGCTAGTTTTCCCACCCCTTACATCTCTGAGGTACAGCGGAATGAACCTAATTACTCGTTGGAACTTACTAACAGAAAGAAGAGTAAATTATGAGTACCTTTTATAGACAGGCATTTTGTTTGTTCTTTACCTTTCATAAGTTATTCCGTTAGTGGGGCTGTGGATTTTTGTATATGATATTATGATGTATTGTATT
Organism: Thera britannica; assembly: GCA_939531255.2. Lineage (NCBI taxonomy): Eukaryota > Metazoa > Arthropoda > Insecta > Lepidoptera > Geometridae > Thera > Thera britannica. The sequence goes on along the minus strand of OW618046.2, from coordinate 11,412,520 downwards.
ATATTATATTAGGTAAATCATATTATGATGTATTGTATTATATTATATTAGGTAAATCATCTCCTCTCTCCAAAAACTTTTGTTTTGTCCTAAAAATACGGAATCGTTTAACGCGTTGCGCGCACCTACGCATCATTATCCCATCTAATGAAACGCTTCTTCTTCTTCTTCTTATCGTGTCACTGATTCTTTCGAACTAAGTGTGGTGATAGGTTTTAAAATGCGCCTCCTGTCGTGCACTGAAAAAAAAAAACGAAACGCTGCCGCTGTATAAAGTAGTAGTTAATAGTAATGTATCGCTGTCATATTTGACAGTATTTCCCTGATCGCCAGTATCGCCACTACAAAATGCTTACCTAGATGTGCGCATGGCTTAAAAGATAGACAATTGAACCTCAACCCTCCCGGAACCAAAACGATGCGGGTCGAGTAAATAAAATTATTTCATAGGATGGTGCTGAAACCTCATTATCGTCCTATCACACAGCTATTTACGTGATATGAGGCTCAACCCACGTCCCGCTCACCACGGGTTTACTTTATTAATTAACTAGACCGGATTAATTGACGAGGGGACGACCTTTTATCCATTGCAGGCAGAGTTTCTACACTAAACGTTTTGTGGTATAAAAGTTTGTGTCAAGCTCATCCATAGATTACTCTCGGGATCTGTTTTTGAAATCCCTGCTGTTTCCCGATTTAAAATTGGAATATTTGGAATTAATGAGAAGGAAGCTATAGTTTTTCAAGGCGTCTGTCTTCTGCGGGTCTATTCCTACAACAGAAACCGCGTTCCATTTTCAAATTTTTCGAATTTGAATTTTTGAAATGGTGTTGCAGGAATAGACCCGCTGTTTCCAAACTCTACTATCGATACTCTTTACTAAGCAGTTCTAAGCAAAACCTTCCAGATCAGAGTCCTATGAAGAAATTATAAAACTACCATATTTTTCTTGTGTTATTTTAGTAGCTGCCCTTCCTAATAGGTTTTATAATTATGTATAAGACTGTTACAACGTAGATAGATGGAACGTAGGTATCTACTGAACGTATTTCTTACCCCAAATTATCCTTATCGTTATTCTTTCCTCAATTTCAATATCTCAGTTACATCGGAAGCTAATGAACGCTGAAAGCAATTTGTTCGTCGCTTGCACGTAATCCCTTGAAGTAAGTGCCTCGTTCGGTATAATGAGGGATTTACTGTGAAACGGCTTTCTTTTTGTTTTTAACGATTAAGAGCTTCGAGGATGTAAATGAGACTGGAATTTATTTTCTTTTGAGTTTCTCAATCTGACATTATGATAATCATTTTCGGTGGAAATCTTGCCGGCCTGTGAAAGGTATTACCTATATCGCCATCGGAATCGTGATAATGATTATGAAAATTCAAGTTAAAACTATTTAAGATCTTACATGAGCGAATTGTAATGTAATCAATACAATACCTACACGTAAGAGTAAAATAAAATTACTCTCGAAGCTTGCAGTCAAGTAAGTTTACCAAAAACAGAACTAGATGGCGCCACTGGAAAGATTAGAACGCGCTATCGTTATGTTTTGGCGAATCCATGGGTTCAAGAACCTAACTTTTCATGTAACTTCCTTGTCTCGGGGAGCATAATGCACAGTGATCGTAAAGTGAGGGCATTGATGCTGACACCCACAAGTTAAATCTTGGAACCCGCGCCCAGCTGCCGTAAGGTAGATGAGCGCAATTTTTGGAAGCGCTCCTTACTTTACCGGAGGCTTTGAAAATACGCACATGGTCACGTGCGTTGAGTATTGCTATGAGTTTAATCAAAGGAAGTTTGCGTTTGAATATTGCTACAGAATATTAACTATAGGAATATTAGGTTATTATTTATTAGTTGACGAATAAACAGAAACTTAATTTATTGTTGTGTTCTTTCAATAGGAGTTGACATGCGGCGCCAAAAAAAAAACAGCTGCTTTTTGCATTTGGTATGAAAAGTGTTCGAACAATATAACATCCATAGTTATTCTATAGTTATTTTATTGACTTGTATTTATGTTAGGTTACGGAGAGAACCAAAATATGTTTTTTCTAAACTTTTCGATGTTCTTATTTTTTTTATCAAACCCGCTCATTTACTTCAAATAGCATTTTTTATTACTTACTTACCAATTTTTATGGTACTTGTTAATCATCCTTGTGTAACATTTGAAAAGCAAATGTGTGTTTGTTATACTTACCGTAAGCTGGTATAAAATGCAAAGTAAATCTTTCCAGCAACGTCGTTCATCCGCGTGTAGACGAGCCCCCGAGCCCGTCATAGTGCTCTGCGCCACGCCGTCTCCCCGCCCGCGCTGCCGGATCCGCACCAACCCCTGGCTCGGTTCCTCTCCCAAGAGGAAGCCTCACTTGCTGCACCAGCAGTCGTTGCAGTGCCCCTCGCAGCAACCACCGCTGCATCACGCGCCGTTCTCGCTCGACTCTCATCCGCTGAAGTTCAACATCAGGTACCAATATCCGCCCTGCCCCATTGTAGATCCCTACTAACCCTTAGCTCGATTCGTCTGCCAAGAGGAAGCCTCACTTGCTGCACCAGCAGTCGCTGCAGTGTCCCTCGCAGCCACCACCGCTCCATCACTCGCCGTTCTCGCTCGATTCTCATCCGCTGAAGTTCAACATCAGGTGCCAATATCCCCCTGCCCCGTTGTACCTAGATCCTCCTGGCTCGGATCCTCTCCCAAGAGGAAGCCTCACTTGCTGCACCAGCAGTGGCTGCAGTGTCCCTCGCAGCAACCACCGCTGCACCACGTACCGTTCTCGCTCGACTCTCATCCCTTGAAGTTCAATATCTTACCAAGCTACATGCTCCAGAGTTTGTAGGACACGTGTATATAAATATAAAAGAAAGCCAGCCGTGTTAGTTACACCTAAAGAACGGCTGAACCAATTTGACTGAAAATTCGTTGGGATGAACGGAGCGAGCGAAGCCGCGGCCGCTAGTATGATATAAACACTAACAAATATTTAAACGGTTGTTGAGTCATCTGTGAAATCGGCCAGTAGCACCTAATAAAGTTAGCCAGGCTTCGGATAACCCCAGTAACCCGACAGATTCGGGTTACTGGGGCACGAATAGATTGAATTAGCTCAGTGTATGACACCTTGGAGTTAGCCTGAAATTGAATTAGCTGCCAAATAAATACGTATATACATATTATATCTAATCGATTTAGTACTTATGTATATTCTTGTGAGTTATGACGTTGTTACTTATGGTACCTACTCATTTGGCGTTTTTCGGGTCTAGGCGTTGATCACACGAGCGCCGTTGATTTTCCTCTTCTATTAATCTAGCAGTTTCATACACTATGAGTACTTCAAATCAATGCGATAAGAAGTATTCTCTGAGTATTTAATCATTTGCACCAAACTATATTTCAGGTCGCCACACCTATCTCCCCATCTTTCCCCGGAGCCTAATCGCTCGCCATACCGCGGCGCTTCTAGTGACGAAGAGTGTCGCGGCTTCAGGCCTAGAGGGAGAGAGACAGCGATACTCTCTGACGCTGACTTCGACTCTCATAGCGACACGGGCTTGGATGGAGGCGATGAGGATGAGCCGGATGAGTTTGCGTCTCCGGGACGCAGACGTGCGAGGAGACGCAGACCGCCGCGACGACCACCGAGATCCGCCGGTAAGGCTCACATAGTACTGGTGAGGGAGTGAGCCAGCGATACTGTCGACTCACTCTCACAGCGACACGAGCTTGGAAGGAGAGGATGAAGACGAGCCGGATGAGTTCGCGTCTCCGGGACGCAGGCGCGCGAGGAGACGCAGACCGCCGCGACGACCACCGAGATCCGCTGGTAAGGACTCACATAGTACTGGTGAGAGCGAGACAGCGATACTGTTGACTCACTCTCACAGCGACACGAGCTTGGATGGAGAGGATGAGGCGAGCTGAATGAGTTTGCGTCTCCGGGGCGCAGGCTTGCGAGGAGACGCAGACCGCCGCGACGACCACCGAGATCCGCTGGTTTGGACTCACATAGTACTGGTGAGAGCGAGACAGCGATACTGTTGACTCACTCTCATAGCGACACGGGCTTGGATCGGTGAGGACGAGTGGGATGAGTTCAAGTCACTAGAGCGCAGGCGCAAGAGGTTACTCCTTTAAAATAACCACGAGCAATAGTTACTCTTCTCACTTGCTTCGTTACTATAAAAAATAGTGACCCCAAAATCACACCAACAGAAAATTTACCCATACGACCGTCACTGAAAAATTAGTTTTTTAAACTACGTGCACGTTACTGTTGTACGGCAAAATTACAAACTGGTTGTCCGTCCCAAAAATAGGAACTGCGCAGCTACTAGCAGCTAACTTCAAATGGATAAAGATTCGGTGTGCGTACTGTACCTTACCTACTCAAGACCTACTAAGTATGGTATACGGCCTGGTAGTGGGAGCCTATGGCTATGCGACTAAAACTAATACTTAGTTGGATTGTGTATTCAAAAAAATTCAATTCTCAATTCCAGGAGCCACTCCACCCCGCATGCGCCGCCGTGCTCACGCTCCCTCCGCCCCTCCCGTACGTGAAAGGGAGAAGGACCCACTTCTAGAGGCGGATAGAGAAGCTGAACGCAAATACCGTGAGCTGATCCGCGAGGCTGAGAAGCTACTCGTGACGGTATCGCGAGCGCCGCTGGAGCCGCCCCATAACCCGAGGATTCGAGAGCTGCGGGCCACCGAGGTGGGTACTAGTGTATGTGGTGTTATACAACTAGCTGGTCCTGATCCTCGCATAGAAGCCGAGCACAAGTACCATAGCTGATCCGAAAGGCCGAGAAGCTACTCTTGACATGTGATGTTTAATACAGCTCGCTATTCCTGATTTTCTAATGATATCGATGCCAGAAAGACCAGGTAAAAGAGGTATGCCAGTACCATAGCAAGTGGCAATTCGTGGGGCTTGCCTCTTTTTCCCATAGGAGCCTATGGGAAAAAGATAGCTTTGCGCGTGACTGATGGCGGAAAAAAAGGAAAAAAATGGACTGGAAATTCAATTTTTTTCCTTTTTTTCCTAATGCATCTTCCGATCACAAACATGATAATGCAAGTTTATGTTTGCAATAGGGAGATTATTTCCAGTCTGGTTTCAATACATTTTCCACCATCAGTTTCGCACCCCCTTACGCGGACTCTAGCTGCGTATTATCTTTGTTGTGACATAGACGACATGCCAACCGTTCTTAATTGATTCCATTCATGCTTAATTATTCTCCTTCAGTTTTCCACCTGTCAGTATTCCTTGCATGACAACATTTTTCTTTTCAAGGTGGAAGCCCCTCGCAGAAGTCCAGAACGTACCCACATAACGAACTTCATGCGAGCCAACTCTCCTGAGCCTCCTCGCCGACTGTCCCCTGTTGCCAAGAGATCTCCCCTAGCCTTTCCCCCTCCCCCACCCGCCAGGATGCATCCCCCCTCGCCCACCGACAGGCCACATTCGGAGCCACCCAAGCGGAAGGCGTATGCACGGGATGAGGTGAGATTAGAACTGATTTTCTCAAGATTCCTTTTGTTATTTGCTAATCTTTAAAGGTATGGAATTGCATGAATGGGCAGGTCATTATGCAGCTCGATGAGCTGACAACCGTTTGGGGATAAAAGTTCTCGAATGGCGACCACGAATTAGAAGACGAGCTCGATGTACTGAAGACATTGTAAAGATTTCGGGAAGTGGTTGGATAGAGATGGCTCAGAATCGTTCTTCCTAAAAATGTGTAAGGGAGGCCTATGTCCAGCAATGGGCTTCTTCAAGCTGATGACGAGGTTGATGGAATGGCTGAACTTATATAACTCATTGCCTGTCAGATAACAGATCTCAGCTCGTTCTCAGCTAGACTCATATGATAGCTTCAAATGCTTAAAACAAGTAAAAATCGCCTTTATATCGCTTTGATGTGGCCGTATTAGAAAAGCAAGTAAAGCGAAGTAAACAAGCACGAAACGAAGGTTGTTCATAAAACCAGAATGCACGAGGTAATTGCTCTGACCATCTTGCACGAGCCACAATCTGTGGAATGCAACCACAACTGATTAATTATCAATAGTTAGCGTTATGATTGTCATGCATTATGAACCTACTGGTTTGCTTTGATTGGTAGAACAGCTCTTTGTGAAGGGCTCAACCGGGGAAGTACTACCACCATGCCTATTTCTGCCGTGAAGCAGCATTGCTGTGTTTCGATTTGAATGGTTTGGTCCAGAGAGCTGATACAATACATAATTTTGTGTAAATACATACTCAGAGTATAATATAATACCCACAGAGAACAAACATCTGCGTTCACCACACAAATATTGGTTCTCAGTGGGGAAGGAACCCACGCCCTCAACCTACGACGCAGAAGACAACTGCGATAAACTGAAAACTTATAAGCCAGGATTTATGTTAAATGTTGTCTTTTCCAGGTACTCCAAACATTGGAGGGTCTTCGGAAGAGTCTGCAGCAGCAATCGGCTCTGCTCGCAGTGCAACGGACTCGGCTCGACTCACTATAACTTCCCCTTGCCAATACTTCTTGATCTCTTATTCACGTGTCAAGGCTGGTTTGAGCTATGCACCTTAATTTGTTACCGCCTTCTTATTGGTCACTGAAGGCTCATTCTGAGTTTTAACATCACTTTGTCGTTAGCATAACGCAAAATGACTTTTCGTTAGCCCCGATTTTATATGTGAAACGATGAGCGCCTCTGGCGGGATTGCGAGAACTAATGTTATTATGTACTTACAAACACTGCTGCCTACCAGAGCCGCGCGTGTCGTTATTCCATACAAAATAAAAATCATGAGTAAATTTTTTGATACTCATGCTAAGGTAGGTCAAGTTTGACCTTAGCACGAACAGTATTTAGTAAAATGTGTATTTTGTACAGTTCTGTTGAAGTTACTAGACCTGAAGTTCTTGCAAACCCGCCAAGATCAAATCCATACACATCGCAACTTTTTATTGCAGTGGTGTAAATGTAAGAAAAGAGCCATTTTCAGGCGCATTAAAACTCTTTCACCATACTGGTTTGAATGAACTGGTGACACAACAAGAAGAAGAAAATTATGGTGTGTCAAGTAAGAATGGGATGAATATATTCTTGTAAATAACATCTTGGATATTTAACCATTTGGTCTTTTAAAAACTGTACCTTCTGGGCAGTCGGGTAAAAATGACGTCACATAAAACGAACGTCAGTGAAATCTTAGACTAGGGGTACTGCCCTGCTATTCCTGCATCGCTATCGCTAAATCTGCGTACGATTTTCAAATTATTCGAACAAAAATTAAATACTCTTGAATTGTTTTGCAGGAATACACCCGCAGCAACACAATTCGTTCAGGTGGGCGCTGAATGCGCTGTGAGTTTTGGAACCGCGTTCGAATTTCAAATTTTTTCAAACAAAATTTGAAATTCGAACGCGGTTTCAGCATTCTCCCCTACCGAGGCGTGTTGTAGAATAGACTCGCAGGGCATCCGAAAATCTAGTACCTACTTATCATCAGAACTGTACTCGTTAGCCAATGAATAAACCTTTTGATGTATTTACCGCTAGTCAGTAATGTAGTTTTGTTATTTTGTACTAGTCAATATTGTTTGGTTTGAACCTATACGGGTCTTTTATACTTAATAGTTTAATAAAGGCCGTTTGAAGTCTTGTTATATATACCTCTTGTTCCTATTACCAGGTACTACTATTATTTCTTCTGTGCATTTATTGGGAATACAAAGCTTTTGGAATGTACCTACATATTTCATTATCTGGAATATCGTATAGGTTAAGCTTTTCCACATTAACTTCAACCACCGCTACACCCCTTCCATTGAATTTTTGAAAAATCCTGTGTTGCTATTACACTTTTCATTTCTTAAGGAACATAAACTCCAAATTTCAAGTCGCTACGACCATAACGGTTGGCTGTGCTCTTTTTTAATATTCGTAGTACTGTGATGTGATTACCTTAGGCCTGTATTCAGAAACAATGCTTGAGTTTGAGTTGAGCCCCAACAGATTTTTGACACTTTTCAATGGAGAAATGTCATAAAATCTATGCCTGATTGCGATGGGCGCAGAAAAACCGCCTGATACCTTATACTCACTTCCCCCCACGGGGGGTGAAACGAAAGTCAGTCAGTCAAAATCTATGCTTGAGGCTCGACTTAGACTCATATCAAGCACTGTTTCGGAATACGGGCCTTATAATGCTCCAATCGACTTGGGTATTTTCAAGACGCAAACGGTCCGTAGTTCTTCCATTTTATATTTTGTAGTCCCTCCATATGTAGTGTAGTACCTGTTAGAATAGCTAGTGTAGACAATATTGTTATCGTTCAGGCGAGGCCAGTTTCAACATCTTCCATAGTTACTGTAGTATTATTTATTAGTGTAATTTTAGTGGTATCTGGGCTGAAGATCTGATGATATGGAACATAAATGCAACATTAATCAAATATACACCACCCTAGGTAAATGCTATCTACTCAGGAATACTGCGAGTGCCTATTTCACTCTGTTGTAGTATATATTACACGGATAAAAAAAAAACAAGAATTATGAATTTTTTGAAGTGGAACTTTCTAGGCGGGCTCTAGCATCATGTCTAGCATTCATAACGGTGCATGAGAAAAAACCAATGAACTTGCGTTACTGTGACGTCACCTGTCAAGGAATTGACATGACACTTCGGCAAAGGTCGACAAACTTCGCCAACATTCGGGGGTAGAGTATTTTTTTTCTGTCGGCACTGCCGGAGTGCCACTGTTTTTGTATTGTACAGTTTGGTTCGGAACGGGTAGGCAACATTTCAACACAAACAAGGCAATATTTTCATCTACAAGATATCATACTCAAAAGATGGTGAAATAAGCACTGAGTCTAAATTAATTTATGTAAAATGCTAAGACCTGTTTGGTAAAGTCAAAACGCAGATTCTTGAAATTGATAAATTACTATTTATTGATAGGATCATTATTATTGTGGGTATACGAAATAGTTGTCATTCGAATTAGAAAACATGTACCCATACATACTTACCTAAAAGCTACTGCCATCTTCCCAGAGGACAATGGTTAGTAGGATTTAGGTTTTGCGGTGGGTTAAGTTTTATAGTAGTTAGTTTATTTAATGCAGTGTGTTCCCTAATGTTAAATCGATCTTTCAGCCTAATAAGTATTCTTACAGGTTAGATGTTGCAAAATAGGACAATGTACTCTTATGTAGCCAATAATAATAGCAGTAGAGTTGCATAGTAACTTTTATTTATTCTGTGTTTTCACTAAACCTAAAATCATTTTATTTTAGTAAATTACGAGAACTGTCTTTGAAAGTTATGGTTTATTATACAAAGGCTTAACATTTTTTAAATAAAACTTTATTGAGAAGGGGAGAAAACTATTAATATTTGACTTGATTTACTTTTTATATATTTATATTTGAATAACATATTTGTCTGTAACCTGTTTCAAGCAATATCGACGCTTTCCGGGACAAAGGGCATCATAACTCTAAATCTAATACTTTTAATAATTTTAACAAAACAACAAAATTAAAAAAAAAATGTAAAATATTAGAAAATGATGAAAAAAGCCTGCGGATCTACAGGTTAAATAATAGTTACTATGTAACGGAGCGGTCTCAAGCTAGGGTAAGGAGACCACGGTGTACTAAGACTGCGTTATATTATCATAATTTATATGATATTATCATAATTTATATGATATTTACTCATAATTATAAACTAATCATGTTATTTGTGTAATCGATAATAACCTATGTTAATTTAAATAGTAATGTACTACTTTGCTTCTATATCCTGTTGGTATACCTACCTACTTGCGTGCATGGTGCAAATTCAAATTTTTATGATGATTAATTTTGTTGAAATTTGCATAGTAAAATCATAAATCTGCTTAGAGTAGGTAGGTAAACCTACCATGCTACAAAAATGTTACTTACTTTACCGTTTCTCTATAACCTTAAATATTTCCAGGAATTTTAATTTATGTATTTTTGTGAAGTAGGTATTTAATCCTTAGCAGCAGGCGTTCGGTAAATGAAACGATTTTTCAAATTGTATAATTAATGCAAATTGTTCGCCGATCGTTTATATTTGTATGTTTTAAATGGTAATGTAATGTTAGAAATTCAGGTTTCTAGTTACGGGTTCGTTTCTATATCCCATGTCTTTGTTAGGAAGTAATGATCTCAACTTTTCGCGTACTGTTATACCAACTAAATGTAAATACTTATCAAGTTTACTTGTTTACCTATTGTAAGTATAAATAAGATTTATACGTTTGGTTGAATTTTCATTAAAACATTGATATTGATGACATATCTGTTTTTTTTTAAACCCACCTTATGGTAGACTTTTCTATATCTAAACATCTTTGCGTGCATTTTTCACTAGAGGGCGCTGTTTAGTATTACTACAATCGGTAGATGGCGCTAGTAGTAGTGACGATAAACTTTGTTTTGATAAAATAATAAAAGTTACATAGTACCTATACCTATTACTAGTATAAGGTAATAATAAAGTTAGTGATGGCAGGATTGCACATGTTCAAGATATGGAATAGTTAGTAAAACTATGCAAATAAACATTTCATTATGCCATGCCTATTATTATGCATAAAGCGTATCCAGTAATAAATTAATTATTTATAGAATTTTTGACGTGGTTAACGCTTCCAGAGAATATTTCTTTTTTTTCAACTATTTAATTTTTTTAAAAGAAGTCTTGATAGTCGCTATCAGAATTTTCAAATTACAGTAACGTAAAAACGAATGCTGCAAAAAGCACAACCGCCTGTTTGGAGATGCAGGGATTTGAACCCTGGACTTTCAGCATGCGAAGCAGACACTCTACCACTGAGTTACATCCCCGGTGTGAGCACTGGCGAATTTATCATTCCGTCGAAAGTAGTTTTTTATCGCGAGTAGGTAAATCTGTAACTCTGCAAAAGGTTTCACGGCTATGCTATAGGATATTTTTTTTTTATTATGTATTTATATCACACGCGCCTTCGCTTGCCCTCTTCCCTTACGCCCCGTTCCCGTTACTTACATCCGTTCTTACAATATCTTTATAAATTGTAGCCTATGTGTTATTCTGATGTATAAGCTATATTATTGTAAAAATTCATTAAAATCCATTCAGTAGTTTTACGTGAAAGAGTAACAAACATCCATCCATCCATACTTACAAACTTTCGCGTTTATAATATTAGCAGGATACTTAGTAGGATATCTAATAATAGCTTATGAACCAGACACAGAACAACCACCGGATATTTGTACACACAAGTTTTATTGATGTTGTTCTTTGTGGCCAATGACCCTACAGCACACAAGGCCGAGCTACCAAAAATAGCTAAAAAAAACTATAACTTACATCATAGATATGTATGTACCTAAGTATTTATACCAGGAAATCATTTGCCACTGATAGGTTAATAGTGCACTGATACTCGACTTCCATTGAACGTTAATTTTGATCTTTATCGACCCCTCATTGTTGGAATAATAATAAATGTAAATCCATTTGTTTTGAAACACATCGAATGCGTCTATGGACTTTGGATCGGTTTAATAAAGTGGCTTGTTTACATTTGAATCGCACAAGGTAATTTAAAAAACCTGCGTTTACGTTTACCTATCATTTAAAGACGTGTTCTTATTAATTTCGGTTCTAAAAACGTCATGCGTAACACAGAACAAAATAAATTATAGTTTAAAAAACTAAAAAAAAACGCTTTTATAACTAATTGAACTAAAAAGTTAAAAATAAAACTGTAATAATCAATTGAAATTTTATATTATTGTACAAATGCGTGGGGTGCTTTTTATAATAACTTCAGATAATATAATAAACTATTGATAAAATATTTACAACAATCAAAATCAAGCCCCCCACGCTTTTTGTACAATAATATAAATTTTCAATTGATTATTACAGTTTTATTTTTAACTTTTGAGTTCAATTAGTTATAAAAGCATTTTTTTTCAACTTTTTAGTTTCTTTTTTTTTCATATTATTGCATTGTCCTTTGTACCTTTGACAGGTGTGCAAAGTTTGAATCAAATCTGATCGTTCAAAGTAGGTTTTTTTTTTCGTTTTTTTTTTTTCATATTATTGCATTGTCATCGACCTTTGACAGGTGTGCAAAGTTTGAATCAAATCTGATAGTTCAAAGTAGGTTTTTTTTTTTTTTTCATTTTTTTTTTTTTTTTTTCATATTATTGCATTGTCCTCGACCTTTGACAGGTATACAAAGTTTGAATTAAATCTGATCGTTCAAAGTAGGTTTTTTTTATTTTTTTTTATTTCTTTTCATTTTTTTTTATTTTTTTTTCATATTATTGCATTGTCATCGACCTTTGACAGGTGTGCAAAGTTTGAATCAAATCTGATCGTTCAAAGTAGGACAAAATCGAGCTCAAAGGGGTCGGTTACATACATACATACATACATACAGGTGAAGCTAATAAAAGCGTTATAAAAACGCATGCTTATTATGTTCTCAAACGGTAAAGGAAGACATCATGATACACATTCTTAGTCAGCTCTGACTAAGCTGCTAGTATAATAAATAAATAATAAATATAAACATAGATATTTGATGGCGAGACGATCTCGACAAGAGCGGACCAAGTAAAACAACAAAAAATCTGTGTTCGCAAATATTTGTTCTCGGTGGGGATCGAACGCACTACCTAAGGCGCAGAACACTGAACTGAGATGCCAGTGAATAATAATAGGTGTTAGACAGGCCTAGGTCCTTGATTTTTATTTGTTTTCGCATGTATCAATGCCTACAAAATCCAATCATTTAAAATAAATTACATATTTTTTTAATTAAAAATTAAATAACAGAACTTTTGTTGAAAACTAATCGTAAGAAACTGTTTAATTTGATGCTCCAGACGGTGTAGTGTAGACTGAGGCCTGAATAATGTGTGTTTTAGAAAAAAAGTATGTACAATTTTAACGTGTTTACATTTTTGTAATTACTTGCATAGGGTGAACTCATCTAACTTCGTGACAAAAGCAATTGATTAATAAAATACCAATAAATTTATTAATTACTTTAATTCAGACTTAGCCTGAGTTTCAATCAGTCTTTTATGAGGAATGTAGGCACAATTAATCACATTTGTTTCTAGGAACCTAAGAGTTATACCAAATTTACCAAAGCAAGTCAACTTGCCTTATTCCGTGGTGACCTCTTTAAGTCCGTGATAGCTACTACTTTAATTCTAATATAACGGAATTAGACAAGTTAATTTTATTTAAGTTTTACAAAGTTAATATCATAAAATTAAGATAAACATAAAAACAAGATAAACTTTTGTTCTATTTCAATAGGTAACGCAAATGGCCTTCCTATCTTGGACATTACGATCTGTGCATCTTGATTAACCTCTCGTAGAGTTTTGTACTTCGTCACATTCTCTTTTAACGTCGACCATGGAATGTTAAACTCCTTCGAAGCTCTGTAAACTGTCATTGTTGAACTCAAAACATTTTCAACGGTGGTTTTGAGATCGAACTCCGAGTATTTTCTGTTCTTCTTGTTGGGGTCATCCATAATATCTGAAAGTAAACAAGCAAATTATAATAATAAATACATACCTGCTTAGATTTAAGCGTCTGTTTAAATTTCCAGCTCGTATTAATAAAACAAATGCTGTGAAATTTTTGGTAGGTAATAAAACTACTCGCGCAATTACGTGACAAGTAAAAAAAATTGTCACACAATTCCGTGATAGCAAAATATATAATATTGGCTCAAAGTCGTCATTTTAATCAAGACAAGATAAAACTACTAAAATAACATCAATCTTGTCTACTAAACTCAAAATAAGTCAATTATTTCAGTTAAAACCACAAATAACTGTACATAACTACTATAATTCTGTGATAGCACAGAAACCACTCAACTGCTAAAACGCTAATATTTATGACGAACAAAATAAGCTCTAACACTAAAACAACGCAGAATTATGACGAACTTTTTACTGCCACATCAAGGGAATATCAATTACAATTCACTGTATAAGAAAGAAGCTAAGAAATCTTTTAAATACTTACATAAATACAGCAAAATTCGCCACCATTTCACAAACACAGCCGAAACCGTTGAGATTTGCGCGCGAACTGCCAAAACCGCCAGTTGTTGCTATCTCGCTCACTCGAGCGTCCCCAAACTTTACAGACGAATTTGAGCTTTATTACAGAGGCAAAAGGTTGTATTTAAAGTCCTTGATTTCACTCGTACAGCCCGGTTATAGCGTTCAAACAAAATATCACCGAATTAGGCGAGTCACAGAATTAGATGAGTTCACCCTATCTATAATATATTATAGACCCAGACAGCGAACAAACATCGCGCATATTTATAATGTTTGTTCTTGGTTGAAAATAATTGGGAGGGACGAGGGATCGAACCCACAACCGCATTGCGGAATACATAACATCATCCACAATTTAATGGGTAATAATTATAAGTTTAAAAAATTTGAGAAACCGACTTCATTGCCAAACGGCTAAACCGATTTTAATGTAATTTGTTTGGGACAATCTGGACGTAAGAATAACCTTCCAAATAAAAAAATAATTTTCTAAATCGGTTCATAAATGACGGAGGCATGCAGCTACAAACATTAAAAAAATTATTAAAAAAAAATGGCAACACCGATTTTAATAAAATTAAAATGGGACTAATCTGGAAGCAGTACCTTTCAGATAAAAAAATAATTTTTCAAATCGGCTCACAAGTGACGAAGTTATGCGGTAACAAACATAAAAAAAAAAAATAAAAACATACAACCGAATTGAGAACCTCCTCTTTTTTGATTGGAAGTCGGTTAAAAAGATAGGTCAATATGAATCGCGTTTTCTTCAGTAAAATCGACTCTTATCTGAAGTTATTCAAACTACAAGAACTGTCAAAAGTATTTTTCAAAATCAAATTCAAATATTTTTATAAAGTCCCAAAAGTTAAGAGCCGAGCGGGATTTAGCACATTCAAATATTTTTATTTGATGTCTTTTGTTTATTTTTTTGTGTCATGAATAAAAATTAGGCAGTAGTAGTGGGTACTACCTACTCGTATATTTATGTTAAGTACATGACCGACAGTAAATTTTCACATCATTGTCATCTCATATTTAAAACGTAACCCCCGAATACTGAAACGCAACTCAGATTTAAGCACGTCTCGAGCGACGAATATTTGACAGTTTTCAATGAAAATCTGTCAAATATTCGTCGCTTGAGACGTGCTTAAATCTGAGTTGCGTTTCAGTATTCAGGGGTTTTTTGTCACTCAATTGGTAAGCTCTGCCTTCTGCGCCGTTTTCGTGAGTCGATTCCAACCGAGGACAAATATTTGTGTGGTGACCGCAGATGTTTGTTCTCGGTCTGGGTGTTATATTGTATTCTACGCATTTATTTACAAAAAATATTTCTATTAGTATTATATCAGCTACCTTCCCCCTCTCTTTTCCTTCCTCCTTTCTTTGGTTCCCATAGTACAAACTAACAACCTTTATCTAGCTCAGTTGTACAATTTTGCTTGGAACTATAGATATAATATACAAACTAATAGATAATAATGTACAAACTCTGCTTAATTTGGGGCTAGATTAGTGTTGTGAGGATTGTTCACAATATTTATTTATTTATTCTGATGCCTACTATATCTGATGGTGACTGAATTCGCTGATATGTACCTACTAGGATTTGCTACAACTATGGTAATCAAATATTAAACAATATCTACCTTAGTAGGTATTATATACGCGTATTTTATGCCATCATCTCCATAAATGCATGGAAAAGTTTCGCGAATCTGTTTTTCAATCTATAAGGCTTGATGTTTTTACTGTAGATACCTATATGAATAGGCATACGTAGGTATCTAAATTGTTTCCTAATTGATCGAACAAATAGTGTACTTATGTATTAGACTTTGGATTTTACGCTTTTATCGTATAATAAATTCAATTTGGAGTGTAGTTTCAATAAGAGAAATCGACTACTTAATCTAAGCTTTATCTTAATCTTAGAGCCTGCCACACCTAGGTCGCTGGCGATGGCGATCAATGAAACGCTGTCAAATACCGCTGTCAAATTTGACAGCGTTTCACTGATCGCCATCGCAAGCGACCTAGGTGTGCGCAGGCCTTAAATCAGCTGAAACACTGTCAAATATGACTGAAATTCTTGACAGCGTTTCAGCTGATCGCCATCGCCATCGCACAGGCCTTTAATGATCTCCGGTAATTTATGTAGTTAGGTTTCTATTTAACCATTCCCACTCGTTTGAATGCATGCGAAAACTCTTACGTCGAAATAGTAATTCGCTCAGCCAACCTTGAAAATGAACAAAGTTGAACCAAACTGCGAAAACGAAACAAAAGCCTACACATTCGAAATCGCACAATACTCGTAGACAGAGACTAGTGATGCATGCACAATGCACTGGTAACAGGAAACTCGCAATGATATAACCGCACATCATACGATATGCCTTGCTAGATCATTCATCTGGCCAGCACTATGTATACCTACCGACTGGTATTTCTAAAGCGGTTGCGTAATAATACTTACAATGGGAAGATGGGGGGGTAGGGCGGAGTGCACACGGGCCTATAACATTTACATATGTATCAGCGTTTTGATTCCACTTTTATAGTACGAACTGCCAAAGAGTGGAACTCTCTACCGTGGCGTCAGTATTTCCGAAACGCTATAATTTAGTGGATTATGCCTAAGCATGCTCTATCTTAGGCTGCATCCTCACTTTCTATCAGGTGTGATGGCAGCCAAATGTTTAACTATCTATAATAAAAAAAAAGCTTTAAAATGTCATTTTGATTGAAAATTTAATTTATTGTACCTAATGTAATGGCGAAAACTGTCCATTGATACTCGTAGCTAGAACTCTGTTTAACTTTATATCACGGAAAAACAATATTCTACGCATTACCACGCCATCATTCTCTTCTCTCTACTAGTGATGTATCTCATCACCCGGTCCCAGTAGGGATGTCCTATTCCCAAAACCGGCTAACACTACCTACCACGGATAACGTATTTGGAGTGAATTATGAAGGTGTTTTTTGAAATCCTATCACTTAGGGGGCTTTTCAAACCCCTTTTATAATAGAGGTATAGCGGTATTTCCGACGCATAAAACGTATATTTTTCAATATTCAACGAACACCTCTTTTTCAAGCCTGTAAAGTTATTACTTTTTAATACTTTTTGTTTCCGCATAAGGTATAGGTAATAACAAAATGCCTTATCTGTTTACTTTTGCAATGCTGGCGTTTCGCACTGACATTTTGAGTTTAGGTATTAATTATTTTAATGTAAGTATACCTAAATTTTTAATATACCTAAAATTTTAATATTTAGCGTTTTAATTTTGCACAAAACATCAGCAAAAACTAGATAATTTGTATTGTTCTTCCCACAAATTATTACGATTTTCAATTGTAATTGGTCTGATTAGCTTATCAATTAGATCTAATTTAAGTATTATCTGTAACTATTGTATTAAAGGTACCTGTGTTTTCTCAGGGTCGTAACATAGCTACATCTTATTTTTTAAGGTTCAAAATCAGGTTCTTTGACTGTATTTTTTTGTATAAACTTAGCTCATAATTAGATTAACTAAATTTATGCAAAAAAAATATAAGTAGGTATATACAGCCAATCAAAGTAAATAGGAACAAAATAATAAAACATTTAGACGTGGCTCATCTCTTTAAAACCTAGCCATAAAATCTTAATAATTATGTTGGCACAAAATAAAGACACAATATCGTGACACTTCGAGAACGCCGATAGAAAATCACACTTCCTCCCGACCCCCTCCGCTCCGCGACTTTTGGCGAAAATTGTCGATCTTTGCCGAAGCGGTGTCGGTTACGTGGTAGGTAACGTGATAGTGCCGCGAGCTCATTGGTTTTTTCCTAAATCAAAAATGCTCAAGCCCGCCACTTCAAAAATCTAGAAATAGACCTAAATAAGCACCTTACCATGCCTGAGTGCCTGCATTTCTTGGCTCTGACTTCCACTTTATGATTTACCAATCGAGAGGTCGTCAGTGGACCGTGTGTAACATGTTTGTCCACTCCGGAGCGAGATGATTGCTCATAATAGGGATGTGGGTCTTCCTTTGTGCATCGTTTGTTGCGCGTCTAGAAAGCTGTACGCAAGGTATTATGTACCTACTATCTGCGCAATAACAGACCCTTGCAGAAATACCAAATCAATCAATCAAATAGTAGACTGTTATAAGTACAAGGACCTAAAATAACTCATCATATAATATAGGGGGACTAAATAGTAACAGAGTTTTAATGGGTTTTTAGCGTCGATTGCTAAACTCTACTGTTCTTTACTGTTGCTTGAAAATAAAATAATTCAATACAACATGAAATAATTGAAATAATTCTAAAGATTTCGCGCCAAAGTATTTTTTTTATTTCTTCTGTAGTCTCAACGTATTTGCATGCATTCTACCAAGGAGATCGCCATTTTTTTTCTAATTAAAAAATAGCATTTTGTTTTTTTTTTATGAAACAGTAATAAGTCGAGTCTTTATTCATGATTATTCTACTTATGACTGAAAACTTTTTCATTTTTGTAGGCTCATTGTTATTTGACAGACTTAAATTTAACAACAAAACTTTCCCCTAGAGGAAGAAATGCTATTTTCTTCGCACTGTATATAAGTCGGTTCCGTTCACACAAGATTTGGTCAATGGGTGGTTTACTAAAATTTACTATTTTATCGTCTTATGTTTTAGCCATGCCTAGTATCCCCAAGTGTAAACATTATATCGCTACTGGGGTCGACCTTTATGCTAGGACGCGTTGCTCGCACGCAGCATTGCGCCACTTGGCCATCGCATCTTGAGGTCCTATTGCGTTGCGTTGTCTGAGTACCTGCTATTATTCATCTTTTTTCTGGACTTCTACTTGTAGGCTCACAAACCAGACAACCTCTCAAATCTAATCTAATATCTAATTATATAATCATTGTCACAAAGCGGTAGGTATCACCCAGGGTTTACCTATGAGCCTCCTCACTTTATGTCAGCCTCCGTGTCAGTTGTACCTACTTGTATGACTTGACTTGCATTAATAATTGTAAGTTTCTTTTTAAATAAAGTAATTTCTCTTCTATTCGTAAATTCTATTCCGTTATTATGTTAAATTTAATTTTCATTTGATCTCCGTGAGTTTCCATCTGGCTACCAACCAGTCGCGGACCTTCACCGAGGTCATTGACTTCAAGTAGCGGCTGACGTCATTAGTAAATTGTATTAGCTAGCTAGTTTTACAGCTATTTTTTAAAAAAATAATGGTCGCAGGGTAGTGCATGTCCTGACGTGTGTAACCTACGAGGCAATGCTTTGTTATAGTCGATGGTTACCACTTAACATCAGGTCATATGCCAGTTCCATCAGCTAGTTGAATGAAAAAAAATACATTTACCTATTTCTGTTTATATTCCATCTTCTTTTTTTTAGTATCTATGCTTGTCAAAAACGAGGACTGACATTTTTTATTTGACGCATAGCGTTATTCTGTATATAAAAAAATCAGGCTACGTACCTATTGTTAAATCCTTTGCTAGAAATACAACAAATTTTCCCAGAATTTGGATAGGTAGGTATACGCAGTAACAAAGATACTAATTTGTTGTGATCTGCCACTGACGTCAGACTTAAAGTTCCGGTTTCCAAAAAAAGACAGACACAAAAAACCAAACTATTCCACGTGGGTGCATGCGTACTATGTATGCAAAAAACTACGAATATATATAATAAATACACACATCATTGCGTCATCAGTAGTTATTTATTTTAGCAAGTGTTTTCATGTTTATTGTAAGGTCGCCTCTCTCTCGGACATGACCCGTTGTGGGAGTGGTCGAAAAACCCTTCCTTAATAACAATATTTTTTTATTTTTTTTATTAAGTATAAGGAAGTTTTCACATGCCTAACGCGAATAAAATAAACTGATGTTGTAATTGAAATATTCAAATTTCGAAATATCGTTCGTTGGTAAAGTATTATTATATGCTAACAGTAACAGGATCTACATTTATTACAGTACAGTTATTGCCATTATTTAAACTTGGCTAATAATTAAAATTCAAGTCACACTTGTATTGAAAATAAGTTATGAGGAAGTCTAACAAACTCTAAGCTTAGTATTACGTCTACACGTGCAGTGCAGTAAGGTCAGATAATATTTGAAGAAGTCCTTCCTTCGTGGTGTGGATTCAGGTCTCGAGGCCAAGGAGAAAGTGCAATGTTCTGAGTAAACCTTTCTGGCTATGACGTTATTTACGGGGAAAATTATTGCCGTAACACTTGCCATGCAATAATAACGCATGTAATGAGTAGAGTAAGTACCTAACCTACCTAAACTCTGATTCGAAAAATCTGTTTTTTTTGTACTGGCGCTGGAGACAATGTCTTAAAACAATTTAAAAAATGCTTTGGCAGGGTTTATTGAATGGAATAAAACATTGGTTTTGAGCAACGTAGGTGTATACAGGGTGTGGCGTAAAGAGTGGATAATCCTTTACCTATGAGTCGGGGGCACCACAACTGTTCAGAAAATAAAAACATGTACCCGTAAAAGTGCCACGGTTTTCGAGTTATTAAACATTTTCGAAATTTTCATTATTTTGTACTTCTGTCCATACTTTTCGATGCCAAGATCACAAATCAAGGAATTTTCTCCATCTGTTTTTTTTATAGCATTCTTAGATAACTGTTCTATCAAATGATAACTGCCATTGGTATGTCAAAGGTACAGTTTTTTTTTTAGATTTTTTTTTAGAAATAAAAATGTGATTTGCCAATTTTTTCCAAAAGTTTGACCTCCTGTGGTTTAAAAAAAATGTATGGTCACCCTGAGTGACCGACTAATAAATAACTTGCCTACTTCATTGAGATTCCGAAATGGTATAGCACTTGCTAGTTCCAACTTTCAATGCAAAGAATATTTGTGTTAAAAAAGGGTAAGGGTCAGTTTTTCAAATTACAAGTAAGATTTTACATAGCAATCGAATTTACTAAAAACAGAAAATAAAACAAATTAGATATTTAAAATACATTTATTTCATTAAAATTTCTTACAACAAGTGCTCAAAATGGCTCAAAATGCGCGCAAGATAAAGCGTTCTTTTATTAAAAGATGCAGGGCTTGCATAAGAGCAAGTGGAAGCCATTTTGAGCACTTGTTGTAAGAAATTTTAATGTAATAAATGTATTTTAAATATCTAATTTGTTTTATTTTCTGTTTTTAGTAAATTCGATTGCTATGTAAAATCTTACTTGTAATTTGAAAAAATGACCCTTACCCTTTTTTAACACAAATATTCTTTGCATTGAAAGTTGGAACTAGCAAGTGCTATACCATTTCGGAATCTCAATGAAGTAGGCAAGTTATTTATTAGTTGGTCACTCAGGGTGACCATACATTTTTTTTAAACCACAGGAGGTCAAACTTTTGGAAAAAATTGGCAAATCACATTTTTATTTCTAAAAAAAATTCTAAAAAAAAAACTGTACCTTTGACATACCAATGGCAGTTATCATTTGATAGAACAGTTATCTAAGAATGCTATAAAAAAAACAGATGGAGAAAATTCCTTGATTTGTGATCTTGGCATCGAAAAGTATGGACAGAAGTACAAAATAATGAAAATTTCGAAAATGTTTAATAACTCGAAAACCGTGGGACTTTTATTGGGTACATGTTTTTATTTTCTGAACAGTTGTGATGCCCCCGACCCGTAGGTAAAGGATTATCCACTCTTTACGCCACACCCTGTATATAGTTTTTTTTAACAAAGTCTTCTAATTATGAATAAATATTAGTAGAATCTGGTTCCCATAATACAAGCTCTAAAGCTTAATTTCGGACTTGAAAGTGTTGTGTGGTGAATTGTTATTCACAGGAAC
Source organism: Thera britannica (assembly GCA_939531255.2). Classification (NCBI taxonomy): domain Eukaryota; kingdom Metazoa; phylum Arthropoda; class Insecta; order Lepidoptera; family Geometridae; genus Thera; species Thera britannica. The sequence goes on along the minus strand of OW618046.2, from coordinate 11,390,478 downwards.
AGTCTTTATACTGTTCGATTTTGGCTTAAACCATTTTTAAAGGTTACCTATAATGTGTATTCAATAGCGCAGCCACCTTGCAACCACTGTACCAATAAAAAGAGCTAGAAAATAAAATTCCAGAGCAGGCACCAACTACCTTGCCAGGTACCACTGCTAGTATTCTTGCTCTTGTTTTAAAACCGAGTGCTATAAATATAAAATGTCAGGGCTACCATTCCTGAGAAAATAGATGATACTCATTTTCTTATTTCTTAAAACGGTGAACGGACGATTTTATAAATAGCCGATAAGTTTATCTATAGCCTACGTATTTTTATTTGATATAAAAAATTGCCGATCGTCACAAGTCCAAGTGTCGGTCGATCAACGCCGTTAAACTACGAGGTTTGACCATCCGAAGATGACTTGACTAATTATGCATACGGTAAGGTAATTAAGACGTAGGTTAGTATTCGATGACCAGTTTGCGGTACAGCCAGCAAGGAAATTTAAGTATTTTGAGTTTATAAAAACTTTTTTTCAACGTTATTATATCAATGGCATTTGGAAATTGGTATAAGTAATCCAAAACAAATTGAAATACATACCTACCTAACATTTTGATCTTGAAGTCCTGAAGTAATTTGTTATCAGCCAAAGATAATCTTCAATGTTAATTAATATTACTTTTAGCACGAGGGTTCTCCTTACATGGTTGACGTTCCAACTGTTCGCACCCAGCGCTTTGCTCCAACTTTTATGTTGCGGAGTGGAATTTCGTGTCAGCTGGTTTTTCCGAACACTTACAACTTGGATATTTTTAAGAGAAGTGTGAATAAGTATCTTCTAGGTAAATGTGCTACACCGTCGACAGCATCACCACTTCAGGTGAGGTCAACAGCAGGTGAGTTTGCAGTCAAGCACAAGCCAAGCAATATGTAAACAAAGAAAGGGTTTGAAGTTATAAAAAAAATAGAATCGTCTAACTTCAACCAACTTTCGTTGCTGTCTGTAGGTAGATAGGTACTCTAAGCGTCAATATTGCTTGCAAGACTTCCGTGCGTGACAGGTTTCTTTCTCGATTGCGGTCTTTAGTGGTGTAATTTTTCCAATTTGTGGAGTAATGGCACCGTTCACTATTCCTTAGATCATTTCAACTGTTTTGTATACAACTCCTTATGCTGGTTTATATTTGATGCATATCAGAGTAAATTATGGTCTTACTGTATTATATGGTATGCGTCTATTAAATGGTATGTTAATCTTCTGATTTGAACTACTTAGGCCACTTAGGTAAATTATTACCTTACTTACACTTAAGAACAGATAAGACAATACTGACTCAGGTAATTATTAATTAGTTATCATAAGATGCCGACAACCAACAAATACCCCCTTTTATCTTTTAGATTTTTCTCTACAGTAGGTACCTTCAGTAGTTATTATATCCAAACAAGTTAATTTACAAAAATAATGGTAATTTAATTGAGGGAACGAATATCCAAGTCCAAGTTCTAAAAATCAAACCGCATTAAAATCGAAATCGCAAATAGACAGACAAGTTTTTTAAAGGCTCTGCCTGAAAATCAGCGCTGCTTGGCATAGTAGATGCCTTGTCAGGCAGCAAAAATTTTGATCGGGCCTATTTGGTATATTTTATCTACCATTATCTATTGTTTACATCTACAGGTCTATGTATGTAGGTATGTATTTAAAATAAATGTTTCCTTTTCTTTTTCTTTCTTTCTCCAACTTAAAAGATTCCTCTTTTCGGTCGGGAGTTCAATATTTTGTAATATGCGAGTGAGAAGAAGGTTGTCAGCGTCTTAAATATATTTTCTGTACTCTAAAAATGACGCAGCAGTTTATAGAGTGTGCCGGCCAAAGTCCAATGTCCAAGTGTCGGTGTTTATTTTGCAATCACACACAACATCGAAATCGGGCTTTGCAAAATCTTAGTATAAAAATATTGTAGTAATTTTACAACCAAAACCTTGAATTTAATAGCCGATTTCAGTATTTTGCGTTGCAGAATAAATGGTGGGACTAATAAGGTTGTTTTGAATTCATATAAATATGTATAACGGACTAAACTTTGTGAACTTGATATTGCTTCTGGTTATTTTGCAATTATTAAATAATTCATGTTATAGAAAAAAAAAACTAGAATGGAACCTTGTTTGTTGATTTTTGAAACTTTCTGTTTTTGCAAAACAATTTTTTTTTTTTTTTTTTTTTTTTTTTTATGTAACTAGCTGATGGAACAAGCATATGGCCCACCTGATGTAAAGTGGTAACCATCATGGTGGTAATATTGTGCTTTAATCTAAAATCCTGGTTTTTTAAGGCCTGCGGACATCTAGCGCGATGGTGATGGCGATCAGTGAAAGGCTGTCATGCTGTCAAATATCGCTGTCATATTTACAGTGGTTCACTGATCGCCATCGCGCTAGATGTGATAGCTTTAATGAACTGTAATAAGGTTCATTTAGTTTTCGATTTGTAACATCCTTACCGGTTTTAAAATAGATTGTGGGTTCCTGTATATCGATATTTTAAGTTTTGTCTCTTTTATACTGTCCGACATTATATCAATTATATTTAACCTTGAGGCATACAGCAATTAATTTCCGTCATAATATATCAGCTATCTGGTGCCCATAGTACGAGATCTGCTTAATTTGGGGCTAGATAGGGTTGTGTGGATTGTCCATAATATTTATGTGCCTGATCTGACCATACGGATACTTTAAAATCTCCACTTCACCACTTCCCCTAAGTCCACTAGTCTGAAACTCGGCAAAAAGAGCCTCAAGAATAGATAGACAACAAATTACAAAATGTTTCATGTAGATGTGAACTAAGCATATTTATACTATTACACGATATTGCAACAACAAATTAAAAAAAGTTTGATGTAGATGTGTACTTACTAAGCATATTTATAATGAACTAAGCATCCCAGATGGATGATGCGCATGTATTCATAATTCCGAAAAAAAGCGGCTTGCGAAGTCTTTTGTCACTGTCATTTTCATATCATCAAATAGAGATGGCAACATACGCACCCCTGATAGACGCATTGGAGAATTTGAAGGCGCCTGTATATCAGGAAGCCTAACAAGATCTCAATGATTGGATAGAATAATCAACAGTTACTACAGAAGCCTGAGAACATTTAATAAATGATCCTTTTCCATACAAACTGATATGTTATCTGCAACCTATCACAATATCTACGGGTTCAGGGCAAGTCCAACTTCGAAATGTTGTTTTCGTTTCGCCTATTTGTCTCTCTCTATTGTATGGAGAAAAGATGAGACAGCAAAAATACGTTACGTTTAGTTTTTGTCTCATCAGTCTCATCACCGAGAAAGGGTAATTCTTAACACTCATCACCATCATCAGCCTGAAGAAGTCCACTGCTGGACATAGGCCTCTCCTTACATTTCCAGGAAGACTGATTCTAAGCGCTATTCTCCACTCAATTCTCAATGTCATCGGTACATCGGGTGAGTGGGTGATGTTTCGTCTTCCGGCTCGTCAACACTCATGGAGACAGTAAAATGATTTACGATTTTTATTAATTCAGATTCACCAAAACCTGTGCATCATTTTTTTTTATTAATTCAACTAAGTTGACAAACAAGCATACGACCCACCTGATGGGAAGCGGTTACCGTAGCCTATGGACGCCTGCAATACCAGAGGCATCACAAGCGCGTTGCCGACCCTTTAAAACGCCCTTTTTGAAGAACCCCATAAATACGCTTAGGAATGTCAAGGCTTCTCCGATCTCCACAACCATATTAGAACAGCAATCTGATACACAAACGTATTAGAACAAACAAGAAATTAGCACCATCATCCGCATGCAGAGGTTCTAGTTCATTGAACTCATCGAACAATCTTTGGATCGTCCAGTGTTAAAACTACGATGAATTTGTAATTATTTACTTAGGTATTTCTTAGTTCACTTAAACACCGCCGCGTGCTAAAGTAAGTACTAAATGAGTTTACACCAATTCCTATTGGTTTAACATTGTTGAACTAACAAGTTTAAAATAAAGGTCGAATACTTACTAATTATTGACGTCGACGGCTACCTATCGTTGACGTCATTGTTTGAACTTGTTTAGAAGTACTTAGGTTTTTCAAAAGGCGGAAGGTAAATAAAATCGTATTTTCATTTTATTTAAAGTTATGTATGTCAAAGCTATTAATTGGAAGATAAAAAATGTTCAGGCTCAAATTAACCGACCAAGCCAAGTTTATTTTTTACTCCACTAAACGATTCTCGAAAGGCAGTCTATACAAAACTGGATCCAGGACAATCTTAACTTTTTTGGAGTCAACAACCTCAAAACTTGAACCTAATTGCCAGGAGAGACTGGATTTCAGACTGTACACTTTAATTTATTATTTTCACAGTTTTAAATTGATTAATGTTAGTTTGCATACATATTGCCCTGTAACTTTTAAATTTAAATGTCAATAACTTTAATAGAGACAAACATGTCGGTTCATTCCTTTTGTTCGGAATGCAGCAGCTTTGCTGTATTTCGGTTTAAAGGGTACCAGTTTAGTTTTAGGGTGGGTGCCGGTGTCAGTACACGAGGCTGAACACCTCAAGTTCATGGACGCAGGTCGTAGGGCACGTACCTGATGTGCGTGACGTACGAGGCAATGCCGTGTTATATAAAAAAAATATCACGGTGCGCGTTCTACATGTACTTGGCCGTTTTTTTTCATAATCTCTTTTTCAATCTTAACTATTAATTATTCATCTTTATGTAAAATCAATCTAAGTATTAGTTACTGAATGGCGTTACTTAATTTAATTTGACCACGTCGTAGTAGCATTGGGCAATGGCCGCCGCTTGGGCAACCAACCTCGGAAAATTCGCTTCAATTCGAATTATACTCAATGTTTTTATGCATTCCTTATCAAAAACGAATATACAATTAATTTAAGATAACATCTTTTAACCGACTTTCATATAAAAAAGGAGGAGGTTCTCAATTCTATAGGTATATCAAAATTGGAATCATAAAAATGTAGATAACTTTTTGCCATTATGACCGTCCTTTTATCATCTAAAACCCGCAATCAATAGAGATAAATAAATATTGCGGCCAATCCACACAGCTCTATCTAGCCCCAAATTAAGCAGAGCTTGTACCAGGGGAACCAGATAGCTGAGGTTTTTTATTTTTAAGGTTGTCTAAGGAGGTAGGCATTGAGATATAGGTTAGTGGGGTGAATACAACCGGATTGCATGTTATCAATGTCAGCGTTTCTGGCAGGCCGCCAACTAGTAAAGAGCAAATTATGTCATCATCACTGACCTATCAAGAAAGGTGGGTACTGATTACAAGTCTGGGACAACTGCACCTAATTCAACACAAGTCATTGAACTTAGAAAAGCAATTTTGCGGTTTTTTTTACCAAGGAGGTTGGAACTGGAAGCCCTCTGCGCAGCAAGGAGTTTCAAAGTCTAGGCCTATACACCTTCTCAAAGGGAACCTTTTTTTAAGCGCATAAGAAACTAAATCATCATACGACTTTTTTCTGATTGTGTGAATGAACTGAGGACATTATAAAAGGAAAATTCTTATCCCCACCTGCATGGTTTGTAAAATCATAGTAATGCTCTGGGTCAAGCATGAGTCGGGGTCAAAGGTTAATTTGGGCCAAGGTCAGTACGAATTTGTATGCGTGCACAAGGCGGTAGGAGCAGAAGGTTTTTTTTTTAGTGTAGCTTATAACGGTACTACGGACGGTTGATATGATTATACCACCACGGGTATTCTTTGTCTGTGCATGGTATTTGTTTGCTGATACCTGTATGGTTCTCTTTGTTATTTCTTTATCAAGCTTAAATTATTAAAATATTGTAAAACACGTTCCTAAGACATTCCTCCTTGAAGTTTGAACCCTCAAGTGTTGCGTAAAAAGATTATCGACTACGCCACAGAATATAAATTTGTGCTACGGCAGCAACCACGCTACGCTATTAGTAGCACACAATATGACCTACTGTACCTACTATGCCTAATAATTAGCTATCCATTCATACATGTTGGTCAATCTATGTTTCGATAGCCACTTTATTAGAGAAAGTGCTTAATTATAGAAACTTTAGCTAAGAAAGGGGCTACAATAATAAAAAAAAATTAAAGCGTGTGTTATTTTGATAGCATTCAGCACAGACCACATAATAAAATGCATTCTCTGTTTGAATCCCCGAAATGCTATTTTCGCCATCTAGATGGAATGGAAAGAAGCCTGTTAAATAAAAATAGTAGGAACCGATTATATTACTATGTGACTTCACTAACCTTACAACAATCTTATTCTTACTTAAGTACTTACCTACTTATTATATTTCGGCTAAGTATTATGGGTTAAAGAAAGAGCCAACAAAAGCAATCAATGTGAAAACGATTGTTTTATTTCCCCCTTGGTTTTTTAGTCACGTCATCACTCTTGTAAACTTTGGAGCCAGACGGTAGCCGAGACATTGTTTATATTTTTTTATCACCGTGTCGTAACAAAGTACATTTTAGATTTTATCGGCCGGTAGTGCGTGATCGACGCGTGAAGACCAGCTGCAGTTTTGTTCTAATTTGATGTCAAAATTGTGATGACATAAATTATATAGTTCAGAGTACAAGTAATGATTGTATTTTGTAATACACTTCTATTTAACTACTACTTATTACTACTACCATAAGTATTTACCTAAGTGTATTAAGTAACAGTTTTAGTGTATATTTTGATTTGATCGAAAATTTTTCTAATGGTTTTGAAAAAACGGCCACAATTTGATTTCAAAGCCAATTAGAGCTGTCTTGTCTATTGAAAACTAAAAACTATTTTATACAAGTAATCCTCACTCGACACTGGCAAAATTGATCCAAAATGGACAGATGCCATTAATTAAGAAGAAGACCGCTATCACAGGTGATGTAGGTGCGGCTTTACTTACAGAAGGATACGGATCACTGCTAGCTCTTATGTCCTTGCAGTAAGCGTCATTTTTCTTTGTTTTTAGGTAACTTGAGTTGTATTCTACTGTACATCTACATCGCCTCGTTAGGTAATTCATGTTGTGTACATTCTTGACGATTATCTTCTATAGATAATTTTTACCTAGATATGGCCGGAAGTACTGTTCCGGTAGTCTTTTTATAGTTTGGTTTCCGTCTTTGCCTGAGCAAGAATGCAAATAAATCATGCTGATTGGTTTGCATTTTAGCCATTTTAGAAGTAGACAAACCTTGAATCTATTGGCATCTGTGCTTCCGATCTGCATAATACTCGGAATAAGTAATTAATTTAATTATACACAGCTATTAATTCATTGTAACTAATTTACTGGTTTCGCTGTTACGTTGAGCATAATAATGAAAAACTCAAAATTAAATAAAGTACAGTCCAAAAATTTTAAATACTTAGGGTGGAGCCAAACGAGCGTAATTTTTTGAGTTGTGAGTCGCGTATTTTCGGTTGCAGAAATTCTGCTGCATTCGGTTTCATACAAAAAATACGGGTTGCACTCCGGGAGTGCCGGCAGAAGTGAAAACTTGATTATTAACGTTGAGCATGTTTGATATTTTGGAATGGTTAGGGGGGGCTTGTTTGTTATTTGGCACGCTGTAACATACACGAACATTCGCGCAAGCGCCCTGCGCTGCCTAAACGAAACAGTAGGCCCAGGCATACATTTTCGCCGCGCCGTAGAGAGGGGATAGCTGTCTACTCTCCATCCGTCTTACGCTTTTTCGATCAGGTCACGTGTCCTGACGCGCTGACGCGAGTTTAAGATTTTATACCCATTACAGAAAAAGTGCTCAACGCCGCTAAAGAAGTTTTCACTTCAAAAAGTCCTGTTTCATTCACACGGCGACGCAATAGTAGATTGTGTCATACGGGGCCAAAATAAAGTATTTAGGGCGAGAGCATTGATCTACAAATACATGTAATTGTAGGTCGATGGGCGAGAGCTATTTTTTGAATCCAGAGTGAAGTGAAGGATTCTAGAGTAGGATCCCGAGTGAAACGAGGGGTCCTAGAGTAGAATCCTGAACGTAACGAAGGATTCAAAGTACGTCGCTCAAGGTTAAATAATTTTGGTACCGTGTGGCACACTCTGCTTTTCATCCCCCTCTATGAGAAAATTAAATAAGAGAAGCTTTTAGTAGAGAATCATTTATATTTACATAACTAAATTACAAATTTATATTAATATTAGATACATTTCCGCAATTTTTGAAGTTTATTGTAACTGTTTTGTTGGGAACAGAAAATGTAGTTGACTTATTTATCACTTGGGTATTCGTAATAACTTCAGACTCTAGTTGATGATCATGTTGAGGCAATGGTGATATTTCACGCTGTTTTGAAGTAGATGGGCGTGGTGACAAAGGTTGAACCAGTGGATCAACTGAGGAAGGCCGTAATTTAATACTTTCAACTACGCGCTTGCAAATTTTTGCCTTGTTTTCTTGCTTTTATGGCGAGAAAATATGCTAAAAACACAGTTTTTGAAAATGACTTTGCTTCTTTTTCATTCTTCCATTTAATAAAATTTTCATAGGCTTTTAGATATATTTCCCGCGATTTGTTTGGAAGCAAATTGCTTATCACAGCTTCTACGCTTAATTTAACATTTTCTAGCGTTAATATATCACTTTCACTGCTAGAACTCATATTTAATTGTTTTTTTGTGTATTATATTTAAATTGCTTGTAGTAGTTTGTTATAAAGAAAATAATAAAAATACATGAAGTTCCCGCGTATTTTTTTTTTATTAACCAATACCGCGGCTACAGGCTCGCTTTTTCATACTACCACTACCAGCCAGTATTTTATCGTATAGCGAATTGCGTTCAAACTTTTCAATTGAATAGTATTCGAAATTTAAAAGTCATTGTGTCACTGTACCAATAGTGCGCCTAAAGTAGTTACTTTAGGCGCACTATTTAGGGAACCAATCGCCTCTTTTTGAATAGATGGGATGAAAAATGAGTTGTCTGCCGACTCACACACGTTATTCGGACCGAATTGAGTTTGCGGGGCGATTCGTTTTCTGTCATTTCGGGAAGGCACATAGCTTTTTGATTTTAATTGTTTTCTGGTGTTATCTACTTCTACGTCTTCTAAATATGCTTCGTAAATACACAAAATTTTCATCGGTTCCATTGCACGACGCAAACATCCGCTATAAACGTTCGATAGTAACTGAATAAAATGCGCTCGTCTGGCATCCCAACAGAATTTCTGCGACCGAAAATACGCGACTCACGACTCACAAAATTACGCTCGTTTGGCCTCAGCCTTACACGCCCATTTTTTTCTATTATATCACCTACTTCTTAGAAATGCAATGTGAGCACCCTAGGCACCCAATATGATTAACGACTGGCCTCTCAGCTTAGTTGGTTAACTCTGCCTTCTGCGCCGTATATAGGTTGTGGGTTCATTCCCTTCGCGAAAAATATTGGAGTGGTGAACGCAGATATTTCTTCTCTGTCTGGGTGTTCTATTGTATTCTTATTATTTATTTACAATAAAAATATGCGTAAGTATTATAGCAGCTAAGTATCTGGTTCCCATAGTAGGTACAAGCTCTGCTTTATTTGGGGCTAAATAGAGTTGTGTGGATTGTCCACAATATTTATTTATTAAGATTCATGCCAACACTGCCATTAATTCAAGCATAATTGAATCATAAAGATGAAAAAACACAGCAACCGTAATAACCAGTCGACCTCAAAGTTTCGATACATCGCAAAAAACCGTACCGTTAAAGTTCGCGGAAGTTTTGACAACCACAGGCCGAATTGAGGTCAGAGCAATTTGTAGATTCGCAATAGAAGATCATACGATCTGCAGATACGGTACAGACAGATACAAACGGTGATGCCTTTCTTATCTCTTCAGCCTTCCGCACATCTGAGCGTTCTGCGGTGGTGATCAGTGAAACTCTGTCAAATAATTACAGCTATCGAAGAGTTTGTTTTATGTATTGTATTTTTATTATTATTTAAGTATTACATGCCTATATTTATTTTGCATACTAGTAAATTTATTCATCTAAGTATTCCTTGTTATTTTTACTTTATTTTTAATGTACACAAACCTGCATATATTATAGTCAACCTCTCTCTAGCCTCAAAGGTTTGCTGTAAGAAAACTCTATTCAGGGTTAAGCTCGCCTTTGTACATGTCCTCTATTTCTGTTTTTTTCCTGTGTTTAATATTGTGTGCAATAAAGAATTAAGAATTTGTTTTATTAGATTCTATAAATACCTACTTTTTCATTGACTGTTTGACTGTAATTTATTTGCCATAAACAATAGATTTTTTTAAAATATTTCGAGAGCGGTGCGATTCGGCCGAAGAAAAATAATAAATATAAATCTATCCGGCGACTGGGACCGCGGTCCGAATACCTAACGGTCCGAATTGACGGAAGCCTCGATCATCAGAGCTGGACGGACCTAATAGAACCTGCCCGAATAATTTAGTTAATTGGATATATCCGTTAGTATCTAATGAAGCATCACAAAACTACGTCATCTCATAGTTAGGTACGTCCATTAATGACTTGACGAAATCTCTGCCTTCAAGTTAGTGATTGTGTTTTATTACAATACAATTTTTTTTTTTATAATTAGCTGATGAAACAAGCATATGGCCCAGCTGATATTAAGTGGTACCATTGCATCTATATACTATAGGTAGGTAACATTAACCACCTTACAAAAATTCTAACCCTCTCAAAATCAGTAATTTCTTGATCTTCCTGTCGCTGATTGCCAATACGTGTCGAATTTAGAATTTCAATACTTATAATAATAATAAAGTAATGTTTATTGACTTAATAAATAGTATGGTTATGGTATTAATATTGTGGAGAAGTACTACCTACTTATATTCTATTGTCTATGTGGCTAAGCAAAATACTTATCGAATATCAGCCACCAACGGTTTTTTTCATTGTAAAAAACCCGTTAGCTGATAGTGTCACTTTTATCATGAACAGTACCATTGAACACGTGACGGATGGCGCGATGCAGAGATGACGCCCTCTGATTGGTCGAGGTTTGGAGGCAGACCACAGAGTCAAAAGAGTGCTCGATATTCTGATGCTCCTTATGGCGGCATTCTTCCCATTGTGCATTCATTCAGTTTCAAATTAAGATCACGCGATAAGAATTGGATTATAGTAGAATTGATGTGACGCTAGCTAAATAAGAAAAGGTAGGTACCTAGCTGGAAAGTAAAGTGAAAAGAGTACAATATAAAACACTTCAAGAAGAACTCCAGTGTTTGTATCTCATAGGTATCGATGAGGTGTTTTCATCGTATTATTAGAAAACACAGCTAAAATAGTTTTGGCAGGTACCTTACCTATGTAATTAGATAACGAAATAATATTAATTTAATTCACTTATATTTTTTTACATTTTGACTAAATATACACAACAACAATACATAATGTACACTATTATAATTCATATTATGCGTGTATGTGCGCACGATTTTATAGAACTTATTTTTAGCTTTTTTAATTTAATCTTAGACGTAGGTTTCTTACTTATTATTCAACAGGCAGTTGGTACAACATCACGCAAAATATTCGAGAGCAGGTATTGCTAATATCCTACTTCCTACTAATATTATTAATGCGAAAGTTACGATGCTTGCTGGTTGTTTGTGGCTCAATCATGACTACCGGATCGATTTGGATGAAAATAACGCGACTTACTGCCAGAAATGTAACACGAACGGGGAAAAAATACTATTTGATTTTATTGATGTAGTTGAACTTACATTCTCATTTTAAAATTAGTACTTACTTACATACTATACATAATAATATTTATTTATTTATTTTATTTTATTTATATTTATAAGAGCTTGGATGCGCGCTCGATTTTTAAAATGGCTAGATAAACGTTTTCTAATTTATAAGATATATTGTTGATATTATTATGTTTTCCATTTGATATTCAACACACAGAACTTTAATATTTTCAGTTAAGGCCTGCGCACACTTATGCAGCTGGCGACCGCGATCAATGAAACGCTGTCAAATATTGCTGTCAAATTTGACAGCGTTTCACTGATCGCGTTCGCCAGCGGCCTAGGTGTGCGCAGGCCTTTAGTTACACTGAGTACAACGCCAGGCAAAATATAAGCGAGTAGGTATTGTTAGTATAAATAATTAGAACAATAATAATATATTATGACGTATTAGTTAAAACAATTTACATGTTATATATAATAATCAAAAAGAAAACTTGTAAGTATTTAAAATAAAACTAGAACTTGTCAAGCGTGTATGCAGATAGACCCTGCTAGTTTAGGGTTCTGTAGTGACCTTGGCGCAGGTACATTGCGTAGACCAAAAATCAAAGGTGGTTTCGATATTACGTATAGCGACTTCATAATTTTAGGTTGCATCTTTCAGGTTCCCTAGGAATAACAATAAAACTAGTAGGCATGGTTAGTGTTGTATCATTGGTTCCCATGGCAACACGTATGCCAGTCATCCATTTTTATTCCGGTATGGCTAATTTTCAGGTTGGTAAAAAATAATACATATTACTAGCGGCCCGTCCCGGCTTCGCACGGGTGGATATTTATTTTTTAAACACATAAATATAACCTATGAGGGTGAATGTAGCTTTCCAATGGTGAAAGAGTTTTTGAAATCGGCACAGTAGTTTTTGAGTTTATTCATTACAAAAATTAAAAAATACAATTCTTACCTCTAGGTATAGATAAAATGAACTAATCTTACTGATGTTTTATTTATAACCATTCATAAACAATGATGTAAGAAAATGTGTATAACTATTATTTTTAATTAAAAAACTGTAAACACGTTTTTTGGGAGGAAGCCTGATCAAATTAGTTTTCATTGAAAGCCAGAACATTAATATGCTAGGTACTAATAAATGCGTGTTTTGAAGGAGTAGTTACCTAAATTATGTATACTTATCTACGTAATATCTAAAATTTTAATAGTATGATGGTTATAGGCCGTGTAAGCTTGCAAAAAGCAACAGGTTATCAGATTAGCAGGTTATGGTAATCCGCCCAATCACTTCGCGAGCTGATCTCATTGTGGGTCATTACTTTGGTGGTTATAACCATACCATAAAATCAAGTGTCATTTAAATAATAACATTTGTAATAACTAGAATAAATTAACTTGAAACATAAAAACAGAATTCATTGTTTATCTAAAATATTTTAAAATTTAGCACTTTTGCTAAACTTAGTGCGAGCGAATCTTGAGTATAGTTATGAATAAAATAAATATTGTAGACAATCCGAACAACACTATCTAGCCTTAAACTAAGCAGAGCTTGTACCATGGAAACCAGGTGCTTTTGAATCCTATACACTCGCTACGCTCGTGTTTTTTTTTATGTAAAAGTTAGACAAATGAGCTTACGACCCACCTGATGGTAAGCGGTCACCGTCGCCCATAGACACCAACAACACCAAGGGTGCTGTCGTTGCGTTGCCTACCCGTTGTAATTAAGAGGGAACACCTCTGGTGGTAGCTCATTCCACAGTTTATGGTTTCGTGATTTCAATTATATAATATTTCGCTTGTTCGGTATTCAAATTCAGTACTCACAACTTAAAACTAATTTTGTTCTCTTGTGGTAAAATGTACTACTGTAAATGATTAATCGATACTGTTAAAGCATGACACGCGTTGTCGATGCCTCCCCAATAAAAACAATAGCATTCTTTATAACGTTATGTGTGCGGCCAATATGATTGAATCAGCGCGGCATTTTGTTTAAAAGACTGGATTATCTGGTTTTGTAGGTAAATAACTTTGAAATTATGGAAACTAACAACCCATTTCATATAAGTTATATTTATCTGATAGGTACCTACTTTTGTGTATCCGGTAAAAGGATAACGTATTTCGCGGCTTTTGAATTATAGATATACTTTTCTGGTAAAACCCTGTAGGCATGGAGTTTACGGAGGTAGGTATAATATCTGAATCTGTTTTGTTATTATATTTTATGCTAAAGTAACGTACTCTAGGAAATCTCACGGCTCTAGGTCTCACGGTGAATTCAAAACTCATGTATTCCTATAACTCTGTGCACTTATTGGTACTGTTGTCACGCTGTTTATTTTATTATTTTGTATTGGAATAAAGCAAATATTGATTTTTAATTTCTTTATTTCAATACGATTAGAATTGCTGTGTTGCGTTTACATTATTCATGTTATGGTAATTTAAGTAATGGCAGTTTTAGTAGCTAATTTTTTAATTTGTAAAGATTTTGTATAAGTGGGTATAGGTGAGGTCATGTTATGGTCAAAGAGCTACAATCCAGTTTGGCTGGTATTTTGTATTAGGGAGTCTAGACAAGATCCACTTTTGTTCGTAGATTACGCTTACGGAAAGAAATAATATTATGAAAATGACATTAGATTGACAGTTTGGCATGAGCATCTGTCAATCTAACGTCACCTTCATTCTGTAATTATAACATTCTTGATTCGTTTCTGTCATTTTGGGAAGTCATATAAATTTTTCTCTGGAGTCCTTGTATGTTTTCAGGGGATTTTATGAAAAAGGGCAACTTGCTGCACACAAGGATACATATCAGACTATACATTGCTCGCTTTTATGTCCTTGTCATCCAGCGTCATTTGTTTTATGTAACTTGTACGGCCTTGTCTACAAGAAAAGGCCCAAAATCGACAAGAGTATAAAGTAAGAGAGAAATGCCAGACCTACAATAGACGAGCTGTCTATGATTATGATGATGAAGACGTATCATTTGTATAATATTTACTTTCCTTTTTTATAATTCTTATTTTTGTTAACCCTACTACAGGATCAGTAGGGTTTACAAAAATAATAATCCGCGTTCTGTATTTAATACTGTTTCGCTATTTTTTTGTTAACAATAAAAAAAAATGTATATGGCAAATGCATAACAACATGCGAAGCCAAAAAAAAAACTGAAGACTGTATCACGACTGCATAAATCATAATAAGTTTTTGAATCTATCGAGAAGGGAAGAGATACTTTATATCTCAACTTAGACCAGTAGTTTTTTGACCTCATAATGCGTTTGGTTGGGCTCTTAAAGCTAAGTAGACACTGTGACGTCAATGACCTTGTAAAAACAAAAAACTTAAAGCTTTTATTGCCATATTAATAATGACACTACGCAATCGTATAACCTTTTTTAAGGGGAAACCAACCACTAAGCTAACCGCAAGCTATATTATTTAAATCTAAACAAGATCTCGAATGACGATAGTAAACCGCAAAACCTTTGATATCATAGCGTAGAACCAACCAAAAATAGGAAAAAAAACACATCAGTATAAATATTGAAAGCAATTTTATCAAAATCTTTCAAAAGAATAAACAAAACAACGTTCCGGTTATAAATGAAAATACAGTGCACTACTTATGTCAAACAAATATAGAATCCGCGCAAGATAAGACTGCGCGTGACAGATGGCTGAAAATATAAAAAAATCTTTAAATACTAATGTCCTTACGTAGGTACCTACTTCAAAAATAAAGAAAAATATCAATATCACTTTACATTCACACACAGTATATTATTATGCGCAGAATACTTTTCATTTGTCTAGTCCCAATGAAAAGAAAAAAAAACTATCTATTTCTGACCTTGATCCATAGAGGTTAGAAACACGAAATAAACTTAGCACTAAGTTATGCAATGTCATACAATGCCCTGTTTTTAAGAAACCAAGATGGCGAACCGAGTGCGTTTATCGTAATGTTAATAATTAAGTGTCATGTTGGTAGCTTACGTTGAACTAAGGAAGTCATCGAGGGCCAAGGCTGGATGATTGTTAATGTTGATGATGAAACCAAACAAGCAGACAAAGGGGCATTGAAAAAAATGCTGATGAAAAATGATCCGATATTACCTGTGGTAAACATCAAAAAAATATTTGTTTGTAATTAAAAAACTTTTATAGGAAGTTCAATTCAAATAGGTTTTTGATAGTTTGTACCTTTTTACAGGGGAAATGCGTTACGCCATCGCCATGCCTCCAACTCGAGGAGAGAAGAAGGGAATGTCGGGATCTCAGTCAAACTGACGGCATACCGACTAAAACCTAACCTACAAAAGATTTGAAAATTGTTAGGAAGATTGATTGTTTTTTCAAGTGTTTATTTTTTAATTTATTGGTTTAACAGGTAGAATATTCATAGGATATGTAGTACACTATTTTTCTGATTGTTTTTTGACGTAGCATAAGATTTTTTAGGTTATCGCTGATATTTTTCTTTTCTAGTGTTACAACTGTTAGATTTAGTGGATACCTACCTATTACTGCCAAAGTCAAGTTTCCTGCAGGTGCTTTTATCCTTGATGACAAACTTAATGTAAACGGCAACTAACTGAAACTTAGTCACCAATTAATTCGGCGAATCGGAATATGATACCATTTCTACGATTTACCTAATATTTGGTGAACCTTAGGAGGTTATCGCTAATCATCCGTCACGTATTAGTTTCTGCGTGTGAATCACGAATTGGTTATGTGGGCGCGTCAGAATGATTGTTCTAATGCGCAATGAAACGCTGTCAAATATCGCTGTCAATTTTCACAGCGTTTCACTGATCGCGATCGCCTGCGACCTAGGTGTGCGCAGCCCTTTACAGGATTGTTTAGAGATTTCAAACTTATTATGTCGTAAAAGGTGTTACTACCTTTACAACAGAAGTAGCTCTATAGTCTAAAACATAATGGCTTTTACTTCCGTTCAAAATTCTATGGCATGATGACATTATGATGAGGTTTGATGTGATGGCACCAATTAAATATAAGGCTCTAAGTATTGATAGCCGGTTTGAGGGATAAGACATCACTACTGAGACCGGGCACTGAAACACATCACTAGTCGGGAGGAAGACAAAGATAGCGTCGTTATACGAAGATTATTGTTTTCCGTGTATTGATTTTGTTATAAGTATTTGTTTTGTGAAATATGATTGGTGTCATCATACCTCATCATAATGTCATCATGCCATCATATACGTCTTGCATAGAATTTTGGTCATCTTACAACTCCTATGTGCGTGTCATTACTGGTAGTAGTTTATAGTAACTGTTGGTAAACTGTGCAAATTATAGTAATGTAATTATGCAATTCTGTGCCGGCAACAAGGACAACGGCCGTTTATCTTGTACCTTACATTCCATGGATATTGATGACTACTTATGCGCTGTTTGAATGAATGGAATTGTCCAGTTGATAAAAAGGAGCAGTTACTATCAAGGAATCGGATTGTGGATCCATTTGCGTGTCAACGAGATTTGGTGAAAGTCCTTTTTTGACAGTTTTGTATTCATTATATTTTAATCATATTTTATGTATTCATATTGTATTATAGCACGTAAATAAGAATATACCA
Source organism: Thera britannica (assembly GCA_939531255.2). NCBI lineage: Eukaryota > Metazoa > Arthropoda > Insecta > Lepidoptera > Geometridae > Thera > Thera britannica. The sequence goes on along the minus strand of OW618046.2, from coordinate 11,373,023 downwards.
GTAGCTCGTTTGCGCGAAGCCTCAGTATAAAACATAATAAAAAAAATAAGGTATATAAATAAAACCATATTATTATGTATAACATGTACATATATCAAATATAAAAAAGCGAATACAGAGATGACGGATAATAAAGGAGAATGGAAGAAGAGAACGTAAGTATTGTGCCGACCCCTCAAAGGGCAGGAAGAAGAAAAGAAGATATGAAATTATACATTTAGTGGATAATATTTGATTTGATCATTTAATATTAGTTACTTATACCATAGACTAAGGAAAACAGCATATACGGGCTAAAATGTCCTATTGTCTATTAGATTCTAAGCCTTTTCGTCCACAGGAAGCATTTCAATAAGTTTTTCTACAACAAATGTTTTAGTTAGTATAATATTTGTGAATAAGCTACTTACTACTTCCGTGATTTGGCAGATGAGTGTTAAAACGAACAGATAAGCCAATATTTGAACTAAGGCCTGCACACACCTAAGTAATGGCGATGGCGATCAGCTGAAACGCTGTCAAAATGTCGCTGTCATATGAGACAGTGTCTCAGGCCTAAATGTGCGCAGGCCTTTAATGTACAGGGCATCGTTAGGCTCAACTGAAAGTTTTAGGACACATTCCATAAAAAACAATTTTTAAACAAGATAACGACTTTCGTTTTCATTATGTATAATGTCTACTAGTATTATTTATTTGTTTATGTTGCATCGTTACGCAAACGTCCTGTGAAAGTGAAAAGTTTTTATTCTTAAATTATTTAATTAAAAAAAAAAACATGATTAATTAGTGAAGAAATTGTGCAGGGGTGAGTTCATGTCCTGTGTTCTAAACACGCAATTATATACACTGCTTGGTTCTATCATGTGGTCAACGTTGGCGTCACGAATATACTTACTTTTTTCGACGGTGATTCAAAGGTCAAAAACTTTGGACCGTTACCACCAGTTTACCGACACGCAAAACTTTTCCACTACAGTGCGGCAGCGGGGCGGCTTAAAAGTTAAAAAACTTTGGACGACTCCCATTAATTTATTGACTGTTTTTATGCCATAGCTAGCCAACGATCAGACGGACCTGATGGAAAGTAGTCCCCGTCGCATATATGTATATACACCTATAACACCAGAGATGGTGCTGACGCGCTGCCTTTCAAGAAGTGATTAGACCCGCCTTTTGAAGGACACCATGTCGAAGCTGGGAAAACCGCAGAATTCTGCGGTTTTCCCTTGGAGCTTCGACATGGTGTCCTTATGCAGTTCATTCCACAACTTACTCGTGCGCGGCAAAAAACATCTATTTTCTACCAGGCGGAGAAAAAAGGCGCTGATTAATTGAAATTACTAATCTAATTTTGACGTTGACTTTACTTGTAACTGTTTTACGCATTATTAATTAATGTTGACAATAGTTGCGACTCTCACAGGGACTCACACTCGAAGGGTGATGATGATGATTTGCGGAGCAAAAAGTACGCACATACTTATTTGAAAAAGTTGGTAAGTTGTGGTATTTGATTAGGTTAGGTTCGCAAATAGACGAATTCGTTTTTTGTGATCATTATCTTGTAAGTATACCTCTATTATCTACTAACGTTAAAAAGATAAAAAGAACCTGCTATTTTTGATTTTAACTTGCCATTGACTTTATCATCGTGATATTGCTTAAATTTAATTATTTGTGATACTTATAGACTACTTAGTACCACAAAACTAACTAACTACAATAATCCCTTCATTCTTAAATAATCTTAAGAAAATAAACATGACTAGTGGTAGTTTTTTTAGGCCTCCCTAATATCTTAAAAAATATATGCACTTGTTTTAGAAGGGTTGATTTAAATTTTCTGTCTGTCTTCAGCTGTTTGTTCCTGTGTGTTTTATGTATATGTATATTTGTCTTTCGTGTGCGCCTTATGTCAAATATAAATGTATATTCTATCTTTCTTATTATGCCCCGCTACCTCTAAGTCAAGTCTGGGGTTCTTTGTTTGGGTATATAAGAAGTATTGGACAAGTTTGGTATTCAAAGCGACACAAATCCGACCCAAATATGTGTAACAGGTTTTGAAATAAGTTTTTTTCTGATCTGGGCTTCTTTGTTTGGATGAGAAGTATTGGACAAGTATTCAAAGCGCCTCAAATCCGACCCAAAAATGTGTAACAGCTTTTTGAATAAGACTTTTATTTTTAAAAGTTCCGCGTTGTCGCGTCGCACAATAATGTTGAGTTGATTTACCAACATGTTGCGCTTCAAAATGTTGCCTTATGTACACATAGCTTGAACCTATTTTCCGTTGCAAGCTAAACAGTGCGTCAGCTTGGCTCGCTCCATGTAAATGTACCTACACGTGGTAATTTTCCTGTCGTGCAATTTTCATTGCATCTCATTACAATGCAAATAATGCTCATGTAATGTTTACAAAAGTATTCTTTGTTCTAATAACTTATAACTGGTCTGTAAATGTTTATAGATAATCTTGTTACTTACAATAATTAATGGTTAATATACCTACCTACTGGTTATGATCGATCAAATTACCTGGTTTCATAAATGCCTTTTGTATTACTTTACATTAGATAACTAAAGGCTTGCCCACATCTAAGCGTTCTGTGGTCTGTGATCAAATATGACAGTGATTATAAACGAAAAGCACACTACGTCTACAAACGAAAAGCACATGGCTACTTTTAAGCCTATGTACATAGCCCTGTCATACGATAAAATAAAAAAAAAATTGCGGGTGGTCTAACGTGCCGTGCCATAAAATGGAAAGAAAAGAGACAACATTTTATCACTATTAATAATTACTTGACTAGACCGGGTTATCTTATTTATAATGAACAAACCGGTTATAACCAGTTATCTTCACTTTACAATTTTTCCAACAGAAACTTCCATTTATTGGTTCATACCAGATAGGCGTTAAACAGTGACAAATTATGTATATACTTGTTTGCAGTGATTCCCGCGTGATTGAACAGTTTTTAGATCGCATTAGTTCAGTCGAGTTAAAGTTGCGTCATGCGGACACGACATCTGAACGTGGTACTTTTTACAGATGTGAATAACTGCAAGAGGGCATCACACAGGCGACTCTCCATACAAACGTAGTCCCCTATTTCCTCCCTGGATAATGCCTCTAGAGTAACCATTTTTTCTCATAAAATCCAGATCTGCTATATACGTGCTCGTATGTTTTCCTTTTTTTCAGAAACTTATTGATAAAGAAAATATGACCCTCATATGATTTATATGAAATATGAATTGGAGGAGAGTCGCCTGTGTGATTCCCTCTGATTTCTAACAAACTTTATGCTTACGCTTTTTTTCCTTGTGAGCTTTTTTTTACAACAGAATGTACCTACATTATTTACAAAAACTGTAATTAACTTATTGTGAACCACTATGTGAATACACACTACATTTTAAAAGAACAATGGCCAACAAAAATAAATAATAAACTCTGTTTTCCACTTGTAGGTGTTACGCTTATTTTGATAAAAGAATTTTTTGTAAGTTACTTTTTCACTTGTCTGCTTTTTTCAAACTAATTAACCTTTTAAAAGCAAAAAGCAGATTATAATTGTATAACCCACGAACATCATACAAAATACTATAACTTTCAATATGATGTATCTAAGTTGCCGTCGTTTATTTAGGTTAGGTAGGTCATATTTTTCAACAAAGATTGCTTGATAATTGAAAAGCACTAAACGAAAAGTAGTTGTCACTGTAAGTTTGTTTAACTGCTTAAAGTTTGTTTATCCACTGCTTTTTGTATAAACGCCCATCTTTAGTTCTTTTGAATCTTTTAATCAAAGATTGAGGCAAAAACGAAAAAATAAAGATATCCAGTTATTGTAATTCATTGGGAAATCCCCGCAGCTTAGTTTAAGTCGATCTTAATACGTAGTTATAAAGTTTACTGTCTTTTATAAAAACTTGAAACTGACTTAAATATTTTAACTTGAAAAATAGGCTTCGACTGATTGAGAATATTGAGATTATGATAAATTTTATACAAGATTTTAAATTGATTAATAAATGTATAAACTACTAATTGAATAAGTTTGATTCGCAAAGGAAACTAATAGGTTCTCGCTGTCGGGTCGGGTATATATAATATTTTTTTATTCAGTAGGTTAACCACAAACTCTGTCTGGCTCTGGTTTTGAGCTTATATGAGTGCTCATACTCATCAGTGTATTATACTGTGTGTGTGACGTTTCGGCGTAGGGTTTATTTAGTCAACACTCACACGCAGGCAGAGCCAGAGACAGAGCCAGACAGAGCTTGTGGTAGGCCTTCAGGTCTTTCGAAGTAAATATACTTGTGTGTTTTTTGATGTACAGTCGCGGTATGAAAATGTTCGTCACCTTAGAGTCGGGTTTCGCTTGCACCATAGTGTCTTGATCATGAACACATTTTGACATAATTTGTGACGTTAACTTATCGGTGTATTCTGTCTATTCAGTTTCAAAAGGTAAGGTGATCGAGATACGTTGAACAAATCAAGTTGAAAATCGACGAACATTTTCATTCCGCCTCTATACATTCGACTACATTAGAATTTACCTATACAGTTCGTAGCATGGTGCCGGTAGGTTCTTAAACGGTGAAGGAAAACATTGAGGAAACCGGCATGTCGTCGAAACAAGAGGATCCTTTCGTCTGAACCACACTTATAACCTTTTACCACACTGGGGTGTAAGAACCAGTGTCACGATAAGAAGAAGCTTTCATGGTATAGATAGTGCAATCCACGAAGGCGCGCCCCACTATTCCTCCTAACCGTTTATAGTATATGTGTGCAAGCTTCCGTCAATGTTGAGTGTATCGGTACACACTAATTACCTATGAGTGCACACGCACACTACAATGAATAGACTACGGTTCGCGACTGCCGCTCGGAGCAAACTCCCCGCACCCCGCGAGGGGCGCGTCTTCGTGAATTGCAGTATCATAGTGCCACATAGTCATATTCATATTCATAATAACTTTATTGCGAACATAGATGTGGATACAGATCTCAGGGTTTTGTAGCATGCAATAACATAAACATAGGTACAATTAAATAAAATGGAATGTCAAAATAATAAAAAGACGCACAGCATTGCAAATTGCAAATTATTTGCAATGCAACTTTACTGGGATGTTATCTTAAATGAATATTTTGTCTAGTTTTATGTCCATTTCAATGCTTCGACAATAACTAGAAATTAAAGAATTGTATACGTTCTAGTGCAGCCGACTGTACCTATGTTAAGTCATTATAATAATTCTCATAATTTAATTCATAACTTCCTACTTCCCAAAGTTCAAATACCTAAAAGTCATCAACTTAAATAAAAAACAACGTCGTGTATTCTGCTTTGATTATAACTTATAACCCTTCCTTTGAAAAGTTCAAAGAACTTTTAAAAGAATTACAAAAGTTCAAGAAAGCTTTTGTTACTTTTATTTAAAAAAGTTTTTTGAACTTTCGAAAGTGCTAAATTTCAAGCTACCTAACGGTCACGAGACTGTCTCACTAAAAAGTACCACGTCATACTATGGTGTTGGGAATTTTCCTTCCCAGAGCATGGAAGTCAAAAATCTAGTACTCGTAGAGTTATTTGTGAAAGGTCAGGGACAAATGATGTTTAAAAAACTTGAGAAACCTGCTTCATGGCTTAACTGATTTTGATAAGATTTCTAAGGAATATTAGTTCAGATTTTCACTTATATAAAAAGGATCATACAAAAAACGGTAGGTACCAAGCTGTTGTTTGTTGACTGGTCTTCTAGGCTTGGTCGCGTGAAACAGGCACCTAGACTCTAGCTAGGTAGCTTGAAGACATTCAAAGCGATTCTTTACTTCAAAAACATGAAACAAAAAAGTAAAGTACTGTTATTAACGTTCTCGTCTAGACGAGATACTTACGAAGTCAGGGTCGTAAATAATGTACTTAGGTAGGTATCTGTCTAGAACTAATTATATAGCCAGGTGCTATATATAAAGTCGAGTCATTTACGAGTTCTAATACTTGTGCATGGTTTAATTCTTCTACTTTTGTATAATTATAAACAACTAGCGGATGGAACAAGGACAATAGCCCAACTGATGGTGGTAATAACCTATAACAAAGCATTGCCTCGTAGGTCACGCACGTCAGGAACGTGCCCTACGATGCACTGCCTTGCATCCATCACCTTGAGATGTTCAGTTCCAGTAATTTCACCGGCACCCACAACATTCAAACCGAAACACGTCAATGCTGCTGCTTCACGGCACTTTTGTGTTATGTGAATGTCATGTTCTTCTTCTTCTTCTCGTGTTATTGATGTTATGATATACATATGTATGTACGAGATTTAAGTTCTGTATCTTATTAAACCCTATCCTGTTGAAACCCGCTGGCTCGGCATGGAGTCAGGAACAATTAAAATTCTAATGTGTCTGGGATCGTGGTAAGTATTTGAAGAGTTAAGAGCTGTAGATTTTCTTCTAAAATAATATATAAAAAAACTGCAGAATTTAGCTACAACAATGGATCGAATGATGCAACAAAATAAAATACTAATAGTTTCATCTCACGCAGTCACCAACCAAAACCGCTTTCATGAATGATTGTAATACCATTGTAACTACGGTCAAGTCATGCTGAGTTAACCGTCGTAGAAAACAATGCTCATGCCATTAGATAACACCGAACCGTCTAGTACAATTATTTAATCTGTGACTGAACCAAGAAGGAACGATACAGACTAGCATTGCGCACTGGTGCTGACGTTTCTACGCATGCCCATACAGCGACCAGCTTTGATTGTCACTACCGTCAGCTGACGTCAAAACTTTGCAATGGTGACGTCAAGTTACGTCACATTGCTCGATTAGCCGAAGCCATGTGGAACAATGTCCATTATCAATTCCTGGATGGTTTGAAAATATTATGAAAATCGATCTTACCATGAAGGCTGGGAACCACACAGTTGCTAGAAAATGCGTTTGTTGCTAATAATATTCAATGTTTAGGAAAACACAGACCAAAATCCGTAGACCTTCAGCCTACGCAGCAAATATTTGGGTGGCGGTCTCATCTCGAAAATATATGCGCAGTATTACGTGATTGCAGCATTTCTGTAAACGGAACATTGAGTTACATCTTAGTTTTTTCTGGGCCACTAGATATAGTAGGTATGTAACTGGCTTAAACTACACACATGACATGACCACCTATTAACACTGACTACTAATGAAGCATTAAATAATAAATAGGATTCTTGTTTAAGTCCGTTCATTATAAAAATATCATAGCAATAGTTTTCAATGTAAATCGTAATTAGTACCGGCTTCAGAACTAGATGTCGCTGCTAAATTTGTAACAGTCCTAGAACGCGCTATCGTTGCGTTCTGGGCAACATGGTATGAGGCAGCTATTACATTGTGACGCGCTCTTCTTGTTTACTATCAATAAAGCACCTTTGAAGTTTACTCGATTTGTCATTTCTCATTTGAGACCTACTTGGGAACGCGACCCCTGTGGACATGGTCCTTACGAGCGGATTTCACTAGCCCCATTGGAGTTTTGGAGTGCTAGCGAGTCCCAACGTTTTTGTACGAGCCGGGCATAGGAAGCAGTGGTGGATCGCCACTGACGTGCCCCCCACACTAGAGGTGGGAGAAGCAATCACCGCGGGCCGCGGATGTCAGCCTGCCGGTACTGCGGGGAAGTAGCCGAGGTGCACTTTGGATGCGCTAGAGGGCGCCACCTGCAGTTGACGGAGCGTTGGAGACAAGGCAACAGCAACACTGGATTGGAGCAAGTTGTTGTGGTTTGTGCAGTGCAACTGTGAGTACAATTTGATTACTTTGAAGTGTAGAGCGATATCTACTTTGGTAGAGCAGTTTGTGGTGAAAACGAAGATAGAGTTCTTCGGTAGAGATTTGGGACTTTAACATTTTACTGAATATTGGACTTTGAAAAATTTGTGTTATTTAGGACTTGTAATTTTCGTGTGCATGCTAGTTGTAAGAAATTCAAACTCTGTTGAGACGGGGAATCCATGCCCGATTTTTGAAAATTTATTTAAATCTCAAACACTTGTAAAATTTTAACAAATATTTTTGGACTTAGAAAAAATTTAGTTTTTAAAAATGGAATCTTTGTACAAATTGCAAGCCGATACAAAGCTGCGTATAGAGAAGGCGATAAGTAACTTTAAAAAATCGCCAAAGGAACGAATCACTCGGTCATACGCAGAAGTTAGATTAGAGTCTTTAGAAAAGGCTTGGGACAGTTTTGTAAAGGTTCATGAAAGTATTGTACAAAAAGTAACTGAGTTAAATAAAGATGATAAATATTTTGTAGATGAGGTGTATGAAAATTCTGAGGAATTGTACACTAATTATAAATGTGATTTGAGAGAAGTTGTATCCAAGTTTGAAAGAGGAGTTGCGACTCCTGCAAGTTCTGATAAAACAGTAAAATGTAAAAATGATAGCATCAAGTTACCAAAAATATCAATTCCCACATTTTCGGGTAATTATACTCAATGGCCTACTTTCAAAGATTTGTTTGTGTCATTAATTCATCAAAATGAAAGTTTGGCTCAGGTAGAAAAGTTGCACTATTTGAAAGGTTTGTTGTCGGGTGAAGCTGAACAGCTAGTCCGGAATATTCCGATTACGTCAGCTAACTATGATGAATGTTGGTCAATCCTTAGTAATAGATTCGACAATAAGCGATTCATCTCAAATTGTTTATTGAAAAGGTTGATGAGCCAACCTGTTGTGGCAGAAAATTCAAGTTCAATCAAGGGTCTTTTAGACACTACGATGGAGTGTTTGAATGGTCTTAAGAATATAGGCGTAGAGGTTAAATCATGGGATATAATAGTAATACACATTGTCAGCTTAAAACTAGATATTGAGTCCCGGAAGCAATGGGAAACCAAAATAAGCTCCCATGATAATTTGCCCACAATAGTAGAGTTTAGAGAGTTTTTAGAAGCCAGATCTCGGGCACTAGAATTCTTAGATTCCAAAGATGGCAGACCTAGACCGTCCTTGAATAAGCCAAAAGTACATCACATAGTTAGCACCGACAACAATGCCAATGTAAATGTAATATGTCCGTACTGTAATGAAAGCCACAAAATTGCAAATTGTAAGCAATTCGCAAATCAGAGTTATGAGTCTCGTCATGATTTTGTTCAAACCAATAGGTTATGTTTTAACTGTTTGGGTTTAGGACACTCCATTAAGTTTTGCCGTCAAAGTTCTTGTTGTCGCGTATGCAAGCGAAGACACCATTCGTTGTTGCATCCCAAATCAGTTTCAAATTCAGCCGTATCTAATGCGGAATCAACTTCAACGGCTGAAGAAGTCAAATCAACGGTGTCTGCCGTTCAGACAGCGTTATCAGAGGACGAACCATCTTCGTCAAGTGTAGTTTCACATTTTTCTCAGAGGTCAGTACCTACACAAGTTTTGTTGGCCACAGCTCTTGTCGAAGCACAGACAGGATCTGGGTCTACACAACTGTTGAGGGTGTTATTGGATCAGGGATCCCAGGCATCATTCATAACCGAATCAACAGTACAGCTACTTGGATTGAAGAAAACAGCGTCCAGAACGGTCGTTTCAGGGATAGGTGGTGAGGAGAGCAGTTTTGCTTCTAGATCTACAGTCACAGTGACTATTCACTCACGCTTTGATCCCAATTTTAGTGTCCAAGTAGAAGCATTCGTGTTAGGTACCATTACGTCGCTCTTACCTTCAGAGAAACTTGCTAAATTCAACTGGCCTGAGATACAGCTCACTTTAGCTGACCCAGAATACCACACACCAAACAAGATTGATGTCTTGCTTGGCGCTGAAGTGTATGGCCAGGTTTTAAGAGAAGGACTGAACAAAGGTCCCCTAGGCTTTCCCGTAGCACAGAACACAGCCTTAGGATGGATTCTGTTCGGCAAGGTTCCATCGAGTTCAGACTCGAACATTCATTGTCATCACAGCATTATTAGAATGCCAAATCAGGTTGATGACAACGCACTCCTAAAGCAGTGCTGGAAGATTGAATCCACTATCCGCGGATCACGAGAGATCCTTTCCGAAGACGAGCAGCAATGCGAAGACATCCACTCTCAAACCACTTCCAGGGATGGAAGTGGTAGTGAACACACAGATATCCAGAGAGGGGTGTGGCGCGATGATCCCATGCACGAAACCTTTGGAACACTGGCAGCGGTTGATGAGTCCTCACATTGTCCTGAAATATCTGAAAAAACAAAAGAAGGATTAATGTTGAAGAAGAAACTAACAGAAGTACTTACCAAAGGTAGCTGTGTGTTGCAAAAATGGGTGAGTAGTTGTAAGAAATTGAATGAACTAATGCTAAAAGATGATAAGGATGATAAAAGGGAAATGGATCAGGATCAAGGAATAAAGGAAAAGGATATAAAGATTGATGAGGTTATGAAAATTTTGGGGATATCATGGGATCGTGATCGTGATGAGTTCAAGTACTCTGTAAAGCTTTCAACACAGCCAACTCTTCTCACAAAGCACAGAGCCATCACGGACATCACCCACCTATTTGACCCGTTGGGATGGGCAGCACCTTGTGCTGTGACATCTAAGGTGTTGATTCAAAGGCTTTGGCTTTCGGGAATAGGTTGGGACGAGGAGTTGCCGTTGGAACTAACAGCAGAGTCGCAAACTTACCGACATCATTTGGAAGAAACATGTAACTTCAGCATTCCGGAATGGGTTCCCATATCAGCTAATAGCTTTTGCGTAGAATTGTACGGGTTTTTGGATGTATCCATTGCTGTGTACGATGCGGACGTGTATGTCAGGGTAATAAAGGGAGACAAATCCATTACCACTAGTTTGATAACTGCACGTACCAGAGTTTCACCAGTTAAGCAGCAGCCGATCCCGAAGTTGACGAAAGCGGTATTGCTAGCAGATTTAATATTTGATGTGTTGGAAGTCATGAAGATCACTCAAACTCATGTACATGCTTGGACCAATTCATCCGTGGTTTTGGTGTGGCTTAGCAGTCATCCCAGCCGTTGGACCACCTTTGTTGCGAACAGAGTTTTTGCTTTTCTCTCGCAGATTGTCAATTTGCACTGGGCTCACGTCCAGTCCTCTCAAACCCAAGCATATTGCCGTAAGGTTTCGAGATGGAGGAATCTGGGAGATAGTAGTAGAAGGCACGAAACTGATTTAACAAAGGTAGAGATAGAAGAAGCAACAAAGGTATGCATAAGACAGGTTCAAGAGCAAGAGTTAAATGAAGAAATTGAGGATTTGAGAAATAGACGTAAGGTGAAGAAGAAATTGAAATCTCTCTGCCCAATGATAGACAGTAATGAGATTTTGCGCGCAAATGATTTGTCAGCTCAAGGCTTCATCGCAGGTTTTAGGAGATTTGTGAGACTCAAAGGTCAAGTTAGCGACACCGGCACCAACTTTGTTGGCGGCTCCAAAGAGCTAGGTCACCTTGTCGTCGCAAAAAAGTCATCTGCGACTGTAGATATTAGAGAGTGGTTAGGCAACAACGGTAAGACGTGGCACTTTATTCCACCTCTCGCGCCCTACTTCGGTAGGCTATGGGAGGCGGGCGTAAAGTCCACAAGGTTTCATTTAAAACGCGTGATAGGGAACTTGGCACTCAACTATCAAGAGATGTCGACTGTACTGATCCAAGTAGACGCATATTTAAATTCACGTCCGTTGTCAATGATGCCTGTCAATCCCGACGACCCTTCTCCTTTAACACCAGGTCATTTTCTTATAGGTGAGCCTCTGATAACGGTGCCTGATCGAAATTACGAAGATAGTAGTTTGAGTTCGTTGAAACGTTGGCAGTTATGTCAGCGCGTATTGCAGGAATTTTGGCGGCGTTGGTCTGAAGAATATTTGGTTCACTTGCAGCAAAGATACAAATGGAACAAGCTTGTTCCAGAGCCAAATATTGGAGATATTGTGTTAGTCAAAGAGGATAATGTGCCTCCTGCTCGTTGGATGATGGGTAAAATCATCCAAAAACACTCTGGTTTGGACAAGGTCACACGAGTTGTGACTCTGAAGTGCAATGGCACTCTATGCAAACGACCTGTGTCGAGGTTGTGTGTTTTGCCTGTCAGTGATTAGTTTTAAGTTGTGTATTGTATCACTCACAGAAATGGTTAAGTTTAGTTTTATACGAGGTTGAGTTTTTGTTTTGTTTATTGAAGTTTGTTGTATACAGTCCACTTAGTTTTGTAGTTTGTTATCGCTATTGAAGCAATGTTATAATAATGTCAATGTAAAGTTAGCTGCATAGTTGTGTTTCTCTAGTTAAGAACAAAACAGTTGTTCTTGGTGGGCGGCATGTTTAAGTCCGTTCATTATAAAAATATCATAGCAATAGTTTTCAATGTAAATCGTAATTAGTACCGGCTTCAGAACTAGATGTCGCTGCTAAATTTGTAACAGTCCTAGAACGCGCTATCGTTGCGTTCTGGGCAACATGGTATGAGGCAGCTATTACATTGTGACGCGCTCTTCTTGTTTACTATCAATAAAGCACCTTTGAAGTTTACTCGATTTGTCATTTCTCATTTGAGACCTACTTGGGAACGCGACCCCTGTGGACATTCTAATAAGCACTGAGACAAATAGGATGGCAGACCTGTCCAGCAGACCGATAGCATAAAATACCTGAAGACGAATAGACCCTGTTTGCGTTCTACTTTCATCAAGTTTCTGGGTGGAGCGATGCGGCCGTGGAAACATACGACTTTTAACTAATCGACAAACGGGTTTAACCAGCTTTTGATTGGTCTGGCCGATGCGTATTTTAAGGCGAAGGCCAATTTTTGCTGTTTATTCCGACGGTCACACCTTCCAAAGAGACAGAGAATGTACTATTATGTAAGTAAATTATTCATATGTCTACATAGTTTTCGAGGGATTTACCTCAAAGTGGGTGAGAATAGTTGGTTCCAAAACATCTTTGTACGAACCTGTTTTAATCCAGAATATTTAGTTGTCGCTGAATGTCGGTATTTTTGCACTTTGCCTGTGATAAAATTCATAAAAAAGTCGAATGAGGTGAACGATGATAAATAATTTAATATTTTGGACCATGGCCACCATCTGCTGTTCACTATAAACAGGTGATATCGAATTAAATATGACGACGCATTCTTCGCCTTTTACAATTTGGCCTCCAGACTGATTTGGCATTTCACGTAATGTCCAAAGTCTGAAGTCCGAAATTCGATGCAATGCTAATTTTTGTACCTCGAATGTTTTAAGCGACTGAGGTGAGTGAGAACAGAGGGGTTAGCCAAGTGAGCGCTCGAATAAATTCAAAGGTTGTTTGGTGGTCATCCACAAACAATGCGCGAATTAGGTGAAGCTCATACGGGAGGCTCAATATGTAGGCTCGTAAAATAAAAAACTAAAGAACAAAACTATTAACTTTTAGAACATACTCGATCGGTTTCCGAGAGCAAATTTTTCAAATACAAGAATTCATTGGTGTCCGGATTCTCATCAAATCATTATCCTGAGATCTGAAAGCGGGATCGCTACTGACTAGGCATCGCCCAGCTCTCTTTTATAACACAGGTGCCTTCTATCTAAATAAATATATCAGGCGCTAGGACTACAAGCACGCAATGCTAGCCGACAATTGCGCAAACTACGAAGGCCATCATACGGAAACCTGAACCACTTGCAAAGTACCGCTAATTTGTAGATGCGTTACTGCAAATCCCTCCATTTGGCCAACTGTAGTGTACAGTCGCAGTATGAAAATGTTCGTCACCTTAGAGTCAGTTTTTCCTTGCACCAGTGCCTTGATCATGAACACATTTTGACATAATTTGTGACGTTAACTTATCGGTGTATTCTGTCTATTCAAAAGGTAGTATGTGATCGTGATACGTTGAACAAATCAAGTTGATTTACGAACATTTTCATTCCGCCACTATACATACGTGTTACATATTTTTTACCATGATCATTTTATTATAATATAAATTGAACCTGCATGAATCCCTTAATATTAGCTTAGGTATACCTCGTTTTTATAGAGTTAGCACAGGTATGAGAGAATGAGAAGAGAAGATCTTTTGTGGCAAATATATAAGATCAAAACTTTGAATTTGACTGTTTAATTTCGTGAATTGACCTTCAATGCTATGTAAAATCCACAGCACATCCAAACCAAGTATTATGCAAACATTTAGCAGGAACTAAATACGATGTAAAAAATCCACCACAGTAGGTACTCCAATAGAAGATCATAGCTGAAACCAGCTGAAAAAAAGAAAGAAACTCGTAACAGAAAAGAGGTCATGTTAAACAATGATGCAACTATAGAACTATGAGTAGAAAGTAAGGTTGCGTCCTGAAGGCCTACCACAAGCTCTGTCTGGCTCTGCCTCTGCCTCTGGTTTTGAGTCTGTGTGAATGCTGTCTAAATAAATCCTACGTCGAAACGAAACACACACAGTATACTGATGAGTACTGATAGATATTGATGAGCACCCACACAGACTCAAAACCAGAGCCAGAGACAGAGCCAGACAGAGCTAGTGGTAGGCCTACTGATCGATACGAACATAAAGTTTGTCAAGTGGTACTTACCGCATCGCACCCTTCGGCAATGCAGTAGTGACATAACAAGTAAAGCCTATCCACGGAATAGACATAAGTTTCTATTGTTTTGACGGTATTTATCTACCGACGATTTTGAAATTCAACAAAATGTCCGATCATTGGCATTGTTTGCATAACAAATTATGAGGATCAAGACTTTGGTTTGAAAGTGCCATATGAAAAAATACTTTGTTCTGCCAAAAAAAGACGGAAACCCAGTTTTGAATCAATCAATCAATTATTTTTTTAACAATTAAATCATCACAAAGCGATATTTAAAACTATAAGTTGCCAGTTCAGCCCTGGTATTCCGGCAACACGGCTCGATTCAGTGATTCCTGAATCTGCGTTCCATTTTCAGAATTTTCCCCCGCTAATAATTAATAATAATAATTAATAATTGCACTGAGCGGCATAACCTAGAAAAGGCTATAGACACTTCGACTAATTCGTGAGGTGATTCCCAGTTCTCCTCTTTCGTGCATTCCTGTTTCAAATCTACGTGTGTTCTATTTACTAAGAATGGCATTGGATGTTTTCCTCGTACACTTGACATTGTAGACCGTCGGGTCAGAAGGTCCGTTTCGCAATCGTGCATTAGACGAATAAATGACCACCTATTCTAAAGTCAGGCGGCGTAAATTGACGACTGTGGGTAAGAATTTTCAAGTATGCAGTAGCAAATCTTAGACCCATATTTACCAACTCAAAGACGTAAAACGCGCTTTGTATCTACATGTGCTATGAGATTTGCTAAGTGTTGCTAAATGTGTGATTGCTTCGCCTCGTTTGAGTGTCAATTTGTAGTCAGGACGAGTTGAGAAAAGATTTGAAGAATATGTGGCAGTAGCAGTCCAGAAACATTAATTTACTAGCCAAAACCTATAATAAAATTGTTTTGATCTCAAGATCAAAACATTATAAATATTAATATTTTTTATTTTATTAATATCAAAGTTCCATTCATCTATTACTTGCGCGTGTGTAAGTTTTGCATATTATTGACACATTAAATAGATTTCCATAACCTGAAACCCTAGTTTGTGCATACCTATGATACACGCGTATTAGTATAATTGCTTGAGATTGACTTTTTTACTACGAATAGGTTTTCTTTGTCATTTTAGATTTATTCGAGACCGGACGCGTCATTGCGTCGCATACAGCCTTTTGTCTTATAAACTCTATGACCAAGGCCCTTGGCGTGTTTGTGCTATTGCGAATGATTGATTCACGAAGAATTAGGTACTTAGATAATAAAAAAATCCTGATTTCGTAATCGCAGATGTAGCTTCGAAAGGCGCCAAGCTGAAGTGGAACTGGGCTGGTCAAATCTGCCGTATGCCAGGAGAGCTGTGGGCAAAGGTAGCCACCGATTGGTATCCTGACCCAGTGAGAAGGCGACGCGGCAGACCAAAACAAAATGGCGAGACGAGATTGATGGTTTTCTGACGGACTGGACAAGCATAGCTAAGGATCGCGATGTCTGGAGGGAATGGGGGGAGGCCTTTGCCAAGCAGTGGGACCTGGAAGGCACATTGCCCATAATAGGTACTTAGTCGTACCTACGCTTATCAATTGAACAATATACATAATTTCTTAGAGGCTGATTAGATTACAGAAAGGTTAAAATAATAGGCTTATTCTATGTTCTCTAGCCTACAAGTGAAGTTTAAAATACTTGAGAAACCGACTCTAAGACCAAACTGCTGAATTGAGTTAGATAATATTTCTATGGGATCAATCTGGAAGATATTAATCTCGAGCGTTAGACCACAGTAAGCTGTGTAACTATGAAATTAAAAATATTTGCCAAACTTGGAAAACAATAAGGAAAAATAAAACAGCGAACTAGCAAATCCCACGCGCCATAATAAATATTGTGAGGTCGACAGTGCCATGTATGATGTTAATGAGCTAAGGTTTATTGTTCCTTCTACGTCACAATAGCTTGCTAGTTTTCCTAGATCAGTACCTTAACTACTAGACTAAGGTATTATTTTAACTGGAAATTATAGTCATTGGATGTCTGATTGTTTTAGTTTGATGGTTTTAATTCAAAGTCAAATATGTATTTCTTTATTCAGTAGTATCTATCACAAGGATCACTTTGAAACGTCTTTAAAAGCCAGGTGAGTCTAGAGTGCCAGTTCCAAGCGACCAAGCCTAAGTATACAGTAGATAGAAGTAGAGTGCGAAAGGAGCCTTTTGAGGCGCACTTGAAATCCTTTCACCACACTTGGTTCAAAATTAAAAGAAGAATCCTAAAAGCACATAGGCAACAAGCTACGGCTTGGTTCCTACCGTGTTTTTGTAAAGAAAATAGTAATAGCAGTGAAGTTCAGGTTTTCAGTAAACTCGATTTCATAATAATGATTTATTAAATAAATCAGTGCAAAGACGGTTCAGCTGGATTATTAATAACTCATAGACTAATCGCTCGTTTTCGTTAGATCGGAAAACATATATGCTTATTTCTATTCAATAATATTTTAAGCTGCTTTACTTTAAGCAAAGATTAAATTTAAATTGCATTTATAAGGTGGCTATACCAAGGAAAACATGGATGAACTGTGTGAAAAATGACATGGATAGGAGAGGAGTGAATGCAGAGATGACGGCTGACAGAGGGAAATGGAGGAAGAAGATATGTTGTGCCGACCCCACATAAAGTGGGATAAGGGCAGGAAGAAGAATAAGAAGAAGAAGAAGGCTGCTAGTGCTTATGGATGATTTTTCTCTTTTCTCAGTAAAATAACCTCCATGTGAGCATAATTACGCAAAGGCAATGCTCGCCGCTAGCGTTACATAACTAGATTACCAGGCTTAAGTATATGGAGTAAGAAAATACCTATTCGTATGTCTATCTGTATATTGAGTCATTCGTTACTACATTCTTAGGAAATTTGCTGATGTATTCCATCCAGTAGTTTTGGTTAATGGACCTAGCCTTGACTGCCTTGACACGTTGCTTGGCACTAAGTTGCCCTAATTGGCACACTCTTTTCTAATACTTTATTAGATAAATATTAATATCTTAGACAATAGGTATTAGATAATAGGACAATAGGTAAACTAGCTTATGTTACCAGTCACGTAGTAAGGCCCGGGGTACCCGAGGCTAGTTTTTCAAGCTAGGATAGCAAGATATATGTAGAGTATTTTTATGAAACAACGGAATATTTACCATGATTAAATTTTTGAGTTGACTTCCGATATTTGGCACAGTTGGCAAAATACTCTATTTCTATCTAATCGACCAATCACATATTTGATTGGTCGGTTATCCATAATCCTAAATGCCATTATATAGTACGTTAAATCGAATCACTTTTGCTTATTACTGTTCGTATACGTATACTAACATACCGACTGTACTTCGGAAGCAGCGAGCTTGTTAAAAGCTTTTATAAAAGTGATGGTAAACATTGAATTTCGGAAGAACTTCTGATGTCATCTGTATAAGCGTCGCCCTGAGCCGATTACGCATCTGTTTTTAATTTTAAACCAATCTGAATGGATTCAACAATTGAAAAACAAACTGCCTATATTATCAACCATACCTTTGGCTACAATCTCACCTGGTGGTAAGAAAACTTACGAAAATTTTGGCAAAGATAAAAAAAAAAAATAAGTTACGCTCAAAATGGATATGAATTTTCGCTGTCCCTTTGACCACGATAAATAAAAAAAGCGGCCAAGTGCGAGTCGGACTCGCCCATGAAGGGTTCCGTAGCAACAAGTAACATAATATAAAAGTTCTTGTAGTTCGTCGAAAGGTAAATTGCGGTTTACGATTTATGACGTATAAAAAAAAACTACTCACTAGATCTCGGTCAATCAAATATCGTTGGAAGTTTGCATAGTAATGTACATCATATATATTTTTTAGTTTTATCATTCTCTTATTTTAGAAGTTAGGAGGGGGATACACATTTTACCACTTTCAGTTTAGAAAAAAACGATATTAGAAACCTCAACATCATTTTTGAAGACCTATTCATAGATACCACCCAACACGTATGGGTTTGATGAAAAAAAAATTTTTGAGTTTCAGTTTCAAGTATGCGGACCCCCCAATTTTTTGATTTTTTTTTTCTATTTTTGTGTAAAAATCTTAATGCGGTTCACAGAATAGGTACATCTACTCGCCAAGTTTCATCAGTCTAGCTTTTAAAGTTTTGAAGAAAAATGGCTGTGACATACGGACGGACAGACAGACAGACATGACGAATCTATAAGGGTTCCGTTTTTGCCATTTGTCTATGGAACCCTAAAAAACCCCATGTAGGTAAGTATGATAATGTATAATCAGTATGTATTGTGATGGTGAGCCGTAAATCGTTGACGCACAATACTTAACCCTTAATTTGGTATTGTACCCTGTGCCATACAAACTCTTTAAAAAAATAAAGTGTTAAAGAAATATTATGATTTCAATAAAATTATTAATTTAATCTCAAAAACTAGTCACACTTTATGAAAAAAAAAATGTTTTTGAGTGTTAGCAATACTAGTGCTGTCACTTTTTTTTCAAAATATCTGTCCGAAAGAAGCCGGCTGTGCTTACTAAAGTATTTATTTGTTTTATATTACTTTTTCCTCGTTAATTTCTAATAAAACACTAATAATTCGATCGTGACATTATAGTGAAGTGTTCACTGTTATAATTTTGGCAATATTTGTGGGTATTTGTTGTTTTATTTGATAATAAACTTTGTATGCCATGGCATACATTGCCAACTTAGTAATGAATTACTGCATAACGAACCTGTATGTCACAGCATACATTGCCAATTTATTTGATTTCTTTTTGTGATATTTTTTTTTCCAATTTATGGGTTTTTGTTTGCTTGGGCTTGAGTTTTGGTGTATGTTAGCTTTTTTTTCTTTTTGTGATATATTTTTTTGCGATTTATGGGTTTTTGTTTGCTTGGGCTTGAGTTTTGGTGTATAAAAGCTTTTTTTTACAGCACGCGCAACACAACACGTGGTGGTAGAATTTTAACTTTGATCCCTACTGAAAATGCATTCTCTGATGATGGTAATGGATCTGACGTCGATGATGGATTATTGGGCGCTCAAGTTTCGCATTCAGACTCATCTTCCCCAGCCCCATCTATTGCGATTTCTTTAGAAAGACTGAATATATTAGATTCCGATGATGAAACCTCAACCGATGAGAATGTTCGTCTTACTTCTGTATTCCAAGAAGTATACGCGAATCCATCGCTTGAGCCCGATTGCAGCACTATTCCGATAATAAGCGACATTCCAACACGGCCTGCAACCCCTGCCACGCCTGCAACTCCTGCCACTCCTTCTACTCTAAATCCTGTATCTCAAGTCGCTTCTGCATCACATGCTTCGCCTGCTCAACTCTCAGTGTCCATACCTAGCACCCCCACTACATCCTCTACACCGGTTTCGTTACCGGAAGTAAACTCAGGAATTGTCAACTAATTTATCATTTTCAGAAATGAGTAGAGTTTCTGGGTTTACTTCTAGCAATTACTGCCAATCACAGTGTTCCAGAGCCATTATACCCACTACTTTGCTTTCATAACGTATGTCCATCGACTCATTTCTATAAAGAGGTTGAATTTATGATTGTTTTAATTAAATTTACAATACATATTTAGTATTTTTATTCTTACTAGTTTTGGCAAGGTATGTCCCATTATATATTCAAATGAATACATATTTCTTTACCCACTTGGCAATGTATGTAGTAGCATACATGATTTTTCAGGAAAACTGAAAACCCTAGATTTTTTTTACTATTTTTCTGGGCATATTTAGGCTCTACACATTCCTATTTCAGTATTTGTTTCAATAAAAAATGATTAATTTTTTTTGCCAATTAAAGGGTTAAAGTCAAGTGTAGCTTGCATCAGACTATTTGCATCATCGTTAGTGTCAAGCCTCCTATACAAATACAACGTATCAATCTGTTGTTGTGACCTTTCGCACTGTTGAGTTATAATAGCTTTGCCATAATAACATCAGGTCTTCTTTAAACCTACATTTTGGTTCCATCGTCGCCCTACGTCATATTCACGTCATCTACGCTAAGTTTGTATTTATTTATATTTTCTGGATTGTCTTGTTTTGTCTCATTAATAAACTATGGTTTTCCTTCCCGTTTATTTTCCTACAAATTTGAACCCTAGGCCTGCGCACACCTAGTTCGCTGGCGGTAGCGATCAGTGAAATGCTGTCAAATATCGCTGTCAAATCTCAAATCTGACAGCGATATTTGACAGCATTTCACTGATCGCTACCGCCAGCGAACTAGGTGTGCGCATGCGCAGGCCTTTAAGCGCGGGCAACACAAAAATGGCGTCAGGCGTGGATATGGCCCGGACGGACAAAATGCACGGAAATAAAGTCCAAATTCCTAGACCTTTTATCCTAAGGACTGGCATCAATTCTGTCTTGCAAAATTGTACCAAACATATTTATACTAAACTAGCAAACCCGGCAAACTCCGTTTCGCCACCAGATGGCTTCAAAATGTTGGTTTGTCCTGAATTTTTGCTGATTTTTCTTTGCTATAAACCTCACGGAGCCCGAGACCTTTCCAACGAATGCAAAACCGTGGAAATCGGTTCGTGCGTTCTGGAGTTATAGCGTCAGGAAGGAAAACCCGACTTACTTTTATATAGTAGATTGCACTTCATCTATAACGGACAATACAAATCGTTATTTGTTATTGGCATTGCCACCAATAAACATATTGACGTCACAACTTTCATATCGGAAAGCTAATCCTTTTACTACTTTAATCGTTGTATCGATTAAATGTGCCCTGGCTCGTGCAGTAACCGATTACTGATTAGAGGTCTTAAACGATTTTGTTCTTGACAACGAGGTGCCTATCTATCTTTGTATTCATTTATTAGCCTCTAATACGTCATTGTTTTTTGATCGGAGTTTTTATAGATTGTACCTATAGTTTATCTATGTACCTAAATTTTTCTAAGTGGTGCAATAAAGAATGTTCTATCTATCTATGCATTGTGCAATTTTTTTCTTGGGATTACTGTCTGTACTAGTGTTCATATAATCTTTCTCAATTTTTGCACGCAAAGGGTGCTAAATTTTACTAAGCTCATGCATACTTATGCCATTTATCTTATTTCATATGTTTTGGTAGTTGATATCTACCACAGTTTTCACTCAAAGTTAGTATAACTTTGTCATTTATGAGCGGATTTGAAAAATTATGTATTTATCTGAAAGACAATACTTCCATGCAGATTGGTTTCATAGAAATTCCATCAAAATCGGATCAGCCAAACGGCAATGAAGTCGGTTTCTCAAGGTTTGAAACTTATATTATTCTCTCGTCTTTAACGATATAAGACTTGTGGCCATGAAGTCTATCATTTTATATCATAATGCAAAGATAACACTCTCAGTATTTGCACTTTCTATTTATATACCTAATTCCCTAGTTACAATCATATAATACTGTGCATTATCAATTATCATAGATGTATTAATAGCTATAGATAGCACTCGTCATTATCAGCCATAAGGTAGTTTTATAAACAACTAGCTAGCTGATCGAACAAGCATATGGCCCACCTAATGTTAAGTGGTAAGTTGGTAACCATCGCCTATAACACAGCATTACCTCGCAGGCCACGCAAGTCACGCGTCAACGCCTTACGATGCTCTGCCCTGCGTCCATCAACATGAGACATACAGATGTTCAGCCTCAAGTGCCAGTAATTTCACCGGCACCCGCACCCTTCAAACCGAAACACAGGAATACTGCTTCAAAAGGCGTCAGAAAAAGGCATGGAATAATTTTATCATTGCGATTATAATTCATGCTACAGACTTGTCTTTGTTACATTGAATGTCTGAAATTCTGAGTAAAATAAAGAAAGACTATTGTGTCTTGAATAATCATAATCATCATTAACCTATCCACTGCTGAACGTAGGTGTCTCCCAAAACGCGCCACTGAGCCCGGTCTTCGGCTCTTCTCTTCCAGTACTTGCCAGCTACATTTCGCAGATCGTCGCCCCACCTTGCCGAAGGGCGTCCTAAACTACGCTTACCTATACGCGGTCTCCACTCAAGTAGTCGTTTGCTCCAACGATTGTCTGTTTGTGATTGTTGTCTTTAATAATAAAAAGCTTTAATTTTAACACAATTTTATATTTAAATATTTCATAGGTACCTAACCTCAATTTATGGCATTGCACTCTTGGTCTTTTTTGAGATCTTGAAAATTATTACTTCTCTTTTGTAAGTTTGTGGTCTCTAAATAACTTCCTTTAGCATAAAGAAAACAATACATTAGATGTAATTAGTATCTACAATAATTATATCTTAAACTTAGCAAATACCTATTTAAAAAGTGTAATTATATTTAAAATATTTACTTACATGCAATTTACGTTTCATCAGCTTTCCACGATGTTGTTCTCCCAGTCTCCTATGCCTTGACCTTTCATCTATAGCCACCAGTTTCTTTTTTAATCAATTGCAATTTTATTTATTTGTTGTGGATCTAATGAGTGTTCTTCTTTATAATTTACTGTAATTTTTAACTGTACTTGCTCAGTTACGGTGTGTACCAAAGTGTACTGTACTAAGTACAATGATTAATCATCATGATGATGATGATGATAATCTGCTGCACTTACTCAGTACAGTAAACTCTACTTTTGTTGAAAATTATATCTATGACAATAACCATTATGCTTTTTATTGATTTCCTCATTTACCCAATAAGTATAGTCTTCTGAATGTATCAAGTCACTTTTCAGCAGTCTAGATCAATCCTCCTCCTCTTCTTCCTCTTTTTCTCTACTAGAGACGTAACTTCTTGCTTGATCCGAATAGAGATGTCCTATTCCCAAAACTGGTTAACAGTACCTACGCTCAGTTATGTCCTGGGCATGTAGTATTGTATTCAGGTAGCCCTTCTAATTATATTCGATGCTAAATATATCAACACGGGTGGTGTGATAGTCGATTGGGCACGGCGATACATCTTATCTCGCCTCTATCTAGTACAGATAGACCGAGCTCACATGAAATTGTGTAACTTAACGATTAGGTTTTAACTTTTTATACGAAACTATGTTGCATCAATGTTTTTTGTTGAATGTTTCAACAACTTTATATCTTTCAACAATTATATCTTTCATTGTCTGACTAAACTGAAAACAATGTGTCGCTTTGTTCTAGAAACTTCGTTAGTAACACACAAAGAGAGAATTTCAGTGGAATCGTCTTTACTGTTCACTGAATCGTTCGAGTCCTAAAAGTTGAAAAATGTGTCAACTTTTCTTTGTACTAAGCAGCTTTTTAATTTTCTTTTCCCTAGAATCTGCATGATACAAGCGCATCGATTCTGGACTTATGCCAAAACTGTCGCTCGAAGCTAACCTAAGTACCTACCTAGTAGAATATTCGTAGGTATAGTTTAATGCAGTTAGGTCGTGAAAGGCAAACAATGCTTGCATGCGATGCCGGTATTAATGGAGCAACATCCTAAGGCTTATTAGAATCACTAACAGAAATCATGAGTCTAGGTGGAAGGCACGTGCCCATCAAATGGCAATAAGGAGACGAGACAGGCGACTCCCAAGGTCACTTCAATTTATGAAATCTGTTGCCGAGTAACAGATTACTGCATCATGCAAGAATTCACATTGAAATCTAGACATAGCACAACCCAACATTATTACAGTGGTCTTATGTATATTATATAGTAGGTAGGTAGGTACTACTGATATTGCGTGTATTGAAATCGTATGGTATATCGCAAACAAAAATTTGCCTACCGTAATCGTGCTCGCGATATCGCACGCATGCAGAGCCCTAAGTCCCAGTGCATTTACAATATTTCGTTACCAAATGTTGTTTTCGTTTTGCCTATTTGTTTCTGTCTATTGTATGGAGAAAAGATGAGACAACAACTCTAACTACGTAACGTATTTTTGCCGTCTCATATTTTCTCCATACAATAGAGAGAGACAAATAGGCGAAACGAAAACAACATTTGGTAACGAAATGTGGTAGCAAAACTTCGACTTCGGGTACAGTTCACATAGAGTATTCTAGACTGGAATTGTACGTAGGGACGCCAAGTCGTCTAACTAAAAATCAATAAAGTCGTGCACGATCCTCTACTGAAGTTGGGTTTCCCAGTTTAGGGACAAATCAAAATATATTATGTTCTTGTCATTTCCCAGCTAGTGACACGCGATCTCGAATACTGTTGTGGTGTCTGCTTGTGCTATTAATTGATCCTTGTCTGACCGTATTGTACTGGTCTACCTACAGTTTTCTACTTATTAGGTGAATTTTGCAAAGAACATGCGGAAGTTGAATTTTTTGCGTGCAACTTCATCGTCTGACCTTCTCGATTTCATCTTTAGGAATTGCCAAATACAAAGACAGATTATAGAATTAATTTTTCAAGCAACCTTAGTGAGTGTTTGTATTTCTTTCTAAAAAGACTTCGCTTCTTTTGTATTGATGTTATAATCGGTACTTCAATGCGCTAACGCGCAGACAAGTGTTTCACAATGGTTTTTAGAATAGTTGCTACGTTATGAGTTACTTTTAATCTGTGCCTGCGTTGTTCTTTATATTTTGCTTCATAGCAATTCTTATCTAGTATAATGCAGTGATCTAATACGATATTGTTGGTTCAATTTCTAAAGCAGGAATTTCAATACAAACCAAGAAAATTAAAGAAAAATTAATTTATTAAATAACCATAAACTTACTGAGAATCCCATACACGTTCAGCCCTTTAGCCTATATTTACAGAGCGGGCCGCTATGTCTATATGTACATCGCGTCGGGAACAGGCTTCGATCACAGATAATGCAGGTTTGTTTTAAATGGGTGCTCCGACTTCTTCTTGATAGGAGCTCGTTAGGTGTGCGGCGGCAGCAGTGAGTTGGCGAAGTGAGCGGCGCAGGCCTCTGAGGTGGCGCCTGCAGGCAGCAGCGGCTCGTGCAGCTGACTCTCTCTCGTCCTCACCCTCAATACCAGAATCACCAGCGGCACTCGAAGCATCACTTTCGGTATCACTCAGATCTGAGATTCTCCTCCCTCTCTCCACCTGTTCCTCGGAATCGCCCGACCACAGCAGCTCGTTCTTGAGATCGTTTAGCATGGCGAACATGCTGAAAGGATCGTCGTCTCCCTCCTGCTCGATGTTCATGAGGCGGCTGGGGATGAGCACGGTCTCGTCCATGTTGTTCACCGATTTGACGAACTTCTCCATGTCGTTGAGGATGCTCTGCTTTGAGAAGTCTGCGCCGTCATTGCGAGCAATTTTACGCAGAGTGTTCCTGTAACAATAGGAAAACAATGTTAGTTATGCTTGCTTTTAGGACAATTTATTTCAGTGGGACAAAAATACATTCATATTGTAGATACAAAAAAACATATGTTTGGTGATTTCATAAATAAATGGGGATCTATTAAAATAAACAGTTTTATAATGGTAGGTATCCAAATTTTAGATTGCGAAATCAGATTAGCATCATTTTGTAATAATACCTAGCTGTAATATATTAATCTGACATTTTGAATCGAACTCTATTTGAAACGTTCAGATATGTACTAAAAATACCTCCATTGTTTATTTTCATTTCCCGATTAGCTTTTCCTCATAAATACTCGAAAAGCATTGGAATTTAATAACAATAAGAAACATAGGTTTCAATCATCTGCACCCTGAAGTAGCTTATTGCCGGATAGGCTTATTTCCAAAATTAATTCGATAAGAAATTCGAATCTTCTCTATACACCGATTTCTATTCAGCTATAATTTCAAGTGAGGAAAATCGTTAATAAATGTTTGATAATTTGCTAACCCTTTTTCAATCAAAGTGATTCATTCAATAATTGCAAAATTAAGACCATCAAATTGATAAGTTCAAGTAGGTATGAATCACAACGGAAACTTTTAGCATTAGAGATAAGAAATTGATTTGATTTGATCAAAAATCATAAGTTGGAACACTTGTTTGTATGATATGATCTATGATAGCGAATCAAATTATGTACTTGCTAAAGATTTCAATGTTAATAAATATTCTGAGATTGAACCCTTCTCATGAAAATAACCTTGAACCTTCCCACTTCCATTTTAAGATTAAAATTGGCATGCCAGCTTCAACCAACAACTTCTTCCTAATTAAACTTTAATGCATCTCTGCGTTTTCGATAGATCTCTGAACGCATTTTTATTACAAAATAAATCCACACAAAAATAGATAGGTACTGCCCAAAACTTTAAAACGGAATCATGATAATGTATTTGGCCTTTAAACAAATCATATGGGCTGTGACCAGTTCTGACGAAAGTATTTTATAATAATATGATAGCCATGACCGACAGCTTATCACGCCCTTTGAAGCACGGAAACGGTCATGCCAAATCCATCGACATTTAATTTTAATGTATAGACGGCACATCTCTAACTGGCATAGTCGAACACAGCGTGTAGGTCAACTGGCTTACTCTCACACACAAAGCTAGGCACTCGATGTGACAACACTGGCTTTCGTCAGTAAAAACTTGAGTAAAACAAAAGCACATTTGAAGCAATCTAATACTGCATATATTTGGCTTGGTTAGACGATCTAACCACGTAAAGCGCTGTATCAAACCTAAGTCATAACTTGTAAAAATGGAAAAGACTTTTGTTCCGAATAGCTTCTCTAGTACGCAGTACATATATTATATCGAAGGCCAAATCATGTTTTTTTAGTAAATATCAAAGTAAAACGTGCAGACAGACAGGCGCCGCGGGTTTGAATCTATGAAAATCTTGTAAATAAATAAGTACCTATTGTGGACTATCCACACAAGACCTCGGCGCATGTATCTCGATCAGATAGCAGACGTATTAGAGAAAGGCCAGGTTAGGAGTACCCTAAACCGACGAGCATGTATGAAGAATGTTATGCAAGTGAATAAAGCGAAAGAGGTGTGTCAGGATCGTAGCAAGTGGAAATCCGTGATCTCTGCCTACCCCCATGGGAATGAGGCGTGATTGTATGTATGTATCCACACAACACTATCTAGCTCAAAATTGAGCAGAGCTTGTAATAAGGGAACTAGATAGATAAATAATAAGGAAAGGTAAAGGCGGGAAGGTGATGACTGATGAGACTACAGTCCTACCATCATTCATGCTAATGAATGTAGTATTACAGAGAGACGTAGGTAGTAATATGATTGTATAGGTACGTTTAAAAAACTTGAGACCTCGATTTCATGGTCTAACTGCTAATCCGATTTTAATGAAATTTCTATGGTCTAATCTGGAAGTATCAACATTTTGATAAAAATATAGAACTTTTCAAATCGGCTTATAAATGACTAAGCTAGGTAGGTATGTGATAACAAACTTAAACAAAATACAACCGAATTGAGAACTCCTGCTTTTTATTTGAAGTCGGTAAAAAGGAAAGGTAGGCAGGTACCTAGGTATTTTTGTGATAGTCATACCCACGTCATACCTATTTATCAAGTATATTCGTGTATTTAAAGTAAATTCAAAAACAGGTTTGTTCTGCTCGTTCGAATTGCATAGGAGTGTCAACATGCCTACCGAACTACCAAGGTAGGTATCTGCAAACTGTTGTATAAAATTGTTTGCAAATTTTTATCTTATTAAAATTCAAGGTGATGAGAAGAAGTTCGGATGGATTAGCGAAATAATCTAAATTAATATTTCCTAATGCAAATAAGTTTCGTTCTGTTATGAAAAAAATGCTTATGTTATCTTCACTTCATTTTTTGCTGTCTCCCTTTAACCAATTATGTATCTCGCTCATCAGCATAGATAAAACATGTTTGGTTACAAAATCAATCCCAAATAAGTGTGACTTTAGAAACTGCAATAAATTGTAAGTCAACTGTTGAAAGACTTCCCATAACTTTGTACATTTTGGTAGAAAGAAACTGGTTTGATCACTAACTAAACCTCTAATAAGAATGAGGGTAGGAAGAATAATAATTGTCAATCTAATAAGCAGACTAGACCTTACTATGGATAGAAATACAAGGAAGAATTATTAAAAATACAAGGAAGGATGAAAATAAGGACTACAAACATAAAAACATTAAGTTAGCTTTAAAACTGGAACATCTAATGACAGAAGGGTGGTTTTTAGATGTGATCCAAACAATTAACGAAGCAGGAACAATGTTACACAGTGCAAGTAATAATTGTATGGTATTTTCAGTGAGTCACCGACCCAACCGTGACCACTCCAGCACGCTCGGTCTGCGCACGCCCAAAAACCGGGGTAAGGGTAACCTCATCGATGATACCGAATTCCTTGGTTGTATCACCATCAAACTACACACTGATCATTCTCCGTTTCTCTTTCGTCATAAAGCAGGCACTCAATGAAAGGCTAGATTCTAAATGTGAAAGGAAACTATCACGCCATTCGTCGGTCGATTGCTGCGTCCACTTAAACATTATGACCGAGAATAGGAGGGGCACTCGCCACGCATAGCACAGCATTCACACAAATGCATCACACACAAGGCACATCACACCACAAGTCTGCAAAGGACGCTCAGGGACCGCAAACAGGTAGGGCATAATAGACACGTTTCGTACCTGCTGGTTTCCAAATTGCTCGATATATCGGTGTTGAAAGACATCTTCTCGTGTTATTTAACAGGTCTAAATATCACTGAATATTCACACACGCCCTGATTTTTGATGACACAAAAATTTTAAATGACGTTTGGTTTTGAGAACAACGCGACTGACACGGACGGCCTCGGAGTTGAAACGAAAGAAACGAGTGGCGAGCGAG
Organism: Thera britannica; assembly: GCA_939531255.2. Taxonomy (NCBI): domain Eukaryota; kingdom Metazoa; phylum Arthropoda; class Insecta; order Lepidoptera; family Geometridae; genus Thera; species Thera britannica. The sequence goes on along the minus strand of OW618046.2, from coordinate 11,343,538 downwards.
CGCACGACGCGAAGCGATTTGACGTTTTGCTAGGAGGAGGGGAGCGCCCTCGTATTTATATGACTCGATCATACGATGCGGGGGACGCGAACTTTGAAAATAATCAGCGTGTTGTTGATTGAGGCATTGATACCTACGTTTAGGCATCGGTATATACAAAACAAATCCTCTACATATTTTCAGTCCGCATTAACTTGGATGTTTATGTCAGAAAAGTATGTTTCTCGGGAATTATCTGATGACGGCCGGGCGCGTCCCACAAAAGTCACACCATATGCGAGTCCTCTCATTGGTCTATTTAGAATTGGTACGTCGATGATTGGGTAGCTTTGCGCGGTATAATTCAAGTCAGAATTTATTTCGATCTATGATGCGTACCTGATGTAAACAAACAGTCGTGCCTTTTTACCATTCATAAACATAACAGAAATTAAACAGTACGAGTATTATGGATGCACTAAGTATATTTTATTCAATAAAGATAAAAGCAGGTTTAAACGATAAGATCAATTTATGGTGGACGGTGGTTAATATGAAAATAATGACTAGAATAATGCATTGTCGTAGTGTTTTTAGGTACTTAAGTTGCCTAGTTTTTTGCCTTAACTTTTTTACGTAATTGTAATGAATATAAATACCTACCTAATTGAGGAAAAGACGTACATTCAGTATTGTTTATGTTAAATTATTCAACAAGAACACCTCATTTCTTTCACTAGCGTAATGGGGCGAGGTGATAGGTCTTAAGAATAAATAAATTGAATTGTAATTATCACATACAGGTCTGTTGGTACCTGTTTCTACCTACCAGCTCCTCAGCAACAGCACTTCGTATTTCTAAAGACCATTGTTTACCAAAAGTTTAATCGTCCAACGGAGATTAAATTAAATATCGTACCCCAGGTTACCCCAGGGTCTAAGTAACTTATTTAGGCCCAGGACATAGTTCTAAGGACTAATAAATAGAGACAAGATGAAGAAGATCAGTGGGGTGATTGCGTATTTTTGTTGCAATCAAAACCTAGTCGCATCTGTCAATTTTGACGTAAATTGTATGCTTCGAATGCAATAAAAACGTTAAAAATATAAAACTATTCTTTGACAAGGAACGATTGCAACGAGACCGAATGTTGACAAAAAAGGCATGAGATAGCGAATAGGAACTTCGCTTTGTAATACTAGGATGGCAACAGAACAGATGGTGGGTGAAGAAATATTGCAACACGGTACGTGATCACTGTTTCTTGTAATATGATTTTTTTGTTAGTATCCAACATTTGATAGCAACAGAATTACACAATCACCCGAATGGGTTGTTCATAATCATGCGGATAGAAATTCAGGATTAATATTTAGCTATAGATATTGAAGTTAGGTATAGTCTTTCCTTTTGTTCAGGGGCCCCAGGTTCTGATGAAGACCAATTTATGATCAGGAATTGTAAAAATTACAAAAAATAGTTTTTTTGTAATTTTTACATTTGACAATTGTGTTAAAAAACGACTTAAAGAAGGTCTAATGTCATTTTCACCTTAACTGAGGAATTAAACTACTGGTTAATGTATCGTTGTGGTAAACTTAAGTCACTTTAGTTCTTCTTTAGTTAGAATACGTAATTTATAAATTTAAATGTTGTTTGTATAACCTGGGTCACCTCCATTTCTTTAATTTATTTAATACCTACTTCATGAAGTTGCAATCATTGTTGTTGCATTGTCCTAAATTAATTATATTTTTTGGTTTTCATAGAATTTTGCTTGCTTTATTTGGGGCTAGATAGAACAGTTTGAAAATGACAAAAAATATTTAAATATTAGCGCAAAACTAATGGCTGTCTTTATTGTGTAAGTGGTTTTAGAAAGGGACTCAATTTTTTGTAATCTGTCAAGACAAACAACAAAATTGACACCAATAGAGGCTTAAAACGTCAGTTTTTTCCAATATGGCGACCTACTTGGATTTGACGCGCTTAGTAAAAAACTAACGCTTAGAATATTGACCAAAAACTCATAAGTGGCGCGCGGGGATTCAAACCCACGTCATGGAATATAAATATGACGTCTGTGCATCGATAGAGTTCATCAGTCTTGTTCATAAAATACCTAATTAGGTATTAGTCCGATCGATTTGTTGATTATGCTAATCTCTAGTTGTCAAGTCAATATGTTATTAGTTTCCGCTGGGGGTAAGGTTATCTCGTATCATTATAGCCTGATATCTCACGCAATATATACACACCCATTGCATAGAGACTAAGGACGTCACAGGCTGTTTGTGAGAGATAAATTGCATCATTTAAAATATTTTGATGAAATTGTTATTACTTGCTAACCAGAAAAACAGAACCACGTTGTTGATCCTTGGATTGTTTTTACTTTTACTGACGTACATTGTTCGCTTTATAGCCTTGCGGATTGCCTGCGTTGCCGATCAGTGTTCTGCTGTTAAAGTTTGCGACAGTGTGTGCGGATGCATGCAAAACTCTAATATGCTGAAACTTGAAAACCATCAAAAAATCGCCTAGATGTTGGCAAGGGTAACTTACAATTGATATTTAAGACGTTATTGAAGTACCTAGCTTACTTTTGGTGGTACGTTAACATGGTGTAGGTAGAGTCTGTTCAGAAAGAGAACCGTCGTGGCCAAATTGAGAACTAACGTTTCGATTTTTATATGGCAGCTCATCCCTTTCTTTCTGTCAGCATTTTGCATCATAAAAATTAAATAAAGGAATAGTACACTAGTTGTGATAGGATCAAAACGCAACAGACGCGCTATTGTATTGCACACTAATTAAAAAAGGTGATTAAGCACAGCAGCGTCCTCCAATCCCACGACGACGGTTCTCTTTCTGAACAGACTCTACAAAGACTGCCTGAAAGGTGCATGACTTTAGGTAATGTCATGCACATGTGGAGGTCCACAGATATACCTACTTGTACGGTCCGCATACCGTACAGTTTTGCAAGCACTGCATTTCTGTGCAAATGCGTGGAAAAAAGCAGGTGCGGTCAGTCTACATTCGACCCGCGACTCATCAACATCTTGCCAAAATGTAAAATAAAACAAATAATCGAATAAACAAATTCTCTTCATTCTTGATGGGACATCAAGAATAAGCACAAAACCTTTATTTTTACAACCAGCATGTCGTATTGGGCTTAAAAAGGTCGAAAAACATCAAGTGCACGAAAGTAACATCTATAAGGTGCACTTAAACTTAAAATCGATTCGCCAAACTGCAAGGTTTGAAATCAGAGAACGGTAAGGTCTTACTGCGTGAAATATAGCTATTTTCTGTAGTAGTAGCTAGCCCTAGTAGCCTAAAGTTCAGCGGAAAAAAAACAGAACAACACATGTACGGCGCGCTTTTTGACAGAGAATAAAAAAAAATATTGGTAGTAATGAATCAAGAATAATGGTCTGAAGCCTTCCTATGTTTGGAGATTTGGGAGTAGTACTACATACATCTTATGTAAAAAAACATAAAATATATCAATACTTTTTAATAAAGTTTTTGGTAAAGGGTGGCGCGTTGATCTCTTTTTCTAGTTCGTGGCACAGATTTTCGTAGCAATTAGCTACGAGTTTATTAATTTGCCTATTTTTATGTCAGTCTTAATTTCATTTGTTTTTTATAGCTGTAACCCACTTAAAGTATAATAACAAAGATTATTTCTGAATGTTCGCAAAAAATATACAATCAACTATTAAAATAAACTATAGCTATTTTAATTTTCTGGTCCGTCGTCATTGAGTACAAAAATAATTAATCAGTAAATACGCAGTAAAAACCCACCAAAACCAGTTGTATCTATTTTATTATGACATCTGCTTTAGTTTAACACAAAAAAAAACCGGTGTGAATCAGTTATTTTAGGACTTCATCAATCCACTTTGACCTGTAAATGATAAACACGCAACACAGGATTTATCATAATTTATTTTTAAAAGTACATACATTACAAACATGAAGCAAAAAATTGGTCCATGAAAAAAACACGTTATGTAGGTGCTAATTTTATAACAAATAATACCATCAACGTCATCATCCTGAAAGAAATTCCCTGCTGAACATCAATTCATGGAAGTACGATGCCAAGGAATATAATACTCTCTACGATGCTGTGCCTTCTATATTCACTGACTTCCGGCAACCTCTACTACACTTTCGTTTGTTCATCAAAAAAATGGGGCGGCCAATTATTATTCTTCATTGAATGAAAAAATAATTAATAAAAAGGAAAAAAGATAGTCTAGCTAGAAGAAAAAAAAAATACTTGCTAAATAAACTTGATTGAGCAGTAAACATCTAGGACACGTTTTTATTTTTTTATTAAATTTAAGCCTTCTAAAAACAGCTAGCGACATCTATAGATGCGTTTCAAAAACTAGAAGTTTTTACTCTGGCTTTCAGGTTCAAGTCTTGGTTTGGTCTTGGTTTGGTTCAAGTAGCAAAGAGGTTGGATAGGTGGGCATGTAATGTAGTTAATTGTAAACTCAACAGATGGCGCGAGTCGGAGCTTTTAGTTTTTTATGCTAGATGTCACTACGGATTGTCATCTGGTCAAGGATTCACTGCAGAAATATTGAATTCTAGTTTGTTGGTAATTTACAACTATTATTGTTAAAAAGCCAAAAATATACTATTTTTTCAAGTATACTTAATAACATATACAGGGTGTCCCATAAGTCAACGTCCAACCGAAAATGGGTGATGCGCCAAGTCATGACAGTTATCAGAAAAATATATAAAAAAATATTTGTTATGTAACTTTCGAGTTATGAGTATTTAAAAAAATCAGAAAAAACTGACACCCTGTGATGATCTTTTAAGTCCTGTGACTACAAATATCAATTTTTCATAAAACTTTTTTCTGCAACGTAAGCATGAATAACCCTTCTGTAAATTACAATTCAAAATTAAGCCGTATCTGCCTCAGTTTTCAATGAAATTGTGGAGTTTTGGCCAACGTTTCATTTCAGATAATTACATCACCCAACTTTAACCGTCTGTACCGCAAAAAAAATGTACTACACTATCATGGCATGTAACTTTAAAAATTGGCGCATTTATCCAGGATTCTAAAATGGTATAATACTTGCTAGAGTACTCCTTAGTTTTGGAAATAAAAAATGTTTTTTCAACTAAACCGGATTTCCAATCAATTTTATTTCAATAGATAAAATGTTTGTACCCTTTAAATGACGGACTTAAAATGCCTACGCCGTGTTTTTAGGTGACTCACAATTCACAGGTACAAGTAAATACCATTTCGACAATGCAAGTAAACAGATAAATCCACCATCTTGTCGAAAGAGTAATAACCATGGGTTTTCAAGTAATTTGTTAGTTTTAGGTAAAAGTTTGAAATAAAATTCAATCATAAGATTACTTCAATCGTGATTTCAATCTAAAGTTTGCCTTCGCCCGTCGCCGGTCTTATTACATGGTTTTTGACGTGATAACGTCTTATAATTCGATGGAGCCGGCTGCTCGTACGAAAAAACATGACTCATGCGGCGTTACCTCGCTCTGAGGCGTTCCATTTAATACTTGAAGTGCAAGTGAGAGCGCGGAGCGAGCGACAAAGAGGCACAATCGGCCTCCGCGTTCGGCAGCGTTCGACATCGGTCTCTCTCCTACTTGAGTGAGCGATGCGTCCGCGTGGACAGCTGTATGACGTTGTCACGTTCAACTGTCTTCTGTTAACTGACTTTACAGACAGCAGATTTTTTTAAGGAAATGCAGAGCTTGCATTACTGCTGAAGGCTAACAGTTTGAACATTTGCTGTAAATCCTTGATGTAGTTAAATTAAAATCACGATTGAAGAAATCCTATGATTGAATTTTATTTCAAACTTTCACCTAAAACTAACAAATTACTTGAACACCCATGGTTATTACTCTTTCGACAAGATGGTGGCTCTATCTGTTTACTTGCATTGTCGAAATGGTATTTACTTGTACCTGTGAATTGTGAGTCACTTAAAAACACAGCGTAGGCATTTTAAGTCCGTCATTTAAAGGGTACAAACATTTTATCTATTGAAATAAAATTGATTGGAAATCCGGTTTAGTTGAAAAAACATTTTTTATTTCCAAAACTAAGAAGTACTCTAGCAAGTATTATACCATTTTGGAATCCTGGATAAATGCGCCAATTTTTGAAGTTACATGCCATGATAGTGTAGTACATTTTTTTTGCGGTACAGACGGTTAAAGTTGGGTGATGTAATTATCTGAAATGAAACGTTGGCCAAAACTCCACGATTTCATTGAAAACTGAGGCAGTTATGGCTTAATTTTGAATTGTAATTTACAGAAGGGTTATTCATGCTTACGTTGCAGAAAAAAGTTAAATGAAAAGTTAATATTTGTAGTCACAGGACTTAAAAGATCATCACAGGGTGTCAGTTTTTCCTGTTTTTTTTAAATACTCATAACTCGAAAGTTTCTTAGCAAATATTTTTTTTTATATTTTTCTGATAACTGTCATGACTTGGCGCATCACCCGTTTTCGGCTGGACGTTGACTTATGGGACACCCTGTATATATATATAATTATTCTTTACATCATGTCATACACAATCCAACATAAAATTCAAAATACCTACCAACGTTCCCCACTACGACATAGACATTGGTTTTTGATTTTACCATACTTAAAATTTTGGTTGGGTTTTGATTTTATGTTGCAACAGTGGAACTATTTTAAAAAAGTGAGACGTATCACACTTTTTTAAAATGGTTCCACTGGTGCTTATATATGGCTACGTAGTTGCTACGATGACTTAATTACTCACAGATGGATAATAAAAGAACAAAGACTGCAAACATCTCCCCAATGACCACTGCTGTGATATAATATTCCTATAAGTATCATGTAATATACGTATCTATGGCCTTATATCTAAATACAGGTGCATTAAGTAATTAAACGAAGCCAATATCATTATTTTTACGCTCTCGTGACGAATCAAAGGCCGTCCAGTTTTGTTTGCACGCTCGTTGATATCCCGCCGCAATGAAATCGCCCGAATATCCAGCGTGCTGCACAGTATGGAATAAGCTTTACCTACAATATACAAATAGTAAGTTATTCCTCTTTTTTTATACAGCTAGCTGATGGTAAAGAATAATTAATAAGCCTTGACGGAAAGTTCAGACGGCATAAACTGAATTTATTTTGAATTCAGAGTTATAACCAATCTAGGCATAGGTAATCCTAAGTTTCTATTAAATTCTGACATCAATATTTACCTACAAATACAATTTTAATTCGCTTCTGTCTATGGGTATAAGGTTAGTTTTTTGAGTCGAATTTCTATTAGGTAAATACATTGAGACCTTGTACATGTAAGTACATGTATATAAAATACCTATCATGGTTTTAAATTTCTGGCCAGCCTGGAAACGCAATTATGCACTGCAAGCCACAGTCAGTAATACAGAAAAAAATATTTATAAATATTTTTTTTTTTAGTTTTTTTTTATACAGAGTCAGCCACTCACAAATAAAGCTGTGTTTTTTTTTCATTTCACACTGGGGCTGGAAGCATTGTCTTTTTGCCAAGCCCTTTTTGTTCATCACAGTAATAGACATTCGCAAAGTAATTAATAGTTATAACAATGTCGCATTCTCATGTTTGTATGAATAAAGCCGTGTCCACACTTTTGCTGCCGTAGTATCTCGGGCTTAATTTGATTAGCGTCCGCAAGCCATAGAGTGCGCACTCGTGGCCGGACAGTAAACTTTGCCCGATTCCCATCCATTGGTCCATAGCCAAACATAGTTTAAGGGTTAGACAAATAGGGGGCTGCTAAAGGGTTATCTAGCTTACTTACACTACTTATAAACACATCATGAAGATAACCGAATCGGCGGCCGTATTGGGTTTAGGAGTGAGGTTGGATGGCGTTCTATTTTCAAAATTTTAATAATGACTTTGCACAAGCTGTGAACTGTGAAACCTATATTATTTTGAAAATAGAACTCGTTATCCAATCCAACCCAGTTTTTATACCAAAAATTTAAAAATCGAATTTGGATTCAGCAATCATGTACTGCTGATCTTTGTTCCTAATTTGAAAATAAGAGAAACAAGGGGAACATGAAAGGAAACTAAATAACTATTCTAAATTCGAATGTGCCTCAAGGATGCTAGGAGTTTTTTAAACAGATCCAGTATGAAGTTCGTATTTTGTCTCTGTGGCCGGAGTTCTTATTCCACGCGTATTCAAAATCGTTATCAAAGTAGGAAGGCGAATAACAGTACAAATTAATTATTCTACTGGCATCGAGGGCAGCAATATCGGAGCTCCCTAAGACGGGCCTTAAATTTCTAAACCCAGCTAAAATGAAATCGCTTTGCAGAGAAAAAGGGGTTTGTTTTAATGCCCATCAGAAAATAAATGCTCGGAGACAATAATGTGGGATTCGTTCTTAGATATAAATTCGGTATAAAAATAAACTCGGTCGAGTTTGAACGACTAGTGTTGGGATGTGTCAAATGTATTTTTTTTACAATTCTTATAGGTTGGTCACTTGTATCTTGTATGTCCCACTTAGATCACGAACGTCAGTGTTCTTGTGATTTTATTGAATAGGTTAATTTTTAGTTAGTCATAATTATTTTTATATTTCTCTATTCATTGAGAAAAATAAAACGAAATATTTTTTTGAAACAGTAAGCAAAAAAGATCAAGTTGAGTTTCAAAATAGCTATTAATATACGCGTTCAGGGCAGTTTTGTTTGATTATTATTTCTCCTAATTTATCGAAATGTAAAATTATTATCGGTTAAAACTATTATGATTTTGAAGATGTGAACGCAGTTTATAATTTATTTAATGGATTTTTAGAATAACTTTCACGCATCTTTTGCGCGTTGAGAAAATGACGAAGATTCAGTCATGGCGGCTTGACGAAATACGTAAATTTTAAAGGTAAAAAACAAAACGTAAGACTAGGCGGTATGGTCTTGGTTCTATAGCCTGCTTCGAAAGGAGCGAATAGGAATCAACAAACAATCAACAATTTGGCGCGTTCAAAAATGGAAACGCAATTTTATGGTTGACAACGATTATATCGATATCTTGTAAAGAACATCACTAGCGATACTTGGGCTGCCTGCCCACGAAGGAGTTGCGACCAGTATAAACGTTAAGGCTGGATGAACAAATAAATGAAGCAATCGATCGATAGGCTCTTTCTACTTAATACCATCTAAACGGTAAACCTTTCTTCTTGACAATATTCTTCCTTTATGATACGACTTTACGATCATAAAATATTTATATTTATCGATTATTTACACTAAAGATGAATCTCACTTATCTTATAAAGATTATTACGTAGTTGATATTATATTGTTCAATAAGTTATGAGCTTAGTGGGTTTTGAACCCACTGTAACTAAAACTGTAATCAATACGTTGAACAACCAAGAAATACTGATATAAACTTGCAATAATATCATCGTGGATATCTCATGAATAGTACCTAAACCACCCGCTAAACTCTACAAGCTCTATGCTTTTCTATTTAAGGATGTAAAATGTGAAAAAGAGAACGAGGTTATCCGACAGGGAACCAAGGTAGTCAATATATCTCAAAGGATTAGTAAGATGAAGTGGTAGTAGGCCAGTCATGTTTGCTGTAGAACAGACAATCGTTGGAGTAAACGAATACTAGAGTAGAGACCGCGTTTAGGTAAGCGTAGTGTGAGACGCCTTCCGACAAGGTGGGGTGACGATCTGCGAAATTTAGCTGGCAAGCACTGGAGGAGAAGAGAAGACCGGGCTCAGTGGCGCGTCTTGGGAGAGACCTACGTCCAGCAGTGGATTCTATAGGTTGATGATGATGATGATGATGATGATGATGAAAATGAATAAAATACGTAACCACAGATGGATGTTTATAATTGGTAAGCTTACCTTGCAATATTTTTATTTTCTATTTACCATTCCCACTTAGTTTATCGAAACGGAAAAAGTATCCCCCTCAACACCGCGAACGTTGTTGACACAGCTAAGTAGCCCGCGACGCTACGCTTCATTTGCATTTCTCCTAATCTCAGTTATGAATAAAGAAAAATTCCGCGACGTTTTTAAGAGGCGCGATTCTAATGAAGAGAAGCGGCGGGATTAAGCTCCCGCGCACTTTCGCGACATTACACTTTTAATTTGAAAGAATCTTATTATTTTCTTTTGTTGGTTTAAGCCCTCAAGTCGCGAGACGGGTCGAGACGTGACCTGCAGTGGAAAAATGCGATTGCGATCTAAAGCCAACCGTTTAAATGAACGAGATTGGAGCTTAAAAAGTATAATGGACGAGGGGGTAGGGTGGCGATCTTGGGGGCGCAAGATGGCCGATTTGCGATTGAGATGAGTCTCCCCGCACCCCGCTTCCGCAGCCCCGTAAGATCAAGCAATATAATTAAGTCGCTCGTTACATAAGTACCTATCTATGTACCAATGCTAAGCTCGCATCAATTGATGGTAAGATATTTAATTTTTCTGTGATCTTTTTTCTTGATGTTACAAAACATACGAACGATACCGCTGTTCCTTTCCTACTAAGCTGTTGCTGGTATATGACGACCGTGTATTTAAGAATTATTACGTAGGATAAGCAGTTCTTGGATATAGCCACAACACTTTTTAAGATTTTTTTAAGAGTCACCACACCCACGTCACACAGACCCACATATAACATTCATTTATTTTTCTAGTGTTAGTATTATAGTATATTATATTTGTAATTTAAGGGCTTATCAATACTTGAAATAAATAAACAGGCAGTATTATTATAAAGAAACAAAGATAAACATTCTTCAGCACTTTTCAATTTTCGTAGCACCTGCTACGAATCTCGTAGCTTCGTTTGTAAACCGACCTGTAGATAAAAATATGATAATGTAAAATCGGGAAGTATTTAGAAGCACGCATAGGTAAATAGTTTGTTGACAGGTATGAAGTATTACAATTTACCATCAAAGTGGATTTTTCAACGAACCTGCTATACCTTAGCAGTTATTTGCAACCCACGATAGAAGGTATGTCAAGTAAACAATAAATAAACCTACACACTAATGCAGCTCATAATGAGAGCTTCTGTATCTAGACAAGGATTTATGTAACGCTTAAGTATTCATAGTAACTGTTCAAGTCTTGCAAGGCACCACTCTTCATCTAACAAGAGAAGCTTTACTTAAACATTCATTCATTTATAAAACAGCATTTCTCCAGTTTTCTGCAATGGAACTTGAAGCTAATATATTGTACGTTTGGGCTTATTTTGTATTGCAGAAAAGGAAGGAGATACGAGTTCTGGTAAGAGATGGTTAAAGGCTATACCTACCTTTGCAGAGAGATCGTCTTCGCTTCAGATGACAAAGTTGATCTGGTCACGTAATGAAAAATGACAAAACTGCACGTTCGCTCGCCCACTTGAATCCAGCGAATAGGAGCTTTGCTATATACTTACCTTTATAACCTATCCTTGTATCACACTCATTTACAATGTATTGTCATGATTTAACTGATTATGCGATATTTGTGTGATGTTAATATCGAGGAGGAACTTGGACTTCACGAATTAAATTTGCATCATTTTACAAATAAAGTTTTAGTGAATTATGAAAGTTAGGTACTTCACACAAAACAGCTAAGCTACTAACAGATTTGCATCTTTTAATGCTTTACTAGTTGACTTTGAAAAGTATTATCTCTCTTAGAACTAAAAGCTGAAGATTTTCAAATCTTTCCAGAACTCAAAACAAAGTAACGGTAGTTCACGACCGCAGCTGATCCTAAAATGCACTACATGAAAGATCTATGTGACTTAGAACAAAGCAAAGACTTTCCTTTGAAGAGCTCTAGATTAAGGAAAAGTTGAGAAGTATCCGAGGGGGGCGCGACCGCAACCCCACCTGGTGGCCCAAAAAATATGGCATAAATGAGTCGGCGACCCCCTCGTTCGCCACGCCACGAAATTTCAGCCATACTTCCAAACCTATAATCCCTCATAATCACCTTTACAAAGCAAAGATTAAAAACGATTCTCGCGCCCTCTGCCGCCCGCGACTCTTTTATATGCGAGGCAGCGAAAAGTAAGATTAAATCATTATTTTTCTTAAGCTTCTCTCGTTTTTTCTTCGGTCTAGTGGAACTTTTTTGCTTGGACTTTTGATGCGGACGATCAAAGACTTGTGTTCAAATTTACATAACATTCTTAAATAAATTGAGGGTGGTTGGGGTGGGTCGATTGAGCACGAATCGCCCGCTTCTGTACAAACTTATTAATGCGAATTCCGGGATTGATGCTTAATGTACTATTAATTTATTCGACGGATTAGAGAAGTGCCATTCTGTTAATTTGCGTTACGATAAAGGTACAGTGGAGCTACATGTGAGAACATCTGGTTCGGTGCCACGTGGCTGACAATAATCTGAAACACACAACTTGCTAAGACATTATCATCATTACTTGCGAATTCTATATTCTATTAAAAATAGAAGCCCAAGTTTGAAGCTTCCCTACACTAAAATAGAACTTCAAAAAATAAATATCAATCAGAAAATAGAAGCTAATTAAGATAATGGCTAACATTGGCTTTATAAAAAATATTTTTAAGACAACTCGTTTTATCCAGTACTTACCTCAACTCAGAATTATAACGTTGATTCTAGGTAAGATTACGTCTAATATGATTGTGTTCAGTGACGTATATACTTTTTAACTAGTTAGTTTTAGGATCAAGTCATATAATTTTATTAACAATTTTAAAAACTTGATATAACTAACAAGATATAATTTATTACTAACTTCTTATGCCGGCACTGTATTCAGAGACAAATAAGTTAATCAATATCTTAATTAAATGTTTTAAAGTAACGCCGCGTTGAGTGAAAATTCGCTTTGTGTTTCGAAATTCCAAGATAATTAGAGGACTTACAAATTAAAGTCTTCTTGTTTTAGTATTTATTTTTGCTTAGTTTACTATAAAGATTCAGCCAAGGTATAATGCGAACCGCCTGTAGAAGTACTATTGCAGAAAAACGCTGGAACTTTTCAGACGGTGATATGGCAGCAAAATGTTGAACAAGTTATTTTTGGTAGGTAATCGAATACCTTATGCCACAGGGTCCAAAGGGCTTATACGATTTAATTAACTTCCATTACGATTTACGTTTATAATTAACTAGCTGCGACCCGCGGTGTTACCCGCGACTCAAAGTATGTAATTTCCCTCTGTGTCTATAATAAGTTCATCTTCTGTAGCAACTGGATGGGAAAACTTTCTTTCTTCTTTATCAGTATATGCAACAAATCATGTCGATCCTTTCCTCTATGAAAAATTCAGACAAATCTAACGAGAACCATACATTTTACCGGAGTAAAAAGTAGCCTATGTGCTATTCCAGACTAAGATCTATTTCTATGCCAAATTTAATCCAAATCCTTCAGCCGTTTTGGCATGATTGAGTAACAAACATCCATGCAAACTTTCGCATTTATAATATTAGTGGGATTAATTGATAAATATAAGAAATTCCATGCTCATTGCGACCATGCTCTCAGTTTTGTCACATCCTTATAACTGCTGTAGGAACCGAGCATTGTTTGCGTGCGTATACGTAACTTATCTTACTTAAGCCGAACTTGGTATTTAGTTAAACCTAAGCGGTTGTTTGCAGTGGCTGTTTGATTGTTTTAGGCGCAGGTAGTGCTAAGCCCCCGTGAAATATGTGGCTACTTACTGTTGAGCCAAGTTTACTTGTACGGTTTAAGTTTTACAACTTAGGAACATACGTGGCGCGAGTTATGTGGGAGAATCCCGAGAGATTTACCAAATGCCCGATTTTGTTTGCTAACATAATAGTTATACCGCCGTCTGTTCGCTGTATCTCAAGTATTTCTGGAAGAAAAAGTTCGCATCTTGCACTTTCATTCTGTATGGTAAACAAGTAACAACAAAAACAAAGGCCAGCGTCGTTATGGCGACTGCTGTGGAGGTGCTAGACGATTTAGAATTGATTTAAGAAGTAAAGTGCATAGTTTAGCTGTTTTCAAATGTGTGTTTAATAGGCAGTAGAATAAAGGCTTTTTTCATGATAAATAAGTTTTCTATAAGTACGCAGCAGCACTGAACAATAGGCTTCACTTTTTAAAACTTCATCTGTTACAAATAGATGAATAAAGGAAACAGTAAAACAACCAAATGCGAGCAAACGGTTGTCCTAGTTTGCTCAGTGAAAATGAATAGGCTCATGTAACTTGTTCAGATATTTTCCATTACCTGCCGGGGACGTGTCTTTCAGGTTTTATCAGGAGCATCGATCGATCTACCACTCAGCAGACAAGAACGAAATAAAAAACCACCGCGCCGTAAAACTCAGACTGCAGTTTACGAAGTTATTGCCGTAGATTCCCAATAAGCAAACACGAATGACAAAGTCGAAACTAACTTAATTTTTGAGCTTCGGCCCGGTTAATTGAGAAGAGCGTAGGCAAATGCCGTCACAAAAGAAGCACTTAAATGACGAACGGCACTTCAACGGCTCAAAATAAACTTATCTACGGCGGGCAAGGGTTTAAATCATTTAAAAGCAAGGTACAGTAATTGTCAGGACAGGGTAGGAGGGTTGCGGCTGATTCAATAACGCCCGGTGTTCCTCATAATGCTATTTATTGAGTTTTTGATCTCGCCCGGATGCTGTATGGAGGTAAGTGTATTGTCCTCTGGATGCAAACTCCTAATATAGGAAATATTTAATTTAAAAATTATGTTTGGCTTTTAAAGTTTCAGTCAGTTGATGGCCCGGACCCAAAATCATTTTTCCTGGAAATGAATGCAGGAAGCAATGGCCTTCTTCAGGTTGATCTGGAGACTGACAAGTAGTCTCAGTGTTTCAAATGACGATGTTTAGCTCAAATTTAGTGGTGGTTGGTGTTATATTCTCGCTTGCCATGCTAAAAGACAGAACAACTATAATCTATAACAATGTTTGCTTCCAACTATCAAGCCGGCCGACAAAGCTGTCGTGCCGTGCTAGATACCGAACGTCACATTGTCGATAGTGTGCCGATAGTCGACGGCTCTGGCATTGTGAATTGGATTGCCAGTAACTACTAGCCAGACGAACTGGCGATGCAACCTCTATTGAGGGGAAACATGAGCAAATCATAGTCAAAGTCGGCTCAATAGGTAAAATCATAAGGGCTGAATCTACGTGCCAAATCTATGTATCGCATATGCTCGCTAGTTCCCTGGAATGATCTTTAAAAACTCATTCTCTTCTTAGATTTAAGAGATCTCTTGTCGGGATTTTGATGCAGTTTTCTCCAATTGAGTCTTTCGAATGCCTTGACTTCCTTGACTTCCTGATACGACATGACAGCGACCTTTTCTTTCTTGGCCTTCATAGTCACCGTTTTCATTTTTACCTTGCGTTCAATGATATAACTATTTACTAACTTGAGTGTTTTATAACACAACACCTTTGTTTTTACTTTCTTCCAGCTTCTAGCTTCTAAAATTTAGTAGGTAAGTAAATTAATAAATCAAGGTCCATGTAATTTATTCTTATCTCGCCACCTAATTAAAACACGCGCTTTCGCCACAGCTTGTAATCATTATACTTTTTTCGCGAACATCTTCGACTTCATTGCCTTTTTTGCCGAGCCCACAGAATTAACATATTAAATCTGCGCTCCATCAATCAAGAGCAGACTTCTTTCTAAGGGCTTCGTAAGCCCTCACTTTCATCTGGACTTTGAATCGACAATGGTAATTATACAGCTATATTTTGTTATGATGAGCGGAATAAGGGACACTGATTGTAAATGTCTTTTTATGAAGTTACTAGCGACTGCCCGCGGCTTCGCTCGCCCCGTTCCCGTAGTTTTTTGGGATAAAAAGTCTCTATACCCGTCTCTTAGTTTTAAGCTACGTCCCCACCAATTTTCAGCCAAATAGGTTCAGCCGTTCTTGAGTTTTAAATAGTGTAACTAACACATTTCATTATTTTATAAGATGTGTAATAAAGTATAGATGGTCTACCTCATTAAAGCCAAAGGAACCGGTCTAGTAACTTAAAAACTGTATAAGTTAATTAAGACACCGATTGTGTCGATAGTGTAAAATACGTTTCATTGAGAAACCTCTCCCCCCCCTCCTATTATAAATTGACGAGGACCAATTGTTATTTGTTTTTTCCAAGTGATGCGTAAGCGGCTCGTTGGTCTAGGGGTATGATTCTCGCTTTGGGTGCGAGAGGTCCCGGGTTCAAATCCCGGACGAGCCCAGGTTTTTATGCTTAATTCCTCTCATTTTCTGATATAGTTTTCTTTATCCCATAATGAGTACAATTTTTTATTTTCTTTTAGAATTGACTGACTAAAAATTATTTTCTTGCTCTACAAGTTTTTATTTTTAATATATCTAGCTGATGGAACAAACATTGGCCCACCTGATGCTAAGACCATCGCATATAAAAAAGCATTACCTCGTAGGTCACGCACGTCAAGACCGTGTCATTAGATGCACTGACCTGCGTCCGTCAACTTGCGGCATACAGATGTTCAGTCAGCCTCACGTGCCAGTAATTTCAACGGCACCCACACCCTTCAATCTGAAACACAGCAATGCTGCTTCATGACAGAAATAGGCATGGTGGTAGTACTTCCCTGGACAAGCTCTTCACAAAGAGCTCTACTACAATCTAGTTATCTAAAAAGAAAGGAAGAAAGAACATTTGACAACATTATTGCATAGGTCTAGACGTTCACCATAGATAATGCCAAACAGGCCCCGACTCAGCTTTTTGCTGCCTGACAAGGCATTATCTACCATACCAAGCAGCGCTGGCTCTGTTATTCTAGAGATTGAGTGAGCTTGAAATTTTCTTGAGGTACGATTCAAGATACGGATGTTATTATAGCAGAACCATTGCCATTCGTAGAGCTGGCTTTTCTGGAAATACAAGTAGATGTCGTTTGAAGTCACTTGAAAATTTCCCGTTCGAAATGGCGTCCGCTCATTTATGTAGTTTTAATTCCGCCATTTCTTAGCTCGGAGCTGGGATCTTATTTCATTAGCCAGCCGCGAGGCAGCAGCGCCAGCCATTTAGCTAGCAAGCTACACAGCAGAAGGTTCGGCTGTAGTCACGAGCAAAGCGGCGAACTTTTTTTGTAATATTTCCAAAAAAAAAACTTCATTCATGTTGTGTTTAATGTTGTTACCATGTTCAAACTTGTTGGGAAAATACAGAATTTTTATTTAATAATAGAGCAAGTAAGTTATTGGGGACACGTTTGCCCAACAATGGGATGATTCGGAGTTATAGTAGCAACTAATTATTAAAAATTCTTGCACCCTTAATTTTCAGTTAACTGAAATCATGAGGATCTGAAATGCTGCTTTTGATACATTTCTTAGATCTTATTAGATTTAGAGAGAGAGAGAAAGATTTAGAGTTTTTAGATCATGACCCAGAAAAAATCTCTTGTTTTTTTAATGTGATGTCTTGAAAATGGGAAGTCCCATTTGAAATAGCGTCTGCTCATTTATTCAGTTTTGTTTCACTGTTATTATTAAATATTTTAATTAAATAAATATTTAATTTCAATCTTCCTTTTGCGTTAGAACGAGAGGGCGATAAAAAAGTGTGAATATAAGGTTTTATTCTATATGTAACAAACCCTCTCCCTTATACTTAGTTCTTCTGGAAATACGAATGGAGCCGTACAGCTCGCTAGCTCATGGAAGATACTTGATCTCTTTATGTGCGCTGTTCTATTTTGCAAAGCGAAATTAAACCTTATTGTAAAGACAGAAGTGGGTATAATTAATTAGATGACATTTTTTTTAATATAAATTAGGTAAGTTTTTGCTCTTCAATTAATACATAACTGTCAAACATTAATTAAACTTCTTCTTCTTCTTATCGTGTCACTGATTCTTTCGAACCAAGTGTGGTGAAAGGATTTTAAGTACGCCTCAAAGAGGCTCCTTTCGTGCACTTGACACATATTTTCGAACTTTTTAGGTTCTACGATATGCCGGTTTCCTCACGATGTTTTCCTTCACCGTTTGAGAGCACTGGCACAGTGTACATAATTTTTTGGGAAGAAAAACTCATTGGTACACGACTGGATTTGAACCAACGACCTTAGGATCGGAAGGCGGGGCCGCTACCACTAGGCCACCAGTGCTCTAGTTAAACTGTGTCCGAGAGATATGTTTTAAAATTAGTTTCTTGTTGTTTGGCATAAAATAAACATAAATGACTTTTAATTGATTTAATTTGATTGTCTGTAGGATATTACATTTTCTTGTTTTTTTGCGAATTGATTGTGAATTTAATAATGTATTTCTTTGTCCATTAAGCCACAAAAATGATAGGGCTTATGAAACCATTGTGACTATTCTCTGTGCTCTGATTGATGCCTCTTTTAATTACAATTTTTACTGTCAACAATTCATAAATCTTCCGACTTCTCGTGGAATTGGAATTCATAATGAATTTCTTATTCTGTAATGCTTTGTTGATTTACATATTTTGTTACGCAAATAAACTGAATCTAGTAAAATTTTTTTTTACTTCCATGCGCGTAAATTGTTTCGTCCTGCCGGGCTTAATTTTACAGGAGCGCTGACATGTTTTATATTCGTCAATTACTAAAGTTCGTGGTGCTCAAATTTTGGTGCTTTAAATAAAAAAAACAAACCTAAATTAATGACTTATCTTGCAAAGAACAAGTAAGAATGGTCCTGAATTCACGATTGTAAATAGAACATTCCGTTTGTTTACTTATGACCGAGTAATTCGTCGAATCCGTATAATTACCGGCATTAAGATGATTCTCGTTCCCCCGAAAACAGACACAGCTTAGCGAAAGTAGCTGATGCAATCCGGTGTTCCTCACCTAATTTTATTGCGTCTAAACTCTTTTTAGTTTCTTTTTTATGTATTTATAAAGTGTCTCAAGTATCAATGATTAAATTTCATAGTCAAGGTGTAAGTTATCGTATTCAACTAGAACTTCATGTGGTCCAGTAGACTATAAACCTCTATTTTTCAGAAAAAACTTACCAGACAAGTTGGAGACAATACTTACATCGAGTTAATGTTGAGCTTTCAAGTGAATGGTATAGTGCTCATCATTTGGTATGTTCTTTTAATCGCCTGTCATACATCCAAATACACCAGTGTTGGTAGAGACGTCTTATCGTCTACCCGGTAATAGGAACCAAGCAGTACGTTTCTTGGCTGTTCTATAAGACGTGATCGTGTAAAACCGGCGCCCAGATCTGTCTCATCATGTAGTTTTTTTTAACATTTCGAAGTGAACCTTGTGATTTATTGAATAAGTAACTTTTGGGATGGACTTCTTATATTATCCCTTAGTAAGTTTTTGCTAGTGACCGTCAACCAATAATTTGTATTTCCAAGAGTGATCTAGCGGGGCACTTGTCACTGGAACAAAGCAAAGTGCCCTAAGTAATGTTAAAACATTCAAATGTCCGCGGACTGAATGTTTTAAAGTTGTGGTTATAAATTTACAGACTGCCTCGGAGATTACAATTGGAAAGTAAATAGATTGTAACGGCTCTAAAAAGCTCCAAAAAGCCGAAACAGAGGCTCATTCAGGATTTGAATCCGGCCTTCAGAATTGACTTTAGACGCTTACCTACTTCAAATAACTCGGTGAATTCACAATAGATCTTGAAAGAAAGAACGAAATTAGATTTATTTTTTGAAAGGTTGGTAGTCTGTTTACAAAATAGAATTTGAAAACAGACCCAAGCTAAACAAGCACATAGCATACAAATAAACACGTACACATAACACATCTTATTCTGATCCTGCCCTTATCCCACTTTACGTGGGGGTCGGCAAAACATGTTCTCTTCCATTCCCCTCCACAACACACCAAACCAAATAATATTACAAAACCAAACAATTTTTACTTGACCAATTTATTATATCTTCTGGCATATTATATAATCATTCGACTTTTTGAGAGGAATGCCGATTTAATTAAATTTTAAAATCGATCTCGCTTGATTATTTCTTAACAAAATTTAGAACAGCCACCTTCACGGTCTAGTTACCAGTGAGTGTTAGCAGTGAGTACCAGTTCTACTTATAATAATTTTATTGGAAGCCATACAAACGGTTTCTAAAAAGGTATTATTGTATAATGCACGGTTGTATACGAATATCCGGGAGCATACGTCATACATTTCTTGAAATGGAAGAGATGATTTTAATAGCATGAAGTATCAAATTTAAAATTACATTACAAAAAACCGGGCTCGCCCGGGATTTGAACCCGGGACCTCTCGCACCCAAAGCGAGAATCATACCCCTAGACCAACGAGCCGCTTGAAAAGGCTTTCTTTTTATGAATCTCATTGTGCGTAGTTTACTGTTTTTACGAGTATAATGACGTCATTTTATAGCTGGTTGTAGAATCTATTGCATGCAGTATTTTACCTACAGACCAATAAGTATGTTGCTATCTCTATTTGTTATCATGAAAGTGACAGTGACAAAAAACTTTTTGCGAGCCGCTAAAAAGTGTCCGGCATTATGAATGAGGGGGTATGAGTTTTAGATTTTAATGGTGTTTTTACAGGTTTCAGTAAGCATTGTCCGGTAAGAATCGTCAGACGATCGCAAGCATTCAGTCTATCGAAAAAAAAACGTTTGATTAGGCGGCTCGTTGGTCTCTATGGGCATGATTCTCGCTTTAGGTGCGCGAGGTCCCAAATACAAATCCCAGTCGAGATTTTTTTTAAAATATAAAGAGTTTACCAAATAATTTAAAAATCACCACATCACATCAACATTTTGATTAAAATAGCATTCCAATGTGTGTAGTTTAAACAGTCTCTATGTCCGCATCTCTGTAGGTCTTTAATTAATCTTTTTGGACTAAAAAAGTACGTAAGTTACTTATCTACTGAAGTTATTGAGCGCCTGCAATCAACCATGCAAATGGAACATTGCGATTTGCTCATTATGCAGCATTTTATAACGGCTGCTAAAATGTCTATGTCAACTTAACTCATTTATGTTGGTCCTATCAGTATTTCCGGGACCCTCTAGCGCAATTTTTAGATGGAGTAGGCTTGCCCAGCACCTATACATACCGACAGCAAAGTCGGCCTAATCTATAGGAAAGACATGGTCAATACATCCGGAGCTGACTAAGCCGCGGGTTTCCTCAAGATGTTTCCCTTCACCGTTTGAACACCACATGCCTAAATGAATAAGACGAATGACTAGTATTTCTATACTAGTTTCTTTACCGCCATTTTAGCGCTCACCATATTTGCGATTGATAGAAGCAGCAAGCGGTTCAATTCTGAGGAAAAAATGTCTCGGCTAATGATTTGCTAACGACTATTTTTATATTTAAGGCATCTTGAACGCAGATTATTTCCTTTGAGGGTCGTTTGTGACTCGGTTTTTATGAGTTCTCATTTAGTTAAGGCTGTACAAATATTGAAACGAAACAGTTCGATCAGAGATGGTTAATATGTTTAATGCGATTTTTATTAGGTACTGTTGTAATTTGAGTATGATTGCCAACGTGATTTGCTATTTTTCAAGTGGTATATTCTTCCTCTTTCTTTAAGGGCAAGTCCAGTGAATTACTAGGATTATTTTGGATCATTTTAGTCTAAGCCAGTTCCACGCGAAAAACAGACGGTGAACAAACAAAAATGTATGATTTGAAATCAAGGTGTATCAAGTATTTTCAATTTTAGATAGAACCCAATTTTATTTTGTTTTAGCTCCGTTCCGCGAAGCAATCCCATCGTACGTACACGTAGAGCTATTTACTACATCTGCACCTGTATTGAGAAAGAACCTATTAGATTCATTCGCGTTCAAATACACATTGGGATTTTACCGCTTACGACACGATTTCTATCCCACAAAGTAAGGAGATAGGTATCATAAAGAATAAATACTTTTTCAAGTTTGGTTTTCACTGTACGTTATAATAAAACCTTTTTGAAAAACGTCTTGGCTGTTTCAAATTAAACATTTTCCATAATCACTGCTGTTTGAATTTAGAATGCATTTCGTCAATGATCTTCTGGAAATATATGCCGGTCTACTCTTGAGCGCGATTCCGATCCCAATCATAAGTTTTGACGGAATTTTGACAGAAATCCTATGGGTTTTCTGCCAAAATTCTGTCAAAACTTAAAATTGGGATCGGAATCGCGTTCAAGAGTAGACCGGCTGAGCATTTAAATTCGAAGTGAGAAAATTTGATCGAAATTATCGTGGACAAAATGAAACTGGAATATCTCGAGACTACTTTGTATTTCTTATCGAATGAAGATTCGAGCGGTGAATGAAGATTCGAGCGGTGTTTAACATTTGAATAAAATATTAAAGCCAGTGAGTGAATTATTTAAAGATTTTAATTAAAATCGTTTCGTCTAAGCATCATTTTTCCTCGCGTCTTTTACCCATCTCTCTCGGAGTAAGTAAAGCACGATGTTCTTACTGCCGTATCGGTTCATATTACTCGTATTTCGAAATTATTTCGCATCTGTGGCCCGTTTCGCTTTGAAATAATAAAGTTCTGTTTAAGCGCAATTTGTATGTGAGATACTTACGATTTGGAAACGTGTTAGAAGAAACGTATTGCTTGTAAAATTTTCAAATGTATTTACATTTTATTATGATACTTTTCTAATGTTTTGTAAACATGATAAGAAGTTTTTAAACAAAATAATTATTTTTGTTAAGTTTTATTGCTTACCTAACTGAACTGTGCTAAGGTCATTTGCATTCGTATTTTTAAACACCGAAGATGTTGGATTAAATATAAAATTAGTGCAAAATTTGGGCTCGTCCGGGATTTGAACCCGGGACCTCTCGCACCCAAAGCGAGAATCATACCCCTAGACCAACGAGCCGCTTAATGAAGCCTTCTATTAAGCAAACATGGTTTGTGTTACTTTATAATGGTATTATGACTACGTTTTCTTGCTTCGTGGTGACGGCGTAAACTATTTTGTAAGAAGGTTTATGCCAAGGCAAGGTTTAATTCTACTGATAGGTATAATGAGGTTCGTTTAAATTGATTAAATATAGAGCTGCACCATTTAAAAATTAAGAGTCTCACATTATTGTTGTGACTGTAACATACCAATAACATAAAATACGGATTTATTTAGCTACCTTGATTTTAGTAATAAGTATCTAATCTATAAAATTCTCAAACCGAATGGATATAAATACAAAGATTTAAAAAAATGCGATAGAAAATTAAATCAAAGTGCTTCTTTTCAGTTCCCAGAACACTTGATTCCCAATTAAATGTAACAGGTTCACACAATTTCGATATTTTCGCGTATTCCATAGTATTTGTTTAAAGGCATCGGCGACCCAACAATAACACGGTAGACGAATAGCAAGTCACTCGCGTAGAACTATGAACGGATAGAATAGAAATATCAGGCGCTTTGTTTCGTGTGACATAGGTAACGTCTGTTCCTGGCTGATGCTAAAATATAGAAAGTAAGGAAGAAAAAAAAAATATCCATAGGGATTAAGAAAAAAGACTGTATCTTTCTTTTGGAAATATTCAAATCAAGTATGTAGTTCTAAATTAATATTTAGCACACATCAATTATTTTCGATTAATTGCTATTAGATAATCGAACGAAAAAAATTATGTGTGCTGTTGTAGGTATATGTACGTATAGTGACTGTTCAGTCAAACAAACATTTAGTTAGTAAAAAGCAGCATGTACTATAGCTGGAATTTAAATGTTTTTGATAAATCCTCAAATTGAGGTAGGTAGGTACAATACCAAATTTAATTTATAACCTGCTATTATAACGCGCAGGAAAGATGATAAGACGACAAATTATAGGTGCTAACGAAATGGCAGGGAAATAATGAACGAATCAAGCACAGGGAAGGAAAGAATGGAAACGTTTGGAGCAAAAAAATATGTCAATTAAAGAATAATAAAGGTTTTTTTATTTATTACAGTGCACAAACATAAGTTAATTACTTTATCAACTGTCTATTAAAATACCGAATGTTTTGTCATGTCTAAATATTCCGACCCCATCATCATACCTGTATAAAGGCAGGTATCCATGCGGGGTAAATTTCCCGGAATCCAGCGATGATCCTGCGCATTCAATCTCACTGCAGCATCCTCCGTTACTATCCACTAACCTGAACTCTACCTTATACATGGATGCATAAGGTTCTAAATCACTTGCTAAAAATGGGTTAGATAAGTTGTTTGGTAATAAAGCTACGTCATAGTTGCCTCTATAAGATTGATCGAGTGGGGTAAAGATACCAGATAATCTGGGATCGGATAAAAAATCGGTGACTTGTCAAATTCGTCGCATTCTCTAGGTCGGGCGATGGACCGATCCTTGGTTGGTCTCGGTTGTTAGTTTCAAGCTATTTGGACGTCAAGATAATCCTAAGTGAACATTTTTCAACTACATGTATTCTGTAGTATATCTTGCTGTTACACCGAGAAGAAATAATTTGTGTGGTGATCATAGATGTTTGTTCTCTGTCTGGGTGTGATATTTTATCTTAGATTACAATATAACACCCAGACAGAGAACAAACATCTGTGTTCACCACACAAATATTTATTCTCTGTGGGGATCGAACCCACGACCTAAAGCGCTGAAAGCTGGTGCGTTCCTCTCTTACGGCATCCATGCAAGGTGTTATAGGGATTCTATTCCTTTAGCTGGGTCTGCCAGACGCATCGCCCGACCTAAGTCAGTGGAGCATGAGACTCTTTGCCATCATCAAAACTGTCAGACAGAAAGCCTTCACCACAATGGTTCTTTCATCATCGACTGTAATAAAAATGAAAATGATGAGTATGCATAGTCATAGACAAGAGTCCAACGCCAGGTAGGTAGAAAGTCGAAGTCCTGTGACATTTCATTAATTATAATCCCAAAATCTGTTTACTTTTTCAACATAGTCTGATCTTCGATTCGCAGCGGGTTCCAATATCCTACTGGTCCTATTTTGAACACTAATCTTAGTAGCATAACGCTTAAATTCGTTCCTAAAACTTTTAACCTGATTAATACACCTTTGTAGTCGTGATTGAAATCCTTCGCTTGATATTTTTTGTGTGACATAAGGATTATTGATGATTATGCGATTACTTAGCGATATCTTCGTAAAATAAAATAAAAATACTCTGGAATTAAAATTACTTGCAGTGGAGGTGGGGTAAAAGCCTGAAAAGTTAGAGAGTAAATTTTGAACCTATCATGGTTTTTAACACTATTTTTATGAAACAACGGGATATTTACCATGATTAAATTTTGTTTGAGTTTACTTCCGATATTTCGGCACAACTGTGTGTAAATTTCATAAAATAGTATAATTTTTTCAAATATGTTTAGAGACCTAAGTAGATTTTAGATTTTTTGACGTTTGTGGAGTTTGCCACACCTCACCTCACCTCCACAAAAGTCAAAAAATCTAAAACCTACAATGGAACAAGGAATCTAAAATAATACAAGGAAGAGTAATACAAGGAAAGAAAATTATTTTTTCCTATTTTTTTTCCAGACGTGGTGACTTCATTCCAATGCAGTCTTCTTTACTTTCTCAGTATGACATGACAGCAACCTTCTCATAACTGGCAAACAGAACTCATCAAGTTATCCCTCTAGGGCCTTATTAATAATCCTGGCGTGGCGTTGGACTAGTTAATCCGTGTTTTGTCTCTTGCATTGACACGCAATTGTCAACTCGAGCAAATGTGACAAAACACGGATTAACTAGTCCAACGCTACGCCAGGATTATTAATAAGGGCCCTAGGGTCTTATTAATAATCCTGGCGTAGCGTTAGACTAGTTAATCCGTGTTTTGTCTCTTGCATTGACATGCAATTGTCAACAGGAGCAAATGTGTCAAAACACGGATTAACTAGTCTAACGCTACGCCAGGATTATTAATAAGACCCCTAGGGCCTTATTAATAATCCTGGCGTAGCGTTGGACTAGTTAATCCGTGTTTTGTCTCTTGCATTGACATGCAATTGTCAACTCGAACAAATGTGACAAAACATGATTTAACTACTTCAGCGTTGCGCCAGGATTATTAATAACACCCCTAGAGTGTAGAGTCTAGACTAGACCCTCACCACAACACACAACAGCAACCATCGAAGACTTTCAAGGTAAGGGGGGACTTTTAATTCTGAGGCAAAAATTGCAATACACGCAGGCTATGAGTCTAATATGAGTCTATTCTACGATTTATACAACTTTAAAGGATTTTTTTTACTCATTCACTGTTTTCGAGAAGCTGTCTAATGCATAAGGCAGAATTATCTGTAGAGTGAACTAATGCCTTATGCTGCCTTCCTACGGTGTGTGGTTCTGCAGATCATCACGCACAGCGCACGACGACGCCCGACAACGCACACAGAAAGGGCTCCTGTGCTACCGCGCACCTCGGTGCACGAGACCGTTCCCATGGTGTGTCGTGCGAGCTGATCCACCTCCGTGCGCGATATCACACACCGGTGGGAAGGGGCTATTACGCACATCTAGATGGCCTGCGATGGCGATCAGTGTATCGCTGTCTAAGTTCGCAGCAGTGTGTGAATATACTGAAATTGATCGACATTGCCATCGTTGATCGCCTAGATGTGCGCAAAGCTTACTTGTTCAATAACAGTACCATATTCTCAGTCTACTCGTAGTCAGCTACATATCGCTCCTATTATGAAAGTTGTGGTAAGTTTTTGGTTCTCATCGCATTCTTCCAAGCAATGCTTATTGAAACAGACGTACTTCGGTTTACCTTCCAATTACTGTGCATAGTCTAATTTATATTCGTTGTTTTAAAAGTAACAACATGTGTATATTGCTTCAAGAAAAACGTTAAAAAACTCCTCCAGGGTAGGCAACGCAACGACAGCACCCTTGGTGTCACACCAAGTGACGGTGACTGCGTACCATCAGGTGGGCCGTAAGCTTGTTTGTCTATCTTTTACATATGTAAGTGTACTCTATACTACATGACCTTGGCTTTTCCTCATCGTTTTTCATTACCCTTCGTGAGGTGATTTCTTTCAAATTTCCTAAAATCTATTAGTCATATTCGTAACCACAAAACTTCGTGCCTCTATCAAAATGTAGATCACAATCGAAGTGTATACTATACCACGCTATTGTTCTTGGGATCCTTATTAGGGATGCCTACTGCGCACAGCTTCCTTGTTAGTTCATAGAATACATTATACTTAGCTAACCTAGACTTCTTGGCCACGTAGATTAATGTACAGTCGCGGTTTAAAAATGTTCGTCACCTTAGAGTCGGTTTTCGCTTGCACCAGTGCCTTGATCATGAACACATTTTGACATAATTTGTGACGTTAACATAACGGTGTATTCTGTCTATTCCGTTTCAAAAGGCAGTATGTGATCGTGATGCTTTGAACAAATCAAGTTGAAAATTGACGAACATTTTCATTCCGCCACTATACCAAATTTGTCGTTAGCCTTTATTTTACAGAATATCATTATTAAAATACATTAAATTACACAAAGAACTTACAATTGAACAAATATGTATTTACAAAATGTACAAAATACACAAGAAACAGTTGAGCTATCTGCAGACCGTTACAAACGATCTAGAGATAGCTCAACTGATCCAAATTAGTACCAGACGGAAGCGTCCCAAAGACGCTGGCGGCATTGTCACGCTGAATAGCAATGCTAATGCGCTGCGCCAGATACCCACCAGCTGTCGCTTCGGTCAGTCGCCTATAGACAAAATTTTCATCATTTTTCTATCATTTCTACTTACTTATTGCAATTATTACTTATTACATACAATCTTAAGGCATGTTTGTTAGTTGTAAATAAATAAAGATTTCATTCAGTCTGTCTATGACTTTGGGATTGAAGGTAAAGCGATCTCAGATTTTTTGAAACATTGAAGAGAGAACTGGAAAGTCGATATTTCTCAACAGCTTGAGGTCACAACAGCGGCTTAGAGTGTGTGAGTAGAAGATGATATCTTAGATACACGCAAACCTAGACCAGCATCCGAAACTTTGTATGAAACGGAGGGAATCCGCAACTCGACAGAGTTGCTCGTAGGCATAGGTGAGGAGATAGATATCGTGACTTGATGACGTCACCGAGTTACCGGTGAGCGCCGGATGAGCGTGCTGCGTCTCGGATAGATAACGGAACAATGAAGCTCGCAGCTGGCGAGAGCCGCGCATCGACCGGTAGGCGTGGCTAAACCCCGCCCCGCGCCAGACAGAGACCGTCTAATCTCGGATAAAACCAGCTGGATCAACCTAAACCGTACACCCGCATTGGAGGAGGAATGGAATGTCGACGCCTAGCCTTGTCATTGGTATCTCGGATATAGGTGGATTAGGATATGTACACGGATTTCGTAAATATTTCAGCGTTTCAGGTTATGTAACGGGGTGGTTGGACGGCACACTTCGGCTACGCTGCCTCGCGACTTAGCCGACTGACCTAATTTCCGCTGTGGGTAGGTGCGCGTACAATTGGTTGTAATTCAAAGATTTTGTGGCTGTTCTTTTTCAAGACGGTATTCACTCTATTATTTATAGTGACTTGAACCGTTGGATCTCTGGATCTCATAAGTTTCGTCGTACATTAACTATTTTTGAACGTAAGAGTGAAAGAAAATTTTAGTTTTTTTAAATTATAAATGTGTTTAGTGGTGTCTTTGTCTCCTTGACTTGAAGTTTTTTTTTTTATTGTTAGGTACCTTAAAATAATTCTCAAGACATTCAAACATAATATGACTCTTGGGTGTTATCTTCTTCTTCTAGGACTATTGGAAGTGGATGGAATCTTAACATTTTAGAGCTTACAAACTTTACTTTTTGAATATTCGTAGCAACTTATATAGGGTTATCTATATTCTCGGTAGAAAATAATCCAAATCGTTTGAACACCTCACACCACGTTTGAAACTGGGTCATTTCCCCTCAAGGTACCCAGCGTCTCATTTAAACTGAAAACTGTTTTCAACAAACTCTGTTAGTTACAGGATTAAATTCCTTAACAGGCCATTCAAATCCAATCTTTAGAGTCAACATTATATCAAAAAGGACTCGGCTCTTTAATTTTGAGGCGAAATTAGTTTATTGCTTGTTTTGTAAGTGTTTGGTGAAATCAGTTCGGATAGTGTTAAAATCAAAAGTGTCAATTGGGACACTGTATCTCAACATATTTTGTCCGAATCGACAGCAAGTCTAAAATTTCACTGCAACCATAAACAGAAGTCGCCTGTAAAATATTATCTAAGAAAAAAGATTGCCATTGATATTTCTTTAAAACTTTTGTTGGTTGCTTGAACCAAAAATTGACTTCGCAGTATTTTACTTTAGACCTATAAAAATACGGTGCGTGTACGGGTAGGAAGCTAGTTTTTTTTTTAATGTAACTAGCTGGTGGAACAAGCATATGGCCCACCTGATGTTAGGTTGTAACCATCGCCTATAACAAAGCAATGCCTCGTAGGTCACGCACATCAGGAACGTGCCCTACGATGCACTGTCCTGCATCCATCAACTGGAGGCATACAGATATTCAGCATCACGTGCCAGTAATTACACCGGCACCCACACCCTTCAAACCGAAACACAGCAATGCAGCTAAATAGAAACGTGACATGCTCAGATGACTAGCCACTCGTCAATCCAAATATACCAGTCTTTTAAAACTGTAAAGAGGTAGCTAAGTAGATAAGAAACCAGTCTGGCAGAGGCTGTTGCCATTTGAACAAGTACCTACTGTATACGCTACTTATTAGAACCTCTTGTTTCGTAAGATGATATTTTTAAGGGAATACCGAAGATTCTTATTCCACATTCTCATACAAAGCGCTTTGACTCCACTTTTAATATAAAATGTATCTAAGTGTTATATCAGCTATTTGGTTCCCATAGTACAAGCTCTGCTTAATTTGGGGCTAGATAGTGTTGTGTGGATTGTCCACAATATTTAATTTATTTATAAAACAGATGCACTTGAAATCAGTCAAACGGTGAAGGAAAACGTTGTGAGAAAACCCGTGGCTTATTCAGGTCCAACGTATTGATCATGTCTCTCCTGTGGATTAGGATGACTATAAGATGTGATGATGATATAGGTGCTGGGCAAGCCATCCATCTGAAATCCTGTCCCAGGCACTAACGCATCCTGTAGGGGCATGAGTAAACACCAGTTGCCACTAACGCTATTATCTACAATAGATTCCTGTTTATTTTACTTTTATAAATCAGTGTTGGAGAAAGTGGTAGGACAAAGATTGCTGTGAGATTAAGTAAAGATTGTGTAATGGTATTTTTCTTTTGCATCTGATCTCCAGTTTAAATAGTATTTTTAGTTTTGTTACAAATTTCAATCAGTTCAATAATCTCTAAATCTTTCATGCTTTGCATCTCGAGTGATAAGAAATCTTAATAAATGTCTCTGCCTATAGATAACAACATTATGGGCTCTTCTTCTCTCCTTAAATTTAAGAGGTCTTGTCGGGGTTTTGATGTAGTTTTCTCCAATTAAGTCTTTCGAATGCGGCCTCCTTGACTTCCTTATACGACATGACAGCGACCTTTTCTTGTATTTGGCTGACGCAGTGCTCACGTAACTTTTTCTTGGCCTTCTACTTCCCCGTTTTCCTTCAACCTTTCCTTCAATGATGTCCTTAAATCGCTTTCATGTCGTAGAAGATGTCCCACTATTGTACTTTCTTCCGTTTTATATCGTCTCAAGTACAACTCTCATACTTTTTAAAATATAATTTACAAACTCCTTTACAATATTTGTTATGTCCGTATAATTTTTTTTTTTTTTTTTTTTTTTTTTTTTAATAAAGATAGCTAAGCATTTGGCTGCCATCACACCTGATGGAAAGTGAGGATGCAGCCTAAGATGGAGCATGCTTAGCCATAATCCACCTGTTCACTCTTGTCTTAAAAGTTCCCAAATTGTAGCGTTCCGGAAATACTGACGGCGGAAGAGAGTTCCACTCCTTGGCAGTTCGTACTTAACTGGTAGTTGTAGTGGCTGGTGATGGTAGTTAACTGGTCTGTTCTCCCACAAGTCATATTTGACAATACTGTACTGGAAATCAGTGAGGTGGTGAAGGATCTAGGCGTCTTGGTTGATAGAAATTTATCGTGGGGACCACAAATAGCAGCAGTAAGCCGAAAGACTTTTGCTGCAGCTGCCTCTCTCAGACGGTTACGCAACTTCCTTCCAACTTCCACCAAAATTGCGCTAGCACAGTCTCTGTTGCATCCTATTTTAGATTACGCCGATATTAGCTACCTGGACTTAACTGTGGACCAACTCAATAAACTTGAGCGTCTTCAGAATCTATCTATAAGATTCATTTTCGGCTTGCGCAAATATGATCATGTTTCTGAGTACCGTAACAGACTCAAGTGGCTACCTATCCGTCTTCGCCGGAATGTACATATCCTCTTGCTCCTTTATAACATTCTTTTCCTTCCTTCTACTCCAGTCTATCTCAAAGAACGCTTTGAGTTTCTTCACCTCTCACATTCCTTATCCCTACGCTCCTCTAACACCCGTCAGCTAAAAACTCCTGTCCACTCTTCACAATTCTACGGACACTCCTTCACACTTCAAGCTACAAAGCTATGGAATGCACTCCCAGTTTCTATCCGTCATGCCAAATCCCTTCCTATCTTTAAAAGCATGGTTCACCAACACTACTTGTTATCACTCCCCTCATCATCGTCGTAGTCTCCCTAATATCACGTTTGTTTTTTGATTTCCTTTAAATTTGTTACTAGTTTCATTATATTATTATATCACAATTACTTATTTATTTGAGTATATATGTATTATTATTAATATCATATTTATTAGTTTATGACTATTTATTTTATTTTATTATGTATGCCCCGTCCCTACTCGTACCATTATGTTTCTTTCCATCCAAAGGTTGTCTGGAAGAAATCGCTATTAGCGATAAGACCGCCCATTGTACCTCTAGTTTTTAAGTTTTCTTTTATGCCATGTTTCTGTAAATTTTTTGGTGTACAATAAAGTTATATTCTATTCTATTCTATATTATGCATACTGAGAATACAATATAACACTCAGACAGAGAACAAACATCTGCGTTCACCGCACAAATATTCGTTCACGGTGGAGATCGAACCCACGGCCTACGGTGCAGAATTATAGTGCATAAATTAAGTTTAGTTTAGAATAATATAATAAAAGATATTTATTAAACCTAGGTACAAAGTGTTAGTAAATAAAATCTAGGTTAGTCCCACTAGGTCAGCTTAAAGGCATATAAACATTTGTATACAAAAATAAAACATTAGAAAATAAAAAATAAACTATGCAATCCAAATAAAAATAAAACTAAAACTCATCATAAAAATATAAAAAATGTCAAAACGTACACCAATTTCTTATGATTAAAATTTCAATAATTATTGCATGCAAACTTATCTAAATAATAATGTATATAGAATTAACATTACCAACCTACTCTGGGGACTTAACATTACCAACCTACTTTCGAGGGGACTGGAAAAGCTTGGGGGAGACCTTTGCTCAGCAGTGGGACAGTATAGGTTAATAAAAAAAAAAAAAAAAAAAAAAAAAAAAAACCTACTCATCTCGCCGCTAAGTCCTTCAAGAGCTCGTTACCCAGATTTGACAAGGAATCAATTGTCTATGAAACAAAGTATCGGTACAACAAAGCACCCTGAACGCTATACCTACGATGCCCCGTTTTCTCCATGAATTGTTTCATCCTCGCTATGATAGATTTGTTCGGTGCCTTTTGTTCTAACTGTAACGGTTTATTTATGTCTATAGTCTTTGAGATACCCGGCAATATTGTTTGTTTTAGTGTTTAGCTTGGGTGGGATAAGAAACTCTATTTATCATCAGGGTACTATAATTGGCTTAGCCGTATTTGCTAAGATAATCTTAGATCAAAATTACCGAACACATCTTATTTATATTCTCTGTGTCATTTTTTTATTACACCGGTCAACTAACTGACTTGACTAGCCTCTCAGCTAAGTAGTAGTTAGCCCTGCCGTCTGTGCCGTAAACCGTGGGTTCAATCTTCACCGAGAATAAATATTTGTGTGGTGAGCACAGATGTTTGTTCTCTGTCTGGATGGTATATTGCATTCTAAGTATGTATATTCACAGAAAAAATAATGTAGGTATGGTCCCCATAGAAAAAGCTCTGCTTAATTTAGGATTAGATAGAGAGACATAGTGTTGGTCTACAATATTTACAAAAAAACTAAACCCATGTTACACTAGCCGTGCTCGAAGGTGTGTTAACCTTTATGTACGAAAAATACCGTCGTCTAAGTTGAAATTATTCACGAGAACGTTAATGTAATTATGAAAAAAACTCATTGCTTGCTAACACCGCCTATATTTTACTTAGCAATGTAAAAAGCCGGTAAATCTCGTTTGAAAAGCTCCAGAAATTAAGAAAAATTAGTCTTCCGGTAGGTAATAATGGTTAAACGTTCTCTGAACGGCCACGTACAAAATTACGGCAAGCCGTGACAATTTTTTCCCACATCCCGGTGAGGCGGGAAGCCAGGATGATTTATTTAATGAATAAAAATGCTTTCTAGAAGCTTTCTTTGGCTATTTTACATGGATATTACAATTAGTTACTTTGATAGCTTTTTAAATTGCTAGCAACTTAAGTTGACTGAGTAATGTAATGATCGTGGAATCGTTATGTATACATATAGGCTATAGAGCAATTTAGACAAACGGTATATTTATATTATGACATAAAATAAAAATTGATTTTTAGTGTAATAAAGCCACCAAATTTTATCATAGTTATCATTCTCACTTAGTATCAAACCAAAACTCTCATGGCTCCAATCAATTAAACCAACTCAAGCCACATAGTCTGTGTCAATATTTGTAGAGCTCTTGAAAATGAATTAGCACTTCTCCCCGGCTGAAATAAAGCGAAGCAGCGGCCGCGCTCAACGCGTCCAGCTAATCTAATCGGACACCCCTACAAATTAAGCCTCACTGAATTACAAGTGTAAATAATCCAGAACGCCCAACCAACGTGGGC
Organism: Thera britannica; assembly: GCA_939531255.2. Classification (NCBI taxonomy): domain Eukaryota; kingdom Metazoa; phylum Arthropoda; class Insecta; order Lepidoptera; family Geometridae; genus Thera; species Thera britannica. Next base: position 11,309,354 of record OW618046.2, on the reverse strand, counting down.
TGGGCTTGAGTGCAAAAAAAGAAACTCGTTAAAATAGCGGCTTAAAAAAAGAAAAGCGCTGAAACGAAGGCTCGGGTGGTATCGGTTTTTCTCAGCGCGGGCGGTGCGCTGGGCGGGGCTGAGCTAGTATCGTGCCGCCGGCCGGCACGAGCGGACGTGTCTTCTCCATGTCGGTTCGGACCTTTGTGCACATGTTGAGTGACATTTTCGGCATGTCGATGTCGTCTTCATCGTGAATAGTACAAGATGGACTTTCAGAGTGCAATGGAGACTTTCGCAGAGGCGTGGGCAGCAGCCAACACAGTGAAGTCAGAAGTAGCCAGCGATCTTTCCCAGGTTAGTGAATTGTATATCAAAATAAGTAATAAAAAGTACTACGTCTTACAAAAACACGTGATATCAGAGGCGTATAAAATTGGAAAAAAAAACAGGGTCAGTATATTAAATTTAAAAAAAGCAAATTTGTTAATAATTATATTTTATGAAAACTTAAATGCTGACAATGTCGACACATAAATAATTGCTAAGAAGTAAAAGTAAAAAGTAATAATATTATTTTTACCACATTATTATTTTTCTACAACTAGATTATTTATTAGCCGATTAAAAAAAACATCTGCAGACAATTTAAAATACAACTTAGTGATGCAATAACTTGTAGGTATGTTTTTTTTAATTTAAGAGCACGTGTGGTTCTTTTTTTCCATTTCCCGGTACTAATAATAAATGTTATTAATGAACCGTTCTGTTTTCAACCGGTTTTAGAACTCAGAATATGAAATAGAGCCTTTCTTGAAAGTATATTAAATCTAGTTTCAGTATTTAGGAATAATTGTACCTGAAATAGTAAAATGAAAGCCTGAAATTATTTTTATGCTAATGTTAATTAGTATGCTAATGTTTAGGTTCAGTTTGGTTGCGTAATTACGTATACAATTTTGAACTTAATTCCGTTAAACTTATTTCCGTTTCCTCTTTCTATCAATTTTGTATGTTAGTTCCAATTTGAGGTAAGGTATTGTATTCGTAGGTTTATAATGTTTCACGACCACTTAGTAAATGCAAACAATTTTGCTAATTAATTTAAAGATTATACTAATTTGTTTACTAATTTTGTAAATAATTTGTTTCCAGTAATAATATTATTTTTTTCTGATTGACACAAGACTTTATGGCTTTATCATTGATCAAAATAATTGGTAATAATTTTAAAACGTAGCAAGGCTGATAACATGGTGAGGTGATTTTGGGAATTAAGCAGATAGAAAAGGCTCAAATTAATTCCTTGTCTCATTGTACTTCGGCTGATGATGATGATTTTGTACGAAGACCTCATTAATTAGCATTATTTAAAGCAACAGTAATTACAAGTAAACAATGATCTGTAAACCCTATTCGTTATGACCATCAGATCATCGAATTACTTATAATTGTTGTAACGATAAAAACAACAATGTTCGGTAGAGTTTGCATAGAAATATACTTGAGTATACAATATTCTTGAGAAAACAAGACCAGCTTTTTCTTCTTCCTGCCCTTATCCCACTCTATGTGGGGTCGGCACAACATGTCTTCTTCCTCCATTTCCCTCTGTCAGCCGTCATCTTTGCATTCACTCCTCTCCCATCCATGTCATTTTTCACACAGTTCATCCATGTTTTCTTTGGTCTACCTCTGCTCACATATCCATCCACATCCATACTCATTACTCTCCTAGAAAACAAGACAAGGATCTTATAAACTATGCAACCAATAGCGTGTTCGATTTTTTTTTGCTGATGATTTTTAGTTCATTTCATCAATAACCTGCCAGGAGGATTGAAATAACAATAAAACGTGTGTGTTTATGTTTGATTTAAAGATTGTATACATATGTATCTATCTTAGGATAAATCTAATGTTATTTTTACATACTTTTTCGTTAATAAAACTAAATAAACAAATTCTTAATGATTATTTAGTGCAAATTTATTTTATGGTACTAGAGTAGAACTAAAGAAAATAATTTAAATCTGTAACAAACTGCTGAGACCTATTGAACTTTAAGTATTTATACATAGGTATTCTTTTGTAATTTTTCTTTACCTACGAATATTTTTGTCCATGATTCTTGATTAATTATTAACTTGTATTTTACCTTAAGTTTAGTATTTTTCTTATGCAAAGATAATGGATTTCTGCGGTTTATACTTACGTGAATTGAATTAGGTGTTTCATATTGTAATGTCGGTATCGCTTTAGCCTTGATTGAGGAAATCTCTGCGGTTTTTGACAAATGATGGTGCGTTTCGGGTCTTGACAGTTGCTAAATGTTTAGTTTGGTACTTACGTCATTTTTAGACGTACTTTTTACCGTTTCGGTTATTAGATTATAAGTTTAATTAACTGGTATATTACAACAAACATAACAAATATATTACAAGATATTAAAAAACATAATTTATTCAAGCAGGTAAAAATATAAAAGTATGAAGTTTAGTTGATAAAGTATGAAGGTATGAAGTACAACTACATCCTTAGAGCCGTTTCCCTTGGATATGAAGACAATGCTTGAGTCTGAGTCGAGCCTCAAGCATGGATTTTTGACACTTCAATACAGAACTGTCAAAAATACGGGCCTAAATAATTAATTTACAATCTATTTGGATCCGTAAATGTGAGTCCATACTAATACAATGTGCATGGACTAATTTATAATGTTGGAGATATTTCATAAATATAATTCGTTTTGCTAAGTTTCTATTAAAAAATACCTATCACTCGGCACGTTTTTGAACAAATCACAGCGTGTCAAATAATCGATCAGCTGGAATCCCGCGATTATGTGTGTACTGATAGCGGTGTTTAAAAATATTCACTGTGAGCTAATCCATTATGGATTATTGTTGCAGCGATAAGCGAATATTACTGGTGATTGGCGTTATCGCCCGCTTAGTACGGCGATAACGTAATGTGATTGATTTCGAAAATGTGTTTTTACTCTTTATTATTGATTTGAAAGAGTAATGTTTGACTTCAGAATAAATAAAGCAATGAATAGGTGAGTAGGTACAGTCGGCAATGGGAAAATCCTACTAATATTATAAACGAGAAAGTTTGTAAGTATGGATGGATGTTTGTTACTCTTTCGCGTAAAAATTACTGAATGGATTTTAATGAAACTTTACAATACGGTAATGAACTTTCGATGCCGACTGTACATGGTCATTAAGTTTTACAAACAAGTAAATTAGTAGGTAATATAAGCTACTACTTTTTGTTAATAGCCTTCTATTGACACTTGAACCCTTAGTTGATTGCTTTAATTAATTTTAGTATGTTCAAAAACAACTAAAGAATAATGTAAACTAGAATCATAACATCTGATAGATAAATTAAAATGACTGCATACCACAAAAGTATCTACACTACAAAGGTATGTAAGTGATCACAGATCAATTTCAAAGAGATGCACCCATCGAATTCACCGTTACTGATTCCCAAAGATGACTAAGGAGTTTCAAAACCAATATAAAAAGGGTTATAGGCACAATTACGCCTCAGATAGAAAGTGGGTAGCGCGTGCCACCGACAAAAACCACTAAGAGAATTTAGTAAAGAATAATCCGTGCAATGAGACACGTACCTACGTACGTGAAATATTCCGTGTTCAATTTAATACCGTACAATGGTTAGGCGTAAACCTAATTATTGCTCTATAGCGCGCTACATAATTTGTTATCCGCTACCATTCACTTTTTGCTTCTGTATCTTTAACAGTACCTAAGCGCGATTCGGCAGTTCTTCACGACCACGTCGAACCCTTGTTGACATTCAATTTTGTAAATTAATAATAAAACGGAATATCTGTCATGTAATTGCATGAAATGTATACACAATGAACATGCGTTCAGCAAAACGTGTTACGTGGCACGTATTTTATCGTTTTGGTTTTTATCCGCGTCTTCGGCGATCTAAGCTGGCAATGGCTAGTCGGCACGCGCCGACTGACACTCTAGTAGGTAATAGGCTCCATCTTGCGGATAAAGCAACGACACCCGTTACTTTTCTCAAATCACGTACACTATTGTAATATCCAATCGGTCAGAAATGAGATTGCGGCTAACAAGTTATTTACATTGACGTTTTAATATCGACACCGACTGAAAAAACTATTTAAAAAGGTAATTATAATGTGGTGTCCGTAATAGCCACCGTACGCGCGGCCACGCCGCCTTTGTGACGCAGCTAAGCCCCAAGATTAATTTTGCCAGCACAATGAACCAGTTTAAAGGCAATAATACACGTCTTAATAAGTACCTATTGGTTGCGATATTTGTTTGTCAATTGTAAAGTTTCGAAAGTGAGCGCACGTTCTACGGCCGAGCTCCTGGGGCCGCCGATATGATCTTTATTGCGGGTCGTTTTTTTGGGAGAAAAATGATTAATATAAGGGATCGGCGCGGACGGATAAGTAGTCGAGATTGACGGAATGACGCGGGGTCTGTGACCGGACAAGACGAGCTGCGAAAAGCCGCGAGGCTGCATTGCGCGCCCGCCGCAGCCAAAAACTAACCATAAATTACTGCCTACTTGCTGGACCGCTGCTGACGACACGCGCGGTGCTTTTTTACTGCCCCCAATCCTGTTACAGCGTAAACTTCTCACGGACATCAGATCATTATAAACCATATCTTTGAGAAATTGCTTCAAGTAATGACGTTAAAGAATTATGAGCCTCTGTTTCGTAAGAATTCATGGGAAATTCGCAGTATGACATTGTCATCTTTTAATCACGGTAAGATCAATGCGCTCGCTATCCTGATCGCCTCCGAGTTTTCGACGTAAATAAGGTAATGCGTGCATATTTTGGAAATTCGCCAAAGTATCGTAATGACTACCCTTGGAAGAGATAATGAAAACGAATAAAGGGCCAAATACATGCTCGCGGATGTGGAATTTCGGTAGCCCACGGCTTGTACAGGGCCGGACTGCAACTCACTTGTTATACTTTTTTGTAGGTACTCTAATTTGTATCAGTTGGTGTTCGTTGGTCAGTTGGTTTTGGAAGAAACGGATTAAACCTTGGTTTATATTTTGGAAAATATCTTTGTTAAAACTAAGTTTAGTTCTTTATTATAGCAGCTCTGTTTTTTTACAAATTTCAGTTATTAATAACAAACATTGCAAGGAGTTGAATTGGTGATATTATTATGGGTTTTGAAATAGCGGTCAGGAAAACAACAATGTAGGCTGCGTATATCGTTGTTCACTGCTCTTCATAAATAGTCATAAATTCAAGTAGCCGTTGCTAATACACGTCCGTCTGACTCGACACACTTTGACAAGGAGTAATCGTCGGTAATCGTCGTAAGTTTTCCATAATAATATAACAGCAAAATAATTTTGCGAGTGCTTCAACGATTTCTTAAATATTCAACATTTATACACATACAAAAAGTGCCCGCCTTTCTCCAAGGGAAGGCGACGCTCACTCTAGCGATTACGCTGTTTTTTTGCTTCCCTCATTATGTAGATTCAGTCGAAAAAGGAATAAATTTAATAACATGCGTTCGTGCGCATGCGTTATCGAACGCACTTGCCTCTGATAATCTGCTCGCGCGCCGCTCCACGCAATTACAGCAGGAGTACATACACTGAACAGCGAATAAACACGGCATTTTGAACGAGAAATTTCAATTCCACATCCACTACAAACTTAATTTTTAGTGATAAAAAAAACCGACTATTCATAGTAAACACCTAATTAAATATAGATGATATTTAGTTCCTGTTTTAATCCGAATCTACGACGACAATTACGACTGTACGATTCCGGGTTCGAGCTGAAGAAAAGATCCATCAGCTCAGTAATCGTACCGTGAGCAGAGAACGTAAAGGTATTGTAGACCGGATACCAAAAGAATCATACAACACTGCTTGTGAACGACAACGGTTTACAATTAGACCATTAAACGCGCATTGAAAAGGATTAAAGCATAGTACTCAAACGGCCTATCTCCTTCAATTTAATTGATTGAGCTTGTAACATAAATCAAAGCTTTTATTAAAAATAGAAGTCGGTATTATTAAACTGTGTTTTGATGACAAAATAAAATGTAATTTAAAAAAAAACAGATTCGACAACACTATATCAGTTTCTCCAAATCTAATAAATTTCACAACAGTTGGAAATAAGTATAAAACACGTTGCCTAATCCGCCAAAAATGAAAGGCGCACTGTACAATAGTTTTATTTACTTTATAATTGAAACGACATGCTTGTTTCTTCAACAATAGACACAGACGGATATTATTTAGGTAGCAGTTGCGTGATTAGCTATTAGTTTATTTCATATTATAACAATCATGGACAGTTGCGCAAATTAAAAGAGACTAAGCACGAGTTAGAACGTTTTGGAATCGAAAGCGCCACTATCGCTAGCGATAGTAGATCACTGGGTATTCACAAACCGTTGACGCTATGGATACTTGGACTAGGCTAGAGTTTTTTGTAATTCGAACATATTGCCCAAATAAATCGAGCACTCTTTTTTTAGTAGTGAATTAAAATCATATCCGAATAAAGACGTATCAAGATCAGATCAGAATATAGATGTATCATATTTTAATATGTTTTATTTGTTTATTTGTTTTATGGTTTATTTACTTTTTATTATCTTAAAAATGACGATTATGGAACCTTGGACAATGACCTAATGTAATGTACAGATAAATATGCACAAAAAAGGTAGAATTGAAAGAAGCCTGTAAAAAAAACAAAAAAACAATTAGAACGCGGCAACGCGCTTGTGATGCCTCTGGTATTGCAGGCGTCCATAGGCTACGGTAACCGCTACCCATCAGGTGGGCCACATGCACACATTGTTTGTCCACTTAGTTGTATAAAAAAAAGTTGTTTATCCAATTGCTGCTGCTGTTTATCAAAGCCTGTAATGAGTGAGGCCTAATGTTTTCAAAGATGCCTTATCCCGCTGCCGTTTTCTTAACAAAAAGCTTACCAAGATATCGTATACGGCATCGTCCGTTAAAACGATTCGAGGGAAGATCCGGAAGCATCGTCTTGCGGCCACCTAATAAGGATGATCTCCACACTGAGTGCAATTAATTATGGATGAAAGCTGTGGAATCTATGCAAACACTACTTAAGATTACGAGCAGGAATGTTGGGGTGTTCGGTGATCGTTCATGGTAATGTCGAGCTTAGTTTAATCAGACTTGACAGCACCAGATAGTCTGCACCGAAAAAGACCGCTGTAAAATTCATATTCAGGGAAAGATAGTAATTTTTAACCTTTCGCGATCATAACACATATTGGATTTATTACTCGGGTATTTATGGCGATAAATACCCGTGTAATAGATTCAGTCAGGGAAAAATGATTTAGATTCCTTCATCATCGAGCATCTAGCCTTGGGTCACTTTTAGTATAAGAGTGTAAATGACGAGATAGTTACAGAAAAATTACATGAAATGTAATTACATGTAAATGTGACACGAAATGTAATTGTTAGGGTTTTTTTGCTAAGGTGAAAGTATATCTCTTTTTGTCTGCACTTGACCTTTGTTTTACTTTAGGTATTTACTCTTATTAATGAGGTGTACAAGAAGATACTAACGCTATCTCATATCATCATACTATTTTGTTGCAACTAACAATAGTAAAAAACGGTTTAAATTCTTGGATGCTCACGCGCACGTGATATCCGCTTTTTCTATTCAATTCATCGAATGCTAGATCTTGAAATGTTAATGAACGGTAATCCGCTTCGCCTTTCGCTAGTTTACATCATCATCATCATCTGCATCCCGATTTCCCTTTGCTACGTAGGCCTTTTGTAGTTATTGGCATGTATCCCACCATAGATATTTACTTATAGCATCTTATAGGTCGATAAGCCATGAATTATCGTGAACCATTTAAATAGCAATACAAAAATACAGCTCCATCTAATTGCATTTTTCAAGAATAAAAATTACGTGCTTCGTATTAACTCGTTAGACCAGTTAGGACTTAAGTACTAAAAAAAATTTCTTCGAGGATCAGAACAGCCAAAAACTGGCCCACGCTTCTTAGCCTTGAATGGTTTAGCCCTCTGGACATGAGCAAATAGCTGACGTGGCCAGCGGGCGGCCGCGGCTTGCATACACAATGCGGAGCGCGGAACACGGGTGGCGTCGGGCGGTGTAAACACTTTTTTGACGTTTGCTTAATTAATCAGGCCACCCTGTATACTTTGTCGTAGTTTGTCGTAGTATTGGACTGTATCGATAGTGCTGAGCACGCACCATGGTGACGCTGTCAATTTTTGTTAAAATAAATGTGTTGAGATTTGAAGAGATAAGGTTGACACAAGGAGTACTTATCGGTAAAATATTGTGCCATAAGTAGGTATTTATGTAAACTGTTATTTCAAAGATTTAATTTAAGGGCAACAACTTTCCCACATAAAATCTCAGTTAGTACTAAAATAATTTAAACATCAAACTGTTTGAAAGGAAGCAAAATGATCCTTCCCTAATTCGCTCGAACGAAAACAAACACAAAAGCCGTCTCCACAGACGTCTGTAGGAACGCCAGTAATGGAGTATTTCGTATTTGCTTCATTTTTTATTTTTTGTCGGTTCGATTACGCGAACGCGATCTCCTCGTCGTGCTCGGCGAAATTCGGGAGCGTCTGAGCCGTCGAACCACCAGATATTAATTATTGATTGACGATAAAGCATGCGTAAATATTATTCTCGAACGCTTCGGTATGTTTACAGAAAAATACTCATTTTTTATTGTCGACGTTATTCGTGTAGAGTCTAAACGAACGATGTGTCGGAATGCCAGCTATATATTTTATTAATATTTTAATCACTTTAATATTTAAATCGGAATTCTGTGCATTATTTTCATTGGCGGCATTTGAAGATGGTCGAGGTTTTATTTGTGTTATGATTAAAATATTAAATAACTTGTTAACCTTTTACAAGGTTTTTTAAGATACCTACTGTGTTGATGTTCCTAATCAATGAAAGTTGTAGATAAGGTCGCGCCTTTAGGTATATAGTATACTATTCTTTTTTTTCCCACTGCTTATTTTTATAGCACTAGAAAGTACTAGATATTATTTGAAAGAGTTTTTAGCTTGCCAGCTGTCGTCTGCGTCAGCGTCGTGCACCCCACTTTTAATCCACGCTTAGCCACATAGGTAGGTAACCACTATTGTTGGAAACATTATAAAATAAGTTGGAATAGATACCAAGTAGTTTGTAATTTTCTATTCCTCATCTCAAATAAATACGTCAAACCGGTTTTCATCTTTATTTAAAGTGTAAGACTGTTTTTCTACGTTGTTTTTGTAAGAATTATTATTATAAGGTTTTCTTCAAAACCAAAGAGAAGTCAGGAAATAACGATATAAGTTCGTTACCCTTTCATTCCAAGTACTGTGCAAAGATTTGTTAAAAATACCATAAAAACTACATATTAACACAACTAAAAATAACCAAAAATAACATAAACAATAACAACTTCAATCTGTTTATAATTGACAGTGGTTAGTGTCTATTAGTAAAGTACCAAAGAGTATCTGATAGGTTAGCTAAATAAATAAAGAATTTTAGAAAAAAACCACTTAGCAATCTTATTACGGCTTACCTCAAATGCATTTATCGCATTATTAACAAAGTGGAAAATTCCTACAAAACTACTCAATTATCCACTCGTTATTTCGCAATTAACGTTTTGCGTATTTTTCACATACCACCTTCTACCAAAATGGCAAGAGCCAACTAGCAAGGTAACTGGAAATTAGTTTTTTGGAAACATTCGGACTCATTAGCTGACATTATAAAAAATCCGTCGATTATCTACCTACATCACTCGCCGAAAAAAAATACGATTTGTCCGGTTAAATCCTGTGACAAATTTGAAATATCACAGCGCGTTCGCTGTGAACTGAAATTGGATTTTGTTTTTGTACAATAGCCAAGCCATGTTCGAAGTTTTCGTAGCGGCAAGGAGGGCTGCGTGTATCGCGCATTGTCCATAAAACAAAAGGTTCCGTAGTACCACTCGAGTTTAATTTTCGAGTGCCGAGTTAGTATTTTTGAATTCGTTTTAATCGTGGGATAAACAATGCGAGAGTGGGGTTGCATTCGGTCACGCCCAGAGCATGTGCGCGTACCTTTATTTCTAGTGGAGACATGGATGGTTGGCTCCACAGTTTTTAGTACTCGACTCAAATTATTGGAACAAATCGACGACGCGATTATTGTAAGTAGTCCAAGTGGTCATTGTGCGATTTAAATTTTTAAATAATGAGTTGTTAATTTATTTTTAAATTCGTAACCACAAAAGTACAATGAGAGTTGGGCAGATGTGTTTGTTGCTATTCGACTTTTGAACTTGTGAAACCACTTTTCGTAAAACGAGGTTACTTATCGTTTTAATAATCTGCATTGGTAGGTTTACTTACTTTTAACTGTAGTTGCATGCAAATAAACAGGGCTGATGGAACAATTAAAATCGTAAACGTAATTAAATATGATTAACTTTGATAATTTAAAATGTAACTCATTTTTATTTTTTATCGTTACATTTCATCACGCATTGATTTTCTATCAGCAACAGTTCCCGTTTCTCAATATGGTGTCATGTGTCGTTGACTATTAATTTATGATCCGTCTGGTACTGATTTGGATCAGTTGAGCTATCTCTAGATTGCTTGTAACGGTCTGCAGATAGCTCAACTGTTATAGTTCTTTTAAACTTTCTCGATTTTTTACATTGTGTATTTGGTACATTTTGTAAATATTTGTTTAATTAATTATTTATTTAATTTTATACCAATATAAGTTAAAATGGATTCATCATGAAGCATCGTAAAGCATGTCCAGCGTACTATAAACTTCTATAAATAGCAAAGTATACTTTGAGTTATATTAAGTATAAATGATTGTAAAAGTAGGTATATTAAGAAATTCTTATTCCGATTGAAAACGCAGCCAATAATCGCATAAACGGTTACGCTACTTATTCGGAAACTACTCTGCGTAACTATTAGATTATCGATAGAATGTCACAAAAAAGTTTTTGCATAGAAAATCGTATGTAAATCGTATGTGAACGAGGTATCGGAGGGTAAGGGTGAGTGATGCGAAACGCGTGAGCAATCGTTGCGATCGACGACTCCTGCGCACAGGGAAATGACGGAAACAACGACAAATAATCCCGCACACACATGCACCTACTCTCAGGTGTACAGGGTCGGCAACTTAGCATGACGGAGATAGTGGCGACACAACCAAACCGTAGAAAACAATAACTTATCTTTAGCTGTATCAAAAACATTTTAAAGCACTTATCGAAATAACCAGTAATTTTTAAATAAGCTCTATTTCGTCTGTGATCTGTGTTCTACGCACAATAATAAATTAGTGTGCATATATAGACGTTCGTTTATCTATTAAGATACAAAATTAAAAGATGGTGGATGGAATTGGATATGATTCAAACTCATGCTTGATTAACAGTTAACTATAACCGGGCAAGTATAATATAGGTACAGTCAGCATAATCAGTTTTTATTGAAGAATACTCTTTCTCTGTGTGAAGAAAATTGCTTGATGCAAACTTGCTTGATTCAATGTCGAGTACAGTTCAAAATTTAAATTAAAATTGTGCTTGTATTAAAACTTAGCAAACCATCATTACGTTTATTTGCTTCTGTCTCTGGCTGTACAGTCATAGCTGTAATCCATTGTCTATGCAAATTAATTAATATTAATAAACGGGCTCCTTAGGTATGCAACTGTTTGCCATCAGTTTTTGTTCAGGTTTTACGAGTAGATTGCATAAATAAACTATTTACCAAGAATTGCATAAATACGGGCATGATACACCTTTACCCTTTTTATGTGGGTAGGTCGAGTTTGGTATTGACATGTCCAGCTTACAGAGACGGTTAATGAATTTAACGCTTTTGATACAATCGAAGGACACAGAAAACATGCGTGATGCGTAAGTTAATAATTATGAAGTATCCCTACTAGCCACGAATTCTCACGCACACAAAGAAAAATTTCGAATGTAAAATAATAATTGTTTCGGTAAAGGAAGTTGCGGATTCAAACCGAAGTAATGACGCTCTGACCTGCACGCAACGCTATTTTTTACACAAAAACAATTTATTATTAGGTCGAGATATAAACTGCTCGCTTCAGTCGCTACAGTTAACTTCATGCGAAAGTGTAAATCGTTACGATGCATGAACAAGAGATAAGCTTTCAAAAATATTATCTTTTCTGCGCCTAAACGGAAAAAATGTAATTACGGCCATTGCGCTAGAAATTGCATACATTTACTCACGCATCGGAATTAAGTAATTAATGCGTGGGCGGTATCGAGCGACGATCTGCGAAAAGCGATCTCATCGAATTTTACAACAATCAAAGCTTCGTTGTCTGTCTACGGTGAAAACAGTAGCAACTCGTCACAGTCGCGCGACTTGTTTGCCGATCTATCGGCGGATGCATCGATGGCAATCGCAAGCCGGACCGTTACACAAGTTTTTCGCGAGAAAAAATACAATTATTATAATGATCGTCCTAGTATGGGATCGCTACTTGTGCATGCAAATTATTTACTAATTAAGAGGGAAATAATTTTACAATGCGTTTGCATGTGGTCGAAGTATAAAACTATGACTTTTTATGACGTGTCACAACAAACACACTAATTAGCCAGAGTTGATTGATCTAATAACAGCCAGCTACGTACATTATTACTGTGGGGTAATACATCCATTGGAATGATTATCGATATGAGATGTTTATCGATTTAATATTGAGCTTGTGACCCCTTTATACTTAATCTAAATTGATGCATTTCTTGGGAATAATTCTTAGGCCGTTACGCATTATAAGTCCCTTGTTTGTCGAACTCTACTGGTTTTTAAAGCGGCTTAAAAGTGAATAGGGACGGGAAGTAAAGGGTTTCTATACTGCCGGTTATCGTGAACTTAATCTTGGCGAGCAAATTCGGATTAATTGAACTTTTTCCTTTTAATTCTGAGAGCTTTTGTGTTCTTTGCGTAATTCGTTATGCGTGTCACTTGAGGAACTTCATAGAGCAGATGCCACCGCAGGAAAAATACTAAGAGATTCTGCATTCTGTATTATATTTCATTGCTTCATTATTCATATATGATTAACACCGTAGTTTCCCTAATATACTGGGTAACAACCGCACCCTTTTTAGAGATTTAAAAAACAAACATTAAAACCTATTTTCTGTCTGCTCAGCCTCGTCGTACGTCATTTGCTCATTCCTTTTTTGTGCGCGGTAACTATCGCACGCACCTTCTGAGCAATATGCCAAAAAAGGTGTGCAGTGTCAAATAGAAAAATTATGCAAGAAAACGAAGAATTATTTCTTGGATTGATTCATCATCAAAATGATGAAGGTTGGTAAAACTGATTTGGAATGCTCTGGGATTGACTGCGGGTCTCTAACGTTGACATTTGCCAAATCAGAATAAAAAATAAATATATGACCAACCATGGCATCGGGGTTGACTGCGAGTCTCCAACGATGACCTAAGCAGAAAATACATACAATCTAAAATAGTTGTAATGTTCCTCTGCGAACTTAAGGTACTCGGGTACCTAGGTAGTAGTAAGTACTTACCTACTTTTTCTATTCCTCACAACCTCAATTTGCAAAATGTAATTTTGGGAACGAGGATCATGAAATAGCTAAGGACAGTGACTATAACTAAATCAAAGCCAGCACTGACTGCATCTGAAACCATTTCGGCCGGAGTCAACCGAATACTTTACCCTGAATGATGCTGTTCTGTTATGTAGATCAAATTGCCAGCACATAATCTGGTCTGGACCCCGAACTACTCTTCGCTTGTAGTGAATCTACGTCCGAATCACCTGACTTAGGCATAAACATACTTGACAAGTTGTCAAGTACGATCCTTTGCAATGTTGCGTGACCACGAGACATGTGACAATCAGGTGTAAGTCCACGAGTCCGCAGTCCATATTTGTGGCACTTTTTACACTAGGAATCCTAGAGAAAATAAGGACAAGTTACTAAAAGACTGCTTAGTACTGGATAATTTGTTGTTGGTTGTTACAATCATCAAAGTTAAATGCGGGAATTTTCAGCCGTAGTACTGATGGTTCGAGTCGTGATAAAATGCTTAACGCTGGTTCTTTTCCAGCAATAACTTGGTTCGGGTCACTGCCGTCAACAAGAGACTTGCTGCTCAAGGGCGATAACATGTCCCATGATATATCTCGGCAATGGATGCCGTTTGTTGTGCCATTCGCATTACTAAACCACGCAAAGTTGAATATGGCTCGTCACTTCATACTTTGATAAATAAATTTTAAATTTAATGATAATAATATTTATGATCAGCGACGCCCGAACGAGACGGTTTATTGTTTGGTTCAACGCTATCCAAAGAAACCTTCTAAGCCACAAGAGCCCACTGCTCCATTGACCAATACTTGATCAACTTCCTACCAGTGAAACTGGAATGCGCCTCCTTGACATCCGGCAAAAAAAGGAGGGGGCGAGGAGGTTACAGCAGATGACCACTGATGACATCAGGAGCTTCCTGCCTCTACACAACAGTGTGGTGTGTCAAGACCCGTGCCCAGGCACAAGGTCATCATGGACGCAGGTACATGCAAGTAGACTTATCTCCTCACTTTTATGATTGTTGGTTTGTTGGTTTAAGTAACAAACAATAGTTTGTACTTGATTTGATCAAAATGGTTGCTATATTCCATTCCGAACCGTTGTTTGTCGATCATCAATTCCTCAGAACAAGTTTTCTTGAGGAAAGCATAGACATGACACTGGTGACTTTTATCTGTGTCACGTGACAAATTCGTAATCAGAGATATTCCTCATTCCATTCAAGGCCTATTCGGTGACAAGGGTTTTAAACTAAATTTACCACCCATGAACAAATACATCTAGATCGAGCATTTTAAAAATGGAAGCTTACTGCCGTACAGCAGGCCAGGCAAGGTAGTACAAGGTAATACCTAGCCACCTTC
The DNA here is from genome assembly GCA_939531255.2 of Thera britannica. Taxonomy (NCBI): domain Eukaryota; kingdom Metazoa; phylum Arthropoda; class Insecta; order Lepidoptera; family Geometridae; genus Thera; species Thera britannica. Next base: position 11,294,278 of record OW618046.2, on the reverse strand, counting down.
GGCTTAAAGGGTGCATCCTACTACTATACAGTTTTCTGATGGATCAGCCCTATAACTCTGCTAAAATACGTACCTACTTACTCCTTAAGTATTATCATTTGGGATTTCTGTTGCACTTATGTTCACTAAAATCATGCGGGAAGTCTTTACTTATCCGAGTTATCACGGTTTTCCATCAACATTAGATGCCATTTCGCGTAAGCGATGCGTACGATAAATGTATGAACTATTCAACGAAATACATATTGAAAATTATACTATGTTGTTGCGGTTTCGTCTTCAATTGCGTTATGATCAAATAAACGCCTCAAGAACCTGGACGCTGAATTCGAAGATTAAAACGATACTAACTTTTTCTCCTTGATAAAATCAGATGAGGCTTTAAATGCAGAGTTGGTTGCAAAGTTTTCTAAATGACCTTCATGTTCTATTTGCGAGTGCGCTCGGAGCTATCAGAGTTTTATGTCGCCACGTGCCCCGCAGCTAAGTTCATATATACCAAGATTTTAGAGCGACATAACTTCGTTGCCTTACTGAATAAGGCATGATAATTATGAAACAGAATTACACTACCTAGTAATATGTTAGATGATGATTTTTTCTGGTGATCCTCAAATATTGATGGCAACTTTATGGCCATTGGATATGGGTAAGAACATTTTTGAACTTGAGTTTATTATGCTGACGCTTTCAACGCAGGCTGGGGCGCTGTCTGTTAGTTTTAATCCATGGCAAATAGAGAAAGCTGCAAAAGATAAAAATGCATGCCATTTAAATAACTTATGGGTTAATGGCAGTTTTTTCTGGGCCCTAAATAGGTATAACTGCGCAATATTACTACGCATGGATAGCACGAAGGTGGTGTGATCAAGTGGTCTTTGGTTTTTTCGCCTCATACGTATAAATTATAACGTGGACTCCGTGAACGCCGCCTTTAGATTATTCACACCAGTTACGGAACGATCACTTTCTCATAGGGTCTTTCGTGACGTTGTACAATATTTCGGTCTACCAAAAATTGGCTTGCTCGCATCTCATGATAGCGCAAAGTACACCAGAGACATGTTTCATGGACACAGAACTCCGACGTGGTAGCCGTGGACGCATTTTTACAATGATCTTGCACGCAGACTGTTTTTACGTCTTCCCACTGTTTTTAATTTTTTCTGGTTTTTAATACTCTAAAAAAGTCATTATAATGGCAAATGGTTATACTGGTGTATTCTTTCCTATTGGCCATCGCAACCATGGTTTCCGTTATTGCAAGACTTCTTAGTTACAGATGTTTAGTATTTAAGCCCCAATAAAAACTTTTTGCCAATCTTTTTTCAAAGGCTATAATCTCATACACGGGAAAGATTATAATATAATTCTATATAATAATATATAACACTTCGCTTATGCTTTGGTAGCAGTGTTGCATTGTCAACAACATTGATAATACTCTAACCTACGGAAAGATACCACATTTCTTATATTAACATTTCAGACGACACATTGTGTAAGGCACTATTATTTCCCACCGTTAGGCCTTGTCAGCCCGTATGGGTAAATAGCACCGGGTCAAACGAATGCGTTAAGTTTATAAATTAAGAGCTACTACAAGTCCCAGGTACTCTAGTGCTTGGTGTTTTTGAATCTTATTTCAAAATGCTTTCCTAAAACAGAAAGATTGAGAAAAGTAATATTAATCATAATAATTGTTAGCGGTTTGTACTAGCCACTGAGTCCAGACGTCTATTCCTGATTTATGTTGACAACCTGTTATCTTCTAATACCTATAGCAGAGAGTCATAGCAGATATTATTGAAGCATCCTTCCCTGGTGGAAAACCAAGCGGTTTTATTTCTGCTATATTTCGATAAAGCTGATATGGGTATCTGTCCGGGTACAGTTATTTCAGATTAAATTTATTTTACTAAAAATTTTAGAACTTTATGAATAGCAAGGAGTGAGTTGACGCCGATACGTCCACTCACAGCTTCTACATCACAGAATGTCAGTGATGGATTAAACAAATACTGTCAGAGAGTAGTGTTGTGAATGTCAGCGTTTTTAGGCGCTCACAGTGGGTAAACGACATGCGTTTACTTTGATTGCGGGCTACGCAAGCGTCAGTGTAGAAACTATTCGCATGACCGCAGGCTGATACAACAGGTGTAACTCAGTTTCTACAAGAGAACCATCCTGGACCAAGGTGAATTCACGCGGTCCGTCTGTTTTCCTATATACAGGAAGTTTATTGTAATGCATTAAAATTTACTACTATTGCCAACCCAGTACTATGTGATTGTACAAATATGTATATACACTTTGACTTTGAATTATTCCTAATATCAATCAATATGTTTGTTGGTGATTATTTGTGACGGGTTAAATTGAATAAGAAGCTATCACATTCTAATTACAGTGTTGTTATCTGTATCTTTAACTGATTATTGTTTGTGATTACTTACCAATAAATAATCCATAGTTATTGCAATAACTATGTATTTCATTCCAAAACTTTCTGCTCTTAACATCTACGGTGTTAATCATATATGAATAATGAAGCAATGAAATATAATATATGATCAAATGAACTTCCAAGTGAAGTTCTATCATTATTATATGAATTGCTTCATTAGAATATATGATACCCTCCCCTCCCTGGCGCAAGGCGCCTCCCATTACATAAAAAGTTTTGTAATTATTACATTATGTACTATCTCTAAAGAAATGAGCAAATGACGTACGACGAGGCTGAGCAGACAGAAAATAGGTTTTAATGTTTGTTTTTTAAATCTCTAAAAAGGGTGCGGTTGTTACCCAGTATATTAGGGAAACTACGGTGTTAATCATATATTCTAATGAAGCAATTCATATAATAATGATAGAACTTCACTTGGAAGTTCATTTGATCATATATTATAGCATAATTACGAAACTTGTCAAATTGAACCTTACATTAATTAAAAATACAGCAATTGCTAGAAATAAGGTACGTTTACACTTATCGTCTATTACAATTATTATCTATGCTGTCTAGATTTAATTTATAATCTATTTAGTCAAGTATAGCTATACCACTTCAAAAGTCTAAATCAAACTAATCAAAAGATTAGATATCATTAACTATCTAAGATTTATTAGCTACTGTTGATATGAATATATTATTGACATATATTTCCAGTGAATGTGTGTTTGATGAACTCAATTTCTTAGATCCTTCAAGTAGTAAGTTATGTTGAATTATTATCACTATGTAAGAACGTTACATGAATATTGCACCTCAGATTCATAGATAATTTAACATTACCTACCTACCTAAATATATAATTTGAAATAGATTTGATCGAAACGATCGCAAGAAAATAAACTAGTTATTTAAGCATGTAAGTAGTTTCTCTCATGTGAGGAAAGCTATCAAAGTTCGGCATTTCCAAAGTTTCATTCAGATTTGTTGTGGCAATTAATACTAACATTCACCATTTTCCAAAATCTACAGCTTTACATGTAAAATCTGTCAAAAGATATTTTTTTTTCAACTTTTACTATCACTTACCAACTGATTTTGAGCAATTTAAACAAATTTTAACTGTAGTAACGTTTATAAATGAGCTCTACATGACTGCTGTACATACTTACACATTATATACTCGTATTATGTCAGCCAAGCACGATCAAACTTTCAAGCTTAAGGTGTTGTTAGGATTCTTTAATGGTAGTATCAGCTCTATATAATCCCGCGTTAGCTGAATTAAGGGTGAGGGTTAGGTATCTATAGCCGATGTCGGTTACGGGCTCTCAGGTGTGACGCGACGGAAGCTTGCTATCATTAGCCTACCCACATACTGCTTACAGACATACTACGTACAGACATACTACGCAGCCGTATGCGTGTGCGTACGCATCTGTTTGTGTAGGTGCAGGACGGATTAGGCGGATCTCTGTTGCGTGTGAATGTTGTTTCTACAGAGCCTAGGCTTTTTGATGTTACAATGTAGCAAATGGAGTTTTCTCTTTAGTCTTGAAGGGTTATCCCAATAAGGCGAATATGTAAGATATTAAACCTTATTATAGACATAAAAAAAAAGTATTCAAGTGTTATATTATCAGCTGTCTGGTTCCCATAGAACAAGCTCTGCTTAATTTGGGGCTAGATAGTGTTGTGTGGATTGTTCAAAATATGTTTTATTGTTTATGGATAGATTTATTAATAATTATTACTCCAATACATTATAACATCCAGGTAACAAACGTCTATATGTATTTATTTGAACACATAAATGTTTACTCTATGAAGATTGGCAGCCTCTACAATATGTAGCAATACGACGAGATGAAACCAAGACGAATAATAACAGTGATAGAATAAATAAATAAATAAATAAATATTGTGGACAATTCACACAACACTACCCAGCCCCAAACTAAGCAGAGCTTGTAATATGGGAACCAGATAGCTGATATAATACTTGAATACATTTTTTTTTTTTTGTAAATACATACTTAGAATACAATATAACACCCAGACAGAGAACAAACATTTATGTTCACCACACAAATATTTGTTCTCGGTGGGGATCGAACCCACGACCTACGGCGCAGAAGGCAGAGCTACTACCAACTGAGCTAGAGGCCAGTAAAAATGAGTCTTGAACACAATTTGCGCTGCGTATAAAAAATATATAATATTGATGAAGGAATAAGTGGGTATTACTGATCGTGTAATACTGTTGATGCTGAACACATAACATACATAATATACTTGTTTTGTAAATACTAATCAAAATAAGAATACACTATAAACCCAGACATACCAGTATAACAAACAAACAGATGTTTGTTCTCTGTCTCAGTCGAAAACAAATATTTATGTGATGAACATGGTTCACCACACCAATATTGTGGTGGGGATCGAACCCATGACCTTCTGTGCGGAAGGTAGTTACTACCAACTGAGCTGTGAGGCCTGACAATATATTCACATATGAATTAAAGAAAACAATATAAATGCTTCTTAAACATCCACTTTAAGCCTAGGCACGAGCTCAAAAGCTCTAACGAAAAACTAATAGCAGTCTAAAATAGTCTTAATCCATACCTGTTTACGTTCCTAGACGCAACAGACGCGGGTACCGGTGGTCAGTTTTTTTTATACAACAAGCTGACAGAAAAAAAAATGCGAAAAGTATGAAATATTGCGTTATTTCAACCGTTCCGATACACTAAAAAACGTTGTATTCATTATACTATTATATTTTATTATGCATATTGAGTACAAGTAGAGTATTTTGTACACCACAAATTATTTTAAGATTATATTATTTTGGTGAAAGATAATTCTGTATACAGGGTATCCCAGAACTTGTATTTATCCCTAAGATGATTCTCGACACTCACGGAAACAACAAAAAAATCTACAGCTATTGTTTTTTGTTTTTTATTGTTAACACGTGCAGCAAAGTTTGTTTAAAAACTGAACTTATCATCTACTAACTTACCCTCCAATCATAGCACTATTGATATGATTGGATGGATAGTAATATTAAGCTTATATTAAAAGTGGCAAGAAAACAGTAAATTTGAATAATACGCAGGAATTAAATTAATATCTCAAATGCCTATAAAATATATCAATAGAACTAAAATGTGAGAAAAAAACAGTTTACTGAATGGTTTTACGTGAATGAGTCGTTAAAAAAACCTGTCCGCTATAATTAACAAGAAGAAACGTTTTCGACGATATTTTTAAAATAAACATAGAAATGCCGTATATTCATATAAAATTTAGTTTATGTGGAAATCTGTTAAAAAATCACGTGTTTGCGTACTCAGCTGTTAGTTTTGCTTGAAGATGTAGTTACTACTAATAACTATGTCGATACAAGCGTTCCGCGTCGATATAAAATAAAATGTATGTATTCGCACGAAGTATGATTACGCCTACAAGGTGTTCATAATTAGCTATACACAACAAGTTTCAACCATTGATATCAGTGAATCGATGTAATTGCACACTGTACCTAATAACCACCTAATTTTCACTTACACGCGAATTACTTGCCACAGCCTTATCATTGAGACACGAACGTAGTGTTTGTTATTTTTTCGAAGGTACAGTCGACTGCTGCACCTGAACTTCATGAAAGATAAGCCACATTCTCATACAAAGCGTTTTGATTCCAATTTTATAGCACGAACTGCCAAAGAGTGTAACTCTCTAACAGCGTCAGTATTTTTGAAATGTTTTAATTTAATATTTTTTAAGACAATTGAGGACCTAGGATTATGGTCATGGCACAGTGCCCATTCTTTATGTATCACTAGCAGTTGGTTTATTCTTACTGAACAACGCCATCTGGTGGACATGCTTGCAGTTAGTTGCTCACAACCGTCAATAGTTGGCAGGAGCAGTCACATATTCAGTTTATGTTTAATTATTGAACTCGGAAAGAAATAATCATTTTCTTAAAATGAATCCTAGCTAGATCAATTTATCGCCCCCGAAAACCCCTGTATACTAAATTTCGTGAAAACCGTTGGTGCAGTTTCCGAGATCCTAAATTCTCCTAGATTTTCTCGTTTAAAGGTATAAGATTATTTTATAGAAAAGACAATTACTTTTTTTTTTAGTAATGACCCCGTAAATCCGTAAATGTCCATTCCAATGCTGGGAGACTAAAAAATTAAAAATTGTATACATTCTAGTGCTGCTGACTGTATAGTTAGTGTCAAAAATGGTGTATCTAATATTTAAAATAGTTGCATCGACGATGTTACTAACAAGAGTCTAAATTAAAAAAAATCAGTGCAAGTTTGATCCAAATTTTGAACACAAATTTTTAATATGCGTTGGTTTGCTATTTGCAAAACAAAGCTTCAGTTTCACCTCATATTCTTATTTATTGACTGGCCTCTAGCTCAGTTGGTAGTAGCTCTGCCTTCTGCGCCCTAGGTCGTAGGTTCGATCCCCACCGAGAACAAATATTTCTGTGGTGAACATAAATGTTTGTTCTCTGTCTGGGTGTTATATTGTATTCTAAGTATGTATTTACAAAAAAAAATGTATTCAAGTATTATATCAGCTATCTGGTTCCCATATTACAAGCTCTGCTTAGTTTGGGGCTGGGTAGTGTTGTGTGAGTTGTCCACAATATTTATTTATTATTATTTATTTATTTAGCATAGGCCTAAGTTTGTTTTAATCTAAGTTCAATGTCTGTACTATTCAATTTTCTTGAACGTTTTCATCAACAGCCTGAAGAAATCAAAACTTGAGCGCTGTTTAAAAATATTCACTAACATCATCTATTTTTTGTTTAATACCTATATATTTATCGGTAATAAAAGATCCAAAAGGTTTGATCTCACCTTAATCTTACGACATCATCTTCAGCAGATAATTTAGATTAACTGTACAAATTAGCTTTTGGAAATTAAAACAGCTTGGTATGTATTTTATTAACGAGTATTATAGAATATATTTTCTGTAATAAAATGTTGAATCTCTTTAATTAATTGAGTTTTATATAATAGTAACCGTTTAAAGACAGATATTCGTTCAAATTGTTGAATATTCATACATTTTCGAATTATTTATTCATTTGCTTAATAAACTTAACGTATAGAGGTGCAATAAAAAATATTTTATAGCTTTTTTACACCTGTTTAAAAGTCATAATCGTTTTATATGATTCCATTGTATAATCACCTGTTAAGTAAACATATAAAATGTGCAAGTTATGATTGGATAACCAACATATAAATGCCACTTGATCGAACTAGATCCTTGTTTTAGACACCCACGCACAGTTTATTTTTTCGCATTTGAATACTTGATTATCAGTAAATATACAACGTGTTACAAAATACCCCGTAAAAAACATACATTATTGTTAATAAAACTTTGCCAACCCTAGCAAGCTGTCATGTCAGGGAACCAGATTATTTAACAGAAAGGCTTACGTAGATAGGTACCTATCTTTCCTTATAATTGTCTACTTTAATAGTTTTAAAATAATCATATTTATTATTACATTAACATTAACATTAAAATAATAATATTTATTATTACATTAACATTAAAATAATAATATTTATTTATTTGTTTGGTGTATATTATACAGGGCTACTACGGTTCTTAAATATTGTGAATGGACTCGTTAAAAGACCCCATTTAACCTCCTTTTGGCTTTACAGGTACTTTTGTAACACCCTGTATATTTTCTTACAGAAAAGATTATTTTAATATCGCTTTGTGTTACGTATTCACAAGGACATACCCATCGATAAAAATATTACAAATGTTTTTCATTGCTATTGCTTTTTTATGCAACCTTTATCAATCAAAGCTATTTCAATTATTACTAGCTTTCACCTTTGGCTTTGCTCGCATGAACCCTGGATAACAATTATTATTTTATAACAATGCTTCACGGTTAGAACTTAGCATGTGAATTTTAAACCTTGTTGAATTAAATATGTTTTTTGACGTAACAAAGTCTTATAATTCGATGGAGCCGGCTGCACGCACGAAAAAACATGACTCTAGTGGCGTTACCTCGCTCTGAGGCGTTCCATTTAAGGCTTGAAGTGCAAGCGAGGGCGCGGAACGAGCGACAAAGAGGCACAATCGGCCTCCGCGTTCGGCAGCGTTCGACATCTGTGTATTTTCTTATGACGTTGTCACGTTAAACTATCGTCAGTAAACCGACTTTACAGACAACCGATTTTTTTACAATACAAGTAACTAGAGTTTCAGAGCCTTGTTTTTGATTTTATAGAGAAGCAATAAAGTTTAAAAGTTATGCCGGTATTGGCTGCCAAAAGATTGACGGAGTGGGGGCCGAAGACTGGGAAGAGAGGCGTTGGGCGTCTATTAGTATGATGGGTGGACGACATTGTGAACGTCGTGGGTAGCAGATGGATGAGGGTATCCCAGGAATATCAAGAGCAAAAAGAGGCTTATGGCCAGCCGTGGTTTAAGTCAAGCTGCGGATGATGATGATGATAATACAGGTTTATTAGTGTGTTTAAATCTTGCCGGGATCGTAATGAATAGCAAGAACAAAGAGTAGTCTATGCCCAGGAGTGGGTTAAGCCTGCAGTTGATGATGATGATGATGCAGGTATATCAGCCTTTTTAATTCTTGCAGATATCTTGATATCATAATCCTGGCTATCACCAGCTATGCTGACATCAGCGATAGCATAAGCCACTATATTTAGAATCAGTGCTATACTGATTAATCAACGTTTAAAACGATAGTTATACAGGCCTAAGTCATTGTAAAACAAAAGCCAGTAGTGCAACTTCGATGGATTCATAAATTGACTAAGTACTGTTGTTTCAACAAAAATATTTTATTTCATGATAATTATAGTTTATTTTGCGGCATAAGACTTAAACAATATAAAAGTTTGTAAACGCGGTACACTACTAATCAAAAATTGGTCTTTACAGAGCGCGTTAAAGAATTAAATAAAGATGTTAGTAAAAACTTTTAGAATACATTATTATTCTGTAATTCATTATTGATAACTAATACACCTAGTTAACGAAATATTCAGAAAATTTTTCCTATTTTATTTCCTATTAAATAAATAAGTATTCAATAAATAGAATAAATAAATATTGAATAAATAGGTGGGTATTTCAAACGGCCCCCTTGGGTAACGATAAGTGTAAGATGTAACACCCAAACAGATAATATCACACTCACACAGCTTAGTGCTGGTAGATTACTATAGCAGTTCTGCGTCAGTGTGTGTGGTTCGAGTCACAGTCTTGTATCGAGATGAAGCACTGGTTTATTTAGTATTCAGCTAAGTCATCTTACGCCTACAATTGACACCGTAACCCTGGCTTCTGGACTATCTTTCATCGCTGTATCTGATTCGTTTTGGCATTGGAACCATTTGGAATTTAGGTGGAATCAATTGCAGCTTATAAGGTCTATCTAGCGAGATTAGGATAAATTGTTTCTCATTATGACCGCATCGGTCATTCTTTATTTAAATTATGATTATAAAATCGTCAGAGTTGAAATTACATACGTTGATAAAAGGCAATGGCGATTTTAGTCAACGCATTCATACCCATGTAGGGGAATGTTTGATTGAGATTTGAGTTTTAATTTTCAGCATGTGTTCGGCAAATTCGGCAAATTTATCATTCGCACTTGATTGCGTGCTGGTTTTTCCGCAAGTAGGCCGCTGGTGGGCCCTTTTTGCGTGACCCTTGACACGTGTTGCTCGAACTTTTTTAGGTTTTACGACACGCCGGTTTCCTCACGATGTTTTCCTTCACCGTTTTGAGAGTACTGGCACAGTGCACAAATATCCACATTTGTAAAACGACGGCATGATTGACTGATTTAACAATTAAGGTTGGCGCAGTTAATTATTTGGTCGTTGCGGATTTAAATATCTTTTTGAGATACGACATTACATCATCATCTCAACGAGAAGTTCATCGTTTCATCATCACTACTGCTAGAGGCATAGACCTTGATTGGAAAAGTAAGTTAAAAATAACACTAACATCATATATCCACGTTTTGATTTCCAATAAATTTTGATTGTTTCAGGGTAGACAGCATCATACTACTCATACTCATACTCATACTCATATTATTTATTGCAATTATTTTGTTACATGGTGAGGTCTTAAAGTTAAAAATGGTAAATACATAATAGGCCCTAATGTTCAGGGCATAGCAATATCTGGAGTGGAAGCGGGCCGAAGTCTGAAAAAATAGATAAATTAAAAGCTATTTGTTATTTTTATATTATGAAGTCAATTCAATTAGTATTATAACGCAGGCAGTGTATCATTGAAAAAGTCATTTAAATTATAATAGCATTTTTTTATCAATAAGTCCTTTAATTTATATTCGAATGTTCTATCCTTTTCTACGTCTTTTATTTGTTCGGGGATTTTATTATAAATTTTTGATGCCATTGTTGTTGGACCGGAACTGTGTATTTTTAATTTAGAGTTAGGCAGTACTAATTTGTGCTTATACCTGCATGGGTAACGCCGTGGCAGGTCAGTTTTTTTTAATTACAATATATATTACAATATACTTGTTGGTTCAGTTTTGATATAAGGATCTTTAGTTTTGGAGAGTGGTCTTCTTACACCTTTTCTTTAGTCTTATCTTTATTTAACACATTATAGGATTGCCTTTACATTACGGCACATTCGAGCCTCTCAAAGCTATATCCCATCAACAGGCCAACACGGTCCTATCCAGATCTAACAGCGGTTAGAACAATAGATTGCCAACTATCTACCATTTATCGTAAACGGAAGCGATAGCGGTAATAGTGGTCAGTATCGTACAGATAGATTCGAACTATCTATACCTACATGTATCGTATGGGAATTTATGCGTACTAGTAGATGTTTTCAGTCGAATATCCGGGCACGTGATAAGGAGGGTTAGTCGGAACCGGATTGCTCACTGAGACTTTGTAAAACAACGGGATTATATGTGTAACAATGTAAAAGAATAAATGAGTAATACCATAGATGAATTATTTATTGTTCTAACTTTTGTAAGTCAATGTCAATGAAACAAATTGTTTTATTTACCTAAATAGTTATAGGCTTGACTAAAATTGAGAGAGATAGGTTGAAGAACAAAATCATAAGAGGAAACTTGAAAAATTCCCGCCCTCCCGACATAAGGCGAAGTTTGTCGATATTTTCTGAAGTGGTATCGGCTACGTGATAGTGTTGCGAGTTCATTGGTTTTAGCCTTCCTCAAAAGTCCCTCTAAAAATTTTTACTTAAAAAACAAACAAAAGTATTTTCAAAAATGCACAAGTCCGTCTGTAAAGTATTCACTTAAAAAAACAAACAAAAGTATTTTCAAAAATGCACAAGTCCGTCTAGAAAGTATTCACTTAAAAGAACAAACAAAACAACCTATTTCAAATAAGATTTTAAAAGAGCGTAAATTTTGACATAATGTAGGTAGTTAAGGTATTCGACTTGGTCTTAGAATACTAAGGACTATTAAATCATTTCTAAAAGCTACTAAAGTCAATGATTTGAGTCATAATAACAATGATTGATAGTTGAAATCAAAGCGTAGGCACTGTCTCCTATCAAAGCTCGATACCAAAGCTCGTAGGAAAGTTCAACGCACAAAGTGCATAATCGCCAGTAATCGTCCGGAGCCAAATGTCACCGACCCACTTATCTCATCCGCCATCCCTTTTACAATTACAACAACAAATGAGTAAGAGCTGCACCGATATGCCCGCGCGCATCGATACCGATACCATGGAGGATGCAGCAGTACTAGCGATCACTACTTTCACTCCTCTTCCAAAAGTACAAAATATTATTATACTAGAATTTGACATAAAACGTCGTAAGCACAATGCACGGGATCAATTTTCCCGAAGCAATTAGCAGGGTGATCTCGATTGTCATTTGAATGACTGGCCTACTGTAGCCAAATATCAAGGTATGTGGAAAAAATGGAGAGAGGACTTTGCCCTGCAATGGACGATCCAGGCTAAAATAAAAGAAGTTGTCTCACTTATAAACCAAAAGTCAACGTAATAAAGTCTATTATTCAACATTACAATCCTATTCAAAGTGATACAGGGCCAGCCAATGCGAGGAATAAAATCCTGTGTGAACGAACTCTAATCTCTGTTTTGTGGCAGCTTCCAGACTGAGATGTAAACGTGCTCACGCACTGATATACTGTGGCTATTAAACTCGTAGATAATATATGTGTAAGTGATAGATAACATGCGTGTTGACATGGTCAAGAGGGCACAGCATTCTCTAGGAAGTGGTTCGGCCATAAACTGACGATTTTTTTGCTAATCACACATTTTTTTATCGTCTATATTTAAAAATGCAATATTTTAAAGACTGTTTTATCTGGCTTACATTATTACGATACACGCAGTTCAAATAAAGCTATCAGGTATTTTTTAAAGATATCTTTTGGTATAGAATATTCCTTGATGTTTCTAGCTACACAAAGTGTGTACCTACTTGTTTATCTGAGTGTATCCGTTTACAAAACATTATAATTAACAAACGCCCCGACAATCTATAGTTTTCTAAAAGGATATCCGTGACATATTTACAATTTTAAAACTCAAAGGTGTCGGTCCGTAAGACGATGCTTTAAAGATTGTGTTAAAGCAATTAGGCGGATTTCTTGTAAGTGAGGTAGCCTTTACCTGTGTTTTATGACATCTCAACAAAGTATAGAAATCTGACTTTAGAAGGCATTTTAAATGCTATTGTTTATCCCATTACGTCAGTAAATCTTTATTGCTACAAACAAGATCATCCTAACGGTAATATTCCCGGGACCGATCACAATAGGATCTACCTGTCGAATCGTCAAAAGAACTTTAAAATCCCTAAAGTCAGGATTTTGGAATCCAAACATAGAATACAATAGATTTTTTATCCATGGCAATGACTTATTTTAATGGATTGGTTACCTACATAGTTATCTTGCTGTGTATTAACAGAAGGCACACAAAGTCACGCCAGACATTAAAATACCTCCTATTTTGTCTTTGCAAAGCTATTGAAATTGAACCGATTAAATTATTCATTTCGATTTGGTGACTGTGTCCATAATTGGTGACACCCAAATATGAATGTGAGCAGTATCTGTTTTATTTCCTAATTAATTTAATATTATTCAAGTCATTGAAAGGGCAGACGCAACGTCACATCGACATGGCATTCAATCCGTATGCACTTTACTTAGAAACAGAACTGTCGAATAATAAGTGCATTGTGTGACCATATTAGTGTGTCGCGGATTAGTGAGGGGAATACGCAATGTCGATCATTTGCACATCGATGAAATATAACTCAGTAAAGTATCGATCATATTTTTTAACCGGAATTAGATGGCTGAGTCTACAATCGTCACATGTTTTGTTTGAAAACAAAACGAGATACAGCAGTAAATAATAATAAATATTTTTTGAGGTTTTGGTGGTCGTGGTTATTAATCTATGAAGTAACGGGTAACCAGATGTTCATTATCGGGGATCCTGATCGAGGTCGTCGACATGTGAGCCTATCGATACATCGACGGCGGCAGTGGCGGCGGTGGCAGCGGGAGGCGCGCGCCACGCACTTCCGACGCGACGGATTTGTCGGAATCGGCGCGGGCGCATCAAACGCTGCAAAATTCGGACGGAGACGCGCGCGTGAATCGATTTGAATATTGTTTTCGGTGCCGACATGGGAATGGCCAAGGTTCCACCGAATGGATCGTTTCACTGTCATGCGCATTGGTACAAATATGCCAACGCAAAACCTTCACAATTTTTACGACCCATAATCTCTCCGTGTTGAGGCTTTATACGAACACACGAAATATCTTCTTGACATTATACCCCCGTGTTAAATTCAGTAGAAAATTGAGGCGCAAATTAACAATTACCTTTCCTCCACAAAGGTTAAGTAAAAAGCAACATTTTAATTACGAGAAAATGTTGTTGGCTAATTATATTTTTTGAAGGGAATCAGTGTATCCGTATTTCGTCGAGCTCCAGGCCCACAGGAGCTTTCCTGCTACTTACATCTCACGTTTTTGAGTAGCCGTAATATTTAAATTGCCGACATAGCTCCTGCAGGCATACCATGCATGGGAATGTGCGCCGGCGGTCGTCAAAACCAGCTTTTACCGAATGCGATATGCGTTGTCCAAACGCATGGGAGCTATCGTCTCCTTCCTTTTCTAACTCGAGACGTGACCGCCGAAGACAAAGAGGCGATGGAAAGTATAGGTGCTTTTACTGGGCGCTTGTTACGTTAGCGAACGCATCCCGCCTAAATTTTGCATGGATGCGTCGCGCATGCGAAAATGATGGCGCGGGCGCTGGTCGGCGGCGCACTGGCACGTACAGAATATTACCTGCCGATGCATATTAATCAAGGAGGAAGTTTTGTTAACAATATCTAATGTGCTCCGCGAATCGTCTGCGGCTCTATTGATAGCTTTTTTGATTCCCTTTCGAAGTTCCTATCGATATCTTAGTCGAACTAGACGGCGCCTTATTCACGCAGCTAATTGCATAATGCATGACACAACTTCAAAATAATATGAAAACAATAGATGTGTTGTTAGCTATCGGTGCTTCACGGTATCTCTACTCATGATGGTGAGTGGTTTAACTGGGTTATTCCATTGAAATCGTCCACTGTGATAAATGATAATCATCACGGCAAAAATAATCTTCGTAGATTAAGTTTTGCAAGGATTTTCGAGTGGAATTATCTAGAGTACTTGGTATCGTTTCCTTGATAAACAGTTAAAAAATGAATGACACTTACGAGTACTTATCATTTCCTACATGAGTTCTAACGATAAAGACTAGATATTGTTGCTAACGTCCTAATGATTCTATCTTGAATAACCAGTAACGTAAAGCTGGGTAGTTGCTCTCAAATGATTTGTTCCATCACTGCCTCGAGTGGAACTGCCGTGCGTGTCATTTGTGTCAATACGAAATCAGATAAGGCGCGTCGGATTATCCAGCCGATATCAGATCAGCGATAGCGATACAAATAAGCAGTAATCAGCTCTGTACGTGCATTATCTCGGATTAGCGATATTACTCGAACAGATTTATTGTTTTATCGTACAGGCGGAATGCTTTGTGTCAGATTACTATTCTGATTTGTTTCAGTACGGTGATGTTTTCGACGGCAGTGTCATTGTGAGAGTTTTAGTGAGTGCTTGGCTGGTATGGAAAGTGTTTAAAATCGCTACCCCATTTTTCTTTCTGACTGTGTTTATGAGAATGTTTTTTCTGCGATACTTATTTGTGCCTCTATTCTTACTTTTTGGAAAGCTAAATTAAAGAATTCTTTCAAACCATTTATTATCAGCGTTATCCAACGTGCACAATGTGTTCAATGTTTGGGGACACTTTCAATTATGAAGTAAGTTGGCTTTCATTAATGCAATGTTTGGCTGAGGATTTAGTTTATACAAGTAACAGCTTTACCAACATACAAAAAAACAAGAAAGTTATTTATTTAAGCCCAAACTAAATTTTTCCATTACTCTCGGTAAGTTTATCAGAAATTTCATAATTATATAGGTATCGTTGAGATTAATTTAATTATTTCACCATACTAACTCTTTGGCATTCCTTGCGTCAGATTAGACACGACAGATTACATATTTTTATGACTGACGTCGGTACATTATTTTCATTCAGAGATAACGTTGGGTTTTATAGGTAGGTTATTTGATTAAGTCAAGATTTAGGGGGGTCAAAGGTGTTATCTACACGACAAGTAGATAATCATGTTATTTTAGCAAGTTCCAGTTTTATAAGAAGGTACTTAGGTAGGTAGGTAAGCACACGCAAAATTTAGTTCCGCAATTTGGTCTTATTGGTCAAATCTTAAAATGTATCTTCATGTATTATGATTTATGCAATAGGTAGTAACATAGGGTGTTATTAATAATCCTGGCGCAACGCTGGAGTAGTTAAATCGTGTTTTGTCACATTTGTTCGAGTTGACAATTGCATGTCAATGCAAGAGACAAAACACGGATCAACTAGTCCAACGCTACGCCAGGATTATTAATAGAGCCGATAATGTTTAAGTAATAAAAATAAAATGATTTAATAATATTAATATTTATGTAACGTTTCTATGCTTACAAATAAAATTCGATAAAACTTTCAATTTGGACTTAGCTGTATCATTTTAGACCAACTAGTCAAATTTCCGCTGTGGTATAAAAATAACGGTATCACAATGAACCAAATCAGTTCGTGAAGCAATAACAAAGAACTATCCAGTTTTGATTGCTCACACGTTAGCGAAAGCCGAACGAAATTAACTTAGCACATGGATGCTCGAAACTATTTGTTTCCAATTTGTGGGCCATGGGCCGCTCGTCAATGTGCCCAGTTGTGTTTATCCCAACCAAAAACAGTGCAAATGACACTAATTACGCCATTGTAGCGGGTTCGTGCTAATAGGCTGTTCATACCGCTTCGGCTCTGAATTCGACTAAGCTTGTATTCACATTTCTTTGTATTGGATACAAATTGAGTTGCGTAGAATTTGGAAGGTTTTTAACTCGCTAACAGAGTTCGATCACGTGTGCTACTTTTTACTTTGAAAATGCGTTGAATATTTTGGATCTCTGCGGTATTCATACTATTTTTATAGAACAATAAAAGTAGATTTGTAACATTAGTTGTTCATTTATCTCTGGACTGTACTACTCATGTATAAGTAGTATATAAAACTAATTGCCATCTTAATCCGGATATAGATTGGGTTGAAAGCGGATCTTTAATTGGACGCTGTTTAACTAAAACGTTCCAATCCATATGAAATTTCATAGTATGGATTGGAACGTTTTAGTTAAATAGCGTCCAATTGAAGTTTGATCAAAAGCATGCCAATAGTTTAACCAAGATTTTGTTGCTGACCTTACGTATTTTTTTGACATTTGTATCCAATATGGTTGAAAAAAGGATTGATGAAAATACAAAAGCCTTGCACATCTCGCTCGATGGTGATTAGCGAAAAGCTGTCAAATATGCCAGCGATATTTGACAGTGTTTCACTGATTGCCATCGCTATCGCATTAAATGAGCGCAGGCCTTAAATGAATGGGGTGGCAATTTAGTTAGATACTCGTGTCAAATTAAATGAAGTACTCAAGGTAAACTGAAGTATTTGTTTTATTATCAACATTAACCTTAATAATGATAATAAAATAATCCTTAGCCGTAATTAAGATTCACTAGATGGGGAGATTACACAGAGTAAGGGATTATTAAGATTATAATTATTGCGTAAATGAAAAATCTCAGATTAGACGCGCTTTGGAAAATCCAATCCTGGTTACATATCTCGTGATGACAGAAAAGTTGTGAAGCAACAGGCTGGCGTAGTACGAGCATGTCATGAGAGGGGATGAAAGTCATGTAACTGGAGAGTGATGAGTATGCATGTAGATGGATATATGGGTAGAGGTAAGGCAAACAAAAGATGGATGAACAGTGTGAAAGATGACATGAATAAGAAAGAAGTTAACACAGAGATGACGGCTGCTAAAGAAGAATAGAAGAAAAGAACATTTTGTGCCGACAACACTTAAAGTGGAATGAGAGCAGGTAGAAGAAGAACGTTATCGCGCAACAGATCTACGACTAGAGTTGATTACCATAATCGTTGCTATAAAACGCAACTTTTGTACAATGCTATTTGTTTTGTTCAAAAATTTACCCAATACCTAACTAACTAGACTTGTACAACAGCCGAACGAACCAAAGCTATATACTAAAGTAAAAGCTAAAGCCATCTAGCACGATAAATAAGAAACAAAACGAAATTGTTAATAAAATGAAATAATTCCGGGTAATATAAACATTGATAACCACTTCCGTTGTTGGTTTTATATAAATTAGGTACGTTGTGTGTGAGAATTGTTGACAATAACATGAAATAGTAAAATAACATGACCAGAGTCACAAACATTCTGTGATTCTCAAAGGCATAGGTGCAATAACCGCTCAATAACATGTCAGCTTTTTCATCATTAATTTCATAAAAAAAGTCCTTTACTTACTGATGTCGTGATCAATCAACTAAAAAACTACAAGTTAAAAAGTTTCAGCTATTAAAAATTAAGTAAATTAAACAAAAATAGGGTAAATAGAGAAAAGTAGAAGGTGGAAACTCCCCATAATCTGATAGAATCTTGCCTCTCTAGAAGAACAAGGTTTTGACGCGTAGAATTGGTGGCGGCTACCTACTAGATTCACAAAAAATATGATTGTGGGTTCAAAATAACTTTTGAACATTGACATTGTTCGTAGCTAAGTCACGGCCACATCTAGGCAAAATGCTGGCGATAAGCTGCGCTACCTGTTTTGCTGCTTATCGACGTACTGTATGTGTGATTACTGGATGTGTGATTGATGCTATGAGCATGAGTTCTGTGTCGTCAGTTTTTATCAAGTTAATATTGGCATTTTTATAGGCTGATATAATATAATCTACATGGCCATTCTTGTCTCAGAGTCGTGAATTCGTGACGTCATTGACGCTAATAATTAAATTAGCGTCTCCATTTTACCAAGGCTTTATTTTACCACAATACAATAAACTCTGTTGGAACAGTTAGGTAATTATATTTTTCCCAGAAATACGATGAATCAATTTTTATCATGATGTTTGTTGAAGATTTTATACGCAAAAAGTATCATGTGCCTATACCTAATAATATAATATTATTGTTCAATCAATCTCAATCAAATTACAAGACTTTTCCTTAATCGGATAGTCTTGTCAGGTTGGTTGCAATCAAACTTTCTATGATGTTATCATCATGTCTGAAAAACCTTTAAAAATATAATGTTATCACAATAATATTAAATTAAAAAGTCGTTCTAAATTAATTAAGGAAACTCGCATCCCAATTCTAATATAAAGCTTTTAGGTGTTAAAACTACTAAAACTCCTTGTATTGACAACCCTAAAATAAACCAAGGATAAGAGAGTTCCGCATGGATTAAACTTGGATCCCGCTCCCGGCGCGGTAGGCAGTGTAAACACGCCTTTAGGCGCTTTGTTTCTTGAAAAAAAAAACAACTACATCATTTGAAGAACGTCATATATTATGACTTTACGTCATTGGTGGTTGAGATGACGTCACAATTCAAACTAAAACTAATGGAAACCATCTGGTAATTTTTGAGGCTTACAGTTTGAAAATCACTATCACTTTTATACTACTAGCTCTCGTTTGCAGAGATAACTGCGTTTTAGAAATCCTAGGCCTGCTCTTACTCAAAGCCGACGTTGATGGTATGATGGCATTGAAGGTTAAAAAACTATTTTATGGAGTTATTCTGCGAACAAAACCAAGATTAGCGCAATCCGTGAGTTATGTGTAAACATAACCCCGTGATAAGGAAAGGTCGGCGACAACAAAAAATACAGATGGATTACCCAATTACTGATGTGTTTTTCACATTTGTGTACGAGTTCTGCTGGGTTATAGTTTTAAGCATTAAGTAATTGCCTACTTTAATAATTATGATGGTTTAAATTGTTTATTTAAGGCTATGGATGCTGTGAGATTCAGAAAAGAGAACTGTATGCCTCGGTCGAGTTACTGAATTATTAGTACATATTACTATGCATCATCCACAGCCCAATTTCACTCACTGCTGGGTGTGTGTGACTGATGACGATCTTGTGCTAATCTCATCCAAATCTTGCTCGCGATGTTCCCCACATTGTCTGCCCATCTTTCTGCTGGACGACTGATGCTTCTATCCCAGTTCTTGGATGCCATTAAGTTAGCGCCTATCTCTACCTACCATCACCTCGCCTTGCCAGGTGTCTTGCCCAGCTCCATTTTAGTTCCGTTAAGCGTTACCCAACATCTTTAACCTTTGTTCCACTTCGGATCTCGATGTTGCGAACACGGTCTATAAGCTTGATGCCGAGCATAGCACGCTCCATGGCTCCCGTATGGTAATTTTTTTGGTGATCCAGCAAATTTACTGTAATGACAGATCATTTTATTTTAAGACTTGCACACTTCTATGCGTTCTGCGGTGTGCAAATACCGCTGCATGTTTCTCCCCAGAACGCTCAAATTTGTTGGCTTTAAAGATAACTAACTGTCTTTAAAAATAAAACAACTTTGCGGAAAACAATTTTTATCAATATGGCCATTTTGATTAACAAAGTAGTACCTACTTGGCTAAATCTTTCACCTTACATATTTTAATTAACAGAACTATAAATATGATCTATGCAATGCATGCAGTTTTTACCATTGTACTAATTTGTACTCATAATCTTAAAATTTCAGTATATTTTCTGAAGTATGAGAAAAATAGGAAATAACGATAAATAATACATTTCACACAACACATTTTAGTGCTTGCGTAGCCAAACCAAGCAGAGTGTATTAGGGGAACCAGCTAGCAATTGTTTTTGGTAAATGTGTATTTGGTGATTTTCCAAAAACCTTTCTTGCTACTTTTGTGCCACGTTGACAACCCAAGAATTAAAAGATAAGCCTGTATGATATACAAATATGAGACGTAGCGCTATCTCTCACAAATAAATGTGACATAAATTAATCAGGGCTCAGCTTGATAGACAACACTACTAATTCTACTGTAAACTTTGCTATCGTAGTTTTGGTCCGTGTTCATAGTGCTACGTGCTGCTGTATTAAACGAGATAAAGGTAGATCTATTGCTTCATGATCACAAGGTGAGATCTTTTTTCATTCCAATGTTTTTTATTAAAAGTTCCTATACTGCATCTCATGTTTAAATATTACGACTGTAATGACCTGTTTTTTCTTTAAAATTCATCTTGTTCTAAGGAACAATTTTGAGTTATAATTAAATAATGTCTGATCGGGCAATTATCTAAGGTATAGTAGCTATGCTAAAGTAAATTTTGTTGTATGAGTGTAAATATTTAATTTATGATTTGATTGAACTATTCCCAATTCATAATTAGATAGTTTTGTTTGTTCTTATCCATCACAAGATACCTTCTAGTTTCGTGCTAATTCCCACATTATTATTATCAGTTTGTATATATTTGTGTCCGGATGTTGGTTTAATTAGAAGTTTTATATTCGAATCAATATTCAGATAAGGCTTCATTATACGCTGACGAATTGATGCGTCAGAGCTGAATGCACTCCACGATGATTTTTACTTTACTTATCCTACCATCGATCAATGAACAGAATCATATTTATCCAATCATCATTGTATCTCTCTCTACTGTTTTATCCAACTCAGACACTAATCTTAACTAAAGATCACATGGCAACAGCACTGATTTCAAAAATCTGATTCCTAAAACAAACGGCCAAGTTCGCTGTAATTGTTCGTGTTGCCGTGATTGCTGGCAGAGTTAACACATAATACATTACAGTTTGTGTCACAACACAATCAGGCTGGTACGAGGACGAATCAGGCGCCGAGGAGCGTAATCTGGGTTAACAGGGGTCAAACGGCATCACAAATTCCAATACGACATTAGACGTATCTGTGGCGCGAATCAACCATCAACTATGGAGGCTCGGCTTGTTGATGCACTTGCTTCTATTGATTTGAACTTTGCTTGTTCTGCTTGGGGAATTACAGGTTTAGCGAAACGGAGCGTCTTGTCGTGTTGTATGACGTCACTCTGATCACGTCTCTTGAGGCTCAACTATTATACTCATTCATTGACGTTAGCAATCTCTTATGGAGATGACAACATAAGCAATTGGACAACCAGTTCCTCAATCGTCTACTACTAAGATCAGTGGTTCTTTGGTTGTGTTTAACGTCGTCTTAGCCAATGATATTTGTCGATGGATTTCTAGATTTTTTAGTTACATTTCTCGGCTAAGGTACATTGTTTACATCCGAGAAACCATATATTAGGTTTTCTTTCTTTCTTTGGCGTGTCAATGGCTCCCATGATATTCTTTCTTGAGTCTTTTGCTCAGAAATGGGCCACATTAATTGCGTTTTTCGTGGCGTTAGTCTGGTCTTTCAGCGTGTAGGTGTTAGGGCACTTTGCGCAAGACAGCAGATGAGGCATAGACTGTGGGGCTCCGCAGTTGCAGTCCAATTATATTAGGTAAACGCCATATATTAAGAATCAGATTTTACCGGATGAATAACTTTTGGGACACTATTAAATCTTTGACTTCTTGAAGTGTAGATGAACACAAAATTACTATAACATGGAGTTAAAGATTTAGCCAGCCTGATCTATCAATAAGCGGATATGGCTCAACGATTTGATCATGATCCCGTCTCGTTGTTCGGTTGCGATAAGCATTCTTGCTGTCACTTTGGTATTCCGGTGTGATATATAAAAATATATTAATCATGACACTCACATCGTATATATCCATTTCATAATACAAATCACCATAATCAAGTCCACTGCTAAACCGGCTCCTAGAAAACTTCTTTCTTCAAGAAATTTAAGGAAGAGAATGCTAATAGCGGACAATAATGCAATTGAAAAGATGATAAAAAAAACTTAGTACACTTTGATTTCTAATCTGTACTCATTTAATATGTTTCTGATTGCAGTGGTTAGATATCGGAGTTACAGATGTACAAAATCTCATTGAGCTCTATTGAAATATTTAAGCCTTGCACACTGGGGTAGAGATCAGTGAAACGCTATCAAATATCGTTGTCATATTTCATTTCACTGATCGCCACCTCAACGCTTAGAATTTTCGACGTGTGTTATGATAATCCTTGATCACATCATTATAGGTAATAATAAAACTCAAAACTCATTAAAAGCACTTTTACGAACGAATAAACAAGGTCTTTTATCAAATAATGTGCCTATGCTTATTTTCATTCAATTCGAATGAAGCTTTGCATAAATTCACTCACAAGTGCCGCTGACAGGTTTTTTTGCCAACTTATGAACATAAGACACGCCTCGTTTTCATCATTAGTCCTATTAAAACCCAATCAGTTTGTTGAGATTCGCTATTATGCGGTCAAACCGTCGACAGTAACAACATTCAATGAATATAATCAGCGCGTTCATGTTTTGTATCGACTGACGCAATGTCCAAGACGAGTGTTCAATTTGAAGCTCGATTTGCTTTAAGTGGCTCGACTTTTCTTAGATTAAAATTCATAAGCATACTTATAGGCTTCGAATCTTTGTTTTTTCTTGGTTCTGCTTCTTGTTCTTTTATACTAATGTTTTAGCAAACAAGCGTACTGCTCAAGTGATGAAGTAGCTCTAGTAGCCATGGTTACTGGACCACCACAGGCATCGCAACACGTTGCTGACTTTTTGAAGGACCTTAAAATCTCAGTGATATTGGTCTTTGCGGGTAATTCACAATTAGCAACTTCTTCTGTTTCTCCTAAAACCGATTTTTCTATTGAATGTATTACCCTACCACTGCATTACCAAATTATTTTTTATTATTTCAGCGTGTCAGTATAATTATCATGAGGAATTTACTAATACAGTTAAGTTGTTCTTGTTTTAATATTTCTTCTTAGGCCCGTATTCAGAAACAGTGCTTGAGTCATAGTGAGTGAGTGAGTCGAGGATAGATTTTCGTCATTTTTCAATGGAGAACTGACAAAAAATCTATGCCTGAGGTTCGACTCAGAATTGCTTACCTTAAAGTAGAATAAACGAGAATGCGTGACTCCCCAAGATTAAGTAAATTCCACCAACAGGTTTGTCACCGTATTGTGACTATATGCTATTAGTATGACGGTAAAAATAACCAACACTATTTTTAGTAAATCTAACAAATTGATGCTAATAAAACACAGCCAAGTGACCAAAATTGGAATTCTATACATTATACACAACTTTTCGTGACGTTGACAACCATCAAGGTAGAAACGTTTTCGTCGCAACTATGAGTGAGTACCTAAACGTGCGTATGTTTTTTATACAAAAACGTAGAAAAACAAACACAACAACCCACCTGATCGGAAGCGGTTATGGACGCCTGCAATACCAGAGGCATCACAAGCGAGTTGCCAAACCTTTATAACTCCTTTTTTGAAGAACCTCATGCTATAGTCCTTATATAGGGAAAACCTCAGCAATAGTACATTGTTACCTGAGTGTTGAAAGTCACGTTTTTTGAGTCCCGAGACGGGTTTGGCGCCAGAGCGTTAGCGAGGGCGCCAATGGAGCTTGAGGGACTTAAAAGACTTTCAACCGAGGTAAACACTGTGCTTTTCATTACGAATACAAGGAAAGTAAAAATAAAAACATGAAAGAAAAATTAGTGAAAATGAAGATTGAATTGCCGCCTTCCCGGTTTTTTTTTTCTTTTTCTCTGGCGGGCCTTCGGCTTCGGTTCGCCAGCATTATTCAGCCATTATTTTCATTTTCATAATTTAAAAATGGTAAATTGTTTGCTCAAATCTGTTATTTTAAAGAAATAGTTGAACGTACGAGTACGAATATAATAATTAAGCCGTACCTATAAGGGATCAACACACGAGGATAGTAGGCAGTGCTCATTTTTATCATATTTTTTATAAATATTGTTGACATCGATGATATATTAATAAAGTTATTTAGAAGATATATTATTTATTTAATACTATCTTTATGTTATTTAAATTTAAATTTTACATTGCGCTCTAATTAGACTTTTTAAACTTCTTACCGTTGTAATGGGTTTCCAACCTACTTGCTGAATAAAAAGTTGGAATTTGGTTGAACGACCTCCTTGCAGTTAGAAAGACTTTAGAAAGTTGAAACAGGGTTGAATAAATAGAACTTGTTTTTTTTTATAATTTGACAGCTGTCAGTAGAAAGCGATTCTCCCTAGGGCTGAAAGTTTTACTTTCAATTAGGCCCCTCAGGCAACTTCAGACCTACTTTCAGAGTATGAGTAATGAAAAGAACATTTCAAAACCCGAGTGTTCGCGGGAGGAAGTATTTATCATCAGCAGTACGTTTCGAAGATGGCTTGTCATGTTTAACTTTTTATATTAAGTCGTAGATGTAAGTACTTTTTGGTATGACAACCACACAAATACTGGATGCATTTTCAAGATATCGGCTTGTAAATCAACGACGGTGAAAAAAAACAAAGAAATTACTATTCATAAAAAATAATTGTTACATTTTTGATGGTATTCGCTCCATATGGGTTGAATTGCCAGTGCCATATTAGGCTTTATCAACAAAAATGAGGAATATTTCACCGTTTGTTTGTTTTGATCAAAACTGCTCTTGAGTATTATTTGTATTGGGATTTCCTTTTATTTTGCCATTATTTGTTTTGCCATTTTAGTTCATTATATTTTTGTCAACACCTTAATCAGTTTCTTTGACTTCTTATTTTAACAGTGCCTACATAGTAAAATATTTTTGATTGTATCCTGGCAAATAAAAGGTAAATAGTTGTCTGCTAAATAAAACTGTTACTACAAATGATACTTTTAATTATCGTGTAAGATAACTTTTGTTTCAAATATTGACCAATTTATAAATACATTACATTTCATTTTCATTTCATTTAGTTTTCACTTTTTGCGGTAAAAATCGCCAACAAAGCATAGTCAAATAGTGCCCTTGTTATAGCCTCTAGTAGCCTGTTGGAAATGTTTACCTATGTAATTTAGTAAACTTTACCGTGCTTCTTTCAAACAAAATAAATTATAAATATTCGGTTGGTGTAACATTTCCGTAAATTCTCTGAACAGTTAGATACGGTTTTATTTTTGGTCAGTGAACAAAAAATTTACTGTTGCGTAATTCAATTTAAATTGATCAACGGTGAGATCCCTTTTACAGTGCATTAATGTCTGTCACGTTTGTTTGCAGTGGTGCACGCTGCATACATAGCTCACAATATATGTATTTGTAACAAGGGAATTGTAGAATAATTCATTATAGAGCTTCATTGAAGGGGGTAGGTAAACGCGGAAGATGGTAAGATCAGCCGGTCTACTCTTGAACGCGATTTCGATCCCAATTTTAAGTTTTGACGGAATTTTGACTGACAGAAAACCCATAGGATTTCTGTCAAAATTCCGTCAAAAGTCAAGATATGGGATCGGAATCGCGTTCAAGAGTAGACCGGCAGCTCAGATAGAACAAGTGGTTTGATAGCGAATTTATTTAAAGATTTGTTCACACAACTATTCTAAGAGCTTATTTAAAGGTAACTAAATGGTTTGGTTGGTTGGTAGGCTTGCTATTTTTGAAATCTTAATTTCGTGAAACGGGAAAACCATGTCGGTTCAAATATAATAATTGTGAACGTGCTTGCAATTATCTCGCGTTATTGTCAAAATATGGGTAATCCCCACAAATGTCATGCCCATACATATGACAAACAAAAACCAACCAAACACAATGACAGAAGGCATTGGTTGGAAGTCACAGTATGAATTTTGGAAATAACAAAAAAAAAATTGAAATTTTCGTCATGCGGATTAATGAATCTTAAATATAATCTTATGCTAAAGAGACTTACTTAAATAGTAGACATCGTATTGTGACGATTCTTGCCTTACTAACAAGAACAAAAGGCTTTACTGTTAATTACTCAGATAGATGAAAAATGTAATTCCTTATTACATCGCTGATAATGATTCAAATGAGTTAAAGATGCCATTCTTTTTTCCAGACCCTAGCAGCAGAGCTGCGTCGCAGCAAGACGCCACCGCGACGTTCTCCCGAGGACCGCGCGGTTCCGCGGCCGCCGTCTGCACCAGTGCATCACGAGAGGCACACTCCACACTTGTCGCCGAAGAAAGAAGCTTTCAATCATCTGCTGAATAAGAGCGTTACTGGTAAGTTTACTGTCAAAATAAATGTTCCGTTTTTAATAATAGAGCACACACAATTTTTGTCTGTTCATAGACAAGATTTTTTTTATTACATCTTTTGGTACTTGGAAAATATAAGTAGTGTAAAAAATAATTATAAATAATGACATGAAAACATTCAATAATATTTATGAGACTTTTCATAAGCATGGTCATAAAACTGTAAAAATGAAAAATTATAAAACGAACTTCACAAGTTACCTACGTGTTTAAAACTTATCTATCAATAGAGCATGAACTGCCTCGTTCAATTGCCTCCAAAGAGTTTACATTTATAGTCACAGTATCGCTGTACCGTCTATAAGTAATACCAAAAGCTCAGTACACATTATTCGAAGTCACGCGCCGTCCCTCACGCCTTTGTCTGGCTATCCATGCTCATCTCTTTAATCTGATGCCATAATTGATATAACTTAACATGGCCAGTCGTTAACTCTAGAAATACTTTTCAATTTTCACGACGCAATAAAATAGTATGAAGAGAGCGGCAAAAGCAACAACGAGCAAAGAGATTTTCATTCATGTATGTGCATTGATTTGAAATTATTTGTCGCGATTTATTGCAAGGCGTCATACAAATCTAATAAAAATAAATTAACCGTTATACGAGCACAATAAAATCAAGTAAAATGTTGAACAACACATTTTATATCGGCGGTAAAAGTTTTGCAAAAAAGTATTATATCATAATTATGATTAAAAAAATATAAAGGTAAGGAACAGTACCGTTTTTCGCTAGACAATTATTTAGCTTCAATGGTTCTAATGCAGTTTAAATTAAAATATAAAATTAAAAGATTTAGGTAATGAAATATTACTAAAGATTCGCTAATGAAAGCGCTTCCAAATCGCTAAACTAATTTCACGACCAAACAGTACAAACTACTGAATAATATGATAAGTAGTGCACAGCACAGTATCAAAATATCGACACGTCCTCTAAATTGCGTTGATCCATCGGCTTCCAAACACTGGCTCTAATACCCATTCATCCCTTACGCAATAATTTTCCATTCACTCTCCTTATAAATCATAATCCCTAAATCTCATCAGCTGTCCTTGTCTGTCCACTGTAAATCAGGTTGTCTGTCTCGTTCCTTTACCCCTATAATCTAATCCCGGACATCCCGCCGGTAAGGCGAGATCGGATTGTAGACCGACGTACAGACTGTATTGAATTACGAGTGAATACAAAACAACATTAATATAAATGTTCTACGGTCTTTTCAGGCGAGCTGTCTGCAGTTTTGATGCGTTTAAAAGTCTTCAAAGTTTTATTGTATATGAAAATATTCGATCTGTTACTAGTATGGGTAGGTAGGTACATGCTTTGTTTAGTTTAGGGCTAGATGGCTATGTGCAACGTCGTTCATTCTTTTTTATTGCTGAAAGCGTATTATGTAATGCCTCAACTAATTTTTAAGACAAACTTAGATACATAAGCAACATTTCTAGTTTTCGTAAGTTCCCGCCAAAAGGCCCGGTGGCACCGCCTAACGCCGGTCTAAGCGTCCGTTATAAATCATTATTAATTTTGAATCGCCGTCGATCCGTGGCGATTAGCGATTGCACAATGCCAGGCGGATTATGCCGACATCCGTAGATATCTTTTTGTCAATTCGTACCTGTGTACCGATAGCAGAAAAAGGAGTCGAGCTATTTGTGAAAGTTTTGTGATGACATGAGTTTGGGGAAGTGCTACACCACAATACTAATTTCTACCGCTAAGCAGTAAAAGGTATGAGTACTGGGAAACGATGGACGCAATGTAATGGCCACATAGGCACTTTCCATTGGGTGGACCATGTGCTGAATAAGCACATGGTCCACCCAATTTCATATTCCATCAACTAAAAAAATACAAAAAAAATCTCAGCAGACGTGCGTTTTTACATTCATCATAGGTAGCCGCTTAATATCAGGTGGGTCATTTGTTTGTTGGTTCACTTTTTTCATAAAATAAAAGTTTAACCCGCTTAGCTGAATAAAAGCTTAAAAGCTGACTGATTGTAGAACTTGAAAATTTCTCAAACTAAAAAAAACTTTTAAAGTTTTTAGCTTTATCCGAATCAATTTACTATGATATTTTAAAACAAAAAAATTATAAATATCGATTGCTAATCGAACTTCATTTAAACATTTGTTACTCGAAAGTAAGTTTGAAAACATACGTTATTTGCGAACGGTACACTACTCGAATAAGCCGGTTTTATACAGATAAGCCGATTTGTATTTTTTATAGTGCCGTATTATTTCTTTTATTTTGTATGTAAGACATAACGCGCGTAGTTAAGCATGATTTTATTGCTAAAATCGACGGGACAGTAGAGATTGAATGTAAATTAATATATAATTTCAAGTTTATAGCCTAATACGGACCTATTAAATAACAATATTTAGTTAATCTTAGGATCCATCTTGTTGGGATTCTATGTGTTTTGAGTTTTATGGATATTTACTTATTTGAATATCCGCGATAAACTATCGTGATATAAGATTTGGTCATGATATAAAATCAAAGTGTTGGCGTGTTGAAATAGTTTACTGATTATGTTTTTAATTAGGTTCGTTTGATGAGTTTTTAAAACATAATTTATAAACAGTTTTTTTATTTTCAATTAATATTTTAATTTTACGTTTTTTAACTGTACGTTGGTTGAAAAGTAGGTTTAAAAGTGTGTCAAAATGCTGGTCTAGTTAAAATTTTATATTTATTTAATATATTTTTTATTATAATGCTATGCATTCGTCAAATAAAAATAATTGCGCCTGAACTTTGGACTTGACAAAATCAAAGACAAAGAGACAAAATCAAAAATATTATAACGCGCCCTCAGCATCAATTTGAATGTTAACTTATTATGTTTTACGTGTTCTTTCATTGATAAACAAACAAAATAGGGAATGTAAGTTGTAGTGCGCTTACAAAGGGGGCTACACACGTGCGCTTTATCTCCGGCCGACACGAGCTGATCCGGCGCGGATGATCCGGATGATCGCGCGATCTCGCAGTGTTGCCATCGTTTCATTTATACACGATCCATGGAACAGTTAGTAGCAAATGATTTTTGGAAGGGAATAAGTTGATTTAAACTTTAAAGCTTCTTAACACAATTGAAATACATGATTCTGAATGCAAAATAATAAAATGATGACATAGCTGCTTCAAAACACAACAAAAATTATGGTATTTCATTATTTCTGTGATAAAAACGGGTAACAGTCGTAACTCTTTCAACAGCTTTTGGACATTTTTCATACGTAAATCCTGAATATCCGCGACCTCTACCGTCATCCGTCGGTCGCGTAATCCGGCTTAGGACAGATCCGTGTGTGTGTGTCTACGCGGTATTGTCTCGCCCTTGTAAGGATGTATGGTGTAGGCATCTACTATGAATGTTTTAGAAGGGTATTTTTACGTAGGTAGCGTAGGTCTATAAATTTTAAATAAGTTAAAAAAAAACTTCTGTTTTCGTTAGCTAAAGATAATCTATTTTCAAAAAAATATGCACAATAACATTACACCAAATCATCTGAGCTGAATTATGCTTCGACCTCACTAGCACCAACCCATCTTGAATCGGCGGAAAAATAAGCTATTTTACAGCTCTTCTGCGGTATTCACCATGCTCTATTAGTTACTAACAAAGGATTAGCCAGCCTTAAGGCTTGCGCACGTCTAAGCGTCGTGTCAAACATGACAGCGATATTTGACAGTGTTTCAACGATCGCCATCGCCATCGCCTAGATGTACGCAGGCCTTTAGATGTCAAATATTATGAGCTGCATGGCTTGCTAATCCCTAGCTAAGCTGATGGAACAAGCATATGGCCCACCTGATTTAACATCAGTGTCCATTGCCTATAACAAAGCATTGCTTTGTAGGGCACGTTCCTAACGTGCGTGACCTCCGAAGCAATGCTTTGATGTAGGTTATACGATGCACTGCCTGGCAGTCTACTTGAGGTATACGGATGTTCAGCCTAACGTACTAGTATATATATATCCACCCTTCAAATCGTAACACAGCAATGCTGCCGTATGAAAAGTTCGTGTCCAAAGATGGCATTAAAAATTTTGATGCACTGTGTTCCTTAAATTCGGTAATAAAAGAAAGTATACAAGCGGCGAACAAAGAGCCCGGAACACGTAGCTAAGCAGAGCACACACGTACGAGCTAAGTACAGTGAATCCGGATCAGCTGAGATTAGGCGGCGGCTGCCCACCGTCCGGGATACATCTCAGACCGGATTACCTAGATCCGGCTTTAGCTGAATATATTTCAAAGGACTTGTAAGGAAATAGAACTTGATAGTCAAATTGAAAGTTCTTAGCGGCTTGAATACAATGCTTGGAGTTCAAATAATATTTTTTACTGCAAAAATAGTAAAGTAATTGTCGATAATCTTCTTCTTCTTGTATATAAAAATGAATTGCTGTTCGTTAGTCTTGCTAAAACTCGAGAACGGCTGGACCGATTTGGCTAATTTTGGTCTTGAATTCTTTGTGGAAGTTCAGGGAAGGTTTAAATTAATATGATTGTTTTAACGGGAACGGGGCGAGCAAAGCCGCGGGCGGCCGCTAGACATAAATCAATATTAAAGACAAAAGGTACCAAGGTCCTATTTATATAACTTAGAAAAAAGTCCTAGGATTAGCATCATGGAGTACATTAAAAAAAACTCTTTTCTATTTATTTTTCTTATTCAAGCCTTATCAAAATAAATGTTCTTCCACACTGAAGTATAGAGACGTACTGTCAGGTTCCATAGTAGCAAGCCCCATCAATCATCTAAAGATAATCTCCCTCTTCAGCCCAATTTGAGGCATGCATTCGGCTTAACCCACACCGACGCAGCGACAAGGCTCTGACCAAGAAGATATAAAAGATCTTATTCCTGTGAATATAGAGGCTGGAAACGTGTGAGTTCAAAAGAAACGTAGATGTGTGCGTAGCATGATGCAAATCCTGCATGATTATTTCGTTGGGTTTGATTTTAATTTTTATAAAGGGTAATTCACAAAATATCTTCAGTGGGTACCAAATTTGTACAAAGAGATTTAGGGAGAGCAGACATCCACCATGCCTAAGGATTCATGAAAAAAAGGAGAAGAAGAAAATAAGTCATGAATCTATTGCTTATTCAACAAACAAAACAAACTAGAAAGAAAGTAAAAAGAAAAATAGGTGTACTGTAAGAAAAATACTCGTACCTACTACATACAAAAATATGACACTATAGAAAAATAAGGGCATATTTTGGTAACTATATACTTAACTAAGATTGTCTTACTTTCTTGAAGGAACACCGGAATCAAAGCATTATCTTTCGTAATATCTCCAGTGGATCACACGCATGTGTGCGTGGAATAATCTGTCGGTGACTACAGAGAGGCAATCAGCTGAGCCGTTGATCAATCGATAAAAAATCGTGCCGGTCGACAAATAAGCGTGGACTGCGGCCGGGATGATCCGGACCATTTGTCAAGATTAGGCTTACAGGCTCACGGATTGTCGGGCGTACCGTCTACCTACTCACGCTTAAGCTTTGTACGGGCAAGTGGGAGTACGA
This sequence comes from Thera britannica, assembly GCA_939531255.2. NCBI lineage: Eukaryota > Metazoa > Arthropoda > Insecta > Lepidoptera > Geometridae > Thera > Thera britannica. Next base: position 11,261,333 of record OW618046.2, on the reverse strand, counting down.
TTCGCGTTTAGTTTTAGCGTTGCTGATACATTTTTTTCTACCAAGTTGGTAATCTTAAATTTAGAACTACATCTGTTTGTTTAAGAGAAACAGATTTATAAATACCCCTCATTCATAAATACCTGCCCTGGCTATTAGATTTAAAGCCTTACACATCTAAGCGATCTGCGATGGCGATCAGTGAAACGCTGTCAAATGTAACAACGATATTTGACAGCGTTTCACTGATTACCATCGCCATCGCCTAGAAATGCGCAGGCCTTAAAACAGCTCCTAATCTTATTCTTATCGTGTCACTGATTCTTTCGAACCAAGTGTGGTGAAAGTATTTTAAGCTCCCAATAAAGGATCTTGACACTGTCACTTTCATGTCCACAAATAGAGATGGCAGAAGACTTAGCTAAATGACTGCTATAGGACCATTTTGAATATGAGCGTATGACTTTTCAGAAAATAAAAAACCTTGAAAAAATATGTCTATTGTCTACTCTATCCATTTGAAGATTTAGTTTATTTAAAAGAGGTTTATTATTTTGTCTAGAATCGCGCCTAAAACTAGCAACAAAATTGCCAAAATATAACGAGTTAATTAATAGATTAAACGTCTATTTATGGCTGTAATTCATAGGCCTTTGTTTAGCATCGTAAAAACCATAGAAGTGAAGCGGCAAAGGGTGCTGGGACCCGTCTGGCTTAGGGGCGCCCTTAACGAAATCTTAATCCCCACAAAGGGTTAGAATTATCTTATTACGCGCAAGAAACAATACTTTAGTGCGCGTCATTTCTGTAAAATGTTTTATGATCACAAGATCTCTTATAATTTCAGGATTAATACGTTACTTCTTCTTCTTATCGTGTCACTGCTACTAGTACTACTAGGTACTAGGTACTACTACTAGTAAACTATCTTTGCGCTCCAACCTTCAACAAGCACCGAGCAGGGTATGCAAGTAAATTTTTGTAGGTACCTACATAGAAAAATAATTGTGATTTACGTGTTCAATAAAAAGTACTTTAATATTAAGAATGTAAGTACGTTGCCCATAAATTTGTTAGTTTTAGATTATATATATGTACTCAGTAAGTGATTTTTTGTAAATTCTTATGAGTAATAAAAAGATTCTTAAACTGTAAAAACTAGGGTAGAGTTTGTATTGCTTGGTATACGCTATTATATAGAGTTCCGGATTAATCTTTATGTATGTAAACATGTCATTTGTAGATTATTGTTGTGTTTCTGTAAGTTATAGCAAAAGCAATAACACCAAGATTCTTGTGACTATTTTCAACTAATCTGAAGGCACTCGTGTCGACAGATCAAAGCTGGTCGTATCCTTATTCTGGTGTCTCTTTAATCTGGTGACGCGTTGCAGAAACATAAATTTAGCTTCAATCGCAAATTCAAAGGCCATTAATCGCGGGTTCAGTGTGGACGCATCTTTAATGTATGCTTGTACCGCAGGGCTGCCGGAATAATCAGTTTATGGAATGTATTTTGACGTGATAACGTGTTATAATTCGATGGAGCCGGCTGCACGCACGAAAAAACATGACTCATGCGGCGTTACCTCGCTCTGAGACGTTCCATTTAAGGCTTGAAGTGCAAGGGAGAGCGCGGAACGAGCGACAAAGAGGCACAATAGGCCTCAGCCTTCGGCAGCATTCGACATCTGTCTCTCTCCTACTTGATTGAGCGATGCGTCCGCGTGGACTGCTGTATGACGTTGTCACGTTCAATTATCGTCAGTAAACCGACTTTACAGACGAACGATTTTTAATGGAGAGCACTGATGGTCTAGTGGTAGCGGTCCCGCCTTCCGATCCTAAGGTCGTGGGTTCAAATCCATTCGTGTACCAATGAGTTTTTCTATCGAAAAATGTATGTGCGATTGTGCACTATGCCAGTACTCTCATAACGGTGAAGGAAAACATCGCGAGGAAACCGGCGTGTTGTAGAACCTAAAATAGTTCGAGCAACACGTGTCAAGTGTCACGTAAAAAGGGCCCGCCAGCGGCCTACTTGCGGAAACGAGTCTGCAGTGCACATCAAGTGCGGATGATGAATTTGCCGAATGTATTTTTTATTTAGCATCATCATTTCAAAATACAAAGTAACTTGTCATAGAATTAGCAAAGTTAGAATATTTCCAACACTCCCCATGCATACCTATAAGTAGGTAATTTATTATCAGTTAATCAGATAAATACGAATTTTATTATCAGTCAATCAGGTTTTTTGTAAAAGTAATCAATCGATTAAAATCTTTTTGGGTCAAAAGAAAATTAGAAATGTATAAACAAGACGCTCTATTTTTTCCGGCAACCCTAAGGATAAAGACACAAATACATGCGCGTAGCGAACTTGGGCCGTATTCCTTAGACCACTACCGGTGTATCTCCTGAGATCTGATAAGATTCAAATAAGGGATTAGAAAGGGACGCGGCGAGGATTTGCGAATACGTCCCGTGAGTGTGAGCAGGACAGACAATGGGATTATCTCTCGGCGGACGAGCCAAGTGGTATCCATAAGTGTAGTCATACAAAGTTTGTAAAGCTGGATTTGAGTGTACCTATGGGCTTTAAGACCGCATTTCTCAAAAATATCAGATTATTTTTATAATCAGAATACAAATTTTTATTTGATCAGGTGTTGGCAAATATCTTGTACGTCTTGAAAGATAATAAATCAAGTGGCGTTTTTTTGTGCAACGAGTGGGTGTTTTTGATGAGGCAGATGTCTGCTCAGTTGAAGTCATCATCATCAGTCTGGGAGTATTTTGATTGGTTAAAATCGTTAACCAATTCAACGTTCAATTTTCAAATTTAGAATTTTGTTTCACATCTAGGTGATGGTAATGAAGATTACGTGAAACGTTCAGCTGATCGCGATCGCCATCGCCTTGATGTGCGCGGGCCTTTACTTTTGCTAGCTAATACCTACCTATATTTATACCCATAGGTAGAAACAGTTTGCCAGTAGGATCAAGGTAAGCTGGGATAGGGTTGAATCTCTATCCCGGATTTACACACCCGACCTTGTGAAGGATTTCCCAGCTAAGCTTTATATTTTTCCTTGTAAAAATTGACTATAGTGTAAAACTTTACTCAATTTTGTACAAGGCGTTTGACATATTCACAGGAGCTTTGATTTATGGACTTGTTTTATCATAAGTATAAGGCATATTGCTTGAGTCTGAGACGAGCATAGATTTTGACACTTTTCAATGGAGAACTGTCAAAAAATATATGCCTGAGGCTCGACTCAGACTCAAGCATTGTTTCTGAATAGGGGCCTTAGAACGGTTTAGTGAGAATCAAAATTCAAATTTAAAAAAAACTTTATTCAGTTGTATCACAAGGATCACTTTGTTAAAACCAACAAAAGTACATTATGTAAGGATTTATTGTATTAGCAATTGCGTAATCGATCTTGTGCTTATTTTCGAGGGTCGTAATCCTTACCTTGTGAGCATTAAAAAGAAAGAAACCCAATCACGGCTAAGGATTAATTTTTTTATTCTTTTTTTCATTCCGTCGAACTAATCCGTCAGCTTATCTTTAGCGTGCAGTGAAGCTACTGAATCAGTACATCCAAAAGCAATGTAATTCTTATTCTTGGGACTGTAAAGTTGAAAGTTGTTTGAGTGCTTAGAGCAGGGGATCAATGTGCTAGTGAATGAACCTCACGGGTAAACCGCGACCTACCATAGGGGTTGAAAAGTTGAACTATGCGTAGACTTATATTTATCTGAAGTAAGTTTTTATGCATTTTTGTAAAAGAGGTTAAAATAGAATGAAATACTTAATTAAAAAAATATTTATTTACGCGAAACTCACATTATCTATTTAAACTGCAAGCTGCACCAATTTAGACTTAAATAGCAAATGGTCCACCCGATGTTAAGTGGGTAACCACTTAAAACAATGATATTGGGCACGTCTACCAGGGAAGAGACGTGGCTTTCTGGCACTCGTAGAGTCAATAATTCTGAGATGAAAAGATTTATGGGCCTGTATTGCCCCCTGTTCATCGGAACACAGTAATGCCAGCATCACTGCTTGGCAGTAGAAAAAGGTGGATGGTATTAGTACAGTATCTACTTCTGTGGACGAACTCTATTGCAAAGAGTTCAACTACATGTGACGACCTCTGTGGTGCGGTGGGCCACCTGTGACGCAAGAGGTTGCGGGTTCGATTCCCGCCTTGGAACAAATATTTGTACGATCTGCAGGTATTTGTTCCAGGTGTTCTGGTCGTTTTCTATATAAAATAAAAAATATCTATTGTATTATGTATATCAGTTATCTAGCACCCATAACACAAGCTCTGCTTAGCTTGGGGCTAGATAATGTTGTGTGAATTGTTTAAAAAAAAAAAAAATGCTCACAACAATATTTGGCCCTCATCTCTGCTTTGAGATTATCGGAAACGTCCAGTCATGGAAAAGTATACTCGTTACAGTATTTAAGTATTTCACCCTTGGATAGTCACTCCGAGTAATCTCGCGTGGACGACTACAAAAAGAGATGAGTCGTAGTCCGATTAAGCGCTAGGTTTTTGTACGCATGTAAGAGTAAAAAATAGGGTGAGCTCTGTTTTACCCGCTATTACGCAAAAATGTATTCGACACGTAGCATAAAAACTTCCCTAATAAGGGACTAATATTTATTAAACATCTTCAAATATCAATTCGGTTGTTTTTTTTATTATTGGTGTCGCATAACTTCGTCATTTATAAACTGGTTTGACAATTTGACCGGTAACCCTTCTAGAATTCATAAATCCCATAAAAAAATCATCAAAATCGGTTCAGCAGTTTGGTAATGATGTCGTCATCCCAAAAAATGCTTTTTTGGCATCGTATTTGCAGAGATTTTAATTTATTAATATTACCGTAACTTTTATGCTGCCTTCCTACGGTGCGTGGTTCTGCAGATCATCACGCACGGCCGACGACGATGCTCGGCAACGCACACAGAAAGGGCTCCTGTGCTACCGCGCACCTCGGCGCACGAGACCGTTCCCATGGTGTGTCGTGCGAGCTGATCCGCCTCCGTGCGCGATATCACACACCGGTGGGAAGGGGCTATTATGTATTGGCATTTCCTCGGAGCATAGAAAAGAAAGAAAGAAAGAAAATACATTTATTTGACATAGGTTTTAAGTACATAGGTGTAGACATACATAAGTGTTCACAACACATAAGCATAGGCATCTGTCAATGTAATTACTTACGTCTTTTCATCCGGTTGTTTGGTTTTTGTTTACCACTCCGTTTGATGTGCCACGCTTATCCAATAATGTTAATGCTGTGGTGCGCACCTATATTATGTGGAACGAAGAGGGTTGAAATCACTAGAGTGCGTTTCATTTAGGTTATAGCTTACCCGACAAGAGTCTTTATAAAAAAAACCTACGCTGTATTGTAAATATATCGTTATACTGAACCTATTGCAACCATAGTTTTAAAAATCATGAATCATAATATTACTAAAACGAATGGTTTAAGCCTTGCATACAACTGAGCGTTCTGCGGTGGCGTTAATAAAACAAAGTTTTATTTGACAGCGTTTCATTAACGCCACCGCAGAACGCCTTATTTGTTTAGCTGATCGCCACCGCAAAAAAAAGCTTATTCACCAATAGTGATTGTTGATCGGAAAAAACAGTTTCCAATGTTTATTTATTCTTAATGATGCTGGTAGTCCACCAGAAACGGCGTTCTACTCGTAGCTTAAAATCATAAATCTCTTTTTTTTCTCTCTCTCTCTCTCTTTCTCTTCTGTATTCTGGGTTTTATAGAACGTTTTATTTGAAACTGAAGCGAAAGGAAGCTCACGTTAAATTGGTTTTCCGTTGATTTTTTGATTCTTCATGTAACACTGAAACTCAATAATCTATGTTACATTTTACGCACAGTCTAAAAATATCATATTATGCTTTAGAAGAATTACATATAAAGGGAATTTCCATTTGCAAAGGATTTCCCGCATTTTTGACTTATCAGTTAAATTTTTGAAAAAACATCTAAATTCTGCAAAATCAGTTGATACTTGTATAATAAAGCGAACTTTACAAGTCCCGCTGGCCATTGCGTAATAACCGCCTCCTGCCCCGGCTAAGTCAGATTTCAATAGAGTATAATCTCGCCCTAATGAATCTCCGATCCAGATTAACGGGCCATAATAGCCGAACGGCGGCCGCAAACGAACGGTTTAGAAAAACTTTGATTAGTCGAGTGCATGCGTTCATAATTTGGGGATTTATCGATTTTGTATTGCGAAAGGTAATCGGATTAGCGATAATGATATAAGTTTGTTTTAAAATGAATAAATAAAGCGTTTCGTAGTATTCTCTGTGTGAAATTACAAAGATAAGAAGAAGATAAGTTTGTACAAAGCTCTAGAAACCGATATCATGAAATATAACTATGGCTTATTTACCTAAAGCTCGAACAAAATCTTGATTCACTCGAGCAAATGCTGCATCAGCGCTTGGCGCTGCTGCAGCATTTGCTTTATGTTTTGAGATTTTCACAGTGACCGACAGATATGCCTTTTTATTCGATACTCACTATCTAATACTCGCTGGACAGTGAAGACCAAGAAAGTGATCTTAATTCGGGTCTGATTCCATCTAATAAATCGTAAAGGGCGCACGACACTGGGCTAATCCCGTTGGCGGCATTAGAACGGCTTTACGGGGACAGATCGCGAACGCCAAAATTACCTAGCAATTGGTAGCCAAACCGAATAGCCTTTGGCCAGTGGGGAAGCAGCTGGCGAACTGTAAACGAAAAGGAAAAATCTTCTCGAGCTTATACCTGCCTCATTGAAAACACACAAACTTGCGTGGATATTGGTGAATGAAAATTCATCAATCTTCGTGTTCTGTGACAGTGACAAGTAAGTAAACCTGCGGTTGGGTTCAAGTTCCAGTGTAAAGTGTGCCAACTATCGTTAAAAAAGCTACTGCTGTGGGCTCAGTCTAAATCGACTCCAGACACTTTTATTGGGCGGCGGCGATTCGCTGAAATCCCGCTGACCCGCGCTCGCCGATTCCGGCCTTCGTTTTATCCCGACCCCGCTTAATCCGGGATTTGACGTCGCTTAATCCGGACCCGTGTTGGATATCGCGTCGACACAGCCCTCGCCCGCACTCTTGTTCATATTGATTTCGGATTTTACGGCTTACCTCCATAAAAGCACGTAAACAAAGAGAAATCGGAGCCTTTCACAGATTATTTCAGCACCCGATGACATTACGAATTAAAATTAACTTATCATGATAAAATAATTCAATTGTGATGAAAGAATAATCCACAACTATGAATGACACGTGGGATTACTCATCGAGTGCCTCGCTCGGATATTTGGGCTCAATGATATAAAATTGTATGCAAAAAATGAGGAGATTAATTTGTATTTCATTGGTTGGTGCGTTATGCGAAAAATTGAGCGGTCGGGAAGCAAATGAAAATGATCGCCTCGTATAATTTTATTCCCGTGGATTGTCGTTCGCAAAATGAACTACTTACTAGGTATTGGGAAATAAAATGCAATCTCTAGGTGAAAATGTTGCTTTGTTTTGCGTGAAATGTACAAATGGTTCATGTTATTGTAAGCCTATGTTTCCATAAATCATTGCGCATAATGCAGGACCACTGAAAAGATGATAATATGAAATGTACATTTTAGTTAATAGCGCTCGCAGATTTGCTGAAAATACATACCCGTAATTGTGTTTCGGTAGCGTTTAGAAGCCAAAATTATATGACTGTGATGGTAGAGTGAATAGACTCGCTTATTTCCTATTTTAATGAGGATTATAGTTTGTAGTGCATTTAGAGCACTTCGCGCGGTGAAATTAATTACTAAATCGAGTCTGTTTGCGCTTTCAAAATGCGTTTTGAATGAAAGCCTACATTAACACAATTTCGTTTGGGTGGCTTAACCCATCCCTGTTTACTGTTTACACAATTTTTTTCAGTGACCACGTACAAGGTAGGTTTTCATGTATATTTGCTGGGTCGACATAGTTTGTATGAACTTGTTTAATACGTTTTTAAATAAGGAAGTAGTGGACGCGCTTTTGAGCCTATAATATAAAATTCCATGTTTTGTGTTTCCAAAAACGTTGACCGTCATTTTCCGACCATCATATTTGACTTTGAATTGTGTTTAATTCGCATTCGATTTCCTTTAAAATTATTAAATTTAAAAAAAGAATAAATAGATCTGATGAAGAATAAACCTTATCTTACCTAAGCCATTATAACGGCTGTTATACATGACGGTCTCAACTTTTCAGGAAAGTCAGGTTAAACTAAAAACAACCTTTTACCTGGAAAGTTAGTTACTAATAGAGCTCGTCTAAACTGAATTCCGCTGAAGCCTACCCGGGGATATTGGATTAGAAACAATTCTGCATGAACTTTCCCTCTGCTGTGAGTGAGTGCGTGTGTAATAGCTTTATTTCACGTTACCGTCACAGTAATCCTATCTGTTACATCTTAAGCAAATTATGTATAGAAGATAGTCATACTATTTTATTATCGGTAAAATTTCTGTTACTTTTTTTTAAGTACAAACGAGGTTTCGCCAAATTCATATTATGCCTTCTTAGCTAAAAATCAACGGTACACAGTAGAAAAAGGTATGAAATTGGATGTACAACCTATTACCTTATTTCATAATTACAAGTCGCCTGATGAAATCCATCAGGTTTTTTGCCGTGACAAATTGAGAAGGATACACACACAGCCAACATTATTTTCAGACGATTTGGATCTTTGTATATTCAACGACGAATTCCTCAACCTTAGTAGTAGTAGAGCTCTTTGTGAAGAGTTCGTCTGGGGAAGTATACTACCTTCTATTGTATTTTTTTTATTATTTTAAAACCGTATTGTTACACTGTTTGTGCTGTGTTTATGTGTGCTGTGTGTCCAAAATAAATGTATTTTCTCTCTTTCTTTCTTCGATCCATCGAGTCTCCCAGTGATAGCTAAAAAAGCCATCGCCATTGCAACTCAATGCTATCAAAACTACCCACAGTCCACTTGGATTATAGCAACGGCATAATCAAACCATTTAATTATTTGAACGGCTAAAGCTTAACACACACTAATACGCACTATTCTCAATCAATGGCGGTCAGAATGGACCAAATAATCGGCGGGCAGTTAATGAACGCATTTGAAAAGTTAAAAGCCTGTTAGGTCGTGGATAGAGTGCGATACGATGTAGCGGAGGCGGACGCGTCACTATCGAAAATCTGTAGATGAACCCTCTATAGCTGTTACCTAGGTATAGGTTATTAGCCGTTGTTCTCTACGATTACTTTTGATACACTTCCTGAGCCTCAAGAGTGATGTTGGTTCAAATCTGCTGATTAGCACGTTTGAAAGTAAAATGATTGTTGAGTACAGAAAAAAGTGATTATATTTCGTGCTACGTCTTCAATATTAGTAACCTGAAAAATGTTTTTTATTAAAATATTCACATAATTTATTATTGTAATTAACGCTTAGGTACTGCCACTCAAAGACGATGCGTGAATGTTTAGTAAAAATATTTTTAGGTCACTAATATCTTCGGACGTAGCACTCGTAAATTTGATAGAACTTCACTTACAGGTAAGTTCGTTTAATCACGAATTCTTTTGCATAAATTCAATAGTAACTGTCGAAGGGAAGTTAGTATCAAGCTTGATACAAATGTCTCATCTCGGGTTTTGCTATCGCTCTCGCGTCAGCGCCAGTCGTCGCTCATTCACTATGGGCCAAGTTAAAAGCCCACTAGGCTGCGGACACAGTGCGACTAATTAACCGGTAATGCCTCGCGTGGACGGGACTTAGCGGCATTATCGTCTAAATTGTCCTAATGTTTCGATATAGGTGTGGACCAGTCATTAGTGGTGTCGATTTGTGCGCCTATTTAAATAACTTTATGAGAAGTGACGTAATTATGATTTGCATGAAAATGTATTCAAGTATACAAAAAAAATCGGTTGTCTGTAAAGACGGTTTACTGACGATAGTTGAACGTGATAACGTCATAAGAAAATACTGATGGAATGGTTGCATTTTTCCGGACCCGGAAACGACTCGGACTCGAGGACTTGCGGACTCGCGGACTCGGACTCGGACTCGAACTCTCGGACCCGGACCCGGAACCCGACCGAACCCTTACCCTTACCCTCATTTACCCTTACCCATTACCCGACCCGGGCTCGGGCTCAGGTAAATGGAACGACGAAACGACGTAACGACGCATGAGTCATGTTTTTTCGTGCGTGCAGCCGGCTCCATCGATTTATAAGACGTTATCACGTCAAAAACAAAGTAAACATATTTTTTTGTGACATCACCACACTGAAACGACTGCACCATAGACGTCGAACTGATGACTACTACTAAAGTTTTGCAAAAACGGGTGGTCAGTCAAGCCTGAGTTTTACAGTTTCACTGTTGTCATTTATACACAAACATACTACCGCTTGGTTCCTACCGTTTTATTGTGATCCTTTTACAAAATAAAATTAAAATAGTAGTGAAGTTCGAGTGTGGTAGTTTATCTATGTAGTTTGAGTGAATAAAGCGAAGGAGGTATGTCAGGATCGTAGCAAGAGGAAAGCCGTGAGCTCTGTCAAACGAATGAGGCGTAATTTTATCTATGCACATGCATACATAAAATCACTAATGTATGTAAATTATGCACATGAAGGGCAATTTTTAGGTAATTTACTCGTAAGTTAAAAAAAACATAGTAAGCTAGCATTCCATCCAAAGGTTTGGAAGAGATCGCTGTTTAGCGATAAGACCGTCCATTGTGTGATGCAAATAGTTTTTTTATATTGTACCTGTACTTTTATAATTTGTTGTGTGCAATAAAGTATCTTAAAATAAATAAATAAATAAATAAATATTCTGGACAATTCACACAACACTACCCAGCCCCAAACTAAGCAGAGCTTGTATTATGGGAACCAGACAGCTGATATAATACTTGAATACATTTTTTTTTTTTGTAAATACATACTTAGAATACAATATAATCTTCTATCTATCATGCCTATTAAGTGCATAAAACATCAATATAATGTCTAGTTAGTAAAGTTTAGTATATTGTACATCAGAGTCTGTCTCGTGCGGGTAAAGCCTGCCTAATCCGCGGCCAATCCACCGGCCGCAAGACGCTTGTTGCTCGCTACTAGGGCTTCGCACTATAAAGTAAACTATTATCATAAATATTGTACAACATTATACATTAAAATCACTGATATGTTTTGATTATTTATAAGTAGTTTTTATAAATATATAAATCAAAGGTTATTCGGTTTTACTAAAGTTTTTTTTTAGAAAATTTATTTAGACGAACATAAAAATTCTTAAATTTAGCAAACACAGAAAAAAGTAGGTAATATGTAATTGTAAGTAGGTAGATACCTAATAATGTTAGGTGGCAATATCCACTCAACGCTTATACATTGGGCGTCATCTGACTTATTGCAAAATGTATTTAGGCTTACCTACTTGGGTATCTTGTGTGGGATAACCACTTTTTTAACATCTATTAGAAGAATAAGTTGGCTGAATACAGAAATTTCACAACATTTTGAAGAGCAACGGTTTCGTAGAAGGTTCGTAGAGGTCTACGCAATTTGCGTAGATAAAACCATTTTGATTTTGGAACGAATCTTTTTCAACGAAATAAGCTAGATTTTTTTTTATTGTATCTATTGTACTAAAGAGCCCTTGAACTATTAGAAGAAAAGGCGATCGACTTCAGCAAAATTTTGGTGTTCTAAATTTATGCGTATTCAAAACGAAAACAATAATAACAGAAAACAATGCACACCTTAAGCTAAGGCATCCCAGACGGGCAGCTTCCTAAACCATCTCGGGATTTAGTTAACCGACGGACGCACATCTCAGATTAATTATTTATGTTCGGCCCCACTGCCCGAGGGAAGGTTTAGCTCACAGACGCTCGATTCCTCTCTCATGCAAACTACTCGTCTTAGCGCAAAATTGACGCGCGACCTTTAATATTAACATTGGTTTCTGATGCTTAAATATTAAGGTTCATTTTCCTTTGACTGAATAATTTAAATGTCCTTTGTCTTCATTGTCCGGCGTAAAGATCTGGGGGCTTGCGATGACCACCTTGTCATGGCCAGCTTTGTTGTAAATCTACGTTGCATCTTTGCTTGGCGTAATCGCTTAAGCTTAGCTTAGGCTTGCTGCTAAATTAATACCTATAAATTCTATTTCTATAACTGAGCTCCTTGTTTATTTTCACGAGTTGTGTTTCGTGACATTATTCAATACGGATTCTGGTCTATACGAGTATGAGTGTAATGAATATAAATTTGATTTTAAAATTACTAGTTCTATCTTATGAGTGAATATCCCTCTGACTATCTTTTTGATATTATAATAGTTATTTGTTATACAAGAGTGCAAAGCTGCTTTTTAACCGCGTGCTCAATTTTGATGACCGAGCAAGCGCAGGATTCTAATATTTAACCACGAGCGGAGCGAGTGGTTTAAAAGTTAGAATCCTAAGCGATGGCGAAGGAATCAAAAGAGCACAAGGTGAAAAATCTTTGCACTCGAGTGCAACACGTAACTTTTCATCCCACCTCAGCGAGGAAATGACTAAATGCAAAAAAGAACATGGCGCGACTAAAACACACCAAGAAGGTTCCGAGTATGAGTTTTTAACAAATTGCATGATAAATTCGGCACCATGCAGGTAGAAGTAAATAGGTTAAATGATGTTTTGAATTCACAAGTACACCAAGAAGGTTAAGAGTGCGAGTTTTTACCAAATTAAAAAAGGTTGTATGATATATTCAGCACCATGGAGGTAGAAGTACATAGGTTGTATATTCACAAACTTAGTGAACACGATATTCTAAATTCAAATTTACTTTATCCTCTAGCGGATAAAAACGGGTTTTCCACTCAGATATTGAACAGTAAAAATACACTTTCCGAGATGGTGGGATGAAAAGGAATTTGAGCTTTTAACATTATCTTGTGAGTCCTAGAAATTTTACCTCAAATAGTGCCATTCACCTAATTTTTCTTTCATCGTCACTGTATCTTCCATAGTAAGTACCTAGTACTATCAAAACTATCAAAAATTGTCAAATTCATCATCCGCTCTGGGTTTGCGGACTGGTTTCCGCAAGTAGCCCGCGGGCTTTTTTTGCGTGACGCTAGATACGTGTTGTTCGATTTTTTATAGATTCTACGACACGATGTTTTCCTTCACCGTTTGAGAGTACTGGCATAATGCTCATAAATTCGACATTAAAACTCATTTCACTTACCAACCTATCATCAAAGTTTTAATTTTGACTCTTACTATGTGAGAGTGTCTCACTCATAAAATATTTATTCTCTAATCTTTTACTTTTCTTTCCTTTTGTATAGATTTAAAAATCGTCGAAGGTGGTAAGGTCGTAAAATCAATACTGAGTAATTTCCTCAATACGCGAGTAATGTACACGTCGGTTATAATCCTTAAGGCAAAGCAAAGCATATTATATGTAGAAACCTTCTTAACCTAACAGGATTATCGCGTGAGGTAGGCATTCACGGCCGGATCACGGCTTGCCTTAAGACACAGATTTTATTACACAAATGAGATTAATATGAACGTGTGTATGTGGAGTAAGGCACAAAGAGATATTTAGGGTTTCACCGTTTAGTTTCAAGTCATAGATACCTGTTTTTACTTCATAAAATCGAGCAATTCAATATTTCTTAATTATTAAATACTTGTACGTGCGAAAACTTAATAATCACCTTTATTATTATAACGGCTCACTTTTCTGGAAAAAAAATATTTTTACTTCACTCTGTAAACTCAAAATAAAACTCTTGAAACCCTTATTAAATTAATTAAAGAAAATCAACCACCAAACATGCACATGTCACCTAATTTTGGTAGCTAAGACAAACAATCAAAATACGAAGACGCACACCCTACGTCTGTGCTACCTGAAATACATTTATAACAATTTCTCGAAGACAATCGAACAAAGAAATTAAGACATGAGCACACCCGCGTTTCAGCATCAGAAAATACATTTAATACGTTCGCGATGTCAATTAAACGGATGCCGCAGCGCCCTCAAAAAGGCCATTTGTTAATTAACCGCACCTCCCGGCGTAAACTGACAAACAAGCGATAGCGTCTAAATCGCTTTGAACTTCTTTGACGCGTCGATAAGCGTGACAGGAGTATTGTATAGTGTACACCGATCTTTACAATGCTTCGTTTGCAAGTTTTCACCCAGTCCCGCTGTAAGTGAGTGTGTTAGAGATTGACGGAGCAACAAAAGACTTTGATACTTGTACAAACATTGTTCTTGGTTGCCGCTGAGATAATTATGACTTTTCAAGAGGACTACTTTGCTGGGAAATAATTAGCTGTACCGAGAAATGAGGTTAGGTTTACGTGTCGGAGGCGTTCATTTGTTATTCATGTCTTTTCATTGACAGAACAGTAACCATATCTCAAAGAGGGATGAACCATGAACAGAGTTTCTTAATTAAAATCTCAAACACGGCTTTTGACAGTTGTAACACTTGTTACGTCATCACAATAATTGTTAGCGTTATCTTATTGTGTTTAGCTGACGAGAAGATGAATGTTAGGGAAATTGGATTGTTTTGTTATAGGGGTTAGGATTGAAATTTGATTGTTCATTGTGCACAGAAGGTCTAGTATAAGGTGGGGGTTTATGCCACACATAAATATTCATTTGGACACAATTATACTAAAATAATACCATCCAAATCAATACTTAAATTTGTTGGACAGTATAATATACTATTACTTCATCTTTATTCGGCCAACTCCATTGTTGCTCCCTTTACTGATCATTAAGGTATGATAGAGCGGCGGCCTAAAAACTCTACTCTACCCAGCCTCTGTATATGCTAGCGTTGACGGTTTAGGCTAGTATTATCCAAGTCTAGCTCACAATGTTCGTTACAAATTTCAAGTTAACATTCTGGCATATTTTACGATGGAACAACAAAACATTAGAAACCAAAGTTATAAAATTCAAAGGTTCATTCACCCGGAAGTTAAATCTAAGTATTAAAGTAGAGAATAATAAAGGCGTTGAGGCTTAAGACGGGTAAGCCTGGTGCAAAGTCCTAGAGTCATGTTACGTTCTAGACCGGACAGTTGATACGTTGCTTAGCTTTTATGTCTTACGTGAGTTCGCTAATAGCTTTATTTTCTAACGGTTTTGACGATCAAACGGAACGTTTTTGACTTGATCTTTCCATAGATTAGTCACCTAACTCAGTTGGTTCAGTTGGCTCTACCTTCTGCGCCGTAGGTCGTGGGTTCGATCCCCACTGAGAACAAATATTTGTGTGGTGAACGCAGGTGTTTGTTCTCTGTCTGGGTGTTATATTGTATTATAAGTACGAGTATGTATAGGATCAAAAATTATTCAAGTATTGTATCAGCTATCTGGTTCCCATAGTACAGCTCTGCTTAGTTTGGACCTAGATAGTGTTGTGTGAATTGTCCGCATTATTTATTTTATTTATTTATCATTTTATTGTAAAAATTGGCCCCATTATTTCTTTAAAAAATCCGCTTTTGTTGTAGTGACCGACTATCTACAAAAAGAGAGATTTTTTTTCAGGCTACGGGAAACTAAAGTAATAATTGATAATTGATTTTACTACTTTACATCATGACAAATCCTATACAAAAATCAGTTATTTTGATGGGACTTTTTGCAAGGAGTAGTAATAAAATAAAAACAACATAATACTTATATGTCATTGTGTTTTTCTTTATCAGGTTTCGTATGATGACCACAGCACCGTATAGCCAGGGATATAACCAGGTTTTGTAATTATGCAAGGGATTGTTCACATTGTTTAGTGTAGAATTAGAGGCGGAGTTAGACCGTCTGCCGGTCAGGTGAAAGTTTCGGGTCCAGTGTGGGGATTACCTCTAGTCTGGAGTTAGCTGTAGCTACCTTGTCCGTATCTATTAGCTGTGGGGTCAAAATCTTTGGCGAGGACTATTATTAATTCTGTAGACAAGGCCTAAAAGTAATCACAACATTTTTAAATTGTTGCTCTCCTTTAATAAATCTCTGTCTCTGATCCTGATTTTATTCTTTAATTTTTTTGTAACTCATTCAAACGGTGAAGGAAAACATCGTG
Source organism: Thera britannica (assembly GCA_939531255.2). Classification (NCBI taxonomy): domain Eukaryota; kingdom Metazoa; phylum Arthropoda; class Insecta; order Lepidoptera; family Geometridae; genus Thera; species Thera britannica. The sequence continues at coordinate 11,245,112 of OW618046.2, read as the reverse complement.
AGGAAACCCGTGGCTTAGTCGGCTCCGCACGTATTGACCATGTCTTTCCTGTGGATTAGGCCGACTAAGCTGTCAGGATGGTATAGGTGCTGGGCAAGCCTATCCCATCTAAAATCCTGTCCCAGGCACTATAGCGTCCCGTAAGTAGGGGCATGAGTAATCACCAGTTGCCCCTGACGCTATATAAATCATCTACAATAGATGCAAAGGCCTGTTTACTTACTCATTCAGGCCAGGCCGCTCTATATTTAGTGATAAGACCACCCATTGTTCCACTTTGATGTTTTTCTGTATTCCTTTGTTACTTTTAGGTGGTGTGCAAAAAGTATTTTCTATCTATCTATTAATTTAATTTTATAGAGGGCAACCGCGCTGGCTGCTATTGTTTTTACCCAGTGTCTAATATGAAAGGAAAAACGCCGATACTTCTGGAGCTGTATCAGTTTTTCTCACGATATTTTCCTTCGTCGTTTAAAAGGATCTACTGCCTATATGCGCCCAATTAAAAAAACTAAGCTTACATTCAGGTTTGAACCGATCCTAGGTTCTCATAAAGAATAGGTCTGAAAAAATAGCTTCATGCATTAAATAAATTATAGTTTAAAAACTAAAAAATTCACGCTTTTATAACTAATTGAACTAAAAAAATAAAAATAAAACTGTAACGCTACCACGCTTTTTGTACAATAATATAAATTTTTCAATTGATTATAACAGTTTTATTTTTAACTTTTTAGTTCAATTAGTTATAAAAGCGTGATTTTTTAGTTTTTTAAACTATATATATATATTTTTTTTTTCATAATTATTATTGCATTGTCATCGACCTTTGACAGGTGTGCAAAGTTTGAATCAAATCTGATCGTTCAAAGTAGGACAAATCGAGCTCAAAGGGGTCGGTTACATACAAGCAAGCAAACAAACTTACATACAGGTGAAGCTAATAAAAGCGTTATAAAAAGTGCATGTAGTCTATTGGATTCGCGTGTCCAGGTATTCGTGAGCGATGATCTATTTAGATAGGATAAGGCTTGGCGTGACGGATGCTGAAACCTCGCAAATACAACATGCCACCGCATCCTGCTGTTTGTTATCACTATGTACGGGTTATAATGGCAATTATTTGCTGACGCTTATAGAACATTATTATGCTTACCTACATTTTAATCATTCAAAATAGAATCCAAAGAAAAATGGCGTGCTGCTTTAAATCCAAGTACCTCTCTACTGTATCTTAGCACGCAAAGCAAACTTGGCTGTGTAATGTTTTACACTTACCAATACCCATATTTCACTATAATATTTTTCAAAAAAAAATTCAAAAAAAAATTCTATATAATATTTAAAAAAAAAAAAACAATATTGGTAAAGTTTTTTTTTCTAATACAACTAGCTTATGGTACAAGCATTATGGCTCATCTGAAGTTAAGTGATAACCATGGCCTATGACAAAGCGTTGCCTCGTAGGTCACGCACGTCTAGCACGGCCCTGCGTTCATTTCCTTGAGGCATACAGATGTTTAGCTTCACGTGCCTGTATAAGCACATAAATGTGCCAAGAGATTTAAAGAATGTCTTCCGATTACTAGAAATTATTTTCTCTATTATGAGAAAACTTTGATTTACGAAGAGGCTAATCCGAAAAGACTCAACATACTCTTGTCTCCGAAGCAAGTTAAACCATCATTAGTGCAATATAAAACAACAATTAGACAAAGAGCCGGCTCTCGGCTTAGATCGAGTGCTCTTCAAGAGACTTGCAAGGGTGGTAAGTCATGTGAGTGTTTTAAAACTTTGTACTTACGGAGTTAGGGGTTGATGGGGGTAGAAAATTATTTGGATTTGAGATCGGGGGGTAATAAACGATCTTATGAGATAAAGCTCGCTTGTATTCTTGAGAATACACCCACATGAAACTTTATGTCTTATAAACAAATAGCCCGCCTAATGTGAAGTGTTAACCACCACCTAAAACCCATATGCCCACCTGATGTTAAGTAGTAACCATATAAAAAAGCATTGCCTCGTAGGTCACGCACGTCAGGAACATGCCCTACGATGCACTGCCCTGCGTCGTCCATCAACTTGAGGCATACAGAAGTTCAGCTTCACGTGCCAGTAATTTCACTGGCACCCACACCCTTCAAACCGAAACACAGCAATACTGCTTCACGGCAGAAATAGGCATGGACCTACACCTACTACAGCTTCATGTATCTTTAAAAAAACACAGCAGTCTCATTTTTATTATTGTAAATACATACATGGTTTAGTCTTTATTCTGAGGTAAATACCAGCCCCCTCATTCATAATGACAATACACTTTTTACTCACTAAAAGTTTATATCACTGTCAATTTGATATCAAGACATAGATAAGGCAACGGCCTTAGTGGCTTGCTAAGCTAAATGACTGCTATAAGACCGTGATGAATTTGAGCGACTTTCATAAATTGAATATTGTTACACCGAAATTTCTATTAAACAATAGATAACATTTAATAATATCGAAGTCCACTAGTTTCATAACCGGGGATTAGTTGACCGTCCAGCGGCGGGTCGGTTGTCTAAACCTTAGTAATCCAGGCTGTATATTCAAACCATAGGTGCTAACCTGAAACAACCTTCGCTATGAAAATACAGGTTGGTCTTCTTTTTAAAAGTCTTTCGATTCACAGATTTAATTAAAAAAGGAAAAAGTTTGAAAAGTCAATTTCATTTATTTTATTCAATTATTAATTATCACTTTAAAACGTATTTTAACTATGTACCTTTTTGTTTGTACTATGTATATAATGTTTTGGTAATTAAAAATACACACGATTGTAAAATAGGAAGCCAAAATCAAAGTGACAGGTTATAATATTTCTTTAAAATAAAATGATAGCTTGATAGCTGTAATAAAACTGCATTAACACCTTACAATGTTATCTTATAATGCTTACTAAATACAAGTAGCTCTGCTTACTTGTTGTTGTGTTGATTGTCTACCAAATTTTTTTTTTTTAATAATTTTGTCACATTTCGATAGAATCGTAGTGAGACACCCTATACGTTTTCACCCTTGGAATGTAATCTGTTTTATAAATATTCTCGCCCTCACCTTGATTACGAAAACTATTGAAAGTTACTTACGAGATTACCTCTCCGGAAACCTCCGCTATTTTAAAGGTATAACACAAACTAACCTACTGGCATTATGAGATTAAAGTCGCAGAGAATTTACAATTTCCTCCTTTGGTACGGGTTTGTTCTAAAGTTCAGGATTGTTTATGTAAATGAATGTACAACCTCGGAGGCATTTAAAGTTTTCGTATAAAGCAAAAGCCAACGAAAAAATTCTAGTAAAAAAATAGTATTTTTTCCGGCCTTTCATACTGATAGCCCGGTTTTAGGAATAGGACATCACTACTGAGACCGGGAAACGAAACAAATCATTAGTCGGAGTGTGATTTGTTGGTAAAAGTACCTACTATTTTTTCCGTAATATTAATATTATTTACTATTATCTATATTTAATGGTTATAACTATATCAATGGATTTCACTCTGTCAGTACGAAAGAAAAATATGAATAATGTACCAATATTATTCGGAAACATCGTTTTTCTTTTCAAAAATTTAAACGCATTTCAGCCTGAGACGCTCTGAGACGGTCCGGAAAAAAGCGCATTGAAGCAGCAAAAACTAGGTATTTAATATCGAAACAAAGGCACGGCCGACATAAAGCAAGGATTAATTATTATTTTAACGTTTCACTCGGTTTTTTGCCGCGTCCGCGAGCAAGTCAAAAGCATTGCTTTCTCGCTTGAAAAGTTGATAAATAATTAAGAAGGCTCCTTAACGACAGCACTTCGACGAAAAAGCGCTTTTTAAGAAGCCAAGAAAAGGATTTTTCCTTTACACTTTTTGCTGCATCGCTTTTTGAAATAATTACTTTAGATTTGCAGTTCATTGCCATCTACCTACCTACGTCTAGGAAATGTTTCTCTGTTACTGTTAATAGGTACCTATATATTATAGGTCTCTTTTTTAATCAGGTGAGGTTGATTTTATTTTTTTAATGTCATAATTTGTTACAGGTAAAACCCTGCCAGTCCACTGTGTGGTGGAAGCGGTATCCTCCCTCGAAGAAGGCACGTGGAGACGCCGGGCTATTGTGGAGACAGACAGCTACGTCATCATACCTGCCGCCACTGCCTTCCACGAGCTAGTACCAGCTGCTATGATGCGGCTCGGGTACCCTCATGAACTCGCTTCTTCTGCCAAAGGTGAGACAAGCGGGCGATAGGAATCATTAAAAAGTTTTGTTTTACCATTGGTATTTAATTGCTAGAAACAAGTTAATTTGTAGGATACGTTACGTTTGACAGTCTTCCATAACCGTCGACTTTAGAAATAATGAGAATTTTCTTCTATAAGCTTATGACCACTGCACTTTAATGCCTTGAAAAAGAGTGTAAAATTTCATCAGCAGCGCCTTAAAAGTCAGCCTCTCCATAGAATACCAAACTCCATAGAATTGCAAAGTTTGCGGAAAATTCACCAATTTTCCGCAAACTTTGCAATGTCGTCGTACAAAAGAGAGGAACTGAGTTGTTCTAAATAGTGTTTTGTCGATAGGTTCAGTGGTGATAAACAACTGGAAGCCACTCACCTTCGATCGGATCTCCGACGGACCACTCGCCACGGTCGGCGAGGTGCTTGGCGAGCTGACTACCGTGGCAACTTTGCGGATCCAGCTGCTAAGGCCTAGACCTACGCCTCTACAGGATATAAAGGACAAATTGCTGAGACTGCTACTGGTTCAAAGCAGACCGTTGCTGATGTCTACTGGGTGCCCTTTGGATGAGGTAAAAATATATTTCCAGACCATTGTTTTTAGTTTTAGGTATATGCTTAAATTATAAATAAACAAATCCATGGTAAGCTGTTCTAAAACATCTGTCAAACTGAATTACATTTCGGGCATCATAATCGACACAAAGCGTGTTCGCTACAGCGCCCTGAACCAACATTGTGTAATGTTCTTTAATGCCCAATTGTTGCCACCCCACCTGTGCCGAACCCGCACTAAACCTTTACCCCTTATTATCGTGAATCTCATTGTTTTCCGAATTTTAAGTCCTCCATTGAAATCGCGGATCCGCAGTACAGCAACGTATTGTATTCGGGGAAAATTGATTTAATTGGTACTATGAATATTGGATTTTGTTATGGATGGGTGAGTCATAAAACTCGCTACAATTTGCAATAAAAAACACAAAAGTGTTAGAGTTTGGTTATTTTGAAGTAAAAATTCTCTAGAAGTAATTGAAACAAAAAACACAAATTATACTCATCATCCTGAAAAGAGTTTCCATTTCCAGGAAAAACGTTTGATTAACTTAAATGAGTGCGTTGAATTCAGTGAGTCTTTGGATAATCATAAAGCTCAATCAATTTGCTCAATGTATTTTGCAAATTGCATTTTTCAATAAGCCTTTCATAATAAAGGCTCGCTTATTAAATGGAAAAAATACTGATATTATCATTCGTCGGCTGAATCAGCTAGTGAGCGATTCAAATTACTATAGGCTTTTTGAATGTCGTTTCATAAAAAAAATTATGCAATCTAGCAGAGGCATCCTCGTATTGGGATGTACGTAGCTTAATCACGACGCAATAGCTAAACAGATTTGAGCAAAACTGGGAAATTTTAATCCTCAAAAATCACTGCAACGCAGGTAAAGCTGCAGTGTGTCGTAGTCTGTATATGCCCAGCCGTGGACTTCTACCGGCTGATGCAGTCATAACTTTGCCTTGAAGCTTCAACACCGTAATTCCTTCACAATTTATCACGAAAATGCTCATTATTTGAAGAAGTCGCGAAGGAGACAGATTATCAAACTCACTAAGTAGCATTCCGACAGTATAGGAGGTCGTTATAATTTGCGAGGTTACTCGTAAGTCCCTACTAATAGGGATCATCACTCGAGAGAAGAATTAAGGAAGCATTTGTTTTGATGTTCGCGGGCGCTCAGCGTCTCAAAAGATAATGTAAATTCTCATGTTTAGTCTCGAATGAGTTTTTTGTTGGTATTACGAGTTTGCTTTGTATTCTGCAATGCACCTCTACTTATAAGGAAATAGGTATACCACTTACATTTAAAAAACAAAAAAGAGCTTATGTTTAAAATACTACAAAAAATATTCTACCTCTGCTGAAACATAGGCTTCCTCATATTACCTTCCAGGATGAACGATTTTAAGCCAACTCTAAGTTCCCATCGTCGGTCTATCTGGTGAGGATGTATTTCACATTGTTGTGGTTCAAAATATGTAAAATTTAAATCCATAAATATCGTTATAAAGCAATCTTGTAAAGCGATTAAAGCTAAAATCTCTTACGATGCTACGGGTAGATACATACAAGTACCTACAACAATTTGTCGACGCGATGAGCACCTGCCGACACGCAAGATCTACATACATAATAAATTTAATTGAATCTCAGTCTCATCCGCACCTCGCGAGGCCTTATTATATTTTCTAAATATCCGCCTTGTGTCGAACGGGTGACGTCACTCCGCCCGCCCTCGTCTTACGCCGAGCCTCCGCGAAAGAGGGTTAAAAGGAGTTTTAGATGTACGAACGAACGCTTTTGATCTTATTAATACCATAAAATAATGCTTTATAATCTTATTAAACGCGAGGTTAGCGCTCGATGCGCGCCCTTCGCGAGGCTTAACCCGAATCGCGGTGCCGTTTCAATTTGGCGCTTCCAGTGACACAGTTCTACGTGAACTCACTCTTGATTCCAACTTTGAAGAATCGAACACGAAGTTACGGCAAATGAACCAAAGGAACTTCTACGGCGAGATAATCAAACACCTCGAACAGCAAAGTTGGAGCTAAACGCCAGATGAACTCGGCTATGATATTATGGCAATTTATCTCACGCCAATTTGCACCACTTCGGTTTCAACTCGAAACAAACTTTCAAATGATCGAGAAATATTGAAGACGCTTTTGATAATGTTGATAAGAACACGAGTTGGATCAAATTGTAGATATTCAGGGCCCTCAAATACCGACCTATTCAAATGTTCAATTTCCAAATCCTTTTAAGCTTCAAGGTAACTCGTTATAATTTAATCACATCTCAACGTAAGTGGCGTATGTACACATAACAAAATTATATGAGATAAGACTAAGCCTGTTGTGTTCCAAGTTGTCCTTTCAGTGCGAGTACATCACAAGCAATGTTCGCAATCACACACCGAATTACGTACTTAGACGGATTACACGTGACGCGAGTTATCACGCGCAGGCGCCACTTCTTGTAAATCTTCCACGAAGAGACAATATCTGAAAGCAAATATGGCCTCACTATTTAAAAACATAAAACAAAGAAACGGATTAACGCATCACTCGGCGTACGCTAATTCCTCTGACATGATTTATAGGCACAATCTAAGACGTAGGTACAATTACATTTAATGTAACATCTGATTTGGCAACAAGCTGAGCAAACGGCTCTGACAAGCTGCTTGACGTCGTAATCGCTGGCATTGTTCTATGTAATCTAGAGAGATCTCACTTGCATAACTGTCAAGCTGGGTAAACGCCTCGACGTAGCTATAATCTGACAGGTTCTTTATGATTGACTACTTGCGATGCGATTAATGCATAATTAAATATACACTAGTTATCGTGGTATACAAATAATTGAGAAATTTAAACAGAAACTAGGAATACTTTGTAGTCACACGGTCTGTTTGCCGCTCAAATAGCGGCGTTGGATCGGTTAGGGGCTTTTTCGATAGCGCGGAAGCGTTTTAGTGTAAGCACTTAGTGTATCGGCTTCGTTGCCGGCGCCTAGTTGAGCAAAGTGGGTGGATGCTAATTGGCAAGACGCCCTTCCCGCTCATTGTTTTAGAGCAGACCATGATTGAAGTTTCGTCGGCGCGAGGGAGTGTTGCGCTCTAACCAACGAGCAAACACCTCCGTCAGAGCCGGCCCGACCGCGCATGACACATGCATTAACAGCCGACCTAATATTTTCATAATCTAATGGCGATGTTCTGTGAAACAATGCTCCATGTTTATTCAAACAGTTATCTCTGTATCTGTAGCTGGTTAGAGTGACCTCTTTAAAACCTTCTAAAATTGTTTGCGGTGCCTCGTTTCTTTATTTATGCTTTGAGTGACTTTGACTTACGTATTGTTTCTCTTGTTATAGGTAACACTCGCTCAGATATGTCGTGGACACGATAGAACTCCGGGGCCGCATAACTTCCATGAGCCTTCTGAGGAGATGCGCCGTAAGTTTGAGTCTTGGTGGAGTGCACAGGTGTCACCTCGGCCGCCGCCATTCAGTCCTCGACGATACCCATCACCTGGACCAAACCTGAAAAATCGATCTCCTACTCTGAACACGATGCCAGAGCACTTGCACCCAGCTCTACAGACAGTTCAAACTCAATATCCAACTCAAAAGACTCGGATGAGGACCAGCTTTGACCCTGAGCTCGAGCTGCCAAAACTACAGCGTTGGTTTTCTGAGAACCAGCACCCAAGCAGGCAGCAGATACAGCAATACGTCCGAGAACTGAATAATCTCGAATCACGGCGTGGAAGGAAGCCCCTTGATGTCAACAACGTCGTTTACTGGTTCAAGAACGCTCGAGCTGCCCAGAAGCGTGCAGAACTCCGCAACATTGGAGGACTCGGTTGCCATCTCAATGGTTTCAACAGTAGGAGCCACAGTCCAACCAATGGTTCCATGATGGGAGGCAGTGATAGTTATAATCCTCATGATCATAATTCTATGAAAAGCCCTTTGGAGCTTTCTGAGAGTCCTGGCAGATACCCGATGTCCGTGATGTCTGAAGACAACTTATCCAATGGAGGCTCTGATATGGAGGACGATGGAGGTGATTTGAACCCTGATGACAGACCTGAAAGCCCAGATGCTCCTCTCTCTCTGATTACTACAAAGAAGAATAACAATGATTTGGAAGACAAACCACACGAATCTCTTAAACCGCCGGACATTATCAAGGTAATTTTGTATAATATATATGATAACTATTAAACGATCTCTAATGTTTGTTATCCTCTGATGTTGTACAAAAACAATAGGTGTGCTCAAAGATTTTAATGTAGATTTGATCTAATAAAACTTTTCTTTTGGTACAGGTTCACGACATCAAAATGGAGCCAAGAGATCTGAGCAAGCACGATCCAACCCATTCTCCACAGCGTTCACCAGCAAAAAACAGTGACAGCTCACACAACAACAACAGTAGCATTAACAACAACAACGAAGATGAAAACGGAGTCGCAGACGAGCACGAAGCTTCGGACGATGACGTCATTCAGGAGCATCACTACAGGCACTCTTCTCCACACTTAGACCGTTTACCATTCCCAATGGTCCCGAATCATCCCATGTTCGGGCACGGAATCATGTACATGAGTCAGTACATGAGTGGCTTCCCCGGTGTCAGCCCTCTTCCCGGCGAAGGTGCCAGTGGCCTAAACCTAGCTCTCGGTGGAGCGTCAGACGAACGTCGCAAGCGCAACCGCACTTTTATCGATCCAGTATCAGAAGTTCCCGTTCTCGAGCAATGGTTCTCGATGAACACGCATCCCTCGCACAACCTGATCCTAAAGTACACGGAGGAGTTGAACAGAATGCCGTACAGGCAGAAGTTCCCGCGGCTCGAGTCGAAAAACGTGCAGTTCTGGTTCAAGAACCGAAGAGCGAAGTGTAAGCGGTTGAAGATGTCTCTGTACGAGCCGGCCTCTCCCGGACATTACTCGCACCCGGGGCACCCGCATGCCATGGTCGAGAGGAAACTCGTTTAGATTCGATTGACTCGTGAAGCTTTGTGTTTGTGGCGTCCATCGGCTTAACACGAAAGACTGAAGTGGAGTCGCCATGGTGTGCAGTGCCATGTTAGTATTAAAGCAACGTCTAGGTTGCATCATTATTAAACTGCTCGTATTATTCAAACGACATTATTGACTCTTGTAGGTTACTCAGTAGTTTTTCTTAAGTATGCGACGTTATAAGCATGATAAGTAGGATCTACGTATCAAATAGAGCAGCGATCACATCGTATTATGTACATAGATGTACAAATAGAATGCTATCAAAGGACACGTCACGTTTGTTTGTTGATGAATCTCAAATATTAAATAGTTTTAATGTATATAAACGCAAACTTCTCGGTTTATTTATTAAATTTTACAGTAGCTTTATAAAAAATGTTATAGTGAAATAGGATAAGATATTCTCAGTAAATTCCACTAATATTGGTATCTAGTTATTACTTTATTATAATTACGATGTTTAGAATAGTATTCAATGTTATTCTAATATATAATGAACTGTATTAAAGTAGGCAATATTATATTGCATATATAGGATACATTTTGAGCTACATCGATCTTTTGTAAGTAGTTAACGCACATTCCTTAGTTATTATTTCTTGTAGCTTTCTCAGTCCAAAGATTGGTCAAGTTTCTTAGAATTTTGTAATAAGTAGGTACCTTCTATTTGATAGGTTATTCACATATCAGAGAGTTGCAGTTTGCCTCAGTAAATCATGTGAAATGCTATATGGTAAACACAAGTGTAGGTAGATAGTCATAAATAGCTGTTATTACAAACTTTAGACCGTTTCGAAAAAAATACTGAAAAATCAACTTTACTAAAAATTACAAAATAAGATTTTCATTTCTTTGTTAAATATGAAACACTGTGTATGTAATTCCCTTTGAAAACATTAACTAATATAGTAAGAACCTAAATTAATTGATTGATTCATTGTAGATAATTCGGATGAGTACATTTATAAACGTAAGTTTTATGTCATGTTTCAGTATTTATACGCATTTATCGATTGAGGCTGTTTTACCACTTTTCATTATCGATGTATAAAAAGAAAACTACAACTAATTATAAATAAACTGAATACACGAACAGTTGAGCTATTCACCGTTGCAAACTATAAATAGTCCAACTGATCCGAATCACTACTAATCAACAGCGTTTCCAAGGCGCTATACTTTATCGATATTGTTTTATAGTTTTAAACACATCACTAGATATATCTGATTGTTTTAATTGTTCCAATGTTAAGCTTGTTTTTGTGAAGCTGTGATGAATTTTCCAAATAATTGTAAATAATAAACTAAATAAGGTTTTTAACTACGTCACTAGGCTCACACGAACAGCATTTATTGCTTAGATAAATATTGGCTAATGTTTATTCAATTCAATTATATAAACGAAACTTAATTGAATATAATATGGAAAGAACTTGTTTATCTATTATTTTACTTTCGTATCCAATCCCCATCCAACTCCTTTATTTTTAGTTTTTCATCGTAGGCCAGAACTTCAGAGAGTGAAATATAAATATATATTTTTGTTCAGTAGTCTTCAGGTATAAATAAAAAATGTGAAATAATGTTTGAACGAACTTGAAAAATCAAATGTCATTGTATTCTATCAAACAACTTATCTACCAAATCTGGGGATCAATATCGTAAACTTCTTTGATGCGCACTTTCCTTTCATCACAGTGGTCGTCAAGAATAGTGACGCGAAGAAGAAAAGCCGTGAAGCTGTTTCCGGCTATATTCAAAATAATGCTGTTCCGCAATTAACCGACTTCTCAATTCGATTGTGTTTTAATGTTTGTTATAGCATAACTTCGTCATTTATAAGCCGATTTAAAAAAATATTTTTATCTAAAAGGTAATACCTACTTCTAGATTGAAGTTATAGAAATTCCATCAAAATTAGTTTAGCTGTATGGGTATGAAGTTGGTTTCTCTAGCTTTTAAACTTTTATTATAAATTTAGTTTAGATTGAAAATTTCGCAGGAATGTTCGACATCATTGTCAAAACTGTTAACGATTTACAATACATGGTGTCAATAGTTATCTACTGGACTAGACGACGGAAGCGACTGGCTGGGGACCCAAATCACCTGTCAAACTAAACTTACGAGTCTTGTTATCAGTGGCGATATCTGCAGACATCTTTGTCGTGACTTCGATCTTGTGAGTCGCCGTTTTGGGGAGATGACGGTGAGTCTATCTTCCTCTTCCTGGTGACTACAACCTAGATATACAGGGTTATTCATTATTAGCTGCAAATACTCAGGAATTAGGTTCAACAAATAAAATAAAAAATATTTATGAAATGATTTTTTTTAAGTTTTGTTATGAAAATCCCGAGAAAATCGATAAAGGAATCATTGACGCCTGACCTATTTTGATCTTTGATCCGCGCCCGCGTGCCGTGAGTGACACTTTGCGTTCAGTCACCGCCTGGGTGGGTCATCGTCCTGTTCTCCATGGCAATCATTATGCAATAGCCGTAAAGAAATTAATAAAAATAAAATTTTGATACAAAAACTTGAAAACTTTTTTGATCAAATTTAAAAAAAACTATTTCATAAATATTTGTTATTCTATTTGTTGAACGTAATTCCTGAGTATTTGCAGCTAATAATGAATAACCCTGTATATGATATGAGGGAAGTCACTGTCTTCTAGAGCAAACAGTGCTCAGGCTTGGAATAATCATCTTCGGAAACCAGAACTTTATAATTTTGAAATTGTGCTCTAGGTTTGAATTGCGCTCAGCCAACGCCGCGACATTGGTTTTCTGTGCGTGTTCTACCGCCTCTATAACGGCGAGTGTTCCGATGAGCTGTTTCACATTATCCCCGCATCGAGATTTTATCACCGCTCTTCTCGTCACCGAGACCGAGCTCATCCGCACATTGTAGATCCCTGGGTGTCTCGCACGGCTCGCTTTTCGAGATCGTTTCTCCCCCATACCCAGAAATTGTGGAATGAGCTACCGCCAAAGGTCTTTCCCCTCAACTATAACATGAATAGGTTCAAGAAAAATGTAAAAAGTTCCTTCAGGGTAGGCAACGCAACGACAGCACCCTTGGTGCTGTTGGTGTCTATGGGAGATTTGCATAAAAAAAGGTAACATACAGTAAAGAAAATTAAATAAAGTTTGTACCTAGACAAAATGACCAGAATTTCACCGTGTACCTACCAACTGTAGGATTGATTTTATCAGAAATTACAAAGCTCCGTGAAAGTGTATACGTTTAAATTTCAAGTTTTGAAAAGAGAAGAGAGCATTTTTGTCATTTTCAATGGAGAACTGTCAAAAACCTATGCTTGAGGCTCAACTCAGACTCAAGCACTGTTTCTGAATACGGGCCTAAATCCTAGAAGTGACTAAACTATATTGGAATTGCTCAATTTGTAAGTCGCACCTACTTAATTTGCTATACTTTTTTTACAAGGCGGAAAAAGTTTTCCTTACAAAATAGAACTCGTATATCTTCCCACATCATAACAAAGTCAATACCTACTTCGACTTATAATAAACATCTTGGAGTGCAAAAGGAGGACTAGAAACGATTGAGCACGAGTTGTAGGGATTATACCAATTAGAGAGATTTCAACTTTGAAGGAACGATTCTTTGAACGTGGCACTGGATTCTTATCCGATTTTAGTGTAAGTACCTATTTTACAGCGATATTCTGAATGAAGTATTTATTTGATAAATCAATGTTATGATTCCTAGTTGTGAGGAAAAACATCGTTTGGGCGTGCGACTGACTACCTCTATTTTGAGTATCGAGGAGTCTGAGCTTGGATTATGTACAGTCATAAGATTTTTTATACAATACACACACAAATTAAGCAGAGCTTGTAGTATAGGAACCAGACAGCTGAAATAATACTTATAAATATTTTTTTGTAAATACACGCTTAGATTACAATACACCCAGATAGAGAACAAATATTTGTTTCTCGATAAGGATCGAACCCACGACCTTCAGCGCAGACGGCAGAGCTACCAACTAAGCTATGACAAGAAATATATAAAATATATGACTGTGAAAAGAGGTAAGTAAGTTTTGTAGGCAACTGGTTTTCTGAGTTGCTGTTAAAAAACTCTAGGTGTCTCTACCTAATAAAATAACGAAAATTATATTTTGCTCATTAATAATACAAATTAATAAGGAAGGTAAAACTAACACCATGTTTATCAATTACGTACAGTAGCTAGGTATTACTTTTTAATCTAAACAAACTGCCGTACGCAGGCAAAGCCGCGCATTAATGTTAGTTAACCAAGGATTATGACGCACGGTAATAAAGCAATTTATTATTAACTAGTGGAGTGTCTATGACTTCACGTGGTGCACATCTTCTTAGAATTCCTATTAGGTCCAGCCCCGTTAGGTTATCAATAATGGCTCCTCTGTAATTTTACTTTTAGTTTTCTGTTTTTTTTTTCATAATTGTTCAGTAGTTGCATGTATATGGGGTTAGCAGTGCCACGGCGGCACATGCTTGGCATGGAAGGCGCGGAAGGGCCGCGACGCCGCCGTGCACTGTTCGCTCCGCTGCCCGGGGTGCGGACGGTTGCCGGAGCCAGCGCACCGACCTCGAGAGCGCTTGCTGCACTTAATGATTTTGTTCTTGAGACTGATGCCGACTTATTTTTTGACAGTGCTTCTAAATTGTGCAATCTAATGACATTCTTTTTAAATTTAACATAATTTAACTAGTTTTTGACATGGCTGCATAATTATCTTTTTAAGTTTTATATTTTGACATTAATTATTATCTTTATTGGTTATTGCTTGTATTTTGTATCTAATTAGTAATTTATTTAATTGTATTTGTAATTTTGAGATAATTTGACTGTAATTTTTAGTATTCACATCTATAATTTTTATATTCTTAATTTTAATTTAAGCTAAGTATATTGTATAAGTTTGTAATTATTATGTCTGATGAGATGTTCTTAGCATTTGGGCGCTTTGGCACGAGCTGTAAGCCCAAACAGCATTTTGTTTAAATAAATAAATAAATAAATATGAGGAACTATTCATATTCAGGTCCATGAGGGTCTCAAATCAAAAATCTAACGCGTCATCGATGTGATACAGCCACAAAAGACATGGAAAATTTCATGAAAAGACTAATGGCCTGGCATCGGAGCTATTTGCCGGATCATTTGCGGGTTCATTTGCCGGATATTTTATTTCATACTTAATCGGGCCATGTCTCCTTTACAATACAATAAAAATATCACGGCTCAAAAAATACTTGTTTTTATTTTAAAATGAAAAAGTGCACTCCTCATTTGACACCCCTTATAAAGAGGTCAAAGAAGAAAACTGGAGAAAGAAAACCTTTTGTGCCGACCCCACTTAGTGTGGGATAAGGGCAGGAAGATGATGATGACTTTTGTAAAATAAATCTACGTCTGATTTTAAGCAAGTTTATTATTTATCGGTGCAGGCTTAGTCACTAAGCCAAGCCTCAGACTCAGACGCGATAGCTCCCTTGTACGACAATAAAACTCTTAAGCCCCATTGCCTCGCGAGAAAGATTTACTTTAGTAACAATATTATAGCTTGCCTTGTCCATCTTGTACAATATTTTATAGGAAATCGGTTTGTTTAAGTATAGGAATTGTATAGATATGGTTCGGTTTATGATAATGATGATTATCACTTAACATCAGGTGTGCCATGCATTTGTTTTAACAGCTAGTTGTGGAAACCTATCACCTACAACGGAAATAAAATGTATAGACATTTATTTTCGATTGTAATGAGTTCTACTATAGGATGCGAGCGTGCCGAATATAGGTAGTTCAAAGGTTTTTGCTTTAGTTTTTATTTTGAGGGTTTTTGAAACTTAGTGCCGGCACTTTGTCAAATCTCATAGGTTTTTGACCTAAAATGCGTTACCCGCTTTTCGTCTTTCCTGCAAGGAGTAAAAGTCTATGCTTTTTAGCAGTCTAAATAGCCTCTTGTCACTGCCATTTTCATGAAAATAAACAATAGAGATGGTAACGGTCAAGTCTTGCGCATATCTAATCAATCTGCGATGGCGATCAGTGAAACGCTGTCAATGACAGCAATGTCTGACAGCGTCTTAGCTAACGGTCATCGCTTAGATGTGCGCACTGCGCAGGCTTGTAGCGGCTTGCTAATGTACTCGTTTTTTTTATGGACTAAATGCTGGTCTGACGATTCTTACAGCGCTACCGGACAAAACCAATCTGCTTGTAAATGACTAATATACCTTATCTATCGATAACCTTTGTGATGAGTGTTGCAGATGGTGCGGGTGTTGTGCTTTTCTACGTATATCTAAATATATAAAACTCTTACGTTACTGACTGACTGACTGACAATCAACGCACAGCCTAAACCGTAAGTCCTAGAAGCATGAAACTTGGAGGGTATGTTCGTTTTATAACATAGGGGTGCACTAAGAAAGGAAATTGGAAAATTATTTCCCTAAGCGGAGAAAAAGAGAAAAAGCTTTTAAAAGAAAAATCAACGGGGCTTAACGGCTGCGGGGCGAGCGAAGCCGTGGGCGGCCGCTATTTAATTATAATCTTAATGATTCTGAAAATTGGAACTCTTTCCGAAGATTGTATCAAGCTAACCAGCGCTTTATCCGTATCTATCGAGAAAGTGCTCCCCAGCTGGGCTTTAGTTATGATATAACAGGGCGGGCAGCTAAGCCGAGCTTACGGTACATTTCATTAATTGACATGACGTTTTTTGCCCTCCATTTTGTCCAAGAGTTGTCCAAACTTCAAAAATGGGATAGTATGTTGATTTAGTCCCACTTGTATGTTTCCCAGTTTTATTACATAGTTTTTTTGCGGAATAGATCAACTTAAATTTTTGAAGAAAATAAGGAGCAGACTCAACCCAGTAAGTATAGTTAAGTGGGTCGGTAGTTTGTGTCGCGGGTCCACTCAGCTCTTGAGTTTTGGGTTAATAAATCTTTATAACTTTATAATAAATTTGTCGTTAAATTAAAAATAATAACTAAAAATTTACTTAAAAATAAAATAATAACTTAAAAATCTTTACATTTGTGGTTAAGAAAAAAACAATATCCACTAGTTTCAGTCTATAACCGAGATTATTAATAGAAAAAAGTCGTGTTAGTTACGCTATTTATAACTCAAGAACAGCTGAGCCAATTTGGCTGAAAATTGGTAGGGGGTAGATTAGAACCGAGACGGACTTAGAATATAACTTTTTATCCCAAAAAGGTAACGGGAACGGAGCGAGCAAAGCCGCGGGCGGGCGCTAGTAACTAAAATGAAATCTCAATTTTTATATTAATCGTTTTATTTTGCAATAACATTTTATTTCTTTGCATACAAGCTATCGTATCGTTTTACATTCGTCATCAACAATATATCAACGTCCCAGACATAGCTATATTGTAATCAGTAGCGTACGTTAAATCGCCAAGTATAAAGTACCTACCTACTCAGAGCGCGTAGCTTTATCTATGTACTTTCTTTAATAACCACCCCTACTTATGAGCCATAACTCAAAGTTGATCCTTACATCGACTTAGAAGATGAACCACCCCCGGATGAAGCTCTCGCAATAATTTTGCTTTGTAATAACTGAGCACAATCTCTCAAAGATTTTAGAAAAACATGATGATTTGAACATGACAAGTGATCTAGGAGAGGATTTAGATACAAAAGTTAAGTGCATTGAAACAGTATCTACGTTTCAAATTAATTACTAGAACAATTGCTATTACATTGTTTAATAATACTACGAGTAAATGTTTTTTTTTTAATACAACTGATGGACCAAGTTTATGGCCCGCCCATCGCCTATAACATCATTGCCACGAAGTTCACGCACAGATCATTCAAAGGAATAAAAATACAAAACTATATATCATTGAATAATAATTATACCTCACAGGTACTCATACTCACGAGTGTAAAACAAAGATAACATGAACATTATTTAATTTTCGCAAAAGCAACAAAGTCACATAGCAATATTGTTTACAAAATGTCGCACATCTTAGGTTTTTTCGCTCAGCCGTGGTCGGTGTAATCTCAAATCTCCTGCCGCCAATTTATTTTCATTAGCGATCATCCTCGGTTAATTTTATTCCCTACTTACCCCGGGAAGAATCGGGAGAGCCAGGCTAAGAAAGTATGGAAGCGGTTTTGGAAGAGGTATTTTTGTAATAAGCGTTAGAAATACACGTGGCTCGGATGAATGCAAGAAGCAGCTGTAACGTACTTGAAATAACGGTGTCATGTTAATTCACAATTCAAGACGAATTCTCAAAGTTTTTTATAAACGAGCTTTTCTACTTTGTTTTAAATCATCGTGTCCAGTCATTAATTGTCAAGTCAAGCTAGCTTGACGAGATCTCCGAAGCATAAAAGGACTTAGAGCTAAATATCACCATTCAAATGGGCTTGCGCAAAACGTTGCATAACTCAGAAACGATCAAGCAAACTAGAACGAGAACTCTCTACGTATTCATAGGAAATATAAAGCGGATATATAGGAGGAGACATATATGATTTAGGGGGAAAATATAGGATGTGAGGGATATATTTATAGGGAATATATAGGAAGCATAGAAAATAAATAAAATTTTACATTATTTTGGAGGCAAGTAAGCTCTTTCCACGGTGACAAGCGATGTGCTCCATCGTATCCTGAGCCGCGTATCAGCGACTTGCTTAATTCATTTCCACGGGATAATATTATTTTTTTACTCCCTCCCGTTTTTTGTGATGAGCCGCAGCTTATTTTTTATTCATTGCGATGGATATTCATCTCAATTTTTTGAGTTAGATTGAGGTGTAATCGAGTTGACAGTCGCTTTTGATTTCGTTCACTCTTGGTTTCATTATATAGGGGATCGTAATTGTTTGTTGCGGTTTAATTAGTTTATTTCGGTAACAATATTCACTTTAACTTCACACACTTATTTTTACACTTATTTGGTATTGGCTGAAATACGAGGTTATTGAGTTAAAGTCAAGAATAATTGGACATGTTTTATCAATAAAATAAAGCTTGAATAAAATTAGCTCCGCGCTTACGCTCTATACGGAGGTTTTAAATGGTTATGAAAAATAGGATAATTTATGGTAAAAAACAGTTTTTCAATCAAATCAAATATAACCGTTTGTTTGCAACCTTGCCAGCTAAAACAGGTTACACATAACTTATAACTAAACATACAACTTAAACATTGTGATTATAGGTAGTTACTTTAACCATAAATTGGTCCCAACTCAGCATATGCAAGTTATCATAACTTTTATAATAACTTTATAACAATTTAATCATATAGATAATAATAATTGGACTATTTCTATGAATAAAACTTGATATAATATGTAGTTGTCTACGCGCTACGACGTAGCTTCAAAGGTCTACGATGAAATGCGATCGCTACGGACAACCATCTACGTAGGTCCATAGCGATCACATTTTGTCGTTGAATATACTTTGTTTTATATTACTGTGTGTGACCGAATAAATATAGAACCGTAAAATTGATAAGAATATTTGTTATTACTTTCTCTTCAGAAAATTCCTCAACGTTAGTCTGAAGACGTATATACACACTCCTCAGTAGGGCCTTCCCAATACATTTCCAGGAAGAACGACTCTGAGCCTTCTCCATCGACTGAATTTACTGCGATCATAACAATGTTGTTGATCTATAGGGTGGGTGGACCTACACTTCGTCTACTGAAGAAGCATACACGTTTTTTCAGTTTCAAAGCTTCATTTCTTCAGTTAAATGCTAATGTTTTACAACATTTCATCACAAACTTCTATTACAATGTCAAAATTCACTGGGAGCTGTAGTTAAAACAACAAAAGGAAGCCAAAATAGTAAATTATATTCCTAAATCTGTGCTCAAATTAATTTGTCTCGTCTCACAAAATTAACGCATGAGTAACATCGCATGCCCTGACATCTCGCTAAATCTCACTTGCATGCAACTCGCTCCTACTTGCTATAGAGATGATAACACCATTTTCATTCATTTTTCAGGGTATTAATGCATTCTTATTTTCAATGCACTTCGCATTTTGAAAAATACCAAAAGGTGTAATTTATTTTTTAATCGACATGAACCTATCTTTTCAGTTATAAAAAGGGTTAAAAAAAGGGTATTGTGGGTTCGATTTCAATCCAGGCTAAATATTTGTGAACATTGTTTAGTTGAACATAAAACATAGTTGACTCGTTATCTAGGTGTTATTATAATTACACATCTTAGTTTGAGGCTTAGCACTGTGTAGAATACCTGTCACAGATTTTTTTAAGAGCCACTATTGAACGTTTTATTTTAGAAAAAAATAAGCTTGGATACTGAAAATTAAAACATATTTTACAAATAAATAGTTAAATATAAGTAGTTTTCTTAAATTTTCTATTCTTGTATTTTTAATTTAACAAATTTTTCGTTTCGATGTGAAAAAAAAATCATGAATTGTAAACAGGCCTTTGCATCTACTGCAGATGATTCATATAATGTTAGGGGCAACTGGTGATTACTCAAACCTTACTTGCGGGATGCTATAGTGCCTAGGACAATATTTTTAGATGGAATAGGCTTTCCTATCCTGACAGCTTGGTCAGCCTAATCCAGAGGAAAGTCATGGTCAAACATGCAGAGCTGACTAAACCATGTGCTTCCTCACGATGTATTCCTTCACTGTTTAAGAGCACTATTATTACTATTATTAGCATTAGCATTTTACGAACACAAAAATCCATAGGTGCACCACAAGATTCGAACCCGCGACTTTAGGATCGGAAGGCGGGGTTATTACCACTAGGCCACCAGTGCACTAAAATCTTGGCATTTTTATAAATATTTTAATATAAAGTATCAGCTTTATTAGGTGTCCTGTATACTGCCGCGGGCTCAGGTGAAAAGATCCCACGTTCAACCATCGTCTGCTCTATTCTAGCTCAGCTGTTCTCTCTGCACTCATCATGTGGGTTTTTGCTGTTTTATAAACCGTCTAACTAATGTTTTGAAATTAAATTATGTTTTCTTAGAAAAATAAATACACAATACGTATTTTTTACTCTATTATAACCAAATTCAATGTGGAATGTTTGTTAACAAAATTACAACAACTAAATCTAAAACTCTGTTTTGAGAGTTTCAGCAATAAATTGTTGCATAAGTAAGATAAGTTCACAGCTATTTTTACTTCAATTGTCTCTGTCTCTGGTTTTGAGGCTGTGTGAGAACTCACCAGTGTATTTTACTGCGTGTGTAACGTTACGACGTAGGATTTAACATTCACAGGAAATGGGAAGTATTTTTTTTTTTGTAATTTTTCATAGACACTTAAAATCTGAAAACAAACGTCAAATTAATTATATCACTGTTTATTTCCTGAAGGGCCGGTTAGACAAAACAAGTTAATTCTTAACGAGCGCTCGTCAAACGTTTAACTGCGCCCCGGGGGACAGCTGAGTGAAGTCTAATCAGCCGTTTAAGGAATGGCACAGTGGCTTGGCGATAAACGTTATGATCGTGAAGAAATCAGGAAATTAGCTACTAAAAGCTGGGTCACGCGTTTCACATCAGATGGCAAATGGTTCCGTACCAAATTCGGCAAATTTTTATCATCCGCACTTGATGAGCGGGCTGGTTTTTTCCGCAAGTAGGCCGCTGGCGGGCCCTTGTTGCGTGACCCTTGACAAGTGTTGCTCGAACTTTTTTAGGTTTTACAACACGCCGGTTTCCTCACAATGTTTTCCTTCACCGTTTTGAGAGTACTGCTATAGTGCACATACATTTTTTCGACAGAAAAACTCATTGGTACACGACTGGATTTGAATCCACAACCTTCGGATCGGAAGGCGGGGCTGCTACCACTAGACCACCAGTGCTCTCCATCACCACTGCAGTGGTGGTCCCGTACCATTGAGTTGCCTGAAATAAATCGCGTTCAGCGATAAGGCTGCAAATTGTACTTTATTAAGTTACGTTTAGTTACTGTGATGTATCCTGGTGTGCAATAAGGATTATCTATCTATCTATCCATTGATAACGCACCGTTACTTTAAAGTTTACGTGTGAATACCGTTTTCTGTGTTCTTTTTTTAAATGTAAATTGAATTTAAGCAGCAGTGCTTAAAAATTACTAGCTAGTTAAGCTTAGCTGAAAGCTTGTATTATTAAGGAAAGCATAATAGTGATGACAATGGTTCCAAAATAATTCGAACGTGTTGGTTTTAATGCATTATGTTTTTAATTTTGAACTATCGGCTAATTATTTTGTAGAAATATTGCATCAGTTTTTTTTACCATTTCGAAATGAGTCACTTAAAATGATCTGTTACTACAAAACTACAAAGTTAAAAGTACAAAAAATGTGTATTTAGTTATCGTTTTCTTATAAATTGAGGGTACGACTCCTTTCACGACTCTCGCGGTTTCGGACTTGGCCATAACCGCCCTTCTCAAAAAACCACCCTGTATACAATGCATCGGTTTGGTCTAATAAAATACCTACTTTCTAAAAATCAAGGTAACGAAAACTGAACTTTTTTGAAGCTTTCCACAATAAAGACAACGGGTAAGCTTGCCACTACGGATCTCTAATGAAAACCACAGCCACCCCAATTTTTGACATCTCAGTATCCCCCGTATGCTTGGAAATCTGTCTCCCCTTCGACGCGTAAGACAATTGCACAGATAATTTTTACTTTTATTTTAATTATTTATGTTCCGATGAGCTGTGAAGTTCCCGTTTTAGAGATGCTCGTTTGTTTCGGATAATTGAAATGGATTTCTTTTGTTTTCCTTTCTTTAGTGTACTCTGAAAATAGCTGCAAGTTCTAACCTATACTAAGTAGGTACCTAATCTATATCTTAATAATATACTGCCCATTTTTTTATTTTGTAGGTACAAATAAGTTATTTACGAATAGAAAATTTACAGCTTATTTAGTTTTTAGACGTCTGTTTTAAGCAGTCGAACTGTATTTATTTCGTGTGAAATGACTGGCTTAGGTGGTAAAAGCTCTGCCTTTTGCGCCGTAGGCCGTGGGTTCGATCCCCACCGAGAACAAACATTTGTGTGGTGAATGCATAATATTGTTCTATGTCTGTGTGTTATATTGTATTTTAAGTATATGTATTTACAAAAATATATGTATTTAAGTATTATATCAGCTATTTGGCGTCATTTTGGGCTAGATAGTGTTCTGTGGTTTAACCACAAAATCATTTTTTATATTTTTTATAAATATACCACCTTCACGCAGACGATCTTATTACCATGATATCACTTAGCTTACAAATATTCACACTCTGATCTGCCATTACCGAATACATTTAAGAAAGTACCGCGCGGAAACTGAATGAATAAAATATTGTAGATTGTGGCGGAAATGTGCATCGTTCGCTAACGCGCGGTTTATGCGCCAGATAACGTGCATGCTAATGTTGGGTGCACTGGTATGTTTCCCTGCTTCCCAATCCTAAGATCGTGTGTTCGAATCCAGTTCCATCCTTTTGTTCTTTTTAAACGGTTCGGTCGCTTGTATTTTCATTTTTGAGCTGATTTGCACAAATCTTTTTTTATCGGAAAGGTCAAAACAAGAATGAACAAACAAAAGGACAAAACAAGAATGGAGGAATTCAGATTGGTCAAATAGAAATTTCATCAAAATCGGTTCCATGAAGTCGGGTTTTCAAGTTTATTATGCTACACTTTGTTATTGGATCAGCGTTGCGGATGTTATCCATGGGCATTGGCACGTGTTTATGACATGATTTTGATGAAGAAGGCTTGCTCAGTAGGCCTACCATGAGCTCTGTCTGGCTCTGTCTCTGGATCTGGTTTTGAGTCTGTGTGAGTGCTCACCAGTGCATTATACTGTGTGTGTGACGTTTTGACGTAGGATTTATTTAGTCAACACTCACACAGACTCAAAACCAGAGCCAGAGACAGAGTCAGACAGAGCTCATGGTAGGCCTACAGTACTCTGGAGAAAAATAATGGTCAAGAAGCACCAATGATAGAGGAAAATGGAAAAAAAATATGCCAAAGGGAACACAAAACACAACCAACTATGTAAAAAACCAGTGTGTTTAATTGTGTAAATATTTTACTTTTATTATACATATAAGGCTTTATTACTTTTATTATTATAAACTTTTTTATTTCTATACCTTTTGATCGACTTCATAAAGCTTTCTTTATTATCTTACCACAAACAAACGAGCTTTCAGAGCAACTTGTAAAACGCCATCTAACATAGAAAATTCAATAAAAAGCTAAAAGCCAATCTTATCTCGGCAAGAGGAAATTAAGAAACAGCGGCGGGCATCTGACACGGTGGCTCTTTACAGATCTGTCACTAGGGCGGGGAAGAGAACTTTTTAACATTCATCGATAAAAAAACATACAAATAAACATACGTTTTACTCCAAAACTTATATAGTGAATTGGTGTCTTCTAGACCATTCTGCAGCAACTTTGGCTACATAAGTCAAATAAATCAAAAAAAATAAAAAAAAAATAATGCGGACAATATACACAACACTATCTAGCCCCAAACTAAGCAGAGCTTGTATTATGGGAACCAGATAGCTTAATATTACTTAAATACTATTTTTTTTGTAAATACATACATAGAATACAATATAACACCCAGACAGAGAACAAACATCTGCGTTCACCACACAAATATTTGTTCTCGGTGGGGATCGAACCCACGCCCGCCAGCGCAGAAGGCAGAGCTACTGCCAACTGAGCTCAATTCGTCACGTCAATGACGGTCAATTCGTCGAATTTAGTTAGTAAGAACTATATTTAAAAAAACCTGGAGAAGCTCTGAAAATAAAAGGTTCGAATCGGTTATTGCTTTTTTCGATCTTTGCTATTTCAGTTTTTTTAACGTGATGACAGTATTTTTATTGCTGGCAAAATAAGAGGTTGTTTGGTTAATTTTTTTATATGTGTACCGATACTGTATACAAATATAAAAATTACAAAAGACTTGATAAAACTGTTAAAATGTCAACTCAGTTTAAACCAGAGCACATCTAGCGCGATAGCGATCAATGAAACGCTGTCAATTATTGCTGTCTCATTTTGTCAAGGCTTTTGTTATTACCAAACCCATTATCAAAATAATAAAAAATAATTATATAATTGATAGATAGTCTTAGAAAGTCTTTATATCCTAAATTTTAGTAGGTATATAGTTTTACTTAAGAATTGCTTGAATATCGATAATTTCATTCACATATTTTCCCATCCCTAACCATTTTTAAAGATAGAGTGTTGAATGCGACGGCGTCACGACATTGGGTTTTCTCGTCGAATCGCTGAAATAATTCCACTGTGACACCTACCGCGGAGGGACGGAAACGCAGCCTTATCTCTCCCAGAACCCGCTTGTTCCATTTTTAAACAACTCACTTCTTTATTTGTATTTATTCCTCCCTCTCCCTTCCCGGCCCCCTTCCGCGCCCATGTTACCACATGAATAGAGACGCCTACTTAATGGGACTTTCAGTTACTAAGTCATCATGTTTTTAACAATACGAAGATAAGTAAGGAGGTCGACACTCGGATAATAAACGATGAAAATATGCGTGTGGCTTCGGGGAAAAGAATATCTTGATGGTACCGTAAATAAGCCGATACGGTGGAAGTTTGTTGTTCTTCTGACATTGTATTTTTTTGTTATTGAAACAAATTGAAAAGTATGCTGATGCAACGTTTTTAGGTAAAGTTTTTGTTAATATATTAAAATTATTTGTTATTTTTTTTCACTTAAAGCAATTGAGCCTAAAGTGCTATACAAATCTAAATCAAGGTTTATATAACAAACTGTCTTTGATGTTGTCTTTGCTTGTTATCATTCCATTTATGGAATGATAAAAAGCAGTCTATAATGAATCCAATATTTGCAATAATCTCAAGGAATCCAAAACCATTCGAGATAAAAGAGTGTCATAACTCAGGTCCGTATTCCTACTGGGTACAGTTTATCCGTTATCAGAGTAACAATGCATTACCGTAACAATATCATTGCGGGGGCTATTCAACATTTTTATTATTGTGCTACTATTGTCTTATGGCGCGACTCTGCCAGATAACGGCAGCGACACACGGCTGTGGAGTTGGTAAGCGCTTTCTTTGCCAGCATAGGTAAATATACAAAAAAATATCGAAATAATTGAATTAAACTCTAGCGTATCGTATGATATCGATGGATGGAGATGATTAAGTCTCTTGGAATCTCTTGGATCTTGTCTGTACATTCTTCATGTAGTTCTTGAATTTCTATTGACTTTGGCTTCGATTTATTGACATGTCCTAGATCTTTTATCACATACTACTACTTCTTCTTTGATACTTCTTCTTTGAGGTTTAATATTTTTAAATTTTGATGACATAAAAATGGTGATCAAAAACACTATTGGGAAAGTTTTATACACCAAAAACTTGTACAAAACTTTCGTAGTTATGTACCCGTAAATAGGTATGTCGTAAATCACAGAAAAGTCGTAATCAGTGAGCGAATGTACGTAAAAACTTGTGGAAATGATTTTTGTGACAACTTCCCAACCCGCTGGACAAAGCTCGGCTGGCTCGGCCAGCAAGCTCTCTCACCCTCGCGGCACTATGCCCGCAAATATCTCTCAACCGAGATACGTCTGAGATTTATGTCTATAATGTTTGTTGTTTCACCTTCCCGCGAATAATGCCCGTCTAGATTTATGAATAAGCCCGTTGTTTACGGCGATTGGTGATAAAGGCGGTATGACTAATTTCTTGGTTCCGTGGTTTCGCGCCCGCTGATTTGATTAAACAGTAGGAAAACATGCTTGCGGATGCACAAACAACAGACTGAGAAATGATAATACTACAAAGCAATGTCAGAGATTATATTTGATGAAATTCAAAGCATCACTTTTAAACGTTTGCCTTAACAAAAGTAAAAAAAAAGAAATAAAAGATTTATGACATAAAGGCATACAAGTAAGACAAATACCTACGTTAAAACACACAGAACGGACAGCTGAACTAAAACATTACTTAACTAAAAACTTAACTAAACTAGACTGAACTTAAAGTAAAGTTTTATTTATAGAAAAGAAGAGAAGAAGTAAAAAATTGATTGCAATGTTCTCATAATCTTCAATGTTCATCACACTCCCGAGTTTAAAAAAAAAAATTAGAAAAATAAACCTTTACTTTTCGACGTGACGGACGGACACTAGAGCGCACATTGACCGATAAAATGTATGCAAAAAATTAAGAGCTAGGCTTACAATTCCGTCATAGTTTTCCGTCCGTCATTCACAAAGTGTAAAATAATTATCAACATAACAATAGTTTGAACTATTAAACTCGTAAGCCAAGCCGCAAATATCGGACCGCAAAACCAAATTATGCAAATACGAACCCCAGGAGTTTCCTGCTTACAGTAGATACCATTAATCATTATCTAAATTAATTTCGAACGTTTTACAAAATCTCCTCTTAGTTTCTTAAAGTCACAATAAAGAGGATCGGGCTGCGGTGGCCATAACTCATCCACTAAGATTACTGATCTTTAATCCCCCCTCCTTCACTTAAAGTTAAGATTTACGACCAAAGGAATTATATTACGCCCCGCCAAATAAGCTGCTGTGACATGTCTATGAAAAAGGTGCATAGGTTTTTGGCCGCGAGTTTTTTGCGCGAAAAAGAGTTCTGTGCAAAAAATGAAAAAAGTAGGCAACCTACTGTATCTCTTCGTAATAGTAAACCAAACTATGTTACTATCTCGCATTAACTAATTTAATTATAACGGTTTTACTACCAATTACTCTAATTAATAAATAATACATTTCAACATTCTAAGAGCAATTTTTTTAATTTAAAGATAAATTTATCTGTCAGATAAAAATATATCTAGGTATCTCTTTTTTAGGCTTTTTAAAAACAAGGACTGACATTTTTTATTAGACGAATAGCGTTATTCCGTATATGGAAAAATCTACCCTAAATACATTAATTAATGTTACATTAAAGAACAAACAAAAAATAATAATATGCCTAATTAGGTAAGTACCTCAATCATTGATTTAGTGGTATTATTCAGAACGAATTCTCTGCCCAAATCTACTAAATCAGCATTGACGAATTTCGTTTTTTCGTAAACATAATGTAACTGAAGTCATCGTATTTCTGTGCAAAAAATATATCAACAGCTATCTCGTTCCCATAGTACAATCTCTACTTTATTTGGGGCTAGATATTGTTGTGGAATTATCCACAATATTTATTTGTTTGTGTTTAAACTCGGGCATTAATTTAATTATGTACCAACTGAAACAAAACATTATGAATAGACTTTAGATCTAATACCTGTTACGGAGTTAGCTGAAGGAATATTTATAGCTGTAACTTTATTTAATATCGGAACCTTTTCATCCCCCATATAAACTTTTAAGCTGCAACGTCTACTTTTATATTGGGTTAGCAACACTTTTTCCATTACTGACAAAACATTGTATATTATACAAAAAACCTAACTGTATTTGTTTTAAAAACTTATGAAATTTCATATTCTGAACCAAAACGACGACAGTTAGTTGTATAGATAAATAAAAGAGCGCATAATAGGAATAATACTTTCTTCTTCTTCTTCTTATCGTGTCACTGGTTCTTTCGAACCAAGTGTGGTGAAAGGATTTTAAGTGCGCCTTAAAGAGGCTCTTTTCGTGCACTTGACACATATTTTCAAGAGAGCACTGGCATTGTGTAGGTACATTATTATATTTTTGGGTAGAAAAACTCATCGGTACACGGCTGGATTTGAACCCACGACCTTAGGATCGGAAGGCGGGGCCGCTACCGTTAGACCACCACGTGCTTTTAAAGAAAGTCTTATTAAAAATTAAGGCTTTCTATTTATTTATTAAAAAAAAAAACAAATATGATGTCAATCGCATGCTTATCAACTTGCAAAAAAATACCACCAAGTTTTCAAATATACTTTCTTACCATCCATTAATTGAAATCTATAATATTATGACTATTTAAATTATCAAATTGCCTTCCCGTGTTATTTTCCAAACAAAGTATAATTGAAAGATTGGAAATTCCCAACCAACACATATTTCAAACCTCTTCTTGTGGATAATATAAGGAGATAAAGGCCAGAGTCGGATATAAAATATGGCGTCCTTTCATGAATCTTATTAAGATATCCTCCGAAAACTGAAAGAGACGCCACATTCAGTCCTTGTGATAGAAAGAGAGGCGAACAGTTGGTTTACGTTAAAATAATACAGTTAAAGAGGTGTGCCAGTGAGAATTTATCGTCTCTATGAATATGATTTTCTTAAGTAGCGGATATGGTTCCCTGAAGAGGTTAGTGTCTTCACAGAAAGTGCAGCGTTTTTATAAATTAACAGTGGTAGCGGCCTCGCTTTCCGATCCAAGGGGTTCAAATACAATCGTGTACCAATGAGTTTTTCTATCGAAAAATGCGAGTGCACCATACCAGTATCTCAAACGGAGGAAAACACCGTGATGGTGTCGTGACGTGACGGCATGTCGTAGAATCTAAAAAGTTCGAAAATTTGTGTCGAGTGCACGAAAGGAGCCTCTTTCACCACACTTGCTCTTTCAAAGCAGTGACACGATAAGAAGATAAAGTTAAATTTAAATTGCGTTTATAAATAAGAAGAAGATAATTCAATAACGAATTCATAAAAAATATGAAAGAAAGAAAGAAAATACATTTATTTTGGACACACAACACACATAAACACAGCACAAACAGAGTACATAACACAAAAAGAAAGAAAACAGAATAGTAAACAGAACAAAGAGTAAATACAAATATATGTAAGTGGAGCACAAATCCGTCTGTGCGCGTGTCCTTATGCGCGGGAGCCAAAACCGTACAATACGTATGAAATGGTACAGTGTCTTGGAAGAGACCTACATCCATGGTGATTAAAAATACTACTTACCAATACCGTACGAAGTGACTCTTACACCGTATCGTGTAAGAGTCACTTCTTTTCCTATTATTATCTATATTAAAATTTTGTTTTGCATTTTTTTTAAATTCCATTGTACCTATTTAACTTGTGTCTTGTAAAATTGTATAATAAAGAGAATTACTTTATGCTTAAAAAACCAAAGGTATTTTATTTGAAATACTACCTTTTTCCACCTACCCTTAAATATCTATCAAGGTAAACGCGCCAATAACTGGAAAACTTAATCTTTGCTTCGACAAAAGAGTAGAATAGCTATATAGGGTAAAGGCGGCGAATGTGTCTCATAACTCACAACTTTCTTTCACGAGTGCAGCACACGCTATCTCACATGCAAAATAAGTTCCGGATACGCTATTGGTTAGCGAAAACCGATAATAAAGTTGAACAACGCCAAAATATAGGGTCTTTGAATAATACAAGCAATATTGCTGTAGTAACACCATTTTAGTAAGAGAATAAGAACTTGTAGACCTGGATTGTCCACCTGGAAAATTAGTAATCGATCCTCGATTGAATCAATTAGTAATCGGGAGACAGTTTAGCCGTAGGTAAGTACAATAATGCTAAACTTTCAGCCAGTGAAACCTTGCATTTCTTGACTCTGAATAAATAAACAAATAATATTGTGGTAAATAATGTTGTGATAAAACTCTTATGTACCTACGTTTTTTTGTAAATACATATACTTAGAATATAATATAACATAACAACTAGACAAAGAACAAACATCTGTGTGAACCACACAAATATTTGTTCTCGAGTGGGGATCGAACCCACGGCCTACGGCGCAGAAGGCAGAGCTACTACCCACTGAGCTGAGAGGCCAGTCTAAGAATCATGGATTATGGAACTGTGGTTGCCATTAAGCCATGCGCACATCTAGATCACTGTCAATATCGCACTGTCAAAATTTGCGGCAGTGTTTGCAAAACTCTTTGCTGAAGCTGATCGCTATCGCAGATTGCCTAGATGTGAGCAAGATCTGAAGACTCAGAACAATCAACAGATGCCTGGGGAAGCTCAGGCACCACCACTAGACTTATAATATGCCTCCCTCATTCATTTTCATACGTAAATTTTCATCCCAAATAAATAATAACTTTTTTAATTTTTGCCGTAGTAAGTAAATACATGTGATTGAATCCATAGGTTCCCAAACTAGTAAAAACTGTTTTTCATGAATCAATGGCCCTTATTTTTAACAGAAATTATGTATATAATAGAAAAAACAGTAATTAAGAGACAAAAGAACAGCAGTAAAGAAAAAAAAAAGCAGCCAAGTGCGAGTCGGACTCGCCCATGAAGGGTTCCGTAGCATCAATTAACATTAATATAAAGGTTTTTGTAGGTGGTCGAAAGGTAAATTGTGGTTAACGATTTATGACGAATAAAAAAAAAACTACTGACTAGATCTCGTTCAAACCAAATATCGTTGGAAGTTTGCATAGTAATGTACAACATATATTTTTTTTGGATTTATCATTCTCTTATTTTAGAAGTTAGAGGGGGGGGGACCAACTTTTTTCCACTTTGGAAGTGTCTCTCGCGCAAACTATTCAGTTTAGAAAAAAACGATATTAGAAACCTCAACATCATTTTTGAAGACCTATCCATAGATACCCCACACGTATGGGTTCGATGAAAAAAAAAATTTTGAGTTTCAGTTTCACGTATGGGGACCCCCAAAATTTATAGTTTTAGAAAAAAACTATCTTAGAAACCTCAACATGATTTTTAAAGACCTATCCATAGATACCCCACACGTATGGGTTTGATGAAAAAAAAAAATTTGAGATTCAGTTTCAAGTATGGGGACCCCCAAAATTTATAGTTTTTTTTCTATTTTTGTGTAAAAACCTAAATGCGGTTTACAGAATACATCTACTCACCAAGTTTCATCAGTCTAGCTTTTATGGTTTCGGAGAAAAATGTCTGTGACACGGCCGGACAGACAGACAGACAGACAGACAGACAGACAGACAGACAGACATGACGAATCTATAAGGGTTCCGTTTTTGCCATTTGGCTACGGAACCCTAAAAAGCAGCCAAGTGCGAGTCCACACGTATGGATTTCTGAAAAAAAAAAATTGTGTTTCAGTTTCAAGTATGGGGGACCCCCAAAATTTATAGTTTTTTTTCTATTTTTGTGCAAAAATCTTAGTGGTTCACAGAATACATCTACTCACCAAGTTTCATCAGTCTAGCTCTTATGGTTTCGGAGAAAAATGGCTGTGACACGGACGGACAGACAGACAGACAGACAGACATGACGAATCTATAAGGGTTCCGTTTTTGCCATTTGGCTACGGAACCCTAATTTGGCTACGGAACCCTAAAAAGGCATAAAGAAAAATTATAAAAATATTGCGGGTATTTGTACAAAAATCAATGATGAAAAAGATAGCCTATTAAAAAGCATACATTTTGCGTGTTACAAACATTATCCTCAAATAATAAACCATAGCTGTTACCATCTTAAAATCACTCAAGCCTTATCATTCAATGAGGCCGTACCTCCCCCTCGATATGCAAAAACCGTTCTTTTATCCCCTCTATAAATAACATTAGCTATAATATGGAAGACGCGTGTGTAATTACCATATAAATAATAATTTCGAAGATTACGGCTTGGTAAGGATGATACACTGTCTTTGCCACACCTGAGAGGTTTACTCTGAGGCATCGTGCTTATATTATGTTTTGTTATAGTAAATCTTTAAGATTAAGCTTTGGAAGCAAGCTAAGTTCGTTTCTCAAGGATCTATACTAGCTCATTATTAAAATATCCTTAGAGTTTTTGAGGCATAAAGTTTTAAAATATCTGAAAAATTATATTAGATTATCATTTTCAAATAATTAAAAAAAAAGGATTTTATATTATTTTACAATTGATAGAATAAAGTTTGATCACAACCTCACCTGATGTTAAATGATGATGCAGTCGGCGGTGTAGCGCGCTGTAAGATTTTGAGATTCACTATTTTCTAGAAAAGATCAATATTATTTGGAAAAATACTGGCCAGAAGTTCCACTCTTTGGCTGTCCGTATTATAAAGGCGAAGCGAAGAGCTTTTATTATGGATACACGTTCTTGATAAAACAATACAAAGTGTGGGTGTACCGTGTGACTAGCAAAGCTCATATTAATTTAAACTTTTCTGATCTAATAACTTCATTCTCTCTCACATAAACTAAGTTTAAGTTATTGCACAAACATTATAAATATTCATTAAAATTATCGCCGGATCGCGCGGAGCTCCATAAGCTCAAGGTATAGCAGTATACAGGGTGTCTCATACATGTGAGTTATACCAAAACCCTCTTTTTTGCTTCGCCGTAGTTGGGTGTTATGAGGGTAGTTCTTTAATCTGACTATGTAACTACAACTTAATTTTTTCATCGAAATGAGACTCTTAATTTCAATAAAATGTTATTTTTTTTAAACTAGATTATTTCGTGGAAAACTGAATCTACGACATTCATATTTTTTCCTAGGAAAAAAAAACTTATGAGTAATTCTAAAAATGTATAGACAATAATGTATGTAATGTGTACACATCGAATACTGAAACACCTTGAACTCAGCATTTTAATTTTTTAAACAATAGTTGATGGAACAGCCCACCTGATGATAATTGGTAACCATCACTTATAACAAAGCATTGCCTCGTAGGTCACGCACATCAGGAACGTGCCCTGCATCAATCAACTTGAGGCGTACAGATATTTAGCCTCACGTGCCAGTAATTTCACCGGCATCCACAAAGTTTAAACCGAAACACAGCAATGCTGCTTCACGGCAGAAATACGCATGGTGGTAGTACTTCCCCGGACGAGCCATACACAAAGAGCTCTACTACTACTAACATACCTAGCATACCTATCTATGCATATATCCCATGGCAATACGACAAAATATGAGTGTCATTATTCATAGGGCTTTGTCAACATGCACTTGATAAATTTATATTAGTCGGGTTATGCCGCAAAATCATTTTTGCGAGGTGGGAAATGGAGACGTATGGGTAAGCATGATTTAGGTAGCAGTTGAGAAAATGATGAGACATTTGTGGGATTTAAAAAGTCACTTAAATATGTCGGTAGCGTTTGTTATGAAAAGAAAAGATTCACAATTTAAAATATTGGATCAGTAGAGCTATGTCTAGATCGTTTGCAATGTCTGTCAACTGTGTTTTTTCTTGTGTTTTTTGTGCATTTATTGAATATTGGATTTATCGTTTATTTATTTGTGTAAATGTATGTTCTAAGAAAAGGTGACCAAGCTGTATAGGTGCTGGAAAAGCCTATTTCATCTAAAATTCTATCCTAGGCACTATAGCATCTCGCAAGTAGAGGCATGAGTAAATACCAGTTGGCTCTGACGCTATATAAATCATCTACAATAAATGCAAAGGTCTGTTTACTTATTTTTCTAAGAGAAAAAAGTAATAGACAATATTTTGCATAAACACAAACTACTGATTTATAATTTTTATTTTATAGCGAAATGACAATGATAATGATTGCAAAGCCGAAGAAAATTTTTATTACTTTAGAAATTCTATATCTTCTAAACATCAACCCCATTACTTAGAAGCGTTTTCAAAAGATAATCAGCGTTTAAGCAACTGTCATCTCTTACCATCCGGTAATGTCAAACAGTGACAGGGCGAACTTTAAGCAATACGTCACACCTATGTAACGCTTTTAAGTAAGACCATAACTGGACATGATCCCAACAAACCAAAAGAAAACCGAAAATAAACTCATTACCAGCACAGCCTACTTCCACACCTCCTTAAGCCAACCGCCATAAAGCATGGTTCACATTAATCACGATTTAATACTGGCAATAATTAAAAATCTCATAGGTGCCGTGCGCCGCTGCAACTCACTTAATCGTTACCCCATTTGATAGATGGCGCTATCCTTCCAACACACTTACAACCTTACCACCGTAACCTGTTACTAAAGACCCATACAATTCCGCAGAGTCGGAGTCTGGACGGTGAATGCGAAAAGGTTCCAAGACGCTCGCGTAGATAGGAGTATTAGGAAGCGTTTACAAAAGCGGCACGTAGAGTAATAAATAATATAGTAATCAGTGCGATTCCTTACATCCCATCTCTTATTAGGCGAGAACCTACATTCAACATTTTGCTAATGCTTCGGCTTACTAACACATGTGGGACGGAAAGATTCTCGTAGAATTTATTGTGTTTCGGCTTATGAAACATAAATAAGGGGGCTAATTAGAAATGCTTTACGAATGCCTTACGACTGCGAAATTGGTGCTTTGGTTTTATTAGCAATTGTTCTGATGAGTAAGCGAAATCGATGCCGGAGATAAAGAAGGATTGTTATAAATATATTATAATATCATCGCATAATCATGATTTTCCTTATACCATGGAACGTCACTAATGATGCTAGTGAGTTCACTGGTTCGTGAACGACGTCGAAACTTATATGATATTAAGTTATATTCAATTATTGTATATTTTTTCAGAATAACAACCACATTATTCTGCTGAAGTTTTTAGTTTGACAAGGCCAAAAGAGTAGGTTGTTCAAATAAGTAGGTTAGTCACAAACAATATGTTTATTGAGGTACAAGTCGGTGGATGGAAAGAGCTCAGAATCGTTCTTCCTAACATATTTCCAGCAGTGGACTTCTTCAGCCTGATGATGATGAAGATGGGGTAATAGGTCAATCAAAATAAACCCCTTTTGTACGTAATCGGGTTTTGTAACCAGCTACGTAGAAGGATTTTTTCGTAGCTCATAACCGGTTTACCAACGAATAAAAAAGTTCTGTCTTTCTTGTTTCGTAACCAGGTTACGAACCAAGACTAGAACCACATATACTTATCATATCCTCATTCACCACTAGTTAGCCACTAGTTAGCTAGATTATATTTACGGATTTTAGCAAGGAAACTTTGTTAAAAGCCGTAAATATATAATCAATATCCTAAGAAGGTACGCATGTGATAAGGGCTTGCACACACCGTTGATAATGCGAGCAAATTATGAAGTTTTAACAAGTTCGCGAAATAATAAATCTCCTTCGCGCGCGGTTATCGCAGTCCGCGTAGGCTTCGGTGTGTGGGGTTGCCAGATTTGATCATGTCTCAAGGATTTAGGGTAATTTTTATAATATAGTAGCAGATCTTATTGGACTAATACGTAAGTTAGTAGTAGTATTAATTAAAAGAGAAGTATTTTCTTTTAAGTTAACACGCCAACGCCATTCTCTACTTCTAAGGTTGGTAGATAGAAAATTATCATAGTATTAAACATTGTGACCCGGTTACCAGTAGTAAGGTTTGAAAATTATGTGTTTGTAGTAAATTTTATTTTTATTTATCATTATTTTTTGTATCAAAGTAGTGAACTTTATAAAGCAGCAATGGTTGCATAAACTGATCCCAAGTTGATTTTATATCTGGCAACACCACGAAGGCACGCAAGTATAAGTGGTAAGGTAAAGAATGGAAAGTAAAGTTGGCGTAATAAATTAATTGCCGACTAAGTTGCGAGTAAGACGCGCGATCCAACCAAGTTTAGACTATTAATTTGGGTCTTATAGGACGAAGGCGACAAATAACCCGGGATATATGTGTGCGTTTTGTGTGAGGTTATTAATTTTAGGGAAACACTGCCAAAAGATTCGAAATTCGAATTGGGATTTGAATTTTAGCTTGGTAGAATTTGTGTTACCCTTTTTCGCAGGGCAGTTGAATTTTCGTTTTAACTAAAAACGTGGTACTCCTTTTATTTTATTGATTGTTCAACGGTTCAAAGTATTGATAATTGCGTTAAGATTCACTGACTACCTATTGGATACAATGATGCTTCACTCGGTTATCTCTCATCTCATTAGCTAATGCAACGATGGCAGTTTAATATTGACCAATGAAAAAGAGTGGTTTCCTCGGACATCAATTTTGATATTATTTTTTAAAATACGTTGCAAATTAGTTCACGATCACGACCGAATCTCCAAAAGAGAATTTAATAGCAAACCTGAAAACCGTGGACATTAAAGCGTTACGACATGAAAATAAAAACTTAAAGCACCGAATTCCCCTACTAGTGATTACCATAAAGAAGGCAGACGATACACCGCGGCCATTTTCCATCCCCAGCGTATTGATGGCCATTTTGTCTGATTGATTCGACTATAATGACACCAACAAAGTTTTGCAAAACGACTCATTTCAACAACAAACCCCATTTTACGCATTTAATACTAAAAGGTTCCAATAAATTTAGACTGGTGATTATTTTGGCTCACAAATCGACAGTATTAAGATGGCAGATTTGTTTTATGAATACAACTGATATTTATTGTTATAACTTTAGCTGTAAATAAAAACTTAATCAATTTCATAATCTTTATTACTCTGAAGTATTTCCACGTCAGGTTCCATTTTAATTACATTCGTCAATTATATTATTATAGCTATTGCTTGTGCGCTAAAAACAGCATATAAAGCAAAACTATAAAATATGCTAGTATCTAATATTACTAATAAAATAAGTATGTATCTTACCAGTCCACTAGTCTACCAGTCATATCAAATGTTAAGGGAACCGCTAGAAACTCGCAGCGTCGACTCAACACGAAACTAAATAGTTCCACATAATATCGGAAAGTTATAAAAATTTACCACGTGGCGTGTGGGCGGATCGAAAGCTCATCCCCCCACCTGTTGGTGATCCGGCTGATCCGCCCTCCGGATAACGGATAGCCGTGGATACGCCGGGATACGCCGGGATCACCGGCACGCCTAACGCCCAGCTAAGCTAGAGTAATCTTGTACTAGGTAGAATCTGGAGGCAGGTCTCAGAAAAATACCTATACTTTGATGTGATTTCATATTTTTTTGTGTAGGTATAGGTTAGGGACAAAAATAAATCTAATTAAAGTTTACGTGTTTTGATTATTCTTAAATATTTTAAATGCTACGATATGGTATGGTACGATATGGTTATGTTACGATGTTTATGGCTCAACCACAAAGCTACTAGACCGATTAGGAAGAAATATATTATATAATAGTTTAACCTAGATTAGTATCAAAGCCTTCCTGTATAATGGTGGTATTATGTCCGGCAGTGGACAGCTCAGGCTGATGCTAATGACCAACCACTTAATTCTTCCAAAGAACCTTCAACTTAAGTGGTCTAATTTCCATCTGAGACACCCTCAATCACACAAAGGGGCATCGATACAACGGAGCAAAGTTCATCTTACCTCTAAGACGTCCGACGACAACTAAAACTACTAATTGGCGAATCGAATTACAGAACCGGGTATCGAACCCCGATCCTGCACTTACGGATCCATTTAACGGTTTAGTGGAGACGGATCCCTTTTGCGAGACGATATTCGGCAATTAACAGATATAAGTGCTAAATAATTTGAGGGGAAGATGCATACCTTGTTTTCTCCGATTGGAGGAAATAGAACAGTGTGTGTCTTTTAAGGTACCGTTTTCGTATGAAATAATACAGATGCGTGAGAAAAAATATATTGATATTGTACTACTTAGTTTTTGGTTTGTAAATGGACCCAAAATAATTCTGATGGCTTGAAGCAATAGTGGAGACTCTTTTTCAAATGACGACACAAAAAAAATTGGAAACTTAGAAACGCTCAAAACTTTAATAATGTTTAGTAATGTTTCACTTAAAATAAATGATAATATTTTATGAAAAACAAAAATTACTCAAATATACTAAATCATTTTGAACGGAAGCCTACCCGACAAAGATAATGTGTTTACGTATTAATTTAAGGTGAATTTAGTTCCGTTGGGTAAAGTGGTGACCCCAAAATAGTTGGTCCGAAGTCCGATGGTCCGCAAGACGCTACGGGAGCACTTTGCCGACCAATAGTTCTTAATTAGCTAGGCGTTACTTGCACCATTATACCGTTGGTTTAGTGAGAAACTATGCATTAAAACTTTACAGTTTCTTTGTAGGTCAGGAAATCAAATACTATAGAAACATAGCTTGGTGAGTGACTGCATGGCATACAACGCACAGCCTAAGCCGGTAATCGTAGTGACTTGTTTGGCTGTTTGGCTTTCTTTATGAAAATAAAGGTACACAAAAAAACAATCTTTGAAAATATTTGCATCGGGGGTTGAAGTTTGTATGGAAAAAGCGAACGAAATTGCGGTAGATTCCACTAGCCTGCGTATACAAATGTAAGAGTGCGTGCTCTTCGACCAGTGATAAAAAACATCGCCAAACACCAGTTATTATTCAAGTAGCAGTGATGAATTCGCAACATGTCACCTAGTTAAATGTAAACGCTCAGACGTGTCTTAGACTACGCTCTTTAGAAATATAGATTGGATTAGATAGGATTAGACTGGATGTCTGACGTGCCTGATTGTGTGAAATCTTGAGATTAAAGACAATTTCACCTGACATGTGCTGAAATATGAACATCACCGGTAATGTTAATATTATTCAGTTTTGCCGTAGACATTTTTCTATGGTAGTTTGTCTACTGGTAAGGGTTTCATGTGTTTCAGAAGTGGTAAATATGAACATTACCAGTAGGTAGTTTAATTCTACCGTCACGGTATTGTTCAATTTTGCCGTCGACATTTTTGCGTGGTTCCGGTAGCCCGTCTACTGGTTTGGGTTTCATTTCCGTGTTTCAAAACCAACGGTTAATATAAAGTGGCATTGGTCCCTTTGGTCACCAACCGACGATCCTTAGAAGCATTACTGGGAAATGCACTGATGCCTCTTCGATACCGTGGAAAACTGTTAAGGGGCTGGTTAGGGGCTTTCTAAGATACTGATATAATTAGTGCATTGTGCCTCTAACGTCCTACAAACCATCAACAACCTTCATTTTCAACTAAGATACTCGAAAATGATCCTTTACCCTCAGAGAATAAGGATTATTTTGAGTTTAGTAACGGTAAAGCAAAGTTTGGTAAGGTATAGACAAGTTTGCCTGAGTTACTGGCCACATACAAGGGTCATTATCATCCAGAAAGTGGCCTGGAAGCTTTTGAATTTAGAACGTTCGGGCTTAATAATTCAATATTCGCCTTGTGCGCTGCATCTTCGGGTGTTTTTTGTGCGGATTCTTGGAAGATAGTCTTTGAAATTTAAGTACTGCTACCTACATTCATACCTACTTGCTTTTAATGAGTAGTTATTACTTTGGCAACGTTATGAAAAGCTATACAGTGGTAAATTGTGTCATGCATGTGGTACAGTTAAAACAGATATATGTATACCATTTGGATTAGATTATGAGCTATTTCTAGATTTTGTTTTTCCAACGGGTTTCAAATAGCTTTAATTTTTTAGTACACAACTGATTTTGCTACGCTTACTACTGCAAATGCTACGGCGTAGAGGATCTT
The DNA here is from genome assembly GCA_939531255.2 of Thera britannica. Taxonomy (NCBI): domain Eukaryota; kingdom Metazoa; phylum Arthropoda; class Insecta; order Lepidoptera; family Geometridae; genus Thera; species Thera britannica. Next base: position 11,204,775 of record OW618046.2, on the reverse strand, counting down.
GGGGTACAAAAATAAAATTGCACAATAAAATTAGAAAGAAAGAAGATTAATTTATTTTATTGCTATTTTAATAAGACTTTCATTGGCATTTTTTAATGCACTGAATAAAAAGCTTTATTTTTTTAAGGGCCTTATTAATTTGTAAGTGTTTTTATATTAATAAATTCTAATAGCTACTGCTCTGAAAAAAAAGATTCGTCTTCTAAAACGTTAGGCAGATGAATGGCGTAATAGGAAAAAAAAAAGATAGGGTCGCCTATTTTACTTTATTTAGTTATGCTTAGTTCTATGGTATCCTTGTGTACAATAAAGTGTTATCAATATATCTGTGAACGTTTTTTTTTCTTATTGAGATGCGGACCCTTAAAAAATAATCACGTCAAAGTCAAATATACGAAACTGCAGGCTACGGAATATTAGCGCTACGATGCTACGCCGTAGCAAGCGAAATATAGATCTTTTAAAACGCCCGCCTCCATAATTGCCTGCAGATGGACTCGGGCCAATTACGGACATTAAGGCCGACTCCAACTGTGTCGATAAATGGTACAGATATAGCGGCCTAGATTCCTTGACTAATGCTGGATACCCATCGCTGGTGGAATGGAGCCATTAATAAATAAATAAAAAGCTTTATTACAGACTCACATTAGCTTTAGTGCATAAAACTTTGCGCACATCTAAGAATTTTGAAGCAGCGATTAGTGAAATGCTGTCAAATATCACCGTCATTTTTGACAGCGTTTCACTGTTCGCCATCGCAGAACGCTTAGATGTGCGCAAGGTAAATATAGTAATGGTGTTCCTTATTTTTTGACTGAATAAAGAACATTTTGATTTGAGTGATCAGTACAATAGGCTCTAACCAATAATACAGATGATTGATAAGGTTAAATTGGTTTTGAGTGCCTAAATAACTAAATGCTAGCCTTCCGCATAAGCGCTCTGCGGTCAGTAAAATGCTGTCAAAAATGACAGCATTTCATTGATCAACACCGCAGAACGCTTAAGGCCTGCGCTCACTTAGGTCACTGGCGTCGGCGATCAGTGAAACGCTGTCAAATTTGACAGCGTTCCACTGATCGCTATTGCCAGCGACCTAGGTGTGCGCAGGCCTTTAGTTGTAGGCAAGGTTTAGAAACTTTAACCAATTCTTTTACGTTGCTGATTACAAAACGAAAGGAAAACTAATGCAAGTCTGAAACGCAACATTTGCGAATAGAAGACGATAGGTATGTATAGCGTGGTGTTTCATCGCGGTTGCGTCTCTGAGACCTAAGCTCGATCAGGGCACATTAGCCTCATGATAGTGTGGTCTTAATGGGGGTGTGGGGGACATACGGCTGCACAGGATGGATGTGGTTGGACTTGAAATGGTTTTCGTTGGTTTTATATTTGTTTTTATCTGAACCTGTACTTACGTGTTGTATCCTTATTTGGGTCTTGGAATCATCCCACTCGATTGATAACTTTATAGATAATATTAGCGTGTTCAGTATATTTATTGCCTTATTATGCATGTATATTTAGCATTCCTATCCTTAACCTATCCTCGTGCCACCACACAAATATTTTTTCTCGATGGGGATCAAACCCATGACCTACAGTACAGAAGGCAGAGATTCTACCATCTGAGCTGAGAAACCAGACACTATCATAATCCTTTCGTAAATGTTTCGTTTCAAGCTTGATTTACTTATTCTTATATTTTCCAATCAGTACCACAAGCTCTGTCTGGTTTTGAGTCTGTGTGAGTGTTGATTATATAAATCCTACGTCGAAACGTCACACACACAGTATTACAGGAATGTAAATGAGTATTGGTTAAATTTTCTACCCAGTTTCTACCAACTGAGCTGGGCGTCTCGATTGCCACAGGGCTCGATCGCTGAATCCATGTTCGATTTTCAAATATTTCAAACAAAAATTGACAACCCATATCGATTTACGCGATCGCTTGCGTGATTTGTGTTGCTGGAATCCCATGTTGTAGAGAGGGCCAGATAATGATAGAAAATTATGTTAGATAAAAGTATGATTGTAACCTCCGTGTGTATCATTGCGGTAATGTGCGCGCTAGTTTATGTCTTGCGCGATAGTTGCGGCAGAGGTTATTCGTTGCTCTAATGTGCTAGCATCGTTTGCATCGCGCTACAGACAGACTTGTTACATGAACTTACAATTTGGAATTCTGCATTCTTGGCAGACCTCGCCGCTCGGTTGTAGTTCTGCCTTCTGAGCTGAAGGCCGTGGGTTCAATAGATAGATATATAACTCTTTATTGATTACAATGACACACTAGATAAGTGGGATAGAGTTTTTAGCTTAAAAATAAACAGTCACAGTAATACAATGAGTGGTGTCTCTAACAGTGATCTCTACCCTACTGACTCAATCCCAACTGAAAACAAATTGTGTGAAGAGAATTGTTTGTTCTCTGCGTAGGTGTTACAAAAACAGAGATCCATATTCTATTCTATAAATTATGCTGCTAAATATTCGTAAATCTTTAAATTTAGTGTTTCATCTAAGCTTCGTACAAAACATTAAAATTCTAGAAACCAAACAAGAGGAATTGATTTTTACGCTTACAATAATTCTCCGCCGCAACAACTACTTACAAACTTGCAAGTTATTCCAAATTAGCCATCTAAAGTAAAGGAAACCCGCACTTGTTACCATTCCGACTTGCGACTCGTTACTTGAAACTTGGAAATTCGCAACAAAAATAAACGGGGGAGACGACGACGGAGCCCCACCTCACACTATTCTCATTCCGTGTACTGCCACATTTAATTTTGTTGAAATTCTAACGTAGCTTTGCAAAAATGTCAACTTTATTCCGCCTCAGCCGCCGTCTACGTTTCACTCGGATGCTTTGCTTCTTCATTTTCTAGAATGTTCCGCAGTTTTGCGACGAGCTTTGAGAAACTATAACTTTATGAAAACTTGTACTGGAGCTCTAAAGTAAGACGTGGCTTCCAGCAAAAATGTATCAAAGCGTATTTAATTTTCGCTATGACTTTTGCGTTGGTCTCGACGCAGACTCGGAAAGTGAATACCTATGCTATATACATACAACATACTGTAACTATAGGTATGTACACTACAGTGAACATACCTATATGTAGCGGGAAAATTTTCGAACATACTCAGGCTTTTCCAAGTATAAAAGTAACTTATTAATATTAAAAGCATTATTATCTAAATATATGTATAACACTCTTACGTTACTGACTGACTGACAATCAACGCACAGCCTATACCGTTTGTCCTAGAAGCATGAAACTTGGAGGGTATGTTTTTTTATAGCGTAGAGGTGCATTAAGAAAGGAAATTGAAAATTCCTTTCCAGAAGAGAAGAAAAAAGGGAAAAATGGTTAAAAGAAAAATCAACGCTCCGCCTAAACTGTTAGTCCTAGAAGCATGAAACTTGGAAGATTTGTTCCTCTTATAGAGCAGAGGTGCAATAAGAAAAAAAATAAGAAAATTATTTCCCTAAAAGAAAAACCCTCAGAAAGCAGTACCTTAAGTACCTTCGAACTTATCCACATCAATCAATACCTGCGACTCGAAAATAATCCCACATTCAATTTAAAACAAGATTCAAGAACAGTACATCAAACCGTCGAATCGGAAAACCATTTATCAAATACGTTTGCGAAACACAGAGCTTACAATCTTATAACCCATCTGAAATTCATATTGAAAGTCGATCGTACAAAGCCGCGTACACACTGTGAAAGGCTCAGCTCCCGCGGGAGGTCTAAAAGGCCACGGTCACAATATAGAGCTTCTTAGTCAGTAAATACACTAAGGTCACAAGACAGCCGTATAATTACGTTACTACTTTAGTAAAAGTCGGTGGATGAAAAACGCTAAGAATCTTTCTTGGAAATGTATAGCGGAAGCAGTGGCCTTCTTCAGGCATACTGACGATTATGATGATTTTTACTAGAAATCCAACAATTTCAAACTGCAGAAGTTAGAATGTTCTAGTGTTTGTGGGTTAATAACACCGGTCCTAGCGCCTGGGTTTACTTAGTATGGAGGACTGGAGGTATCTGCTATTCCTTAGGTCAGCCAATGTACTCATATATATTTCTTTTTAACTATGATTTTTGCATGTGAGTATGACGTGTCGTCAAACTAACTATAACGTGACGTTTTAACCGTCTATATAACTCCAATGCTGAACCTGACCTGACTTTCTTCTATTTCAAGAAAGATCACCTATCTCCTACCACCTGACATCTCGATGACCTTGTCAGTCTATCGAATGACATATTGGATACCAATCCTGTGTACTGCTTATACCATCTACTGTGGCGGTAGTAGCACTCATCGCAGAATAAGCCTGTTTTCCGACGACGAGGTTTAGAGATGCGGCATCGACTCGATGCTGTTTTCTACAGCCATCAATACTTAAAACGCTGAACGGCCTAGTGACGTGGTTGAGGATGTCGATAGTTTTGTTTGAATGCCACCTACTGCTGAAATATAGGCTTATACTTTCTGCCTTCGTTGTGTTACGGCGTAAACTCTTAATTGAATATAGCTAGTAGAACTGTTTTACTTTATTAGTAGTAGTAGAGCTCTTTGTGATGGGCTCGTCCGGGGAAGTACTACCACCATGCCTATTTCTGCCGTGAAGCAGCATTGCTGTGTTTCAGTTTGAAGGGTGTGGGTGCTGGTGAAATTACTGGCACGTGAGGCTGAATATCTGTATGCCTCCAGTTGATGGACGCAGGGCAGTGCATCGTAGGGCGCGTTCCTGACGTGCGTGACCTGCGAGGCATTGCTTTGTTATAGGCGATGGTTACCACTTAACATCAGGTGGGCCATATGCTTGTTAGGCTTTTACAGTGGTCCATAGTACCGGCCAGTTATATAAAGTTGGAGTGGTAGCCGTTGGTCGTGGCAGTCGGGGCTTCAGAAAAAGAACTAACAGACTTTTACGACTATTTTGAGACATATGTTTTAAGCTCATTCACGTATTCAATGCCGAAAAAAATACTTTTTTGGTTTTTTATTAATATTTCTGTTATCCTACAGTTTTCTCTAGCTTTATATAACTGGCCGGCAATAAAGACCACTGTAAAATTCTATTACATCTATTTTAGTGTACATTTATACTTTGTTTGCCCATAGTTGTGTAAATTCAGTTTGTATCGGAATCGAACAACCTTAATAATTCATTATGAAATTGTAATAATGTTAGTAGAAATACAATTTAATTATCTTGATAATGAATATGCACCTAATGCAAGTAATTTTTATGGTAGTAGAATAAATGGCTGTTTACTTTTACTTACTTTCTACCTTCAAGCCTAGATTTAAGTTCCAAGAATACATTGGACATTTATTAATTTCAAAATCTTTTTCAACGTGTATTTCATTTTATGCAATAAATAGTTTAACCTTGAGACTACATAATATTTCTGATGATCCACTTTATGTTCTTTTATCGATAACTACTTTATCAATAGTAGTTCCCCTCCCTAATATAAAAGGATTGACATTTGAGAACGAACGAAGTAGCGGATTCAGACGGAGACAAAGTCGACTCCGAAGTACCTATCGTTGATAATGGCAAATATTCAGCAGATATTCAAATACGAAGCCTTTGTTTGAGGACAGATAGGGAGAGCTTATTAGTCTGATTTATCAATGCGAAGTGTGCTTACTGAACCTAAAGTATGTACAGTATCATACAGCTTCATCTGAGTTTTAAAACCATTAAGGCCTGCGCACACCTAGGCCGCTGGCGACCGCGATCAGTGAAACGCTGTCAAATTTGACAGCGTTTCACTGATCGCGTTTGCCAGCGGCCTAGGTGTGCGCAGGCCTTGAGCAGATGTATCCGTAACTTTACCGGTCTCACAATTGTCCGGTAGCGCTGTAAAAATCGTCGGACGATCACCAGCATTTAGTCATTCGAAAAAAAAATGCAGATGTATTGGTAACGCGCAGGAAAAATTATTGCGGTGGTAATGAATGAAACGCTGTCAAATATGACACCGATATGTCAAATGTGTGTGTGACAAAATATTGCTGTCATATTTGATTCATTAAATACAAATCATTTGGTTCGCCACCGTAAAACGCTTTGATGTGTGTAAGGCTTTAGATTGTGTCTATGTGTTGAGTTGCCCATATTTTTTTTTCATTTTTTTTTATCATTATCAAAATCAGCGTTGTCCCTTTTAATATAGTATAGGTACCAAATAACGTGTGATCTCTTCATATTTTTAACAAATAATAATTGCTAACTTAACCTACGGTCTATCTAACCCGAAACTAAGCAAAGCTTGGATAATGGAGAATACTTTTATTGGAACAAATCTTATTACAAATAAAACCCAAAAAATATTTTAATTAATAAATACTAGTTTCATACTAGTCGTTTTGGTACAAAAGAGCATGATCCCTGATTCCTTATTGCCAGATAAAGAAGTAACAAATTGCCGTCATCTCGTTTCGTTTGGGTCAAACAGCTTAACATACGAAGGACAAATCTTTGGGCCTGCCAGAGTTCTGGCGGAAAAACCGTAAACAAAACAAAACAAAAAAACATTTTGCCACTTCTTACTATTATAATTTTAATTTATTTATAGCCAGTCAATTTGCTTGCAACTGTTGCATTTATAAAATCATCCATTTGTTTGACCATTCATCAATTTGTTATGCTAACGCCTTTCACGATCATATTTTTTAGTGTTCCGTAGCCAAATGGCAAAAAAAGGAACCTTGGTAGATTCGCCATGTTTGTCCGTCCGTATGTCACAGCCACTTTTTCCGAAACTGTAAGAGCTGTGTTGAAACTTGGTGAGTAGATGTATTCTGTAAACCGCATTAGAATTTTCACACAAAACTAGAAAAAAAATGAATTTTGGAGGCTAGATAGGTCTTCAAAAATGATGTTGAGGTTTCTAATATAGTTTTTTTCTAAACTGAATAGTTTGCGCAAGAGACACTTCCAAAATGGGGGCACGCACTGTAACTTCTAAAACAAGAGAATGATTAAAAAACTTCTCTTCTGCTACGGAACTTTTCATCGGCGACTCCGACTCGCACATTGCCGCTTTTTTACAAGTACACTATCAAGGTTTTGCGATAAATTCTAATTTCAATAATTTCCTTCGGGAAGGCGCAACTATTGCAAAAATTGCCCTCGTATGATTATTGTTAAGAATGCACCGTAATAGCAACTGTTATTGTAGAAATTTTTACCTATAGAGTCAACTTAAACGCTACCCGCTAGTAGTCCAGCCATCAACTACTGGGCAAATAAATACGAAGCTCCTTACGTATCATATTTCGCTGATCCCCAACTATGAAGGGTCAGACGATATCGGACAATTGGAATATTTGTAATTGTTTTTATCCTTTGCTCGGCCATTTTACTTTAGGATAAAATAAACTGAATATACATACATTTATTAAATATATAGTACTTTTAGTATACAGTACTTTTAGTATTTAGTACTTTATTAAATATATGGAAAAATTGTGAGGTTTCTTTTTTATCCTAGTTTTTTTATTATAAACACAGATCAGATAATACTACTATGGACAAGCTTTTGCTTTTACTTCGGATTTCAGATAGTCCTAGTTATTGAAAGTGACGAGGTAACGAGATTGAGTGACAGGAAAATCTACATTTTTTTTAATACATGCTTTTACTTTTTATCATTGTGTAATTATGTTTTACTCAGACCACCTTGGAATCATTACGCTTATTTACGACCCGCTTGTTATGGTTTTGTAGAACAGAGATTTTCGAGAAATTCACCTGAACTCCAAACAGTCTAAATTTTATCAAAGTACTCAGTTGTATTTCAAAACGGACACCGCAATCCCAAATCTTAACAAAATAGCTCCCACTACACTTTAAGTCTAAGTAAGTGGCGTTCGGCGGCCGAAGATTTGCCGGACCGTCTGTAATGGGCCTTATCCTTATTTATTGAAGTGGCTGCCGAAACTGAATCGTTACGATATAAACTTTAAGTTTTTCCATGTTTATTGCAATAACAGGAAAATTATGAGAATGACATGGTACTCATTTGAATATAACTTTTGGTGGCTTGTATATAAAATAACATATTATTTTATATAAACATCTCTTTCGGGCGAGTTTTGTTTCAAGGATTCTATTCTTAGAATCGAAGTTGTTTCTTTTTGAACACTATTACTAATCCATCCCATAATCTTTGAACCTTTCACACTTACGCAAACCCATTCACTTATCTACTACATAAAACACACTATTCTAATTCAAAATAAAAGAAGCAATAAAATAATATTTCAAAATGATCGAGATCGGCTCGAGAATTAGCCCCCAGATTTTTTATTTTGCTATAATCCTGTTTACTGTTCTGTTAAATTACCAATTCTTTTATTGTTTGGAATGCCTTAATGACCTGGGTGTCGATTCTAAAGACACAAATCACTCAAGCGATCGCGTAAATCGATGTGAGTTGTCAATTTTTGTTTGAAAAGTTTGAAAATGGAACGCGATTTCACCGATCACTCGACGATCACTCAATCGAACCGTGTTGCTGGAATTGACGCCCTGTGCACATTCTAGGCGATGGCAACGGTGATCAGCTGAAACGTTGTCAAATATCGCTGTCATATTTGACAGCGTTTCAGCTGATCACCATCGCTATCTCCTAGATGTGCGCAGGCCTTTAGTTAGAGGAGGGCGCGACACAGTTTATAACTTCTGCTAACATTATCGTGTTTCTACCTTATTTGTGCCATGTAGTCACTTCCAAAATAAAATTCTTTTTTTTTCTGCTGTGTGTAAGTCACAGAGCAGCAAACACGCTTTTGCTTACGCAAAGTAATTCCGTGGTGTAAGTGGTCATGGCCTAACTCTTATAAAATAAATACAGCCAAATGAAATACCAGCGACTTGATTAATTCGTTATTTTAACATCGAACTTTACTCAAACATTTTAGATAGGCGCGTACCTTGTCTCGATTAGTTCGTTATTTTTACATCGCACTTTGCTCAAATATTTTAGATAGGCGCGTACCTTGTCGAATAAAATCCTAAGTGCAAGATTACCAGGTGTCGTGACACGTTCTTCACGCCTTTCTGGGCTCGTTTGCGACCCCCCCTTTCCCCCTGAAGCCGAAGTTAGTCAATCAATAGGGGGTGATAAGCTACATCGATTAGGCATGTTTTGAGGTTCGGTACCCTTGAACGGTTTGAGAATTTGTAGAGCTTTTACCGTGCATGTACTTTGTGTCATGTAATAATGTTTTTGTGATACTGTTTCTTGCTTCTTTGACTTTACATGCAAAATTTTTTAAAGTAAAATATATGAGTAGAGAATCCAATTTTCAGAAGCAAACTGCTGATTATACTACCGATTATACTGACCGATTTTGATGAAATTTGTATTGTTAGAGGTGGTCCAGTCAGTCTGTGCTCTTGGCTCAAATTTGGGTAGACGTGTTGTGCCTAATTGAATCATAATTAAAACAATTGTGCTTTTATTGAGCTTTCAGTATGGGTCGAATTTGGAAGAAACATTTTTTTCAAATTGGCTCATGACGAAGATGCGCGATGATAAACATTTAAAAAAACTGTATTGAGAACCTCATCTTTTTTTAATCGAAGTCGGTTAAAATTAGGCACAGTAGATTATTACAAATGAATCCAGATCTTTTCGATTTAAATCACACGATACAAAACTAATTTCAATCAAGTATATCAACACTATAATGTAAGCGTAACCAAAATTACGGGATAAAAAAATGCAATCAACAAAACGCTGAATTATGTGGTTAAAATATTTTTTAGATACCGACGTCTATCGGCGTTAATCCTTATCATATCAAACCTTATCTTTGCGTATAAACCCACATAATGAAAAAAAGATCTCAACGCAACAATAACCATAATTTATTTCATAATTCAGAGCAATTTCAGCATGCACACTCTAAACATTGTTGCTTTTACAAAATCGTTTAAATTTTGACTCTGACTCATTTTCGAGGTGAAACTATTTCTTTGGTTAGATAAGTCGATACCTAATCTGTGATAAGACAACGTCGATAACGAAATATACAGGATGTAGCCTCACGCATGTTTTAAGTTTAAACTTGATACAAATAGCACTTTTTGATACAAATACCTAACAGTGAAAGTGCAAGTACAATAATTTTTTTGCGACTTTTAAAAAACAGTTGGAAGAGATCTCCATAAAGGGCTTAAATTCAAGTTTTCTAAATGTTGTTTTCTATGTGTACAATAAAAAAAAAATTGCAGACAATCCACCCAACACTATAATATAGCCAAAAACTAAGTAGAGCTTATACGATGGGAACCAAATAGCTGATACTACTTATTTTTTTTCACATACTTAGAATACAATCTAAAATCCATAAACATATTTTTTCTCGATGGGCATCGAACCCACTCAAATCAAATCAAAAGTGTATTTATTCAGTAGGATCGCAAGGATCACTTTGAAACGTCTTAAAGCTAGGAGAGTCTAGGTGCCTGTTCCATGCGACCAACCAGCGTAGAAGGCAAAGCTATTACCTACCAACTGAGTTGTGACGGCCGTCAATGTCAATGAAAACTGTATAGATGGTAACAAAGCTATGGAGAAAATATATAAGCTATCACATTTCAAAAATAAAAGATTAAAGTCAAGCGCGTATGTGAAGTGCAAGCAATCGCTGATAAAGTTAATTAAAAATGATAAAAGCTGTTGACGTCATGGCAAGTATATCATCCGCACTTGATGTGCAGGCCGGTTCTTCCGCAAGTAGGCCGCTGGTGGGCCCTTTTTGCGTGACCCTTGACACGTGTTGCTCGAACTTTTTGAGGTTCTACAATACGCCGGTTTCCTCACGATGTTTTTCTTCACCGTTTTGAGAGTACTGGCATAGTGCACATACATTTTTCGACAGAAAAACTCATTGGTACACGAGTGGATTTGAACCCACGACCTTCGGATCGGAAGGCGGAGCCACTCCCACTAGACCATCAGTGCTCTCTGTTGACGCCATGACACAGTAATGAAAAAATGAACCAAATCTTTCCATAACACCCTGTAGGTTACCGGTACCTGTATGATGGACACTCAGTAGAACCCACCTAGTATTTGTTAGTACCCACCTTAGTCGTCACCATCTGTACCGCGATAACGCTTTGAGTTTACGTGCCAGCAAGTATTTACGAAAAACCTGTAAAGTATTGAGCGGAAAATATTTGCCGAACATTTTAGTGGGATCATGTGAAGCGAAGTTATAATAAATATGTGATAAACATTCATTTCTAATGGGATCTGGTAAGTGGCAGTGCTTTTTGTGTTTTTTATGCTTTAAGCATAACTGGTGTTGGCCTATTTTCTACCTATTTGGACACGTTTTTGAAAAAATCCAAAAATCTCTCTCTACTTGTCTGTCATTTGAGAATGTAGCGTGGATGATACCTAAAAGCTGTTAAATAATCAGTGTCAGATGTAACAATAACAAAAAAATAACGTTTAATAAAAAAACATGCGCTTTCCACCAATAACTCCAATCCAGAAGTTTTAAGGCAAGTCCTAGGCAGGATCTTTTATTTTAAATCATTGTTTTTTTATTGTCATAAAATAACCTTTAGTATATTGATTTCAAATACAGTTTGATAAGTTTACCCAATAGTAACTACATACTTGTATTACGCCTAGTAACCCTGAATCTTATCATCTCTAGGTAATGTCACAAATAAAGCCTTGTACTTTCACTGATTACTGTCACTGACCTACTTCAGGGTGACCAAGAGAATATCAGTAAAACAAAAAACAATAGACAGTTATGTACCATTTAAAAACAAACTAACCCAAAATTGATCTGGAATTAAGTTTAAAATCAGTAATCAAACGGACTATGGACGGAGTGCCTCAAACATTGATGTTAGCAATCACTGCCAATACGCAGCAAAGCTACGGGTGACAGCTAGTCTATTTTAAAGATATAATAACTTTTGTCTATCTGCTGATGTTTGATATTCTACTTTTCTAATTTCAACCAAAACGCTGACAAACAAATTTGCTTTGAAAGAGTTATTCCAAAGAGTTTAGGTATCCCACGTAAACTCTTTGGATAACTCTTTGCGGTTCTTCGAGCGGTATGACCTGCCCATTGCCATTTCAACTTACTAATTCTTCGATCTATGTCGATAACCTAGGTCTATTTCTGTTTAAAAAGGTTGTAAAATTAATTATTTATTCCAGATGTACTTCTAGTAGCCCTTTGGTTATGGCTGGCACCGGTAATGGTCGCCCCACGAGTGCTGCGTCATGTAGACATGGAGCCAGATGAGTCTGGCTGCCAGCAGTATACCTTAAATAACCTCATTCATGTGGACTGCTCAGATCGGGACCTGAGTGAACTGCCTGATGGCCTGGATTATGAAGTAAGTTTTGGCCTTCAATATCCAATTGTCTTCATTGTGTGGCAGTATACCTTAAATAACCTCGTTCATGTGGACTGCTCAGATCGGGACCTGAGTGAACTGCCTGATGGCCTGGATTATGAAGTAAGTTTGGGTGCTTACCATTGATATCCGGCTGTCTTTATTGCATGTGCCATACTGGAGAAAAGTAAGGTCATATGACTTTGTTCTTTGTAGATCTTATAGCTTCATCCAGATGACAACTGCACGGGTGATTTGTTTTACTAATGGTGGCAATTTTTTTTTGTTTCAGGCCCAAGTCTTGTTGCTGTCCAATAACAACTTCGTGTCGTTTCCATTGCAACTGGTAAAGTTTACAAAAGTAGTATCCTTGGACCTATCCAGCAACCACTTAAATCATCCACTCCCCCACTACTTCCAAAACTGGCATGCACTCAGCCGTCTGAATTTATCAAACAACAACTATGAAACGTGGACAAGCAATGGACATGAACTCAACATGAATATCCTCGATCTGTCTAAGAATAAAATAAATAGCATAGAGACTGACGCCTTCAGATTCACGCCACTGCTGCATCACCTAGATTTATCAGAGAACAGAATCTATGAATTACCGCCGACAGTATTTGCGGAGGCGAAAAATTTAGACACGCTGATTTTATCTAGAAATTACCTCTCTGAAGTTCCCAGTTTTCAATCGCATTCCTTGAAGCACCTGCTTTTGAGCAACTGTCAAATTATGGAAGTAAACGTCAACTCCCTGATTGGAATGAATTCACTTTTGCAAATCGACTTATCCATGAACCAGCTTGAAGAGTTACCAAATAACCTAGCATCGAACACCCTACAAGAGTTTGATCTAGGTTATAACGAAATAAGCAACATCAATGATTTAACTTTCTCGTCTCTACCGCACTTAGCGGTATTAGATTTGAGAGGTAACGAGTTCAAGGAAGTGTGGTCGACCTCACACTTTTCCTCAAACCCATTTTTGAGGGAAGTCTACGTGAAGGGAAACCGTTGGAGTTGCGAAGGGTTTACTGTGAATCTTCTGCTAACGTATGAATTTTTGACGAAGGAGCCTTCCAAAACTGCAGATATAGGATCGCTTATTTGCTATTCTCCTTCGAACGTGACGCAGTTGAGCTGGCAGCAGGCGTACATACAGACATGGCATCCGAATGATTTGGCCACGGATTCCTATACTACTATCGCTGTGCTGATCGGAGTAATTATTGGGGTAGTGATAACGTCCATGGTGTGTCGAGGTCTAATGTCCATTAATAAGGCGGAGCCACCAAGACCGCCTGTAACAACTACAGCTAACTTAAATGGCAATACTCTGCCACGAGCTGAGGCGGTTATCATGCGAATTCCATTGCATGATGAAGACTTACCGCCGAGCTACGACGAAGCTTTACTGATGCCACGACTGAACTCTTCATTCCACTCTCTGCCAGATTTTATTGACGAGGAAGACCCTCCTTCTAGGAGATATCGCAGATCGAGGTCTATTGGTGATCTTACTGAATACAGGCCAAGAACTGCTGATAGACGTTCAATTAGAAGAACAGTAGAAATTCATATTAACTAGTTTCATATGTTTATTCATTGTAAATAATCACCTATTCACAAATAACTGTAAGACATCACTTCACCTTAACTTAATTATTATTTAATTAAATTGTAACATAATCAAAAGTATTTTTATTTACTCGGAAGACATTCATTCAGGTGGCGCCATCTGTCATCACAATATTGAAACTTATTTAATGCAGGGCTAAGGCTTTTCTCTAAGGAAGGCGTTGCATCGTTTAACATAATTTAGGATACAGCATACAGATGGCGCTCTTCCAGTTTTGATTCATATCACAAAAGAAAAAAAAACTGCCTGTGACCTAAGTATAAAATGTGTAGATGAATAGAGCAAATGTGTTCGAATCAGATTTTTTTTCGAAAGAAAGTGGTGATTACTCTTCCACACCCATTGGACCGACAAAGTGGTAAAGATATCTAGAACTCTGTGAATGGAGAAGGCTCAAAATTGTTGTTCCTGAAAACAGCCTATTTCCAGCACTGGATTTGATAGTGATGATGATAAAACAATCATTTTCATTAAGCGTTTTGTGTAGTGTTCTGGGGTTGATTATTATATGTGCAAGGGTCAAAGGGTAAAAGAGAAGACCGGAATGTTCAGTTTCCAATCATTCCTAATTATGGCAAGTGACAATAATTATTACCTAGAAACACAGCGTAGATTATGCGATACACACTTTCGCCACCTTTATCGCTATCATTGATAACGCATTTTGACTCACAATGTAATCGTCCGCTGAGGACCACACATCCAAAGACTTGTGCTGTTATAAAGTGTTACAAAAAAGAGTGCAGTGTGATGATATGGATTATATAAATTAGTATTCTATTGATAAATTCAAGGTGAGCACTTTATTACTTATTATCTTTCTTTCATGCCTTTAAACGAAGTAACGGTATGACACATTCATAAATAAGGTTAATCACAAGTACCAAAGGAAGTAGAGCTGTTTTTTTAGAATGCTTTCCTGAACATGATTGAATCTGTGCTATAACTGTTGACTAAACTAGTATTTAATAATTGATGGTAGGTACCAACAACATCGTAAGCAATTGGTCGAACACCGATGAGCTTCCATTGAATTCTGTAGACTACACCCAAAATATTTTTTGCACTAAATGCTAATTGTTCAATCTACAGATCATTTTATTTTTTTTCTAGTTTAAGCTTGTCAAAAACAAGGACTGAATTTTTTTTTTCGACAAATAGCGTTATTCCTTAGATGGAAAAATCTGCTCATAGAGAGCTCGTACTTATAATGCTAAAACTAACGTTTTTAGCAGCATATTATGTTTTTAAAAAGATGCAAAGAAACAAGATTGTGATAATGATTCTTATCTATCTCATGAAGACATAGCTTATACCATTTAAAAAAAAAACCAAGCTTTACAATGTACTAACACTGAACACTCAAATACATGTTTTTTAAATAGGTCCCATAGTTCCGAAGGCAACTCCATCACCAGCTGTATTTCAGTACATGGTACCTAGGTAATAAGTAAGTAATAGGTCGGTTGTGTTATTTCTATTACTCATCATAATATTTCTTACGAATTATTTTATCTGTCTTTACTTTACAATGAATTATCGTTTGTTTCATTCACAGACGGAATCATTTGTCACAGGAAGGAGAATTATGATCACAATTAGGACGAAAGAAGATCACAATTTTGCAACAGGTACGTGGATGCCCTAAATCCTCTTCAACTCGCCTAGTTTTATCAATACCAGATAACAAAGATAAAAGTGTTGTTGGTATAAACGTTTATGAACTGGTTTTATACAAAGATTTAGATTTTAAGCAATTACTATTATCAACAGCCTCATTTGATTAGCTTTTATTAATATTATTATTTTATATTTGTTTAGTGGCACTATGAAATAAATAAAATAACCATGCATCCGCATCACTATGATATTTTATTATGAAATATCTTCCACTTCCATTACTTCTATTTTTTTTTCTTTTCTTCCTTATCGTTATTCTTACAATAACTAAAATATTTTCTTTGGCCTACCTCTACAAATATCATTCACTTTCATACATAACGCTTTTTTGTGCTGGGTAGCCTCAATACTAATTCATATTTATTCGATGCTACGAACGTGACTAGAAATTTTTGAGCTGTAATTGTGCAGGTGTTGACTGTTACGAAATAAATATGAATAAAGTTGTCCTTTTTTTGTAATATCATACCCAAAGTGTGTCAATTGACCCTGTTATCCCTACACTGGACGTCAGTTCAAGACAAATAAATGTAAGGAGAGTCTGAATTTTCAACTCGCTATCCAGTAACGGAAAAGTTAAATAAAAACTTATGGGTAGCTTAGTGCAGCGGCAGCGGTTGGATTCGTTGCATTTTCAGTATTACCTAAAGCAAATCTACTTTTATTTTTCAGGCAGTAATGAAATCCAGACGTAATGGCTCTACTGATCGTTTTTCTACTGCTTCTCTGCTCGGCAGCGAAAGCAGAGCTCCCGGAGTTTGATGGCTCAGGTTTGAGTGATCTCTGCTATCTGTGCTCCTGCAGTCTTGACAGAACTAGTGTCGATTGTTCGAGACGTGGTCTCACGGATATACCAGAAGGAATGGGCCCACAAGTAAGTTTGCGAAACATAAAAAAGAGAAAAACTTTACCAAGCTTAGCTGGGTTGGTTAAGCTCAGCCAGTGAACGTTTTTCTAAGGTATGCTTATTATACATTTTTCAATTTATTTTTATATTGTTTCAGGTAAAACATTTAAATATATCAAATAATGAGATCTCAATATTTCCAGCATCAGTGAGCAGATTTAATAATTTGGTGACCCTGGATGCTTCTGGAAATCGTCTGAGTGAACTATCTGACACTGTTCTTTTTAACCTTACATCACTAGATGTGTTGAATTTATCACGAAATTATTTCGATTCATGGCTCGATATAAACCCAAATGAAATTCTTCAACCAACAACGAACCTCAAACTCATAGATTTGTCTCGAAACAAATTTAAAACAATGGGCAACCTAGCCAACCAGGAACTACTAATAAGTGCTTCATTGGAAACATTAATCCTTGATAATTGCGACATAGACTCTATACATGGAAGATCACCATTGAGCGGGCTAAAAAACCTCAGAGTGCTAAAACTAAATTTCAACCCCCTGTTGCGGATACAAAATCTTATATCGTCCACACTGAAGAGTCTTTTTGTAAGCAATTGTCAACTGGGTACTCTAAACCACAACGAGTTTATGTACCTACCATCCCTTATTTATCTGAAAATGTCACACAATAATCGGCTGGAGCTTTCAGATTCGGCGTACAATTTATTTTCTGATTCTTTAAAGTTTTTGGACATATCGTTTTGTAATGTCTTACAGCCCAATCTACAAGGGTTTCCAAATCTTAGGAAGGCTTTAATTAATCATAACATGGTCAGATCTCTGAGAAGCAATGAATTCGTAAATAATACGAAACTTGAGTACCTTGATCTGTCTTACAATAATATTGGATCGTTGAAAAGTGATACTTTCAGAGGACTTAATATGCTTAAGCACTTGGATTTGTCTTGGAACGAAATTGCTAACATTCCTGAAGATACGTTGCTGGAAATGCCATCGCTTACTCAAGTAAAACTGGCGAGAAACTATCTTACTAGAGCTGGACATCTGAAATCTACATCAGTGAGTGTGCTTGATTTGAGCTCTTGTGAAATAAGTTCTATTGGCAAAGACTCTTTAGAAGGGCTGCAGTCTCTAGTGGACTTGGATTTATCTCGTAATCTCATATCGCATATACCTGATAGTTTATCTTCGAATACACTGAAATACTTAAATGTAAATTACAATCGTATAACTTTTGTAAATAACTATACATTTTTCATGTTACCTCGTTTATCTGCATTATCCGTTATTGGAAATAGATTTACAACTATTTGGAAGAAGTCATACTTTGAATCTAACCCATATTTAGAAAGGTTAGACCTTAGTGACAATATGTGGCGCTGTGACTGTGCGGATATTAATATGATAGATTTTTACGAATTCATTACATTAGAGCCTAACAAAAAAGAGGAATCCTACAATCTAGTCTGCAATAGCCCAAATAACGTCATCGGACAGACCTGGTTAGAAGCTTGTTACTTTTCTTGGAACCCCTCCGAAACAACCGCAAATCCTAATAATCTTATTTGGTTCCTAATTGTTATGATAGTTGGTGTATCTTTGTGTATTCTTTTGACGAATTGTATAAGAAGTTCTATGAAACGCCGTTTGGCAGCTATTCAAGCTGAAAGAGAAAGGCAAGTTGCGGAGTCTAGGGATAGACTCAGACAACTGAGGATGCGTGCAGAACAGGAAGCACTGTGCAATACGCCAGATCCGAGAGATTTAATCGCACCTCCTTCTTACGATGAAGCTCTCTCGATGCCAAAATTAAATACATCCTGTCCTTCACTGAATGAAACTGGATCAGGAAAAGGAAGGAGAAAGAGAGGTAAAAGAAAAACTAAGTCCAGCGGCGACTTGTTGGAAGAGACGGAACGGAACGGCGATGTGCCAGTTTTAGACGATTATGAATTGAGTGAAACCAATGAGGAGGACCGTCGGAGAAGGCGGCGACGTGTTCAGAGATTTGGTAGTCATGAAATCGCAGATTTGGAAAATTCACCTGGAGCTCGACGCCGGCGCATGTCAGAGTATACCGTCGACGCGGGTGATAGTTTTACAGTAGAAATAGAAGCAGACTTAGAACCACCTACTAATCCTCCGAATGGTAGAGCTGTTAGAGATGACAATGCTCTGAGAGAGAGCAACTTATAAATCCCTCCGTTATTATTAAAGTATTGTTTGTTTACGCATTTTAAGCTAAGTATGTTATTCATAAGGTAGTCTACATAGATAATTTGTTTTTATTATATTAATTTGTTTTGTGAATAAAAACATTCAAATATGAATGTGTCTTAATTGAAAAAAAAATCCTTAGAAAAAACTGAAATGGTTCCACAATTTCAACACATATAAAATATTATGTTAGATAACATTTTACTATACGAACCTTATAATAACTGCGTCACTTTTCTTCAGCGCCATCTATGTTCAAATGAATGCACTATTTACCGTGGTAGGGTAGGTAAGGCACATTCTAATAATGCTATTTTGAAACCGCCACCATAGTCAGCTGCTCTGACTAGTTAGTGTTTGCCGCTTTCACTAGATGGCAGTTTCACAACTTTGGCCAAACGGCACCAATTTTACAGGGGATCGTACGTAGTTTTTAAAAACTGAGTGACCGCTAGAGCAGTTCCTTCATTCAGTGATATTGCTACATCCCAACCAATTTTCAGGCAGGCAGATCTGTTCAGCCATTTTTGAGTTATAAATAGTTTACTTGACACGTTTTTCTTTTAAATAAAGTAAATAAAAGTAGGTAACACCATGATACATAACTGCTACCCTGGAACAAATTACTTGCTGATCTCACATAATAAATATAAAGTTCATTCCAGCTTAGTGGTGCCGTGGTAATCTTCATTTCTGTTATTTTCCCGCCATGATCACTTGGTAGCGGCCTCGCCTTCCGCTTCTGTGGGTTCAAATCTAGTCGTGCACCAATAAGTTTATCCGTCTAAAACGACATTTTTTTTGTAAATTCATACTCAGATTACAATATAACACCCAGAAAGAGAACCAACATTATGGTCACCACACATCAATTTGTTCTCGGTGGGGATCAACCCACGGCCTACGGCTCAGAAGGCATGACTAACTACTAACTGAGCCGTGCACCCGTCATACTTATTTCATCTTGATGGGGTCTGTAGCTGAAACTATTCCATTTGATTTTGGGATAATAAATAATACAAAAAATTAATCAACTTTTATATTTTGTATTTCTTCAAATAAAATTACAGTATTTAAAAAATCTTCTTACGAAACTATTTTTTGTTCTGCTTTTATCACTCTCATTTCCATAAAAATATAGATTTTTCAATTCACACAAATTACAATCGCACATTTAAATAACTAAATGTCTAAAAAAATCTTGAACATACGAAAAGGAATCGTTATTTAATATTAAATAAAATAATTTCACATAAAAAGATCTGGATGTAAATCTAGAACAAATGAAAATTAAATAATATGTACATACACACGCAGCTATGAATATGAATGAATTGCTTACAACAAATGGTATCACATCCTTATTTCCTACTAGTAACGATACTTAGAGGAACTTATACTTAGCCAGACCATGGAGGAATTAAAAAGCTTTTAGAGGGAAAGTGACAATGTTTTGTTATACGGTTGTACAGTACAGTACAGTTTTGATTTGCAAAGTAAGTACAGAACCATTGACTTCTATTTAATCCAATAACTGTATTATTTTGAATTATGTAAGGTAGATTTAATATAATTATGTTTTTGTTTATCATTCAAATTATTTACGGCTATAGTGAACATGGCAACACTTGTTACACGTATAAAAATATGTTTAACTAATTTTGCAATATATTGTTATAAATATATCAATAAACTACTAAATACAAGGCACTGTCGACTACAAACACACTTTGGCAGCAAAAGTTCACGAGATTTACAGTCTTCATTCCAAACAGTTCACCAGTCTACACTCAATAATCACAGAATTTTTGCCAAATACGAAGTGTTTGTCCATTGACACAAATGAAA
This sequence comes from Thera britannica, assembly GCA_939531255.2. Lineage (NCBI taxonomy): Eukaryota > Metazoa > Arthropoda > Insecta > Lepidoptera > Geometridae > Thera > Thera britannica. The sequence goes on along the minus strand of OW618046.2, from coordinate 11,184,080 downwards.
CCTACGCAAAGTGTTTAGTCCATACGTTTGAGTCCACACGGGAGTAAACTTCAAGTGGTTGTACGAGTTGTATCCTCTGACGGTGTAATGATGATGTCTCCAGCGTTCGACCTACTCCTGGTGACTAGTACTGGTGTCTTAGGTTTTGGGATCTCCGCCATCTTTATGCGAACTCTACCCATATCAGGAGAATACACTGGAATATATTCTCGAGATGGTGATAAGTAGTCGGAATCAGTAATCTGGTCTCCATTCATAAGTGGTTGAGACATGTTTGAGTCAGCAGTACCATTTAGCTTCGCTTCATCATCATTGTTAATAGGCACGAATATGTCTTCACTGGATAGTGAATCTGGTGACGCCGGCGCAGAATCAAAAGAAGTTTCCTGCTTAAGGTTGGAATCATTTTCTTTTAAATTATTGTCTTTTGAACTACTTTTGTTTTGATTTGAGTCTCTAGGGCTGTTCGTTCTCACACCATTTGGTTCACTATGGTTTATTCCGTTACTAATATCACCGTTTCCTCCTTTTTTCTGATGAACTTCGTGTGTTGGAACCAGTTCATACTTTCCATTAGCTTTTCTTTCAACTGGATCTTCTAAAGGTGCTGGTTTCCCCAGTAAGGATTTGTTCATATCTACCATTTCTTTAGAAGCTTTTTCTACATCTCTCTTTTGTTGACGTAAAAGTCTTCTGTCTCTCCTTTTTCTCATTTGCCCTTTGGTAATAGCAAAACCTATTAGTCCAACTAATAGTATGACAATTAATGCAATGCATACGTAGGTGCCCGCTTTGTGTGTTGCTACATTTTCGTTCGAAGTTGGCAGGGGTCCTAGGACTTCAGATGCTTGAGTAACTCGTATTTGTTCTGAAACAGTAGTATCTCGTGGCGTTGATGAAGTGATAACTTTTTCTGTAGGTTCTGGAGGACTACTTTCAGCATTCCAATCCTTTCCTCCTTGGTAAACAGAGGGAGGTTCAGGTATTGGAAACTCTGTTGTAAATTTATTGGTATCTTCGTCAAATATTCTTTGAACGGGCCCTGGAATCTCTAATTCTTTAAACGCTTCGGTGGTCGTTTCATAATATCCAGATCCTTCTCCGGATCCTTCCAAGAAATCAACAGTGGTTTGATCATTATGAAAAATAGCATCATTGGACTCCGACAAGTCATGTATTTTTCTAGGTTCGATTAAATAGTCTGACACAGTAGTGCTTTCGCCATCACCTGACCCAGAACCAGACCCTTCGATTAAATTTGCAGGTGGTGATGATTTCATATTGCCATATATTAAAAATTGTTGCGAGTCATCGTCTTCTACAATATTTTTACTTTGAACGATGTTTCCGTCCTCTAAATCACTACTTGTTACTGAAGGCATCGATTTCAAAGCAGCAGACTCTTGACCAACTTGTACTGCATCTAGAGGCTGATCACCCATCATCATATCTAAATAGTTGACCTTGGTTTTTGGCACTTTGCATACATCTTTTTTTTTTAGTTCCAGCCATGACTTTCCTTTTAATTCTTCTGGAGAGGCACAAAGGGTTGCATCTATCAACACATTTCCCATGAGCAAACGGTCCCGTGCTAACAAGTTTTCACAGGAACAGTCAAGAGGGTTTCCTTCCATCTCTAAGTGCTCGAGACCAGCTAAATGTCCTAGATCCGAAGGAACGTTTTGCAAATCATTATAAGTCAAATCTAATGAACTTACACTTGCAGGTAAGTGTATCAAGGAAAGTTCTTGTATCCTGTTATTGGCCAGGTTGAGATGAACTAGTTTTTTGGCATTATGGAGGAATTTATTGAGGTGTTGAATGCCATTGGTTGAGAGATCCAAAGTGACAACTTCAGTCAGCCGGTCGAGCTCATGGCTAAGTTTTGTTATGTTGTTGTGCGAGAGGTCCAAGATGTTTATATTGTGGTGTTTCTGACGGAGAGTGAACTTGTAGAGCTCAGCGAGACTACTGCAGGTGGCGCGGTGGAGACCATCACGCGTGGTGGTACAGATGCAGCCATCGGGACAGACGGCAGCGAGGGTTGGTGCAAACAGCATTGACACTGCCAAAATACAGGATGACAGTTGGAGCCACATATTTTCTGGAATCGTATACCTGAAACAAAAACAAAAAGAGGTTAATTAATTGTGTAAATGAGGGCGTTGCATTTCGTGACAATATTATGTAGATGACGTAAAGGAATTCACGTCAATTCACGTTTGGCGCTAATCTGTTAGCGACCACATCGAGCATCGAATTTCAACCGCAATGCAATGTAATCCACACGTGTTTTATAAACAGTTACCGAGTGTTTTACCGAGTTTCAAAAACAGAATAAGTCAGCACAAAGTCGTCGTGTAGCGTGTTGTTATAACACAAGGCTTCTTGTATCTGATCCGGCCTGTTCATTGCTGCTATCTGCTGTTCACAACATCCCCGGTAACAAATCACCGTCTAAATATAGGACGAAATAAGTTATGGCCAAACGGTCCCCTGCGGACTATTATCTACTCTAACCTCTTCAATTATTGCAACTGCAACAGCAGTTAGCCTGCAATTTAAATCTACTCGTTTCCTTTTACTAAGAACGGCATCTTGAGAATATTTTTAAAAACGATCTCTTTTACTCTTTTGAAACTATTCTTCCTCGGACGTTTATACACAACACGTACTACCTTTTGTAGTATTTGAACTTGAACCAATTGTAAGTATTCGTCTTCCCACCTTCCGTACTATGACGTTATGGCACCATCCTATTTGTGATGTGATGTAATATAATCTATTTCTGGAGATAATAACATCCTCGGTGCACTTGGCCGGCCAAGAAGTGGTTCAATGTTAAGTCGACAGGAAAGCGGTGGTTACCAATTTGTGCGAATATGTCAGTTCTCTCACGTACGTACTTTGATAGGGTCCTGCAAGACTGTTTAAATTTGTGTGGTATAGATTGTCCACAGTGTTTTTTTATACAACTATATCTGAAGGAACAAGCCGGTCAGCAATCAGGTGGGCCATAAGGCTCAAATATAAATAATAAAAATTAAATAGTGGAAATCCGCGATCTCTATACCTATCCCCATGGGAATGAGGCGTGATTGTATGTATCTATGTAATTAAATATTTTTACTGTATTTTTATTAATGTTTTTTATTCAAGGACAGAGTTTCCGTTTATTATTATCACAAACAAAATTAGTATTAAGATATTATTATCGTTTAACAGCTTGTAGCTCAGCAGACGATTTATTTTATGTACATAATTATAAACACCAACTGCATCCAGTGTAAGTACCAGTTTGTCTTTATAATTGCAGTTCTTAACCTGAGCTAAGTGCACGGTGTTAAGGTCAACTATAGTTGACGCTATAACGCATAAGGTCGTGCAGGTCGTTTCCTTTGATTTAACATTGTATTAAAAACTTCAATGGTCTCTGAAAGGTGCGTGAAATATTCTTTCAAATTTAAAGAGTTTATTGGCATTTATTGGCATTTTCATTATGAAATAAATAATATAATTTGCATATTTTTAGGCTGACGTAACACATTGTATTAATTATAGATTATTAGTAATTTAATTATGTTATAGTTTGATGTTTTAGTATATAATTAATGAAAATACAATGTACCGAAGTATTTTTTTTTGTGATAAGCAAGCATCTCTATGTCACATCCGGTGACTTTTTTCGCAACAATGTCAGATAAAACCACGAATGTCACTGCTATCACTGCTATCCTGGCCATAATGTTGGACTTTCTCATGTGTCACCAATATTCCATAATATTGGTGACACAGTGACACATGAGAAAGTCCAACAACTAAAACGTCCGTAACGTAACGTAATGTAAATGTAACCAAAAAGTCCGTTTCTTAAAAACGGAAGGGGGGGGGGCAATCACGACTGGGCGATTACTACAGTAATCATAATGATTTCGATCTGTCCGTACGTTCATTGACCAGATGTCCAACGTCCTGCATAAAATAAACATAATTTACATAAAATGACGTGTACATTTCGTTTTATAAAGCTGTGACATTTCATGAGTCCATGGTCAACCAGTATATGGTCCTTGTGACTCACTGCTTTCGATATCACGCCACCACGCATCACAACCCGATCGTAGTTTGGTTTTTTATACACTGACTTAATTATTACTACCTACATAAAAAGTTTAGTCTATGCTATCAGAACTATTAGTTTCATCTGAAATTCGCCGTTATGGTAATGAGAGAACTTACAAACTTTTGCATTATCATAATATTTTCAGAAATTGGTCTTTTCAATCGTTTTATTTTGTACTTAATGGAAATTATCTTAATATACCTACCTACGTGTTGATGCAAACATATTTTTAATTAGTTTTTTTGCTGTAACTAAAAAGTTGTTGTAGATTAAAAATATATTTTTTCGAACCCCGCCGTACCGAAAACACGCCGATTGTATCCGATCGAAACCGAATTACTTCATTATTATAACAAAAAATAAATATACTAGAAATAGTTTTGCATCAAAACGTGAACTTTTCCATTGAATACAAAAAAGAAAGATTGAACAAACCAATTGTAAATTTAAATTTAGTGTAGCGTGCGACGTATGTCAACGTTCATTCAATGAATCCATTTCATATCGTGTTTTTTTGTAAATGTTAATCGGGGTTTTCATGTTTTGCATCGAATGCATCTCATAATGTTTTATACATACTCGTACGTAGGTAACGGTTTTCTTGCTTCAGAATATTTTTGTCTGTAGACATCAGAAGTGCTATTTACCAATTCTTTAGTGCAAAAAGTTATAAACTTAAAACACATTACCTGCTGAGTTAATATAATTTGAACACTCTTGAAATCACGACACATCGTAGCTTTTTTTTATTTTAAGTGCGTAGACAGATTTTCAAGTTGTTTGACCTTGTTTATTCCAATTCAAGTATATTCAAGTGTATGTTAGCACACTTTGCTTACCTTTTTTTTACTCTAATCCTACCAATAGAAGTATAAAAATAATATTTAGGACAATCCACACCCACACAACACTATCAAGATAAGCGAAGCTTGTAAGATGGGAACCAAAACTATGATAATTATAAAAAATAATATTGTGAACAATTTACACAACACTATCTAGCCCCAAATTAAGCAGACCTTGTACAATGGGAACCAGATAGCTGATATGATACTTAGTACTTATTTTTTTTGTAAATACATTTTTAGAATACAATATCACATCCAGACAGAGAACAAACATTTGTTTTCACCCCACAAAAATATTTGCTCTCGGTGGGGATCGAGCCCACGACCTACGGTTCAGTAGGCATAGCTACTACCAACTGATCCGAGACTAGTCCACTTATTATACCACTTTTAAATATACCCCACACAAAACTTTTTTGTAAGTACATTACTTGAATACAATATAACACCCAGACAGAGAACGAACCTCTATGTTCCCTACATAAGTATTATGTTTGTGGCTCAACTCCGCTGCAAAAGCAATAGTAGTGTATCATAAGAGTATGTTGATTGAAACGCCCTGTTTACATACGATTGCAGTAACATATTGTATCGTTAAATTAATGCAGTCAACCTTGTTACACTTCAAGCGATACTGAACCGACTTTGTATCGCTTGCAATTTGCACCGAGTATTCCTCACTAGGTTTACGAATACTTACTTAATTGTTGTTACAAAATGTCTCCATAAAGTTATTTAATAAAATTCCTATTGACATTACAAATAAACCTTAAGAGGCCAGTGGAGGGCGAATTTTCATACAAACGTGAAATTATTACTAGTTTAGGCAGACTTTCACTATATTATTGTAATAACTGTATTTGTATAGTATTTATCTAAGTTCCTGAACAGTTTTTATTTTCAATTACTTACCTCAAATTAAATTAACGCTAAAACTGTTCAGGACCTAGATAAATACTATACAAATACAATTATTACAATACTATAGTGAAAATCTACTTAAATTAGAAATCATTTTGATATTACGTTTGTATGAAGATTCGTCTTCCGCGGGCCCCTTAAACATAATTTTTACAAATCACTCGTCTGAGACTAAATTGTAGGATCTTTTTATTTTATTTGCATGGTAACAATAAACGTATTTTTTTTTATTGTTTACACTGACACTTTACTAAATATTTTTCCGCACATTAGCTTATTCAACTGAGTCAAGGTTCAAATCAGGAGGATGAGCGAATTCAATTATGTTTTCAAAACGGATGTCGACGTACTGTTGTCAAACTAGCAACATTGAATTCTTAAAAAAAACCTAGCTAATAACATGATTTGCACTTTAGAATTGAAGTGTAAGTGTAAGTGTGTTGGTAAGTCTTCTTATACAAAGTCAATATTAAGTATTTAATTTTGAAACTTGCTTAAAAAAAACTGAGTAGTCATCGGCAGATCTTAAAAAAGCCTTGCAAAGCCTTGACTATTAATATAAGTGCTATTTATACAAACACATGTTGTTTTTTAAACATCAAAGTCCTTTTGAAGTTGTGTGAGATTTTATTTTAGAGAATTTGTCAATAAAGTTATGAAATATGTAATTTTTATTTTATTTATTACTAAAGTTCCTGTTTAAGTACATTTCAACTAATTAGGTAATTAGTAAAAACAACACCTTGTAAAGTAACGTCCGAATAAAAAAAAATATTTGCAACATAATGTACCAACATTATTTCCAAAAACTATTTTACTATTTATTATTCGCAAAAAAAAATAGAAAACTACGTTTTTAAAAGGATTAAAAGTATTATTAATGACCTCGGTTTTCCATCTGTAGGTATAAAGTTGAGAGCACTGGTGGTCTAGTCCTTATCCCGCCTTCCGATCCTTAGATCGTGGGTTCTAATCCAACCGTGTACCAATGAGCTTGTCTGTCAAAAAAATGTGCACTATTATAGACTTTGGTTGACTACAACTAAAATAATTACAGCTCTTAAAACATCGCTTTAAACAGTAGGCCTACCACAAACTCTGTCTGGCCCTGTTTCTGGCTATGGTTTTTAGTCTGTGTGAAAGCTCACCTGTGTATTATACTGTGTGTGTGACGTTTCGACGTAGGATTTATTTAGACAGCACTCACACAGACTCAATACCAGAGCCAGGGACAAAGCCAGACAGAGCTTGTGGTAGGGCTACTGATGGAGTTTTCTGTAACTAGATATATTTCATGTCTAGACGCAAACTATATGCTCAATTAGATAAATAGGTTAGTTTATCCCATTAGACCAAGCCTAGCAGAAATTATGTAATATACAACAAGCACTTACTTGTTCATTAAATAAACTCAAAGACTGTTTTATTTTTAACCGACTTCAAAAAAAGGAGGGGGTTCTCAATTCGGGCATTTTTTTTTATGGGCTGATTTGAAAAAATAGTTTTATTATTTGAAAAGTAATATTTCCAGATTAGTTTCATATAAGTTTTATTAAAATCGGGTTAGCCGTTTTGTTTTAATGTTTGTTACATTACATGCATACCTCTGTCATTTATGAAGCGATTAAGTAAATTCTTAATTAATCTGATAGGTAAATAATACTTCTAGATTGGTCCCATTGAAATTTCATCAAAATATGTTAATAGTTTGGCCATGAAGTCAGTTTCTCAAGGTTATTTAAATTGATAACTTAGTTTTTATACAGTCTTTTATATAATATACAAAAATACAAACCTTTCCTCTTTATAACAAGCAGATGGAACTGATAGTGAGTCCCTCCACTTCATCATCATCAGCCGACTGCTGGCCTCCCTGCAAGGACTCATAATCATTCTTAGCATTTCCAGGAAGAATGATTCTGAGTCCTTTCCATTTACCGCCTTCCGCCTATAGCAATGACATTACCTTGCTGTCACAACGCACGCGTGCACAAGGACACTAAATTTAGCAAACACTTTTACAATAGCCTTGTCTAATGTTTGGCTTGAGTAGTAATAGATAAAATGTAACAGTACTCTTGAACCTGAATTTATTCAAAGCGTGGGCGGAATGCAATAAATTGTGAGATAAACTGTACCGCATAGCAAATTCGAACCTATTTTCCGTGCCATTAGTATAGGCTATAGGCGATAGATATGAGGTTGGTATGGCCGCACAACGAAACGATATTCTTTTATCACTCATTTCTTGGTCAAGGTGATTATTATGCTGGCCTCCCTGCAAGGACTCATAATCATTCATAGCATTTCCAGGAAGAATAATTCTGAGTCCTTTCCATAATATGCTAAATGTCAATAATATTTTACCAAAAAAATAAAAGAACTTCAGCCAGATTCCTTATTTAAAAAAAAAAAAAAGCCTTTTCTCCTACAAAAATGTTATTATGAATTAAATGTTTTTTTGATGAAATGATGGAAAAAGCTGATGGCCCACCTGATATTAAGTGACAACCACCATATAACACAATATTGCCGCCAATAAAAGAAACACAACAATAACAAATTATTAACAAAACGACTAAAAACTATGTGTCCAGTTAAAGTACCTATGCCACGGCATGCACAAAAATACGACTCAGCAACATAATAAAAATATAAAAAATATATTAAACTTCAGACTTGCTGCATCGATGTGCGGTCTATCTGCGTAAGAGTAATAGATGTTGGATAACAGGGATTTGCGTACGCGCAGAGAATTGACGCGGGCATCGGTACTGCACTGTTTAATCCAGCGCTGATCGATAATGTGCCATTCAAATTGAATACTGTAATGTATAGCAATTGAGAAGAGAGGTCGCTATTTAATTCAATTCAATATTTTAGTTTCAGATTTCCCATCATAATTAGGTCATTACAGCGTTCATAGTAGGTGGCAGGTACAACATAAACACATAAAACGAAATAACAAAAAAAAACATAAAGGATAAGCTCATAAAAAGGCATTCAGTCTTCTTTTTGTCAATGGTTCTTTCGAACCAAGTGTGGTGAAAGGATTCATTCAGTGTCCAGCCTCTTCGCAATGAGGTCACGTGAAAATTTTAGGACATTTCAGTGATCATGATTTAATTGAACAGCCTTTTAGTTTGACATTGATAAAAACTCAATATCGTGATCAATAGTTAGGTACAAAAAGAGTGCAAAGGTCGTAAAATGTTATTCAAGGTTTGTTCAACCTGTTGGCCTACCATAAGCTCTGTCTGCCTTTGTCTCTGGCTCTGGTTTTGAGTCTGTGTCAGAGCTCATCAGTGTATTATACTGTGTGTGAGACGTTTCGACGTAGGATTTATTTAGTCAACACTCACACAGACTCAAAACCAGAGCCAGACACAGCTTGTGGTAGGTCAACTGATATCAATGCTGTCAATTATTATTCAACTGAAATAGTGTCGTTTGTGAAACAAAGCGTTGAACAATAGAACGAGCGGAAAGAAAACGTATTGACTTCATTACCAATCGGTTTATAAACAACTTCCTACCACATCCACAATACTGTTTTATATCTTCTGCGAACTGAAGTACTTGTAAACATTTCGATCTGGGAAATGCTATTATTATCTACTTGAGCTTTCATCGCGCTGGGGTGGTCGTGGCCTCAGTTTACATCAAAAACATTATTCTGTAATCCCAGCGAAGAATAAAGCGAATGGAATCTGCAGCTGTTGTAAGAAACGAATAGGTCTTAGATCCAGCGCATCTCTTGCGGTCACTAAATCCGGCCGCTAAGTGTGACTCGGCTTATCAATAGCCTTCCTTTAAACCTTAGAGAATGATCTACAAAAACCAAGAAACAAATTGTTACACTGCGTAGGATAGCGCTTATCGTTACTGACGCTTCTATAACAACCCAAACACTTATAGTCTAAGATCCCTAGAAGAAGGACCTTCACCGAGCTGGTTATTTAATGAAACGTATTTTATATATAATTAAAACTGCCAATAAATATATTCTATATGGGTTGCCTATCAAATTTCAGTCCAGGATATGATTAATTAATAATTTACAAAACTTATTACTATTAATTAATATTTTATTACGTGCGTGCAAATGTCTTAAGATCAAAAGAGGACAACGATCTAGAAAATGTAGGAATCAATTGCTTTGATGCGACGGATAACAAATCTTATCTTTCTCTCTCTAATATGTTACTAATACTTCTATAACAACCCAAACACTTTCGTGCGTGCAAATGTCTAACGCTAATAGAACCTGCATTTCTTTACAATATACTGCTCAATTTACGAACAACTTTCGCGAATTTAATGCCGACATTACAGTGCAGGCGCATTGAGTCGTTAAACCCCCACATTCGTAGGAGTGGATGAAATTTAATGGTTTGACGTTTATGCCATGATTGTATTTTATTGCAGGAAGTTAGGGATGATAGGAAAATACTTTCAGCTAAAGGGCGTTGTATCTGTTTGTGTCTGGGTGTTGTATTGTATTCTGAGTATGTATTTACAACAAAAAATGTATGCATGTATAATATTAGTTAACTAGTTCCTATAGTATATAAATACAAGCTATGCTTAATTTGGGGCTAGATAGTGTTGTGTGAATTGTTTGCAAAGGCTGATGTTTAATTATGTTTGATTGAAATTGAAAAATTTATTTTTCCTTTATTTTGTTTTGTATTTTTTTTTATATAATAATTACTGTACTACGTAACTATTTAACATTAGGTTGGCCATATTCTTGTTCTTTTGCTTGTTGTATAAAAAAAAGCAATTTCTATCGCCAAGCAGTGATACTCGCAATACTGTTATCTGTGATTTGAAGCAAAGGTGATTAAAGTTGATGGACGCAGGGCAGTGAATCGTAGGGCACGCTCCCAGCGTGCGTGACCTACGAGGCAATGCTTTGTTACAGGCGATGGCATCAGTTCTATCACCCAGTTACATAAAAAAAAAGTGCTGGTCCATTTTACGTAGCCCGCCTTTTTAGGGTTCCGTAGCCAAATGGCAAAAACGGAACCCTTATAGATTCGTCATGTCTGTCTGTCTGTCTGTCTGTCTGTCTGTCTGTCTGTCTGTCTGTCTGTCCGGCCGTGTCACAGCCATTTTTCTCCGAAACCATAAAAGCTAGACTGATGAAACTTGGTGAGTAGATGTATTCTGTGAACCGCATTAAGGTTTTTACACAAAAATAGAAAAAAATCTATAAATTTTGGGAGTCCCCATACTTGAAACTGAAACTCAAAAAATTTTTTTTCATCGAACCCATACGTGTGGGGTATCTATGGATAGGTCTTCAAAAATTATGTTGAGGTTTCTAATATCGTTTTTTTCTAAACTGAATAGTTTGCGCGAGAGACACTTCCAAAGTAGAAAAAAGTTGGTCCCCCCCCCTCTAACTTCTAAAATAAGAGAATGATAAATCCAAAAAAAATATATGTTGTACATTACTATGTAAACTTCCAACGATTTTTGGTTTGAACGAGATCTAGTCAGTAGTTTTTTTTTATACGTCATAAATCGTAAACCGCAATTTACCTTTCGACGAACTACAAAAACCTTTATATTATGTTAATTGATGCTACGGAACCCTTCATGGGCGAGTCCGACTCGCACTTGGCTGCTTTTTTTATTAGTTACGTGCTCTGAGAAGAAGTTGGTCATCTGCTTGTTTCATCACTTTTCTACAAAAATAACACAAAAAAATACGTGCCAATGATTCTTCTTCTTGCCGTGTTACTAAGTTCTTTCGGACCAGTAGGCCTACCACAAGCTCTGTTTGCCTCTGGTTTTGAGTCAGTGTGAGTGTATTAATGTGTGTGACGTTTCGACGTAGGAATTATTTAGTCAACTCACACAGACTCAAAACCAGAGCCAGAGACAGAGCCAGACAGAGCTTGTGGTAAGCCTAAAGTTTGGCGAATGGATTATAAGTTCGCATCAAAAAGGCTCCTTTACACTTGGCACATTGCACTGATTGAAATGGGTTTATACAATTGAGAACAGTTCTAAAAATAAAAATAAATGTATTGTCATTCTCAGCTCAGTATATATCGGTTCAAAAAATCGTCAATGTCACTGTGTCTGCGTAAACGCACACCTACACATTACATTCATGTCTGTTTTATTACGTCGCATCGTACGATTCACAAAACTAGTGTGTAGGAAGAATATAATTTGTCATTTTTACACAGATAGATGTGTTCGTGGCATTATTTTCAGTTCTCTGAATAAATAACCAATCTGTTCGCGAAACGATAAATGAGATAGGGTATGGCTGTCACGGCACAGTGCACACATTTTTGGACTCACGGAGAAAAACTCATTGGTACACGACTGGATTTGAACCCACGACCTTAGGGATCGGAAGGCGAGGCCGCTACCACTAGCCCACCAGCGCTCGCAATTAAACACAGGTAAATTACAAGGTTACAAAAAAAATTACACGTGCAAAAACTAATATCGCATAAGTATATATAAATAATTTGAAAGTTCCACTTTTATTAAATGCTGACTGCTGACTGGTTTGTTTCAAAAAGAAAATTTGAATGCATAAATAATCGGTTTAAAGAATTAATTTTGAAATTTAATTATATTTAATGATCAAACGAACTTACCCTACGTGTAGTTCGATCACAAAGGAAGAATTAAGCTGTGAAACATAATTATGTCAATGTCTTACTTTTAAAGTGAATTTCAAATCAACAATTTATCAGTATACAGGTAAAGCAAGTGTAAGTTAGCCTTATTAAACAACTGACGTAAGTCATCACGTAATTTCTAGAATTGTAAAATAGACAATCCTTGCTTCAGTTGCGCTTACGCATGACAAAACAAACGTGCACAGTCAGATAATTGCAAGTAAATTACTAAAATGCGCAGTAGCACATTTACACAAAAGGCGCTTCGGCAAACACTCCGATTTCACATGTGCACGAAACTTGAGTCCTCTTTGTGTCTCAAGTATTTTTCTCTTCTCTTTGACTTTGACTAGCTCTTTTTCAGGGAATTTGTCCGTGCAAAACCCAAATAATGAATCCATAGGGAAGGCTTAGTGCCTGTAGGTATAGGGGTACTGTATACTGGGAAAATTCTACGTGTGGTTCGATACAAAGACCGCTAGCAAAACGGGCTCATAATTACAAAATCAAGAAGATTAAATAAAAAATAAATCTTCGACTTGAGGGCACTTTTATAGCAGCGTTTTTTCAGTTTCAATAACGGTCGTGGTTGGATGAATACCAAGAGTAAAAGTTCAGGTCAAATCTAGTACTTATATTATTTTTTTCTCTTCTTCTTTTTATTTTAAAATCTACGGTCACTTTTCCATTCTACCGCTTCTAATTAATCGAATGGCGACAACAACTTCAGCAAAATTCTCATAGTCTATCATAAATTATCACTGTGTTGGTAACTATACTAACTAGTAAACATTTTTAATTTTTATTTTTTTATTTTTTAATCTACGGTCACACTTCCATTCTACCGGTTCTATGGCGACAACAACATCCACAAAACTCAAGTCTTAAAAATATGCTCATGATAATTTTCAATGAATCAAAGCTTGTAATATATATACATACATATATTTTATATTTTTATGTCACGATGTCTCTTTTTAATTTTTTTCAAGGACGAATATTGTACAAAAATAAAAACAAAATGCGATATGTAATTAATCCGATAAAACTATTTTTTAGATTTTCAGAGGCGTATGAACGAAAGAAAGTCTTATCGGCTTTAGTGTAAAACGACCTTCAGTTGCTAGTAAAAAGTCACATTTTATTTGTGTTCGCTGACTGGAAACTTGCCAACCGCAAGTAAATTCAAAAACTGTAAAGAGCTAATTATTGTTATCTTCGTAGACAACTGATCTGCTGGGTAATCGCGCCTTAACCTACTTACCCACATTCTGCGAACTGTACCCGAAGTCGAAGTTTTGCTACCACATTTTGTTACCAAAATATGATGTTTTCGTTTCGCCTATTTGTCTCTCTCTATTGTATGGAGAAAATATGAGACGGCAAAAATACGTTACGTAGTTAGAGTTGTTGTCTCATCTTTTCTCCATACAATAGACAGAGACAAATAGGCAAAACGAAAACAACATTTGGTAACGAAATGTTGTAGATTCACTGGGACTTCGGGCTCTGTAAACTAGTTATTCAGTGCTAAAATGTATTTGGAAAACAGTTTTTTGCTTCCAAATAATAATGATACATAATAATATACGAAACTCAGCATAAAAACAAAGATTTAAGTACTTCCTTATTGTATGTAATAATATTAGTTAAATATTCGCAAAACAAGCCCTTGCAAAATTACGACTGGTCATATTGATTGGTTAATAGTTTTTGCTGTAAGTTGTGGGTTTAAATCCGTGCACCTAGAACAAATATTGTAATAAGCAAAGATGTTTGTTCCGTGCTAAAACATTTAAGAAGATGTGTGAAGGTGTAGATAAGTGTTCTTTGGTTTCCATTAAGCTTTGCTTAGTGCTTATTCTTTCAAATACATATCGGTAGATCAATAACAATACTGTGGACAATTCACACAACACTATAGATAGTGTTGTGTGAATTGTCCCAAACTAAGTAGAGCTTGTATGATGGGAAGCCAAGAGCTGATATTATAATATTTGAATGATTTTTTTTTGGAAAATATATACTTAGAATACAATCCGCTAAGCACCCGCTGAGCCACAAGGGCCGTAAAGTAGGTTCAAAGTAACATGGACACTTCCGCCCTAATGACCAAACTATAACATGGACACAAATTAAAAGCATAACATTAAATATCGTGTAAGAGCAATGACCTGGATATACATGACGGGTCACGATATAGTTAGTTGGCTGCACTAATATGTGTACGATTCGTAATATTTATTGAAGTGTAATGTCGCAGCATTTACAGGGCTAAAACTCAATTATTTTCATAGCAAAGAAATTTGCCCTGGTCCTGTTTCCTGAAGCAGCATTGTTGTGTTTCCGTTTGAAAGGTGTGGGTGCCGGTGAAATGCTTTGTTATAGGCGATGTTAACCACTTTAACATCAGGTGGGCCATATGATTGGTCCATAACCAAGTTGATTACAAAAAAAACTTTGAAAAATATACTATCATATCATATGGAATGGTCCATATCCTCTATCTACGGTTTGATGAATAATTTGGAGGTATCTCTATTTTTATAAATAAGCAAAATGTATAACTACTGTCAAGATATTATTACAAAATAATATGCTAACGATGAGTATCGTTTTATTTTGTGTTTTTGGTAGATATTTATTTAGGTAACTACCTAATTATAAATGCGCTTTGGGTTAGAGGTTATTTGTTTGTCTGTCACCAAAACTCCAAAACGTCAGCTTATATTACTAGCTGATTTCCAGGATTAGTGATTTCACTCGCAGGTCAGGCCCTGTGGTCTGTGACTGGGGAGTGGAGCCTACTTGCAAGGGTTACAAGTGGTGAGCGAGCGCAACTTATTTCAGTCGAGTTGAAAGTCATTCAAATGCAAATTAATTTTATCACACACAACCGTCAAACTCCACAGCTCAAAACTCGTCAAAAAACTTATTTTTAATGTAGAAAATCTAGTAAAAACAACTCTGGTAAAAAAAATTGTTTTTAAATCCTATTTCGCAGTGTTATTCTCCGAGACTAGGTCGTTTACGATTTTTCATGCAGTGATTTTTATATTTTTAAGAATGTTGAAATATGCGAGCGAGACCTAGCAGTTGTCAGCGTCTTAACTAGTTGTTTTGTCATTCATTCACTACGGGCACCTTAGGTCACAGCGTGCGTCATTGTTTTTTGCAGATCGCTCTCAGAATAACAGGCAAATTGTATAACATGTTTATTAAAGAGAATACGGGAATGTTTTGGCGCCTCTCGGTCTGTTCTTTCGGCCTATATCAACAATAATAGAGAAACTGAGCACAAGTCCAAGGTTTTATGTGAAAAGTTGTTATGAGAGCAAGATTAGTGATCGTTAGAAGCCCAGTCTTCCGATACTTAGTTATCGAGTACGAATCAATAGTATTCTCTATTCAAAAAGTATGTCAACTTTAGTCAGGTCTTTAGTTTGACAGGTGTCACAGCTCAATTAATAGTAGCCCTGCTTGCGCCGTTGGCCTTGGGCTCGATCGCCACCGAAAACAAATATTCGTGGGTGAACACAGATGCTTGTTCTCTTTCGGGGTGTTATATTGTATTATAAGTATGTTTATACAAAACAAAAATATTCAAGTATCAAATTAGCTATCTGGTTCCAATGATACAAGCTCTGCTTATATAGTTTATGGCTAGATTAGATAGTGTTTCGTGGATTGTCCATTATGGTAACTAAAATAAAAATAAATATTTCCTTTGATCCTAGTGTCTTGTAGCTGAAAGTAGGTAATGGTAGGTATTGGATGAGCCTACTCTTTCAATGTCCCAGGGGCAACATCGTTCCGTAAGTGATAAAAAGGTATGGGTATAAGTTGGCCTTCATGCAATATGGTTATCTGTCTTTGAAATCTACAGTAGTCAGTGGCGTTGTTTTCATTTGTTAAAAAAAAAACTAAGTATGAATTTCTTAGAGTTGCTAGCTGTGACTTCTGTTTGTGTTGGACGCAGTTTAGACACATGCAAGGTTAAAAGTATTTTCAACAAATCTTCTTCTTCCTGCTTTTATCCCACTTAATGTGGGGTCGGCATACAATGTTTTCTTCTTCCATTCTCCTCTATCAGCCGTCATGTCTGTATTTACTTATTCAAATAAAAATAAATAAAAGTCTGTCTCAAATTTTTTTTTAATTAATTTTTTTTAAATGTTTTCAACGGATCTTATTATAATATTCAACGGATAGCGTTACTCTGCAATGGTAAAACCCGATCTGAGATATGTAGTTGTTAATCAAACGTACTGATTCATTCATTACACACATCACATCATACAAAACAGGTTTTTGTTTTTATATATTTGTGTTTTAAAGGTAATCAAACGAGCCTGTCAACGTGTATATGACGTCAAGGTAAATATAGTGATGCGATTGCTATAGCTTGTTAATACGCTGATAGATGATTCTTAAAATTACTGACGACATAACAATTAACTTTTAATGATAATTGATCAGATCGTTTTTTTTGTTATAAATGGAAACATTATAACTATTTTCAGTTTAATTTTTTGCTATAATTAAGTACATATTTTATCTTAAGTATGTATGTATTTGTAAAAAAGTGTATACTTACGTAATATATCAGCTATCTGTTTCCCATAGTACAAGTTCCGCTTAGTTTTGGGCTAGATAGTGTTGTGTGGATTGTCCACAGTATTTATTTATTTTATTCGATAAATATTTTTTCGAACAACGTACCGAAAACACGCCGATTGTTTCCGATCGTAACCGAGCGCGTGTGACGTCATTAAGTAATCATTAAGTTTTAGTGCACACGCGCATATACTAAAAATAGTTTCAGAAATAGAATCAAAAAAACGTATATAACAATAATCTTTCCATTTATTACAATAAAAATCGAATGAATAAGCCAATTGTAGATATTACAATCTTATATTTGTAGATCGTTACTAGGGCATGCTCCCGGGAAGTATCAGTATCGAAAGTACCGGGAATTATCGCTGATTTTGAACTTTTCCAGTACCGGTTCTCCACGAAGGAATTCCCGATACTTTCGATACCGATGACAATGATGAATTATTGGTGTTTTCTAGTACGATATAAATAAATGTCGATAAGAAACACTAGTTATGCGTTCAGTTTCACTTTTTTGTATACATTGCTAGATATTTTGACAAATTACGAACCTTTATTTTACATAATTCAGATAACATCTCAACATTTTCGGACAAGTTAGAACAGTTTGTTACTGTTCGTTCTAACTGTTGATTTATTTGATGGATATTCGATTTAACTTTAACAGAGAGTTTGAGTATTATAATAATGAAGAAATTTGTGAAATAAATGAGAATAAATCGTGTATTTTGTGGTTGTGTGTGGGTTAATTTACGGTTCTTAATAAAAAATATATATCTCAATAATACAAAGTGTTTTTTTCAGTAGTTTTTCTTTCATTGTAATATCTATACGGTCAGTTTTATTATGAAAATTAAGTCAGTATCGAAAGTATCGAAATTCCCGGGAATTTCCGGTTCCGAGCCCAGTATCGGGCGAAAATTCCCGGTTCTGAGAATGGTTCCGATACTGCATGCCCTAATCGTTACCCGTTTATAAGTTTGGTCTTTTTACCTCTAAAAGATGATTAAACGTCAGGTTGACCATGTTAGTGTTGTCCCCACGGCTCTTTTCAGGAAATACTGGTCAGCACTGGTGCATGGAACTGACAAAGTTCTCTTAGTCAATCTTTTTCTATTTTTCACTGGCTTTGCACATGTTTTTCTATCGAGCAGGAAGCCTCATAAGGGGGCGTCCACAAATTACGTGAGATGTTTAAGGGGGGGAGGGGGTCGAGTGAAATCTCATCTAATCTTACGTTGGAGAGAGTGGGGGGTGTCGGCAAATATCACGCAATATTTTTTTTGATGGAAACAAAAAAAAATATATTCTATTTTGGTCCTGTTTTAAGTTTTCTATTGTTAAATTTTTATTACACTTATAACTCTCAGCAATATTGATTACTTGTTACGCATTTTTTTTTTCTTTTTACATTAACAATCCAACGTGTTTACGTAAGAAAACATTTTGAAAAATCTCACGTGAGATTGGGGGCTGGGGGAGGGGGTTGAATAAAATCTCACGACATCTCACCAGGGGGGGGAGGGAGGGACAGAAAATTAAAAAAAACCCTCACGTCATTTATGGACGCCCCCTAATTGAATTACTAAATTCGGAACCAATAACTTAAGATCGGAAGGCAGTGTTGTTGGTCGTGTTTTGACGTGATCTGTGTCCTCAAGCTGACACTTATTTTTTGGTAGGCAACACAATATAGTTGTGATTGGTATTTTATTATGTCTTATGAATTATCTTCATCAACATGTTTTGATAAGCCCATTATAACTGAGATAACCTCAATATTGTTTTTGTTATATAAATAAGTTGTCTCTATGATTATAAAAAATCTTAACCTCATTACAACAGAAATCACAAACAGAGGAACGGAAATATCGTAGATATTTACTTACTGATAGATTACAAATAAGTTTTATAGTATCAAAAAAAACTATGGACCTATAATCTTATGAACTATGGAATTATGGAACGAGGATACTGTTTGAACCTACCTCAGCGACAGTGATTACTTTTAGAACATTAAATATTTATGATATCAAATTCAATTAAGATAAGCAAAGCTTTATAATGACACGAGAGGATAAGTGCAACAATATAACTTATTGACCTCAAAACATAAAAAGCGATGAATAGGTTCTATTAAAACTTTATCTTTCTGCATTAAAATATTATTGTTAAGCATATTGAACTAAGATAACCTTCATTAAGTTATAACTAACTGATATGATTTTTATAAATAAGTTTGAATAGGAAGTTATTTTTACAGAAAAAGCTACAAGCTACCAATAGGCAGAAGATAATACACACAAAAGTGTATTTAACATAGACAAAAATTAAAATCTGGCTCATAAACATAGAAAACAAAACAAAACGTGTCTAGATGTTCATAAACAATCCAATTTCAGCAAGGATAAATTTAAAGTGCAATAAATTATTCATAATTGACCTTAAATGAAACCAAGAATCTTTTTCAGTGAAAAACATGCTTGACACACATTTTCAAATACAGGCGACATCGCAAAAACAGCTCGACAACTTGTAAAGCATATTTTTTGCTGTTCGAGTGTATTTGAAAACGGAAATGTGAGTGCTCATTTTCTACGTATTCATCCATTGCATTTAATTTTGTAGTTTTTATCACAAATTCTAGAAATTTTAATGCCTACCAAGCTTTGTTATCTGGGAGATGAGATTGTATAATCTCTTACCTCTATGATGTAATATCCGTAGCGACTTTATTTAAGCGATGTGTTCAGTGGCTGTTTAGTTTATTTTATTTTAGAACAAAAGAGATATAAATACTTAAATTTCTAACATACAGCCAATAACGAATTTACAGCCTGTTACTTCTCAATTTTTCAGTCACCGACCGGTGCTACTTTCAGACTTCTCCTGGTATACTCATTCCGTTTTTTCTATGAGTGATATAAAAACCTCTTTACAAAACTGGGTACGTACTTTCACGTTATAGCAAAAAGGTTTATTATGTTTGTGCAGTTTGCTGGATATACTAATTAATTCAAATAAATAGTCCTGATGCAATATAGCGCTGTGACCTATTTATTTAATTAAATTCTAGATATGAATGCATTCATGTTATGCAGCCGTTAATTAACTTAGTAAATATTATTACCATGCAACAATTTATAGATATGGCTGTAAAAGTTTAACATATTGATAACAAAATGTTGGCAACATTCGATGAATGAAGCGAACGAGATAATCATCAACTTGAACCACATTTCATTAAACATCGTGTCTCTTTTAAGCAAGGTTATAAATTGCACGTCAAAGAACGGTCTGAAGAAAAAGATAGTCATCTCGAACTCTTACCGTTTGACCCATTCATCATTTAGAGAGCTCTATTAAATTTAGGTAACTGTTTGGAAACATAAGTTCACTCACCTTTTACGATAAGTCTTCACCAGGTGTTTAAAGACATCACCACACTTGCACTTCTGTAACAATACAAAAATAAAGATTAGAGAACCTATAGCCATTTTAAATCTTATAGCATAAACTATATAACACATCAGCAACTTTTTATCATACAAAAAGGAATATGTATCGCAAAAAACGATGCATAGCTATAACTTAAGCAACGTAATATGAAATTACCAATGAAAAAGATGGTGTGTATTATTGTTGTGTATTACGTTTAGAAAAAGTAATAACAGCTGGTAACCAGACAACGGTTTTTTGTTAAAAATAATTGCCTCAATAATGCCGAGACGGAGGCAGGCCATACAATCTTTTATTCGATTTGATCCCCGAACAGCTGTACGAAACTCACAGCCAACTATTATTATTGAACAGGTAAAATAACATGCGATCTTGCTTTTTCAAACCGGGCAACGGACTCATGAATCAAAAACTTGTGCAGCTTGCTTCTTCATTCCAACTAAGCTAAGCAGGTGATAAAGAAAATTAAAACAATTATCAATTAACAATTATCTGATAATTAAAATTAATTATCAGTTGGTAGTAGCTCTGGCTTCTGCGCTGGAGGGCGTGGGTTCGATCCCCACCGAGAACAAATATTTGTGTGGTGAACTCAGATGTTTGTTCTCTGTCTGGGTGTTATATTGTATTCTATGTACCTATGTATTTACAAAAAAAATAAGTATTTAAGTATTATATCAGCTACCTGGTTCCCATAGTACAAGTTCTGCTTAGTTTGGGGCTAGATAGTGTTGTGTGGGTTGTCCGCATTATTTATTTATTTATTTAAAACAAAAGAAAATTGACTGGCCTCTAGCTCAGTTGGTAGTAGCTCTGCCTTCTGCGCTGTAGGTCGTAGGTTTGATCCCTACCGAGAACAAAATATTTGTGTGGTGAACATAAATGTTTGTTTTCTGTCTGGGTGTTATATTGTATTCTAAGTATGAATTACAAAAAAAAAAAAATGTATTCAAGTATTATATCAGCTATCTGGTTCCCATAGTACAAGCTCTGCTTAGTTTGGGGCTGGGTAGTGTTGTGTGAATTGTCCACAATATTTATCAATTATTTATTTATCAATTTATCAAAAAAATAATTCTAGTGAAGCGTTTGTTTTACAACCGGGTATATTTCAGTACTACTACGTACACGTACGGTTGTAGGAAATAAATATTGCACATCGGCTTTTTTGCTTTCGTAGAGCGACATCTCTTTCTGACACACACTACGGTCTATGAAGCCGAAATTAGCCAATGTGCAATACTTGTTGCCTACTACTATACGCACGTACATGTATGCGTAGTTTTATGTAATGTAGTAATATGTTTAATCGCAGCTTGCCGTTTAGGCCGCCACATTGGTTCATAGGTTATCGAATAGATTGCACGAACTTTATTGCTTGCAAAAACACGGTACAGACGCGGTTTGTCAAAGCAAGCGCGCATGATACTCATTTTACATAGGGCAAGTTTTCAATTTACAGATAAAATCTGTCAATCTCTTTTTTAGGCATGTCACAAAACAACGACTGATATTTTTATTCGACAAATAGCTTTATTCCGTAGCCTTGTGCACATCTACGCGTTTTCCGGTGGTGATCAGTGAAACGCTATCAAATATGACAGCGATATTGACAGCGTTTCGCTAACCCCTAACGCAGAACGTTTAGATGTGCGCAAGACTATAGAAATGAACATTCTGACTGTTTCTATTGGTGTCCACGCTTCCTGTCGATAATAGAATAGACCCCTGTTGTAGCGATAAGAACGAAAGGCGATAAGAACAACTATTGTTTGTTCTGAATTCTCTTACATTATCTTTACTTGCAGAAATGTATGATTAATTACTCAACAATGTTGAGACACTGAACATTAGAAACAAAACTTCACTAAACGCAAACAGCTTAAAATAAAACTATTGAATCACAGCATGACACTGGGACCTTGATCACTTCTTAAAATAACTTTTTTCTTAAAAGTATTTAAGTTCTAGTAAATGAATAAGTGCTAAGAAAGAAACGTTGGTGGCACGACGGTCACAACACTCAAGATCGTTGTAATGTAAATGAGACAAGGTTATAATATTGATAAAGATTGACTTTGATTTGACTCGATACAATTACAGATAACCTTAGTAAGCAGAGACAGTGATTACTTTATTAAAGCTAAAAAAACTGTTGAAACAAAGACTAGTATTGTTCTTGAATTGTAAGTAAAGAAATATGTATGCATAAAAAATACTTTTATAAGTTATTACAACATATTTTTATTTAATTCAAATTTTTGTCCATTTTCCTTATATTTTACAACAGGTTAAGGTTAAGAATGACCAATCAATGAATATTTAAGATTCGTGAGACACTAACATGACAATGAAATAAATGACTTACATTTTAACTTAGGTAATAGATAAGGTATCTGTAAAGATCTAAAATGAGGCGCTGACTTCATCTAAGTAAACTGATGACACCTTTGTAATTCCAACAAGTAGGCACTAGATAGGTGGTCGAGTAAGCTTCAAGATGAAACATGATAAAAAATATATAAACGGACACTTTTTGAACTTTTTGAACCAGAAATAGCTATCTATGTTTCTTATGAGATATAAGAACATTATTCGCAAGAGGTTAAAATAGCGGTTTACAAAAACGCCGCTGTGGATACCGTAAAAGATAAACAAATATATATTAAGCGTTGAAATGCAACATTATCTTCTTGCCAAATTTGGACAGCAATCAGTTAAAAACTAAACAATGCTATAATGTTTTCTCGCGCGTTCTCGGTTAAATATATTATGTATTCTGAGTTTTGAACACCTACTTCTAGATTTCTTCAAATTGTAACCGTTTTGCTTTGATTAAGCAAAAACATTCAACCAATTTGAACGTTTTGCATTCAGATTTTAGTAGGATTGTATTATACTAGGTTGGTAATATTTTGCTTAGTTTCATTCAAATTCTTTTTATTATTAGTTTACTAATCGAGAAGGTAAGTAAGCAATTTTGCACAATGGAAGCTGTTTTCTCTAAAATTCACTACAATAATGTACCCAAGAACTTTAAACTGCAACAACCTATACGCTAACCTACCTATTATTCTGTACAAGTCTTCAATCACAATGCAATGAAACATCTGCGTCCCCATTGCCTAGATTCAAGTAGGCATGCATACTAGATATTGAATATCATCTAATTATGTATAGCCTTGGCATAAGATTCGTAATAATGATAACACCAAAATGACAATGACAAAAATGCCACCATCCGTTTCGTGACCAAGTATATCCCGTTTGGAATTACCGCTGTAATGCAAGACTGTAACAAATTGGTAAGCTAGCGTTTATAACAGTACTAACCTTTCAATTTACTGTTTGACAGGTGTGAGGAAACCATGACAATATGGCAACTATATACTCAAGAAAAAGCACAATATATTTAGAAGATTGTTGGCACCCAGGAATAGAATCAAAATAACACGAACGAGATCGCACCCTTTTTACCAGTCATGTTATTATACAAGCTTTTAGTGATATCACTTTTATAATGTTATGACAATTAAGTAAAATCCCGAAAGCCATTATCGAGATATAATATCAAGAATTTCGAATCGAAATTGATAAGCTTATGGTTTTACTCATAAATGTAGACCTTCAAAATTCATTTACTCATATGGAACTGACAATAATTGAAAGTGGTCACTTGTTCAGGCACAGAGAAAGTAACTTTGCAAGTAATGTGTGTGGGTGTGATTTGCGAAACTAGCCATTCAAACGTCTGTTAAAACTTGCTAAATGCAAGTCAAAATATTAATGATTGCAAAGTGACTGCGAACAATAACGTAGAGAACAATTGTAAATTAAAACAATCGCACTGAGAAGCAAACGAAGACAAAATCAAAGACATTGATGAATGTTAAATAATTGCTTTTGAAACCAATGAACTATCTCGTATAAACTCAATGAAAAAAAAACAACTGAGAAGAATGTGAAGAGCAAAGTTAGACCGGACGTTCGAAATAACATGGTATGGGTGTCAATTTAAATTGCATAAAACTCGTTACTCCAGATTGTTGCTAACTTCTTCATCTACTTCTTGAATGTTGCAGTAAACAAGACACATTTGCGGTCGGCTATACTTGTGCATTAGTGCGTAAATTGTGCGTGAGTGTACATAATCTCATCTGGCTTATACTATTAGCAAACATGCAATAGATGCAGTTGCGTGGGAACCGCTAACCAACATCATCTGGTGGAACTCAACCGTCTAAGAAACGGTTCATTTGAGGCCAAGAAAGTTTTTTGTTTTCGAGGATCACGGCTGTCAAGCGTCGATGGATCCAATTTGGCTTAAAATATTTTAAAGATCAAGCTTAAATAATGTTTTCGAAAGACGAAACCTGTTCCCCTAATGGCTATGAATAGGGACGCTCCAAATGAAATCCAATAATGTTTTCGTAAAACTAAATGGAATGTTTTGTTTATTTGTCACGCTCATGGATAAGGATTTTATTATTGGAATTCACATTTTCATCCTAAGTTTATAGAATCAAAAATAGAGCATGATACCTTAGTATATTTACTTAGTATATCTATGTTCTTCATCATTCAACAAATATGGACAGAGTGAAAGATAAAGTGGCTATCTGAACAAATTCCACAAGAAAACGGACCGTACGGTGATAAAGATTGTTTATCCCTAGCAAGGTCAGCTAGGGCAGAAGCACCTCAAACAAACGTGATCAGAGGCCACCTACGAAGTACATCAATATTTTTAGATACAGATATTACCTGTAGTGATGGTGTCATGTGAAAATAGAATATCCGTATAGTTAAATTTTAAATGCAACAGTGTTTACTTAATTATGTCTATGTAGAACGCTATTAACTGTATATGTCGAGTTGATTTACAAATCAGTGTGGTAAATGTATCATAGACATCTCTAATGGCAACATTTGAATTATGTAATCCAGCATTCCACATTTTATTTTTTTAGAGTA
Organism: Thera britannica; assembly: GCA_939531255.2. Classification (NCBI taxonomy): domain Eukaryota; kingdom Metazoa; phylum Arthropoda; class Insecta; order Lepidoptera; family Geometridae; genus Thera; species Thera britannica. The sequence goes on along the minus strand of OW618046.2, from coordinate 11,158,482 downwards.
AACTTGAATCACGTTCTCAGAAGCAGTTGCAAACTGTTAGTGGGTGGGTCAGTTGACTCATTATTTTGTTCACCGATAACAATTTTTGGCAAAACCAATGTGTTAGCACTTCACGAAAATCTGGTACTTTTAAACAAGAGGTTTAGGAGGAAGTATAGGTTTCTAAAATATTTCTTTTTAATATTAATTTGATACAACTGAAAATTTTGAAAAGGTACTTAATAATAAAATTATTGGTCAAACTTTATTAGTGCGTACCTATAACCATAGCAAACGCATAGCAAAAATCCTCTTCCTCGAATATAAAACAGCAAGATAAACATAACTAAAAGAGCCAAACCCAGCTGATGGCTAAGAGAAAAAAACGTGTTCATACAATACCAATAGTTTTAGCAGCTTTGCGATCACCAACCAAGAAACACGCGGACAAAAAAAGGTCGTAGGTAAGTGCCATCAAAGGCGAGGATGGGCCAATGTCGGAGGTCTTGTAGACATAATGTAAGGGAAACGGTTTTTTGAGCGGCCGACGCAGGTAGGAACCCCGGCATTTCTCGATATTATCAGTCACTTACGTAAGCGTACCATTCTTGATATCTCTGCTGAGTGTTTGCACAAATATGGCGACCCTGGTCTGGGACGTGACTTCGTTACTAGCTATGTTACTTCTTCTCCACGTTTTTTATGCTTTATCTTTAGATCCTGCTTGCGTGTCTGATCGCTCGTGAACGGTCCTTGGGAAAATGCACCAGAACGGATTATCGTGATAAGTTAAATACAAAAACATTCTAAGGTAACCCATGAACAGATTGAAATTTAAGGCTTTTTATTAATTAAGACAGCGTTTCATCTTCGCCTTGATGTGCGCAGGCCTTAATACAAGTAAGACTTCCTTCATAGTTTTTTAAACGTAGAACGTTAACTTACCGTAGCTTAGAATAATAAAAGCTAGTTTTAAATTTTTTGACCATCTTGTCTGCATCAAAATGTTTCACATGGGTTTTGTATTGTTTGTTTAGTAGTCGTCCTTGGCTTGAGGTCAGAAACGTCAAAAAAACTTGTCCCCGGACAAAAGGCATGTCTACAATGTCCAACATTAATGCTATGTACCCTCTGCCTGTGTGGACCATGAATAAGTTACGGACCAAACAGGTCAACTGGATTCATGTGTACACCTCTTTAATATTTAACGATTTGAATTTGACGTCTGTTTGATGTGTGAATTTAAATGTTTGTATTTATTTGAAAACCATTGAATGAACAACGAAAACCTTGCAGATTTAGATTACAAGTATGTTATTTCAATGATTTGGCTAACTTATTTATTTTGCTCGCAAGATTTTAGATATGAATTATCTCATGGTTAGATCTTTTAAATTAAAGATGATCTTACATTATGTAAACTCCATACCGTTTGCGTCCACATAATAATTAGAAGCCTTGTTTGTATTGAAACAATTGAGCGTATACCGGCTTCCAATTATGCCAATCACGCGCATAGATGCCGATGCATACTGATGCAATACAATGAAACTTGAGTCAAATATAATCTAAAACTGTGGACGTTAAAAGTTCAAACACTCAGATGTCAAAAATATAAATATAAATTCACGACTACATGGCATTTTTATCTCCAATATAGCAAAAAACCTACTTGAAAAGTTAAACCATGTTAGTACTGGCCTAAACATAAGATCAATCAAGAACTAGTAAAACAAGATTTGTTTTTTAAATGTACTTAGTTAAATCTTTGGTCGCGGCCTCAAGAAGTTCAGACTATGGTGGACTAAGAACGTAGGCAGATTATGACACCAAAAATGCACAGTAATTTGACTGAGCGACAACCATGAGTAATCGAAACCAAACTGACGACACAGCGTGTCGTGAATTAATTCCCGGAGGTAGGTATGATTGATCGGTCAGTAAACAGCTCTTGTCACATTAAAGGGCATTGGGTAACTTTGTATGGAGTCGTGGCGTTGTTTTTTTTTAATGCGACCACTGATGCAATGTGTTTTGAATTGAAGTACTACACCTGCATACATAATATCAAAAACAAAAAACGTCGTAACTTATATCGGAGCAAAAATATACGACTTTGAAGTTAGAAGAATAACATTGTCCAAGTATGGGATAAAATGCATTTTATTTAAAAAACTACTATTATTACCTTTGGAATTGGTAAGTTAGGAATAAAAAACATGGATTCCATAAATAATCATCATCATCATCAACCTATATCAGTCCACTGCTGGACGTAGGTCTCTCCCAAGACGTGCCACTGAGCCCGATCTTCGGCTCTTCTCCTCCATTGCTTGCCAGCTACATTTCACAGATCGTCGCCCCACCTTGCCGGAGGGCGTCCTACACTACGCTTACCTAAACGCGGTCTCCACTCTCGTATTCGTTCATAGCTCAAAGGTTCTCTGTCGGATAACCTCGTTCCGGATTTTATCCTTCAGAGAGACTCCGAGCAAAGCCCTCTCCATAGTTCGCTGAGCGACTTTCAGTTTGTGGACCGACCCTACTGTTAGTGTCCACGTTTCGGCAGCATAGGTCATTACAGGTCGCACTGGTTGAAGGCTTTCGTTCGGTTTCGGCGACGAGAAAACCTGACGGAGTTTCCCAAACGCAGCCCAGCCCAGCTGTATTCTCTGGTTTAGCTCTCTCTCAAAGTTGTGTCTACCTAACCGCAAGGTTTACCCGAGGTAGACATACTCCTGCACAACTTCGAGAGGCATTCCGGCGACGGTGATCGGCTCTGGGGTGATACGATCATTGAACATGATCTTAGTTTTATCCAAGTTCATGCCCAGGCCAACCCGTCGTGAGGAAACAGCTAGGCTGTTCAGCATCTGTTGTAGGTCCTGCAACGCATCTGCCAATAATGACGATGTCATCAGCAAATCGTAAAAGTGAGATGTATTCGCCATTGATATTGATGCCTATTCCAGTCCAACTCAGCGTCTTAAACAAATCTTCCAGTGCACTTGTGAACAATTTGGGGGATATAACCAAACCTTGCCTCACTCCGCGGTGCAACTGGATAGGTTTTGACTGCTGGTTCTGGACCTGAACAGACATGGTGGCGTCATTGTAAAAACATCTCAACACTTCGATATATCGCCAATCAACCTGACATCGTTGCAGGGACTGTAGAACAGCCCAGGTTTCAACAGAGTCAAAGGCCTTCTCATAGTTCACAAACGCTAAGCACAAGGGCTGATTATTATATAATATGTACTCTTCAGATTTTTGTATAATCTGCCGCACTGTGTGAATGTGGTCTATGGTGTCAAATTCTCCTCGAAACCCAGCCTGCTCCGGTGTTTAAAACTCGTTAATTCTTCGCGCAAGACGGTTCAAAATAACCCTGGAAAACAGTTTGTAGACATGGCTCAAGAGTGAGATCAGTCTATAGTTCTTCAATAAAGCTTTATTGCCTTTCTTGAAGAACAATACCACGACACTCTCTGCTCCATGCCTTTGGAGTTCTCCCATGGTTGAGAACAGAATTGAAGACACGTTGGAGTTCCTTCAGAACAGGAGAACTACCTGATCTTAGGAGCTCTGAAGTGATTCCGTCTTCCCCTGGGGCTTTTCCATTTTTCAAGAAATTGTGCCGGGGAGACAGACAGATTTGTTTGGTATCGCCCCCACCCCAGGCAATGGTGTCCTATAATGGCGTATCACCCTTGAACTTCTCGTTTGACTAGTATGTTAACCAAATAGGTTCGATTGTTTATATGTCGCGGTTGTATCCTTCCACGTTACAGCCATGTATTGATGCCACCAGGGTTCTGAGGATGAGTTGGTTTGGATTCAAGTCTACTTCAATCATATAAATGCCTTGCTTGATATTATTATGTTCTCCATAACAGCTTTGTGATTGAGCTATTTGGTATGTACCAAGGGCGAATATATCAGCAATTATTTGTGGAAATTCACCCGTTACAGATACATCAGCTGCAATGGATTGAAAATTGGTTCGTTTTCTGTTCAGATTGTTTGCGATTATGAATTCACATGACTCCACTGAGCTCCAGGCAGGTTTACAAAAGAGCACGTTATGTTCATGTTATGTTTGTCAACTTCGACTAAAAGATCAGCCAGACGAATCCAACTCGGATGGACAGCGTTCGAGAAATTGCACCACACTTTCTTGTCTCAAATACCGCAGAGCCCCAAGACAAAAGTCTTTAATCAGTGCGTTTTACCAGTGATGACTTATGGAAATGAGACGTGGTCGCTAACTATTGGCCTCGTTCACAAGCCAAAGCGCAACGAGCTATGGAGAGAGCTATGCTGGGAGTGTCACTACGTGGTAGAATCAGAAATGAGGATATCCGTAAAAGAACAAGGTCATCGACATAGCTCGTATAATTAGTAAGTTGAAGTGACAATCGGCAGGGAAGACTAAACGTAGGGCGCCCAACCACTAGATAGACCGATGATATTGTTAAGATCGTGGGAAATTGATGGATGGAAAGGGCTCAGAATCGTTCTTCCTGGAAATGTGTAGTGGAGGCCTATGTCCAGCAGTGGACTTCTTCAGGCTGATGCTGATGATGATGATGTTATGTTTAACATCACCATCTATTATACTATTACTATATCTACCACCTACGATTACTATATCATTAGGAAAATCTTATTAATTGGCTATTTAGACGATACTTTTATGAATTTTTGCAATTTAATATCTCGCTTCCGATATACTTTACGCAGTTGCTGTAATAATAAAAGTTGCTTATTTTTGAGAGTACTAATAAATGGCAATAGTTTTTTTACTGGTCGCGGGTCTTCAAAAACAACGCCACTTTTACCCAATGCCCTTTAGCAAAAAGTTATCCTAAACCACAGGATAAGATAATACTACACTAGTACCTGAAGTGTAGGAACCAACAAGTAAAGACGTTCGATCAAAGCACCTGCGTACGAATAAAACAATTTATTTCACTGTCAGTCATAAAAGTTATGGAAAATGACGTCTTCATCCGATCCATAAAACATATTCGTCCCGCGGCCACGAGTGATCTAAGAAAGGTAATAACAATTTATGGTCTCAACGAACCACAACTAGGCATGAAACTTCTATCATTACGAGATCTTTATGGCAGATGTAGGTAATGGAGGAAAACGCTCTTCACGTCGCGGCTCCTTTCAACTGGCTAATTAGCTAAAACGGCGAATATTTCGAATTATATTTCAGGTGTCACTTTGAGCTCTTGCGGTGAAGGATGACCTCTAAATTCTGCGGTGACTAAACTGTGTACATTCAATTATACAGGGTTATTCATTATTAACTGCAAATACTCAGGAATTAGGTTCAACAAATAGAATAAAAAATATTTATGAAATTATTTTTTTTAAATTTGATCAAAAATTTTTTCAAGTTTTTGTATCAAAATTTTATTTTTATTAATTTCTTTACGGCTATTGCATAATCATTGCCACGGAGAACAGGACGATGACCCACCCAGGCGGTGACTGAACGCAGAGTGTCACTCACGGCGCGCGGGCGCGGATCAAAGGTCAAAATAGGTCAGGTGTCAATGATTTCTTTATCGATTTTCTCGGGATTTTTATAACAAAACTTAAAAAAAATCATTTCATAAATATTTTTTATTTTATTTGTTGAACCTAATTCCTGAGTATTTGCAGCTAATAATGAATAACCCTGTATATCTTGTCACAATGGGGGAAAGGCCAAATTTGTTGTTCATATTCATTAGTGGGAAGCTGTGACTGTGACCGCAAGAAGGTCGTCTGCTTGTCAAAATTTGTGTGGCTAGGAAGTTTTTATTTGACTGAACACACTATTTAGAAAAAACACTACAAAGCACTTATACCTATTTCTTTGTCACATAATAAACTTAAGTGGGTTCTTATTCTTGTGTAAGGTTACCTTATACTGACATAATAGATGACCGCTAAACGTAGGTAGAAGACGAACATCATGGCTTCGCAACATCAGAGGACTGGGATCAGGAAGGTAAACAACCTATTTAGGCTGGCCCTAGATAAAGAAGTTTAAAATGATGACTGTCAACCTTCAGTAGTGGAAAAGCACCCTAAAAAGAAGAAGCTGACTACTAGTGAAGTTTGCGTTCTAAGTCAATGCAATAAACCTATAATTTATATAAGTTTTGGACTAAAATATCGGCTTATAAGAATGGTTGCTGGAAAATGGATTCAATGAACCTCCCAATCAATTAAAACTACAAGTTGCGTAACAGAGGACCGTTCATTCGCTTCACTGCTCTCTGCTTTAGAATATTTCATTGCTCCATTTTTAACCGACTTCCAATCAAAAAGGAGGAGGTTCTCAATTCGGTTGTATGTTTTTTTTTTTTATTTTTTTTTTATTTTTTTTTTTTTTTTTATGTTTGTTACCGCATAACTTCGTCATTTGTGAGCCGATTTGAAAAATTATTTTTTTATCTTAAAGGTACTGCTTCCAGATTGGTCCCATTTTAATTTTATTAAAATCGGTGTTGCCATTTTTTTTTTAATATTTTTTTTAATGTTTGTAACTGCATGCCTCCGTCATTTATGAACCGATTTAGAAAACTATTTTTTTATTTGGAAGGTTATTCTTACGTCCAGATTGTCCCAAACAAATTTGATTAAAATCGGTTTAGCCGTTAAACCATGAAGTCGGTTTCTCAAGTTTTTTAAACTTATAATTATTATTAAATACCTAGTCATTTTAGGCTTGATTGAGCTTTATAATTGTCATGTAAGCAATGTTAGATAACTGCAATACTAAAAATCGTTGACAATCTTTAATGAAATAATAGAATATTATAAAATTGTTCCGAGCATTACTACTTACAGCAGTGTTTTGTTTTTAATTGTGAGAGTAGGTAACCTAAGGAGTAGCCAGTTGCTAATCTCACACTGAAGTTTGATTCCTTTTTCAAATCTTGGTGAATTCTATAATAAAAAAACCAAGTGACACAAAGAGGTTTCAGTTTAGCTATAAAGAGGTTTAATGTGATTTTCAAATAGGTAACGATAATGCTGAGTCGATTCCAGTTTATTGGAAAGCTAGAATACAAAATGATTCGAGAGTTGTCGTGGGCGCAGACCTGTATTGTTAAACCTGGTATGGCTCTAGGGCTAGTAGTGTTAGGGCAACGACCTTCTGTAGGAGCAGTGTCACCTATTCATGCTAGGCTATAGTTACAAACAACCTTGTCCTAGGCAATGTTTCAAAGTCAGGCTTCAATGTCGGAAATACAAGAGCTTCAGACAACAATATCTGCAAATTTTGTAACGGATCATATGGGAGACAGTTTAAGCGTAGATAAGTACAATAATGTGAAACCTTTAGTTTATTGACTCTGAATAAGGATTTACTGTTCCACCCACTCGTGAGGTAGGCGTAGACTGATTAAGCCTTGCGCACATCTACATTATGTACTTAGATCACCTGAGATGGCGACCAATGTATAACTGCCAAAGTTCGTGGCAGTGGGTGCGGATGTATGGAAACCCCTAACCGCGGGGCCGACGCTGATCGTCACCATTGCCTAGATATGCCCAACGCTTTTTATAATAAAGAACATATATACATTAGCATGCTACACAGGGACAGTTTGTTCAGAATAGGGAGTCCCTCAGGGTAGCCCCTGAGGACTCCCTATTCTGAACAAACTGTCATGCGGTTTTTGACTTTGTTTTTAGACGATAATTGAGGAGTATATATACACCAGGCATGTCGTAGAGGGATCAGGATGACACATAAAGAATGAAGATGAGGATGTCACATAAGGAATGAGTTTGTTAGAGAAGTATTATGAATGGAAAGTCCAATAGATGGAAAGGGCTTAGAATAGGTCTTTCTGGAAATGTAGGTATAAGGGAGACTTATAGAGTGCTGGAAAAAAACCTGTTGTTCGTACCCCACATTAAGTACTTTTAAGTAAAGGCCTGCGCACATCGATGGCGATGGTGCGTTCAGCTGAGCTGAAACGCTGCCAAATATAGCTGTTATATTTGACAGCTTTTCAGCTGATCATCATCACCACCGCCTAGGTGTGCGCAGGCCTTAAGGGCAGGACAATGATGACGCCTGCTGTTCCGTAATATATCATTTGAAATACTCAAATTGACTTTAATGTTCCATTTAGTTTTAAAGATGGCGTTTTCGTTTTTATAAGTAGTTTTACTCGTTTTGTCTAAAAAATATTTCCGTCAACATGATTCATAGGACTCATCTCATAACGGATATAAAATTGATTGCGAAAAACAAGTATTCCGCAAAACGGTTAGTGTACCCACTACCCACCCTGTAGGCCACACGCTCTGTCTGATGTCTCTAACTCTGGTTTAGAGTCTGCGTGAGTGCTCCCCAGTGTATTATACTGTCTAGGTATGACGTTCGACGTTGGATTTATTTAGGCAACAATCACACAGACTCAAAAGCAGAACCAGAGATAGAGCTAGACAGGCTTACCACAAGCCTCGATCTACCCTTAAAGAACCTACGATCAGTATACCTACCACAGGCATACTGATCGTCTCATACAGATACTGAGATAAAATCACAAATTCTAAAAAGAAATCCTGCTATGCGTAGACAGTAAAGTTATTTTAAATTATAATATTGTACCTATTTTTTTGCCTACATTTGTATTTAACCTTGATATCTGTAAAAACTATTTTATATATTATTTAACTCTAAAAAGTATTTGTTGGGCAGAGTATAGTTTTTGTATGAAGAATTTCCGAAGGTATTTTAACCAAAATACTTCATGTATTTTGGTTAAAATACCTTCGGAAATTCTTGTGTTTGTGTGAACACTTTAGTGTTTTTATACGTGTAAAAACACTAAAGTGTAAAACATCAATATACAAATTATGGGTGGATGACTAACTAATACTGAGAAGGGAAGTTGTGTTTTCTATAAACCAAAGCTTAGAATTGTTTATACAATTACAACGTATCTGCGATATGGTAAAGATATATCTGTATTAACTAAAAACAATATTGAAGGTCAGACGAAGCAAACTTCACCTGATTGATTCCTAAAAGTGCTTTGACGTCAATGATGATAACACTTCTGACGAACATGTTTGCGTATACATAGGTGAGGCTTGATTTTTTTCTTGCAAAGATTTCAATCTTGCACGAGCCTAGAAGAAGAACTTTTTGTAACAAGCATGTGAAGCGTATGTACAGAATCATATTATGCTTCACATGCTTGTTACAAAAATATTAGTGTATAATATACACTTTGACTTTGACAAGAGTTCACTCAAGGCCTGCGCACACCTAGTTCGCTGGCGGTAGCGATCAGTGAAACGCTGTCAAATATCGCTGTCAGATTAATCATTTGGAATCCCTGGGGAATCAGTTAACAATCTGACAGCGATATTTGACAGCGTTTCACTGTTCGCTACCGCCAGCGAACTAGGTGTGCGCAGACCTTCAGGGAAATTCTACCGCTGTAATTTTATATCCGCGTCAAGCAAGTCATGCTTGCTTAGTTATAAAATTGCACGTTCATAAAAAACCTCTAAATTTAATCAATAGATAAGAAATAGAACCCCTTTATTTGCCGTATACAGATTAAAGTTGTGTCAGGGTGCATCCTGAGGGAACATCTAATAAAGACACCCTACGAATATTATTGGATCATCCCACCCTGACTTTTATTGAGTTGGCTGTGGTAATCCACGTGGTAATATATCACTTGGTCCACAGCTATAAAGTCAGTTGGTGTTGCTATACTTATTACAAAAAATGTGTAATATTTCAAATTTATTCAAATACGTTATCCGAGTATGCCTTTTTTTATGAACCAGTTTAAAGTATTTGTTGATTTTTTTATAATGACATACATAATTAAACTATAATGCTCTGGCTATTTATAGCAGTTTGTATAAATTATAGTATAAATAACCACGTATACGGAAAGTCACATGCAAAAAATGAAACTTGAATGTCAATCCATCTACTATAACCTTCTGAAAATCAATATATATGTACGTCCAGTAATCATAATGATAGCTATCATTATACCACTTGTTAACCTGTGACATGGATTACTGCCAGTTCACAATGAATTCAATTCCATTTTCATTAAATGTAGCATTTATACATCACCTCAATTCTTCAAAAATAATGCTATGATTAAAATATCTTGATCTATAGAGAAACAACATTTGTCATCAGAAAATCAATTGTTTTCTACTAAATTTGCATTTAAAAACTGAAATAATTTGGTTCCTTTAACATGAATTAGTTCACTCTGAATTCAATTCCATGTTTACCAAAAGTTGCATTTATACATCACCTCAATTATTCTAGCTGTGTTTAAATTATATTGTTCTTCAAAGAAACTAAATCTGTAATCTGGACATTAGTTACTTTTTAAGTAAATTTGCATCTGACATCTGAAATAATTTGCTTCCCCACTGACATTAGACCTCATTCCCCACCCTGTTGTTCTGACTGCGAACATCATACAAATGTGTAGGAACGAGTAGTGCCATAAATATAGTCCCATGCCTTTCCAGTCCAAGCATCTCGTTTGCTTATACTAGGTCCAAGACCCCATAAAAGGCAGGAACAAGTTAGTCTTCCGTATTCAAGAACCAACTTGCGACTAGTTAGTGTACAAAAAAGCCAGTATATAAGCATTTGAATAATGTGGTAGATCTGGTAACTGATAGGCCTTAGATCCTGGGTATTTATCATGATATTTTTTCAATGCCAGATAATGTAATCGACTTGTATTTTATAAACACCTCTAAACCTCTAAAAAAAAAGTAACCTTTGCATCTATTGTAGATGATTTATATAGCGACAGAGGTAACTGGTGGTTACACAAGCCCTAATAAACACCTCTGGGTCTCTTTTATACAAATACGTGTCACATGCTGGATGAATATATCCACACATATATGAAAACAAAAATAGGTAAGTATTTACTAGTAGTTAGCAGAGTTGAATTTAATGTGCCTTAAAAACATAATGATCGACGAAGCACGTCATAGCATAGCATAACCCGTACTATAATAGTAGAAACCACTTTTTGTAACATTGAAACAACTCGCAACTAATGAAACTTGACTTGAGTAGACACGGCAAAAACAAACAAAAAAAAACACAACTTTATCTACTTATATTGACGGCGGCCGGCGCCTAGATCTATAGGTACTTATAATAATATTCATATCATTTTAATTCAATAAATAGGTAAGTACATAATCATATTTCAATTCAATGAATAAGTAGGTCTAGGTAGGACATATAACACGTGCATTTCAAACTTTGATCAGTTTCTTATCAACGTCGGTAATAAATGCTATCAATTACTAATAGTCGGTAAAGTAACTGTACCCAAGTAGTTTGTCAACATTGCCATTTAATTAGAACCCATATTAATCTTACTGACGAGTACATTAGCGTTAGTTTTTAATTTAAATTTATAAATTTGTATACTTATTAGGGCGTGGCAATATATGTTTTTGAAACTTTGGGATTTTTTAGGGTTGGTTATGATCGTGTGATATGAAAATAATAAAAAGAAAATCTGCTTATTCAGTTGAATACATATACAATTCCTTCGAAAAAAATATAACCAACTAGCGGCCTGTCCCGGCTTCGCACGGGTGGTCTTTAAGTTTTAAACACATATAATTTTAAATAAATATAGCCTATGTTACTCAGGGTGAATGTAGCTTTCCAATGGTAAAATAATTTTTGAAATCGGAACAGCAGTTTTTGAGTTTATTCATTACAAACATACAAAAATACATTTTTTTCCTCTTTATAATATAAGTATGATAGACAAATTAATTCCATTTACACAAATTCAAGTACCCGTCGTGTTTTGTCAGTTCAAAGGGCTCATTGTAAGTGGCCATGAGAAAGTTTATAAAGCAGATAAGAACCGTGAACAAGCAGCCTTTAGTTCGTTATGATGATGATGGGGATCCGTTTTCGTGATTTACTCGAACAGATTCCAGATTTCTCGGTATCGGGTGATAGTTTATCGAATAATCGATAAATTGTATAGATAAGAGCAACTGTGAGTACTAAGAACATGCTGTAATGAGATTTATATTAAACACTCGTTATTAATAAAACGACACCAAAAAGTCTGAGTGACTTTTTTAACAAGCTTTTTTAAGAATTTTTTAGCAAGAGTTTCGGTTTATTTTGTTGCATTAAATTGTGTTTTGTGCTCGTTTAAATATTTACAAAGCCAAGGCATTGTATCAATAGCATCTACCTATGTTTGGAAAGGTAATTATTATCACACAATAGAAATATACAACTGTCCTTTGTCTCAAAATATCTTGGTGAGATGCGACTGAACAGTGATAATGATATTTACTAAACAATTTATAGTAATAATATCTACTATACTATACAATAATACTATATCAGTACTATTAACTACTATTAGCTTTTGCTCGTGACTTCGTCCATGTAGACGTAATCCTTATTAATCCTTATTAATATTATAAATGCGTTTGTAACTCTGTCTGTCTGTCTGTCGTCCTGTCTGGCTTTCACGCCAAAACTACTGAACCGATTGAAATGAAATTTGGTACACAGATAGTTGAGGGCCTGAGAAAGGACATAGGCTACTTTTTATGCGAAAAAAAGCAGCCAAGTGCGAGTCGGACTCGCCCATGAAGGGTTCCGTAGCATCAAGTAACATAATATAAAGGTTCTTGTAGTTCGTCGAAAGGTAAATTGCGGTTTACGATTTATGACGTATAAAAAAAAACTACTGGCTAGATCTCGTTCAAACCAAATATCGTTGAAAGTTTGCATAGTAATGTACAACATATATTTTTTTTAGTTTTATCATTCCCTTATTTTAGAAGTTAGAGGGGGGGGGACCAACTTTTTTCAACTTTGGAAGTGTCTCTCGCGCAAACTATTCAGTTTAGAAAAAAACTATATTAGAAACCTCAACATCATTTTTGAAGACCTATTCATAGATACCCCACACGTATGGGTTCGATGAAAAAAAATTTTTTGAGTTTCAGTTTGAAGTATGGGGACCCCCAAAATTTATAGTTTTTTTTCTATTTTTGTGTAAAAATCTTAATGCGGTTTACAGAATACATCTACTCGCCAAGTTTCATCAGTGTAGCTCTTATGGTTTCGGAGAAAAATGGCTGTGACATGGTCGGACAGACAGACAGACAGACAGACAGACAGACAGACAGACAGACATGACGAATCTATAAGGGTTCCGTTTTTGCCATTTGGCTACGGAACCCTAAAAAGGTTGTAAGTGGTTGAAAGTTGTATGGAAGTATCGTCATTTTTAGAGCTAGAAACTTAAAACTTATTTTTTAGTCTGTTGATTTGATATAAAAAAATATGACATTCAAAGTTTGTGCTGGGGGGGTAGAGGGAGGGGAGTACAGGGGGGAGTGTGGAGGGGAGGTGCGGGGGGAGTGTGGAGGGGAGTGTGGAGGGGAGTACAGGGGGGAGTGTGGAGGGGAGTACAGGGGGAGTGTGGAGGGGAGTGTGGAGGGGAGTATAGGGGGGAGTGTGGAGGGGAGTACAGGGGGGAGTGTGGAGGGGAGGTGCGGGGGGAGTGTTGAGGGGAGTACAGGGGGGAGTGTGGAGGGGAGGTGCGGGGGGAGTGTGGAGGGGAGTACAGGGGGGAGTGTGGAGGGAAGGTGTGGGGGGAGTGTGGAGGGGAGGTGCGGGAGGAGTGTGGAGGGGAGTACAGGGGGAGTGTGGAGGGGAGGAGCGAGGGGGGATGCGGGGGGAGTACAGGGGGAGTGTGGAGGGGAGGTGCAGGGGGAGTGTGGAGGGGAGTACAGGGGGGAGTGTAGAGGGGAGGTGCGGGGGGAGTGTGGAGGGGAGGTGCGGGGGGAGTACAGGGGGAGTGTGGGGGGAGTTCAGAGAGGAATGCGGGGGGGATGAAAGTGTGGCGTTGTACGACGCCATATGTCTAAGTTTAGTAAGAGGGCAGACGACTGTGTCACGTGCACGCGAATATGACGTTGTTATTTAATTACTGTTTTCTTCCGATGCAAATTAAAAATGCTACCCATAGCCATAGCATATGCATAGCATAGCGTCTGTTACCACGCGGAGGAAGTCGCGGGCACAGCTAGTTTTCCCATAAAATGAAACATAAGATTCTGCGACGTATTCTGCATAGCGCAAAGAACTAGCAAGTTGAAGTGGCAGTGACTATGTCCAGAAGTGGACTGCAATAGGTTGATATTGAAATTAGATTTTCCCCTTAAATGTATTCTATAACATTTATGAAAAATATGGTAAGAATGGAAAAAGTAAAAAAAACTAATATCGTAGATATCTGTGCCATAATTAATATCGGTTCAGCGATTCAGTTATCAGAACGTAACGAACATAATAATGATAGACAGAGAACTAGTGTGGATAGTTACAATTACAATGGGTTTTGTGACGCCCTAATCGTATAATGGTCTATGAACTCAGTGACACACCTAGCCACAGAGATGCCCTATTTACCACTTGATGAATTCATCGTAGTCAGTCACGCGTTTTAAAGGGTTGCCAGCCACAGTCGCCAGATGGTCAAAATTAAATGTGACCAATTCAGGTTTCTTTGTAAGAATGTGTTGAACTAGTTACGTTAAAAATTGCACTGTACAACTTTGTCATCCCTGAATCTTTTAACTCAAAACTAACAGGTATGCGAAGTACATTGACGGTGGGTCCTTGTGTTGTGAATAAAAGTGAGTAAATTGAAACGGATGTTGACATAATGCACAAGACCAATCTGGTCTCAGAGACCGAGAGAGAGAGAGAGGATTGAAAAGGTTTAGAATTTTATAATTAAGTTAAAAAAACTTTATAGTTTCGATATTATTCTATTGCTAACAATGATTCACTACTTACCTAAAAATTTTACGTGAGGGTCCAAATATTGGAAATACTATATGAATCATGGTCATCTAGTAGTTTATGTGTATTAAGAATCTATAATACCTAAATATAGAAATACCATCTTGTGTACATCTTTGTTTGTCATCCTAAAGAACCAAGGTCACCATCATACCTAACTTTCGGACTCAGTAAGTTGAAGTAGCAATGGGCTCTGAGAATCAAACAGTAGTAGAGCTCTTTGTGAAGGCTAATCAAACAGTAGTAGAGTTCTTTGTGAAGGGCTCGTCCGGGGAAGTATTACCACCTAGCCTATTTCAACCGCCAAGCAGCATTGCTGTGTTTCTGTGGCTTTACATCTGTATGCCTCACGTCGATGGACGCAAGGCCGTGCATCTTAGGGCACGTAACTGACGTGCGTGATCTTCGAGACAATTTTGTTATAAGCGATGGTTACCATCGACAACTTGTATTAAAAAATAAACTATCCATCTATATTATCAGTAGTGAAACTCTTCAGGTTGATAATGATGAATAATTCTAATCATTATACTAGTCATAACGATTGATGTCATCAATAAATGATCAGACGAAATAAAACAATGGGTTTGACATACCTATGTATGCACTAACTGCATCGTTATGCAAATATATTCAAGAATCCACGTAATATATATTTAACAATCTGTGGTAATATTTGATTGTAAAATTCTTCAATAGATGAACAATGCCGATATCAACCTGATATACATATTTTGATGATAGGGTTGTCAGAAACTTCCAATTCTACCTAAACTACGGAGGCTAAACCCATAAAACAAATTGGAATTTTATTAATATAAATAATCTTTTCAAAGTCGTTTGCACCAGTTTTTAGATAGCGCAACTGTTTAATAAAAGTACTTAAATAACCTACATACACTATATTATCATTAGAAATATATATTCTGTAAAAACTTATATTCGTTGTAAAAACCTTTATAATTAGAAAGAAGAAAGAACAATTACAATAGAATAAATAAATAGGCCATTTATTTCCAACAGGTACTTATAACTAAATTTACATATCATAAACAATTATCAACACTTACTAGTAACACTACTATTGGGCATCCAAGAATGGATGTAGACCTCCTCCATGTGCTTCCATTCACAGTGGTCCCATGCCATACAATAGAATAGGTATTATAATACATTAATAAATATATTAGTTATATGCAATAGCTTGAGTAAAACCAAATAACTTACCTGACAACCCTGTTCATAGATTTTGTTTTATAAGATTTGTAACCGCTAGCTTTCTTACAACCACAAAGGTAGAAACATTCGTAGCTAGATTATATTTCCTACTTGCTCAATGTGATAAAATTAGCTGGGAAAACTAAAGTAGGTGATTGTAATTACTAAACTCTTGCCTATCTACTCGTATCTGAGATAATATAAGAATATCTAGGAGTATCTAGGACTAGGACCCAATCACAACAGCTACAGTTCACATAACAAACGAAAACATGAATACTGTAGATGTTTTTTTGGAAACATTGTTAACCTTGGTGACCATTTTATCGAACAAAGTACCATACCTTAAGCCAAGTTAATACAGCGCTATTTTCTGACTACCCGAAAAAAATTAAGGACTGTTCAGTAGAGGCTGATAATTAGCTCGATCAGATTTGATTTTGCTAATATTTAACCGTTATTTGTAAGTTTTGTAAAATTAGTGCCTTCTTGGCTAAAACCAAACCTCAATGATTTTGCTTGATAAGTTTGCTTTTTTGTGGTAGATAGAGATTAAAAAGTCATAAAATAAGGATGATTATGGAGCTTTGATTTGAGATTACTCAACTAGTTTTGTGTATGCCGTTTGGTCTATGAAGAACACTTCATAAGGAAAGCCTTCTACTAGATAAAGAAAAATTAACTGAACTAACTTTTTTATAACCGCACAAAAGGCATAGACGAACATTTACTCATTACGATGATACAGTTTCAAACCTCTTGCAAAACGATTTATCTTAGTCTACCTAGCGCTCCGCATTCATCGGTTAAAGACCTAATAGCACCAATTTTTTGCGCTCACTTCACACAAGCGTTGATACAAATTCGCGCACCAAATATTGAGAGGGGGTGAAAGTAGGTGGGCTTTCACATTGAAAAGATTAAATTATTTTTACTCGTGACATTTGGAAGTCAGCATGGCAAGATTAATAACTGATAGCAGAAAAAACGAGATTACGGTTAAGCAATTGCCAATTACGGAGTCTTGCATGTCCATATTGTCCAAGTTGGTTTAACGTAATGACTCTTATTCTTGTTTATTTTTAAAGCTATGAAGGCAGACAGCTTTTAAAGCCTGCGCATATCTAGCGCGATGGCGATGGTGATCAGTGATATGCTGTCAAATATCGCTGTCATATTTGACAGCGTTTCACTGATCGCCAGCGCAGATTGCTTAAAAGTGCGCAAGGCTTAAAGGATTACGTGCTCTGAAGTGTCAAAAATAACATTTTTAATTTTAACCATTGCTTAATATGACCAATTTTTCTGTCATTTCATTCTTGCATACTTATTATGTGGCATAATTAAATAACTTTTGATTTCATTAGAATTGCATTTTTCCTTTAAAAAAATCCTTATTAAACAAGTTTTCTGTAGTTTTGTTGTTTAAATATGTGCTTATTTCGTTTGGCAAAAAAACTTTACAACCTAAAACTCATACCACCAACCATTTAAACCGCTCCTCTCAAAATATCGTGGCTGCTAAACCATCCATCACGATTAAATAATTTACTTGCAACGTCATATTTACACAATTCATCTTAAGTAAATACTGAATTTAAATAACTTGTGAAATGTTTTTCAAGGGCAGCAGAAAGATACACGAATATGGACCGTGCTCCAGTAACAAGACAGAATAAATCGGCGTAAGTGTTTTTTCTCTGCAAATTGCACGCTAAATTTATTACAGTGAGCGCAAAGTTATGACTTCCTTGCTGGAGTATTCCAAGTTCAATCTATAAATATAATAAATCTCCGTAGTCAGAGGAGTACCTAAAATTTAAATTCAATACGTAGGTACTCGTAATTGCAACATCTTTAAGTAGTTTCATAATTTAATTATTCTACTAAACAGCGTTTAATTTTACAATCCAGTTCGATATTTAAATAGTGTTTTAAAAGTTACCTGGATTGTTTCGGAGTAAAATATCGTTCCATTTTTAAATTATGTGACAGATATGAGATGTGACTGAGATATGACTGGCCGTTCAACACGACAGTAATGGATTTTCATACAAAATTTGCCGGCCACTGCTTGCATGTTTTTGGCTAGTATAGTAATTTCGATTTATCTCGAAGTCAAAATAATGATCAAATTTCCGAGAATGTTAGAGAAAATCGTATTTTCATTACCTAACATATTAATTCGACCTTGTATGATGACATCACCAAAACTGTGAGGCGTTATCAAAGGATTAACATTATAATCGTTATCGTGTCAGTTATCCTATCACGCTTACAAAGTATAGAATACTAAAGTGTTTTCTAAATGCGTGCTAGCCAATGTTACCAAATTGATAACCTCAAAATATTTGCATTATTGTGATTTGAACTTACGAATGTCACCATTCATGATTGATTACACTGTGAAAGCAATCCTTGAAAACTCTTTACAACATAAACATTTTTTTAAATATTTATTTCAATATTATTTTCTATGTATTTCAATATTATTATTTTCTTGAATCGCAAGCATACATTTTGTGTGAAATGACATTGCAGTCAAAAAACAAAAAAAAGCAGATCCTAACAAGTTTTCCTATCAAAAACTTTGCATAGGTATGAAAACCAGTACCTAAATCAAACTTCTTGTTAGAAAAACTTGTAAGAATAAAAAAAATGCAATATTCAGGCTTTGACTCTGCTACGCTTCTCACCTCTTTGGTTTAATGTTTTTATTATAATCACGAGTTTTCATATTCGAATTTCAATTATTGAATAACGATCCGATCTTTCATAAGGAGAAATTGTTCCGCAGTTTTCAGCGCTTTGAACGTATACTGTACGTATAATAAATAAAGTCAAGTCAAGACAGTCAGACAGCTAAAAACATTTTCTAACGCAACAAAAAAAATTAAATAATGGTATGATCATCCGATCTACAATCACAGCAATTCAGACTTTTATTACCTGTAATTTGGCTTTACGTTCCGATTGGATGGGCAAACAGTTTTTATCTGACTACCTCCATGATATCTTTAGGGAGGTAATAAGTATGCACTGCACAAGTAAGTAAAATAAATTTAAATTAAAATAAAAATAAGTTGGTTGACGTTTAATTTTGCAAGATTGCATATTTTATTCAAATACAAATCTTGAAACTCAATTTTTACTAAAATATTGGGATTAAAATCATGTCAATTTGACACTTGCTTCAATACGAGCGTAGCGGTAAGCAACGCTATTGAAAACCTCGTGTACCTACTTAGGTTTTATTCTTGTTTGCTAAGCAATTTTGCCGTTTCTTCACCTAAATTCTCATATTTCCTTTATTACTTGCAATTTCCGTTAGTTACATGCGATGTACGAGCTCTTTTGAATGTTTGAAATTCAATAGAATTCGTTTTAATAAAGATGTCTGTTGTTATGACGTTTGTATAAACTATTGTACAATAAAATCATCGTGAGAACTACGTGCGTATAAAATATAGTATTATATTATAAGTTGCTGTACTTAGATAATACTATAATTTTATTTATAAATGTCTTTGAAATGGATCTCATACTATTCGTCATACTTTTGACTAGCCTGTGAGTCAAAAGCAATGATATTATTTCTACTCTCAAAAACACAGCCCAGGTAAGAGGCATATCTCAAAAAAAACTCCAGTTCTTAATAATAATAAGCGCGCACGGCGATAATAGGGGCGTTCATAGTTCACTAACAGATGAACTATGAACGCCCCTAAGATTTGTAATGCAAATGACGACGTCATACGTGACGATAAAACTGCAATTATCAAAAAAGTAGCAGTAAAAATTGTGTTATTGGTTCGACGATGTTTTAGAGCGTAGTTCGACAACAAGGAATAGCAGTTCCAGATCCTTGAGTTATAAAAAGAAGATCTAGAAACTTCGAACAAGCAAATTTTAATGGCCAATGTACTGAGCGTCTACTTTTGCTTGTAACAATAATTGCTATCACACAGCACAAGGACGCGTCAATGAAGCATTGCCCTGCGTCCATCAATCTGAGATGTAAAGGTGTTAAGCCGTATGTGCCTGTAATTGCACCGGTTCTTCAAGTTGAAACAGCAATTCAAGCATCACTGCTTGCCTACAATTAGTACGGTGGTGATACTTCCCTGGACGTGGGCGAAATCTTTATAAAGAGTTACTACTGTTTTCTTTGGGATCGGCACAACATGTATTTTTCTTCCATTCTTCTCTATCATGTCATCTAAGTTCTTACTTCTTGGACATAAATCATCTCTCACACATAATCCAGCTATTATAATGGAGTGCAAAATATTTTTTCATAATCATAAGAACGCGAGAGCAGGTTTCAACGCTTCGCTGTACGTGGTTACCGTAATAGGAACATTACGATTAGACTGGTCTCGCTTCTATTAACCCTCGACCACCTCGGGGCAGCCCTGCCGCCTCATTTCCTTATTCTAACTACTGGCTTTAAACTGTTCCACGACTATTACTTGGTTGTTTTACGAAATGAACTTGAGTCGTGGTTTCACGCACTAATTTGTCACGCGCTTTCTTTGATTATCAAGTGTGGGGTCTTGGGAACGTGAAAAGATTTCTTTGCTCTGTTACTGAACGCTATGTTATCATTTTTCGTCAAAAAAACTATTTCCGACCTAAGCTATTTGCTTTTGTTTTAATTTTACTCTCTTCTTATTACCCAAAAAAGTAACCTCTATTTCTAGATCTTATGTAATGGTCCGTGGATAACTGAACTGCTTTTCTTACAAAATGTGTAAGTATTTGTTTAATTGTTATAAATGTAAATATTTATGTAAAAAGTAACCGAGTAGCCTTGTTTATCAGAAATACGCTATAACTCTACAAGAAGCAAATATTTATTATCTTTTCAAAAATATTCACTACTGTTCAAAAAAGTACACAAATATGCATTAAATTACCCGTTTTACTATAATGTCAGATGTTAAAAATAAAAGATAAACAACCTGTCAGATAATTACCATAAATAAATAGTAGTAATTGCGTATTTCCTCATTAACTTGACCTTTTCGTACTTATTTATTCTCCAAAGAATTTTATCCTTTCACGCAAGATTTCATTCAAATGTCAGTAAATTTAAACATGCGGGTAGTATTAATTTTGGAGAGACTGGGTGTAAATTACCATCAAAAATATTTGAAAAGAAATCGAGTAGGGCCATTGTATTGCAAACAGTATGAAATATTATGTAAAATAATCTTCTTACCTACTTCATTAAGACTGATTACAAAACAGCGAACGGTAATGTTGATTTTATTAGTACCAAATTGTGACATTTTGAAACGCAGTAAGTAACGTAACTAAACCTACCTACCATTTACCCATCAAACCTTATAACCATAGTACCTATCGAATAAGACGATTTTTTTTAAACAATACACAAAATAGTGGCTAACTCGTCATGCAAGTTAGCGCAACAGTTGAAATAACTAGAAATACGAAATAAATTAGGCGAATTAAAACCTTGAAAACTTGTTTGTCATCGACGCTAAGCAAACATGTTTAAATTTTAACTAACATGTCATTAGTTAAATAACCTACCTTTTATCTACGTAAGTTAGTAAAAAAATAACTGTGACTGTTGTCATAGTTCTAAGTCCAGAGGTCAGTATAATTACTGATGAAATCCTAACCAATTATCTGTACTGCAATTCATAACTAATTAATTTTACTTCAATATAATCAATTATCTCAAACTTACCAAGGATGTTGTGCAATATCAAAAAAAAGGGTCGTATATTCGTTGTAACAGGTCGTAGTTCAAGTCTCGATAATATTCCGTTTCACTAAGCTCACTCGCACTGTCACTTTTGCACGACCGGCTTTTTTTTTAAAGTTCGCGAGATGATAGTAGAACGGTGCGTGGTGTAGTGCCGATGGGTTGAGGCGGACTGGACTGCCGAAGCCGGTCGCGGTCGCGCGCCACCAATCTCACTGACGAAACGGTTCTGAGACTATGCACAGTATGCACGCAACATAAGGCTAACCGTACCACCGTACCACACGAATTCAGTGGTCACAGCCTACAGCTGTGTAGATAAGACTGTCTCTTTTGAATATCCGTCTCTGGGAATTGGCCAATGTCAAAAGGAAAAAACACAATGCATTTATGAATTCGTCATTTTATTTGTCGAAAAGATTTATTCGTTTTTTATGTATGCAAATGTCGATGCAAATAATAGAGTACAGACGATTGAAATAGTCCTTACTTAAAATGTAGAAGAATTCATGTAGTTTGTGTAACTACAGTAATTCCCAATAGATTAACAAGTTCACAAGTGTTATTAATCTGGATTACCAGTAAAAGCCGATAAATCTCAACTGAATCGCAATCATTCGACAGTGACCTTGAAGATTTGGTTAAATAAAAGCTTGTATTTTTAAATTTACATAATAAAGTAACAGATAAACCCACGCCACGGACACGCTGCTTGCATTGAGAATACGACGCGTCGTGATTCGTTTGATCGTACGACTATCATGCCACCTCTCTATTCGCTGCTCAGAATTTTATTACTTTTTTTCAACACGTTTTGTGCGGTTGTTATAGCTCCAAGTCTTCAACAATCATGTTTCTGTTATATCATTGCCTGGTTGGATACGCCAAATTATCTAATAGGGACTATTATCTTTTTGCAGAAATTGAAATTGGTCATTCATTTCAATCGCTCCGACCGTGAATACCTTTAGCTTCTCAATATTATGATGATAGTCAAAATAACCATAACAACCTGTCGGAACAATAATTATTGTCATTATACCAACTACGTGGCAGAATTTTGTAGGAGTAATTGGATAATTTCAAAGATTAGACTAGGTATAATAATAAAAGACAGGCGGAGAGGGTTCAAAGTTAATCTTCCTGA
The DNA here is from genome assembly GCA_939531255.2 of Thera britannica. Taxonomy (NCBI): domain Eukaryota; kingdom Metazoa; phylum Arthropoda; class Insecta; order Lepidoptera; family Geometridae; genus Thera; species Thera britannica. The sequence goes on along the minus strand of OW618046.2, from coordinate 11,135,496 downwards.
AAATATAGGCATAGATAATAATTAATAGGAAAATATTGAAACCCTCATTGAATTTGAGGTTGACAATTAATAGTAATGAAAAACTAACAACTGAAAATGGTTTAAAATGGAGTATGAGCCATCATACTCGGCTACACTAAGACATTTCATTTTTAAAACGAACATCGAACATTTAAGCGATCTGCGATGGCAATCAGTGGCAATCAGTTAGCTCCTAGATGTGCGCAGCCTTTTAGTGCGGGTGACAGTTTAATTAATTTCGCAAAAATATGCATTTTTAATGTGTTGGCCAAGAATTAAACAAGACGTGATGTTTTCGCGATAAACCTAGTCTAGTTACTAAGTGGTAAATGTTGGTCAGCAAAACTCATCTATTCACGCTATTGGTTGATACCATCGGATCACTTTATTCTGTTGATCAACAAAATTGATTTCTTACTACATAAAGTAGGTCAGGTAGGTAATTGTTGTGGTAGGCTTTTAAGGCATCGAATTAAGGATACGTGAATTCTATTGATAGAAACATAGAAAATACCTTATTACACGCAACAAATTATTATTAAAGCATAGGTAGGAACAATAAAACGTAAAACTATTTGTTTAAAATAATGAGCGGTCTTATCACTAAACAATAATCTCTACCAGACAATCGTTGGATGGAATGGATTTTTTTTACAAGAAGACACTAGACAATTTACAAAGGGTTCGGATTAATTTTATTTATTTATCTTGCAACGATATTATTTAGTATTTTTACACATACAATACAGAAAACTAATTAATTAATTACTACATTAGCGAAAATAATATAAATTTCAATAAAAATAGTAAAAATTGTGCTAGGAACATTATCATTAGTTAATTTGGTAAACAATAGTATTAACTAATGACTTAATTCAATTTGCATGAACTCTGTTCATTGAAGATCAAAGCTTGAAACATCTTCTAATTAGTTTGTAAAATATAGGAACCTATAATAAGTATGTAAGTATCTACTTCTTTTGTCTGCTGACCCGTCTACTTTGGTGTTTCATCGTGATATTTATTGGAGTTTTAACAAAATAGAAATAAGAAAAAGTAGGTGTGGGTAGAAATAATAACTCGAACCAACGTTTTGGGTCGAACCAAGCAAAATATTGGGGAGAAAATTTTTGGGTGTTTTTTTTTTGCAAGAAGAAATAAAAAAATATAAATGAGAAGTGTATTTTATTCAGTAGGATCGCAAGGATCACGTTGAAATGTCTTAACGTTAGGTGAGTCTAGGTGCCAGCACTCATAGCACTCATATTTTCAATAATAGGACCTACCTACTTTCCTGGATGTGAGAGAGTGATTGGCACACATTAATTTTTGTATCCACTATCACCAGTAATGAGTTGAACACAGAACAAAACAATTCCACGAAAACAAAAAATAAAAAATGTTTTAGCTACTTTAAAAAAAAAACGGTGCTAGATTTCGAATATGTTATCCAGAGAGAGAGATACTTCTCAATTGTTTATACAAATATATTTTTCATCCCACCAGCTCTGAAAGTGTGTTTTTGCTGTTTAATTTCTGACTGGAAAAGCCGTTTTTATCCGCTAGAGGATAAAGTAAATTTGAATTTAGAATATCGTGTTCAATAAGTTTGTGAATACACAACCTATTTACTTCTACCTCCATGGTGCCGAACTTATCATACAACCTTTTTTATTTTGTTAAAAACTCGCACTCGTAACCTTCTTGGTGTATTTTTGAATTCAAAACACCATTAAACCTATTTACTTCTACCTGCATGGTGCCGAATTTATCATACAACCTTTTTAAATTTGTTAATAACTCATACTCGGAACCTTCTTGGTGTGTTACTTTTAGTCGCGCCATGTTCTTTTTTGCATTTAGTCATTTCCTCGCTGAGGTGGGATGAAAAGTTACGTGTTGCACTCGAGTGCAAAGATTTTTCACCTTGTGCTCTTTTGATTCCTTCGCCAACGCTTAGGATTCTAACTTTTAAACCACTCGCTACGCTCGTGGTTAAACTTTAGATTCCTGCGCTTGCTCAGTCATCAAAATTGAGCACGCGGTTAAAAAGCAGCTTTGCACTCTTGTATAACAAATAACTATTATTACCGTGTTTAATTTCATCCATGCATGTTTTTCCTTTTTTAAAAACGGTACTTCCTGGCTTTATCTCAAGCAATAAAACTAACGTAACTTTTTACCCATCGAGTGCTTTTAAAGTCATAGAAATGTTTACAACTTTCTACTGATATCGCTCGTAAGGTTAAATAAGGCTAAGTCAATAATAGTTACTGCGTTTATGATCGAAAGTAAAACCTTTTTTATAAAAGAGGATTTAAATCTGTAACCGCTTTATAACGATAAAGCCGCCGGTTGTACTTTATTTTGTTACAACTAGTTTTTCCAGTCGTGTACCTTACTGACTGACACTGAACTCCTACTGAAAAAGTCACTCTACAGTCTGTTACTGAGCGCACTTGGTCGCTCCAACGCATCAGGCTCCGTCCTTGCGGCCTCTTCCCCACCTTGCCAGTCATAACTATCTTTTCGAGGTTACTCTCTTCCTTTCCGTCAATGTGGCCGAAAAACTCGAGGACTCTGTGAAGACAGCTGGTGGAATGGATGGTGGGCAGAAATTAAAAATAATCAACAATTACTTAAAAAACATGATTTAGGACAGAACCATAGTTTGCCGCTCTAGATTGTTTTCTTACTTCTACTATCTTGTAAAGACAATTTGCGCTTGTTATCGGCCATTGACACAGATAGCCTGTAATTATTTTATTATTATAGCCTTTTATTTATCCAATGAACGAAGTAAGTACATTTTCACAAAAATTTTAAGTAGGTATACACTGTTAATACATTTCTATTTATACATCTATATTATTACTATTTTATCATTCTATTCTTATTTTAAGTTTTATTGCTTTTAGTGTATTTATTTTTATTATTTCATTTTTTCATTCACGGATCTCTGTCCGAGTAAAGGCCTCCTCCAGATCTTGCCATGTCTCTCTGTCTGTGGCTATCTCTGCCCAGTTTATTCCTGCAGTTTTCTTTATGTCATCTTCCCATCTTTCTAATGGTCTTCCTCGTTTCCGTTTAATAATTAACGCTTGGTAATTTTATACATTACTTAGCTTCTCCATTATAAAAGTAGGTAGATCATCATTATGTATATCACAACAAGTACAGCATTTGACTGTATGCAACTTAATATTAAATCCTTTTCAAAGTCCTAACTTAAATAAAGAGTATGATTCCGAGTGCTTGTCCTAATACATTTTCTATTAGGTTTATGCAACGAAAGGTTAGCAGAAGAGAAAGAAGAAGCTCGGCAGCAGTGCCGCGCTACAGTGCTGCTGCGACACTGCGACGCCCCGCAGTGGAATATTAAGGGATTACGGTGTGTATTTGCATATTTAACGTGTCTCATACAAATCACTCAAGCGATCGCGTAAATCGATGTGAGTTGTCCATTTTTGTTTGAAAATGGATCGTGGATTCAACGATCACTCAATCGAGCCAACGACGTCGAGCGGAACAACTCAAATCAATTTACGCGATCGCTTGAGTAATTTGTATTGCTGGAATCGACGCCCTGTAGTGAGTTAGTGACACGTTCAAATTGTTCCATTTTCAAATTTTTCAAACAAAAATTGACAACTCACATCGATTTACGCGATCGCTTGAGTGATTTGTGTTTTCAGAATCGACACCCTGTAGTGAGTTAGTGACACGTTTGCCGCGCCGCCGCTATAGTAACTACGTGAATATCTGTGGTAAATGTTGACAAGTAAATGGGTGGTGGAACACTACGAACCGCACAGCACTGCTGCACCGCATTGCTGCTGCGGCAGCACTGTTACGTGTTATCGAGATCGGAACCATACCTCAGTTCGAACATTGGTCCAACAAATCAAACCATGCGCCTGCCTGCTTAATACGTTAACACCTATTACAACTGGTAATTATATTAACAGAAAGAATACCGTTATAGGGTATAGAACTCTGATAGTATCAAAATACTTGAGTAGTTCTTTATTAGAAAGAAAGTTAACCCGTGTATTAACCCGTAGGTACCTAAATCAGATACAAAAAAATAAAAATAAGAGAGAAAGGGAACAAACTAAAAACCTTTATAATAATATTTTCAATTTCAATTTATTTATTCCAGCAATATTTTATCGTATTTGAATGTCTTATATTATTAATTTTTTCTTTAAAATAAATACAAAACTAGGGCTGATAGTACAATCTACGTCGAATAAAAAAAATCCTTGTTTTTGACTAGCTGTCAATTGATAAATGCTGTGGATTTAAAAATACGTCCTACATGTATATTTGTTTTTATTCTAAACAACAATAAACAAAAGTAATTTATATAATTTGTATTTTAAAATATTAAAATATCTTTTTTATCATACATTTTAGAGAGTTCTAGACTGTCAACAGGATAAGGCCGGGCCATTGATTCTACCAATGTCAAATGTCGTTGCCCTACCCACAGTGCCCAATGCACAGTCGCAGAGGTATTAAATGAAAATTGCTCGAAGGGGACTCTGAAAAATAGATGGATCCCCTCTGCTGCCGGAAAACGCTAGAGACTTCCAACGGACAATAAAAATAGATTTGACCTTGGCAATCAAAGGATTCTCTTACATACATTCTGCTACAAATTGTCCGATTAGCAGCCATGCACCTACTTTGCTTTTGTAAGTCGTTTTGGTCATTCATTCATTCATTCATGAATGAAAAGTCGTTTTGGTCACTATTGAGTATAAATTTTATGCTAGGATTTTTCATTAATTAAATTGTTCTGTGCAATTTTTTTATGGAGTAGGTAAGAATTAATACCTATATTTTTTATTTTAATGAATAAAATTAAATGATTATTTTTTACCGATAACTCTTGTGTATTTCGATTCGACTGGCCTCTAGCTCAGTTGGTAGTAGCTCTGCCTTCTGCGCCATAGGTCGTGGGTTCGATCCCCACCGAGAACAAATATTTGTGTGGTGAACATAAATGTTTGTTCTCTGTCTGGGTGTTATATTGTATTCTAAGTATGTATTTACAAAAAAAAAAAAAAATGTATTCAAGTATTATATCATCTATCTGGTTCCCATATTACAAGCTCTGCTTAGTTTGGGGCTGGGTAGTGTTGTGTGAATTGTCCACAATATTTATTTATTTATTTATTTTGTCTAACTCTAAAATTTCTTTGTAATAATAAACATATTCTTGACATTCAAAGAAAATTATCAAAATATAGTAGTTCATTGTCTAACGCTATGAAAATTGTGTAAAAAGATCACTAGAGCGATACCTTCAGAATATATACTTCTCAAACATTAGATATGCTTTTCACGACAGGAAAAAAACCAAGTTGGCTTTTTAAATAGTATTGATGTTATATAAGTGGAGAAGAAAAAAGTTACTTAGCACATTTTTTACGTCTTATGTTTTTTATTTTTCCTCTCAATTACTTTCAATAACAAAAAATACCTCGTAGTATATCTTATTGCGTGTACAAATCGTGTCAACGGTCACCCGTAAGTGTAGATCAACGTCTAATCCCCCCTTCCAATAAATATATCTCCCTTATTACCCGATTACAAATTACAGAAATAGTGGTTAACACAATCAATAAATTTATTTTCCCCTAACAAATCTATCCAACCGTGAATAGCTTGATTAAATAAATGTATTTTGTACAGTTGAATGCACTATTGTAAGCTACTGAGACACACCCACGCGTACATACTTTATTTATATTATGAACTCAACTATTATATATTTCAACAATTTTACTTAAAGGTACTCCTAAGGGCTGATTTTTCCATCTACCGAATAACGCTATTCAAAGAACAAAAAGCGGCCAAGTGCGAGTCGGACTCACCTATGAAGGGTTCCGTAGCAGCAAGTAACATAATGTAAAAGTTCTTGTAGTTCGTGGAAAGGTAAATTGTGGTTTACGATTTATGACGTATTAAAAAAACTACTTACTAGATTCGTACTAACTTACTCGTTTAAATCAATTTTCGGTGGAAGTTTGCATGGTCATTACATCATGTATTTTTTTCATTCTATTATTTTAGAAGTTACAGGGGGGACACAATTTACCACTTTGGATGTGTGTTGTACACAATGGGAACCAGATAGCTGATACAATACTTAAAAACATACATTATACTACTTAGAATAAAAATAACACCCAGACCGAGAACAAACATCTGCGGTCACCACACAAAAAATTAAATTCCGAAAACTAGTTTCACGCCTATTTAGAATTGTCATACGATTAAATAAATAAATAATTACCACACAAATATTTGTTCTCGGTGGGTATCAAACCCACGGCCTACGACGCAGAAGGCAGAGCTACTACCAACTGAGCTGATAAGCCAGTCGATGTTATTTCTATGACTATTGTAATCCTTTACAGACTCTTTCTCGATAAAACAAACATTTTGATTACCATTCACAGTTTGAGTGTTAAAATAAAATAAATCTTTTTTTCATTACTCATACTCTGAAAGTAGGTCTGAAGTTGCCTGAGGGGCCTAATTGAAAGTAAAACTTTCAGCCCTAGGGAGAATCGCTTTCTACTGACAGCTGTCAAATTATAAAAAAAAACAAGTTCTATTTTACTCAACCATGTTCCAACTTTCTAAAGTCTTTCTAACTGCAAGGAGGTTGTTCAACCAAATTCCAACTTTTTATTCAGCAAGTAGGTTGGAAACCCATTACAACGGTAAGAAGTTTAAAAAGTCTAATTAGAGCGCAATGTAATATTTAAATTTAAATAACATAAAGATAGTATTAAATAAATAATATATCTTCTAAATTACTTGATTAGTGTATAGCTTCAACTATTTATTTAAAATAACATAGATTTAAATTATGAAAATGAAAATAATGGCTGAATAATGCTGGCGAGCCGAAGCCGAAGGCCCGCCAGAGAAAAAGAAAAAAAAAACCGGGAAGGCGGCAATTCAATCTTCATTTTCACTAATTTTTCTTTCATGTTTTTATTTTTACTTTCCTTGTATTCGTAATGAAAAGCACAGTGTTTACCTCGGGTGAAAGTCTTTTGAGTCCCTCAAGCTCCATTGGCGCCCTCGCTAACGCTCTGGCGCCAAACCCGTCTCGGGACTCAAAAAACGTGACTTTCAACACTCAGGTAACAATGTACTATTTCATTCGCTTCAGGCTATCGACTTTCACTTAAACGAACTTCGATTCTAATCACTAAAACACAAACACATTGTAAGGTGATTAACTCCAATAAATAATTATTATGTGTTACGGTGAGGCGAATATTATTATTGTTACATAACTTTTATTCTCGATTCGAGCTTGAATAAAAACAATAATCATAAATATTGTGGACAATGGACAACACACACAAAACTATATAATCCGAATTAAAGCAGAACTATGGGAACCAGATAGCTGCCACTTACACATATTTTTATTTTGTTAATACATACTTACAATACAAAATAACACCCAGACAGAGAACAGACATCTGTGTTTACAACACAAAAATTTGTTATTGGTGGGGATTTAATCAAACTCAAATTCAATAAAATTTTATTCAACACAATTGCAAGAATCACTTTGAAACGTCTTAAAGCTAGTGAGTCTAGGTGCCAGTTCCACGCGACCAAGATTGAATCCACGATTTACGGCGCAGAAGGCAGAGCTGAGAGGCCAGTCAAAACAATGTTTTCCGACATTTAGAAAATACAACGAATGCCAGGTTGCCAATTTTAATATCGTAATCATTTAAAAATCTTGAGCGCTCCCTTTTTCGGGCAATACATTTGGAAAAATCTTAAGACAACCGGGACATAATGTTTGTGATACTAACTCCGCCACTTTAGACCACTACTACCATTCATCCATTTTTAGCTTTTGCTTAGGCTGTTACTTCTAAAGAAACCAAAGTTAGGCTTTGTAATACCATTTAACACGAAAGTCAGCTGCGTACCTTACTGTAAAATAATAGTAGTAATGGGAGTAGGCGCATATGTGAACACACTTACTGCCTTTATCACTATTCTACATTTCCCTTTTAAAAGCCGGTAATTAACTAGATACGTGGAAGCGATTGACCTAAATTCCCTATTGTCTCCAAATTTACCGTAGTTTGACATCGCTGCACACTTACATGCTATCTTATCTAACGCATTGACCACTTCCATGCGTGATTGTGGTTTGCGTTACACGTCATGACATATGTGTGTGTGATAAAACTGAGTTCTCACCGAGATGACCGGTTTATCTACTTATTTTCAGAGCTTGCAACAATTATACTCAGTCAAAGACAATTTGGATAAAACTCAAAATATGATTAATTAAATAAATATTGTGGACAATCCACGCAACACTATCTAGCCCCAAACTAAGCAGAGCTTGTACTATGGAACCAGATAGCTGATATAACACTATAGGTAAATATTATATTTTTTTTGTAAATACATACATAAAATAAATAAATAAATCGCGGTGAGGATCGAACCCACGACCTACGGCGCAGAAGGCAGAGCTGAGAGGCCCTTTATGGATTAAAGTAATTTTGTAAACTCCTGAGTCATTGTAATGATTATAAATACATTCACTTAACGTACGAGGTTTTGATTAAGCTTTTATAGTTACTTAGTATGTAAACTCACGGATTTGTCGGGAAACGAGAAGGTTGTTAGGAAATAGTGAGTAGTCAAGTAATGTATTTTAATGTCACGATGTGTGGAAGTAAAATATGCTTTAAAATCTTGCGTTTAATAGCTCTATCTTTAGCCGTTTGCCCACATTGAATGAGGAGGCTGTGGCAATATTACTACAGCTAACACACCTTTAAAGTCTCATAGAATCTTTGTTTCTTTTGCTGTTAAATTTTCCTTCAAATCTATGATTGCTCTAATTATGCTTTAAATATTGGCGTTTTTAGAATTTACATTTTCATATGAAGAAGCTGGAGACATGCACATTTTATTTTACTCTTTTTATATACTACACGGAGATGTATCAACTACTACGCTATCGGCCCTTGTAACTTAGTAAGATGATACCAGTAGGGATAGATTGTTTGTTAAGGATAGGTGGAACTGGCGAAAAATCTATAATATAAGAAAAATAAGGGAAGAAGGAAAGATGGGAACGACTCAGAGAAAGGTTACCATACAACCGTTAGTTATCTTTCCACGAATTCAATAACATACTTAATTATTATTAAAATTCAAAAGCAAACAGGTTAATGCTCCTTCTTAGATATTCATAGGCGTGTATCAAACTAACCCCTATACACACGCACGCAATCACCTTTCATCGGGTTTGATTTGAAAATAACAAGTGGTTTTGAGCATGACATTCAATTTTATTACGCGATCTCTCTCTCGCGTCTTGCAATCTGTAAAAGCTACTATAAACACCTGTGATGGGGGATTCAAAGTACCGCTCCATGCGTTTATAAACAGTTGAAGCCTAAGGGAAATGGTTGATATTATGATGACGACAGTAAATCAGCGGATGTCGGCGACAACAAATGCAGTATGCATCGTAAACTACGAGTAGACTCGTGGGCGCGACCATCGCGTGCTACAGGATAGGTAAAACCACAGGGTAGAACATTGCAAGAGTGTAATAGAAGCTCATCGTAGGCTGGTTATGAAGAATATTAATGAAAGGATTAATTTTATGATGGAGCTTTGAACTTCAAGGTGAGTGTTGAGTTCAACTCGAGTTAATAATAAAAAAAATTATTAAAAAGTGAACTATCTACTCAGCACTTTCAAGCCCCAAATTAATCCAATCTATGGGAACTAGATAGCAGATATAAAATACTTATGCATTTTTTGTATAAAAACATGCTTAGAATAAAATATAACACACAGAGAACAGACATCTGCGTTCATCACGCAAATATTTGTTCTCAGTGGGGATTGAGCTCACGACTTACGGCACAGTAGGCAGAGGTACTACCAACTGAGCTGAAAGGCCAGTCAGTGATGGAACGAAGGTAGCTTTTAAATAGATAAATTAATGATGACTATGGCTATAAAAGTTGGAAGCTGAACGCAAATAATGACTATCTTTGGGTGGAAAAGGAACGAAAGATACACTGAGATCTTACCATAAAGTTATTTGCGCTGACAGTAAATTGATACAAAAAGCACTAGGATTATGATGCATGGTACAAACTATGTGGATGTGGAGTGAAATCAGGTTATCGCCTTTTTTTTCATGTATGACCACAAATTCCGCGACATATTGCGCTGCTCTCTTTCCCCTACTATGGTACGAACCTGACTAGAGTACAATGCAATCTATTCACGCAGGCTGCCAACAATAAATTGCAATCGGGACGGATGCTGTGGGCGATATAGCTCAAGGTGCAAGGATTTGAAAGCGAATTGTCAGTTCGTTGACGTCCACGAATTCGGCGCTCTTAAAGGTCAATGTGGGCCTGAATTGCGTTTCCTTCTTGGCGCGGCTGTTTTATGTATCCGTCAATTGAACTGGTTGTTTTGATTCTTTTCAAGGTCTAATGTTGATTTAATACGTCAGGGGTCACCTTTTACTCTCGTCCCCCTTTCTTGTCAAAACAATTTGGTTATCCGTGTCAAAAACTGCATCAGAAAGCTAAATGTAGGTAGTAGCTATTTTTTAATTGCCGACTTTCACTTAATTAATAGAAGTCTATAATATTTTTAATTATTATTAATTAAGGAAAGAAGGTGCCAACCAATTTTATATCCTTGGCTCATCAAAACTAGTTTATACTCATCAAAATGAATGAATCAACATAAATATAAGTGTAAAACAATTTTTCGATTGCTGTAAAGCACAACCCTGGAACAAAACTCAAAAAGTTATTCTATTCAATGACTAGAGAATTACTTTATCGTTTTAAAAACTCCTATTCACGCAACCACGCCTAGAAAAACGGGAGCATTATTATATTCTTGAAATTATCCTTTCATATCAAACTTAGTTAAAATTAATAAAAAAACTGTGTTTTATGTATAAGTATTAGTATCCGGTGGGCTATATGCCTAAAATGTCTTGGCAAAGTGCTGTACGATGCGCTGTGAGTTCGATTCTACGCCTTATTTTGCGTATTAATCTAACTATATTGTAGGTATAGTTTACATATAAGAACGTCCTGCGGAGCAGTGCATCGTCACCTTAAACTGTTGTGATGACAAAATAACCACTGGGTGGCCTGGCTACTATCAATCTTCATACAATAACCAAACTAAACGGTCCTTGTGTGGCTATACGGATAGCAAAACAGAATTTGGCATTAATCTCACTAACTTTAATGTGGTTTTCCTTTCATTTTCCTTTCAGTCTACTACTGGACATAAGCCTCCCTTATAATTGGGTAATTTGCCGTTGTTGCTACGTTCATCAACTCGAACGTGGCTGTGATGGTTTTTGCCGGTTTAAAGTGCTTAGGAGAACTGCTCCTGCCATGGTGCATGCTCTTATTCAGCTCGTACAAAATCCATGGAAGGATATGGATTATATTCTTTTTGTGCTGGGATAACCTCGGCATTGTGGACAAACTAACCAGTGAAATCTCATGTTAATTCTTTCAAGGAACGCTTTAGGTGTCTACTGTACATATTTACAACTAAGTGGACTAATCAACTTAAAGAGAAGAGAAGAGAGATGAAAATGGCTACAAATAGGACGCGCTGGAGGCAGGCCGTCTACTCTGTACAACTAAGACATCCTAGTGATCACGATCTTCAGTCATGAACTGCTGACAACAGCAGAGAGTACATATTTAACTTTATCCGCTATCGTAGTAACACAAGCATGATGACTTTTTTAAATTCCATAAGCCGTTTTTAGGGTTCCGTAGCCAAATGGCAAAAACGGAACCCTTATAGATTCGTCATGTCTGTCTGTCTGTCTGTCTGTCCGGCCGTGTCACAGCCATTTTTCTCCGAAACCATAAGAGCTAGACTGATGACACTTGGTGAGTAGATGTATTCTGTGAACCGCATTAAGGTTTTTACACAAAAATAGAAAAAAAACTATAAATTTTGGGGGTCCCCATACTTGAAACTGAAACTCAAAATTTTTTTTTTCATCGAACCCATACGTGTGGGGTATCTATGGATAGGTCTTCAAAAATTATGTTGAGGTTTCTAATATAATTTTTTTCTAAAACTATAAATTTTGGGGGTCCCCATACTTGAAACTGAAACTCAAAAATTTTTTTTCATCGAACCCATACGTGTGGGGTATTTATAGATAGGTCTTCAAAAATGATGTTGAGGTTTCTAACATCGTTTTTTTCTAAACTGAATAGTTTGCGCGAGAGACACTTCCAAAGTGAAAAAAAGGTGGTCCCCCCCCTCTAACTTCTAAAATAAGAGCATGATAAAGCTAAAAAAAATATATATTGTACATTACTATGCAAACTTCCAACGATATTTGGTTTGAACGAGATCTAGTCAGTAGTTTTTTTTTTATACGTCATAAATCGTAAACCGCAATTTACCTTTCGACGAACTACAAAAACCTTTATATTATGTTATTTGATGCTACGGAACCCTTCATGGGTGAGTCCGACTCGCACTTGGCTGCTTTTTTATAGAGGAATTCTTCTGCTGACGGTCTTGGACCCGCATTTCAGCAGCAATCTTCGCATTGATACTCCGCCAGGCAGTGGTTGGAACGACCTTGTGACCGAGTCAGGACACAATTAGCAGTGTTCCGCGAGCCACAGGAAGACACGCGTCTGACGGACACAGTCCTTGGCTGTATCCTGATTCTTGGACTATTTTGACGGTAACTAGAAGATTTGACCACGTGTAATACTTGTACATTCGGCTTAAACCATTTCAGTCATTGAAACTTGAATCTTCCACTGAATTATATAAATTTGAATTTTGGGAATTAGTTTACATACTCATAACTGTGGCAGTTCCATAGGATTACTCTTATACTTGTCGTATGACGTTAAGTAATTAAGATAACATACCAGTAGATGGGAGCAGAATCTAAATATAAAGCGTAAACATTATGATTACCAATCCGCCTGCCAACTCTGGTGGCTACGGCAAACTCTGCCCCAAATATGGGGAGGCATATTTCCATGGACTTATTGAGGTAGATGATGATGAGCTTGAAAACGAAGGATAGGATGCCCACTATCAAATGGATGTCATCGTTAAGACCGCGGGAAGTTAGTGGACGGAAAGGGCGCAAAATTTATCTTCCTGGAAATACATTTCCATATCATGTCTAGCAGTAGACCTCTTCAGACTGATAACGCCTGAAGTAAGAACGCTTCTACTCCTCTTGCTTCTACCGATTATTGTAACTTTGACAACACTGGGAAGAAAAATAGAGATTCAGAAACAATGGAGAACACAGAACTACGAAAACGTGAAAGCAGTAAAGCAATTTGTCAGTCAGACAGTTTAAATTCATATTTAGATGAGCACTGAGCTCTGCTATTTTTGCTCCATTAAGAGCACCCCAGCTAGCTTCCACAGTCGAGTTGATAGATGTTCATTGAATATGCAGTTTATTCTAGGATATCACCAATCAGTATGATTGTGTTACGTCATGTCACGGTATCATACGATACACGTTACGTTACCTTTGATAGTTATTACGAGACATTCAAGGTTAGACTCAGATGATCCTTATTCGACTACTCCGTAAGTTATGAGAAGTTCACAAGCGATCCTTAGGACTTTGCCAGGTTTTATGAAGACTTAGACATTTGGACGGTAGTAGGTAGGTAAGTGGTGAAGATAAGTGGATTATTTGAAAATTATATACACAATAGTAACACTTTACAGTTTCCCCCATGATCATTAAAATTTTTGTACGAGACAGAAACATACTCTCCTGTAGTATTGAATATTTTGTTCGTTGAATTCCGCAAAATATCGTTCGCGTGAAATTTATACCAATTACAATTTTTTAAATAAAAAAAATCACTTCTTTTTAGTGAATACTAATCCCCCAAAGAGTAAACGGCCTCCAGTAGGCCTACCACAAGCTCTGTCTCTGGCTCTGGTTTTGAGTCTTTGTGAGAGTTGACTAAATAAATCCTACGTCAAAACGTCACACAGACAGTAAAATACACTGGTGAGCACACACGCAGGCTCAAAAGCAGAGCTAGAAATTCAGAATTCTTTATTTAATTTTCTTAATTTAATTTTTATTATCCAAATAACAAGGCTACACCCCTTGTAATTTTGAAGATTTCTAAATGTTTACTTTTTCAAAAATGTCTGAGGTTTAAGAATCTGTATTGAAACATTATAAGACACTAGCCGCGAGTCCCAGCGTTGCCCGGGTGTTCCAGAACATTCAAGAACGTTTAGCAATCTATTAAGAATTTTTAGAAAAGTCCTTACTCGATAGAAAAGAATAGATATAGAAAAGTGCCTACGTGTTAGAAAAGGATATACATAGATTTTTGCAACATCTTGAATTGATACTGTTCCTATTAGTTATAGCGTGATGTTATATAGCCTATAGCCTTCCTCGATAAATGGACTATCCAACACAAAAATAATTTTTCAATTCGGACCAGCAGTTTCCGAGATTAGCGCGTTCAACCAAACAAACAAACAATCAAATTCTTCAGCTTTATAATATTATATTAGTATATTAGTATAGATATAGATTTACTTAAACATAACGATCTTGTTCCGTAAGTTTCCTTACAACTTCATAAAATGCCACTCTGGGCTCGACGTTAAATGGAAATTAAGTTTCCATCGTAAATGTTTTGCTTGTAAAGAAAATAACAACCAGATTTCTAAAGCCTATTTAAGTGGGGGTCTACTCTGAAAACGATAAACGAAGTTTCGTACTGACATTTTGTTTAACTACGCGTAAAAGTGGTAACCACTCCGTCCAGTAGAGTTTCCGGTGATTTGTTTACCGTTTTGCAGAGTAAACCCCCCGCAATTAAAAAGAAAATTAGCGACCAGTGACCTACTGACCATGTCTAATGAATGAAATATTGGTACAAACTTAATTTGCTAATAAACACTAATCTAAATGAACCGTTAATTATTGAATGGAGATCGGACAAAATTCGAACTCGATTCTGATCATCAAAAAAAGTTTGTGCAATCTACAAAGGATGGTCCAAGGGGTATTTTATATACCTACTCGTACACTTCCAAATGACAGCGATTTGGATACTTTTAATCATAAACTGCAAACGATCTGTTGCTAATATTCTGCTGATTTTTATAGCATTTTGTAAATAAATACATAAAATCAGGCCTCATTCCCATGGGGGTAAGCAGAGATCACGGATATCCACTTGCTACGATCCTGACATACCTCTTTCACTTCATTCATTCGGATAAGCTTTATACATGCTCCTCGGTTTAGGGTATTCTTGACCTGGCCTTTCTCAAAAACGTCTGCTATCAGATCACGATACACGCGTCGAGGTCTTCCACTTCCAGCAGCTCCATTCAGACTCGCCTTTGTGTATTGTTTTGTAATTAAAATATAATTTAGCCCTATTTCTTTTGCGTTAGTAGCAACCTTAACATGTCCAAAGTTACTCGTAGCTGAAATTTAAATGTTCCATACACTTTTTGTTGCCTGTACCTAATAACGGATTGATTAGCCTAGATCTGATACCTTTTCTAATCTTGAAGACAATCATCTCAAAATGAGACCACACCCGAAGCTAAAAACGATAGCAATCCTTCATAATAATGGTCAATTGATGAAATAATTGCAAATTCCCGTTTGGCGTACCAACAATCGCTTTGTCCAGTTATTTCAGCCGAGCCAAAAAAATCACGTGGCGTGATTTTGTCTGAGAAAGTAGGCCTGCCATTGACTTCTACGACTAGACTGCCTGTAGACAGAGCCCAGTGACTCATTCCTATGAGATCGTAGCACATACACTGCGGGTTTTCCACACCTAAAAATAGTAACCACGGTGCCCAAACAGCAGTGGTTAGAATTGTAGCGATTTCGTTGAGCAATGACGGTGAACTTTGGTTGGAGCTACAAGTAATCCTATTAGGAAGTGATACATTTGATCATTGTAATTATTTTGAACGTGTTGAGATAAAAACAATAAAAAATGAACTAGTAAGTATTTTATCGGTCATTAGGTATTTATAAAAGCAAGATTAAATAGAACTAACTCATTATCGCTCACTTGTAACTACTTACGAAAGTCCTTTTATAGAATTATCGGTCGGGATAATGATAAGTTAGTAACTAAACCTAATATAACTCATGATTCATGATAAATCTAAAGCGATTGCCATTTTCAACATTAGTATCAAGAATAGGTAAACGTTTTTTATTATTGTTTATTGATAATCACAAAAAAATTTACCGTGTTTTTTTATTATTTACACAAAGAAACTTTTTTGAACAATTGAACAAATATTTACAAAATACACCAGAGCTATCTGCAGACTATTACAAACAATCTAGAGATAGCGCAACTGGGGGGCAATTCTAGACCAGTGACTTTTTTGTCACGGTAGATATATATCACAAGAACTGTCAAATTTAAATAGACATGACATTTTCAATAGATATCGTATTCCAGCAATATCACTATAGACATTTATCGAGCGAAGGCCGTTAGATATGTGTCGAGTGGTGAGTAGTAGTCGACATTGACATCTCTAATATACTTTGGGTGACTTTGGGCTTTTTTTTCTTTCGGTCCTTGGAGCAGACTAGAGTACCAAGACCATACCACCTAGTCTTACTTTTTGATAAAAAGTCAATGATGTTTACTTGTTTGTAGGGTGTACAAGTTGGGAGCGAGAACGCGAATAATGCTTTCTCATAAACCTACAATTAGTGAGGAGTGATTGAATTTAGCTCGTACTTAGTAATTATTCAATGGCGCAGTTAGAAGAGCAGTCAATCAGACAGTCAACGTCTATACTTGTATCCGGGGTTCAAGCTTCGAGAGAAATATTCTTTTTGCATGGAATGGCCATCTAGTTGTTAACCTTTGAATTAAAAATTCAAGTCATCGGAGTCCTTCTCTTGAGTATAATGATCCTGACAATAACATATCCTAATAATGATCCTGACAATGACACATCTACAACACTTCATAGACAACTGACCATAGATTACAAACAACAAAGTTTACAGTTTTATGGTACATAACGTTCCGTGTGTTTCCGGAATTAATTATTGTAACTAACATTTTGTGCGAAAAGTCCATTGATTACTATCTAATGAAAATGAATCTACTATAAACAACAACAAGAACGCATTATAAACGCCGTTTAATAGGAAATGTGTTTATTTGAAGACAATAATAAAGTTAGTGCTATCGAACTATTCTATCGATAGAAACGGAACGTAGATAAACATGAACAACAACGGGATAGTCTGTGGAAGTTTTAGGAATGAACCTTCTTTCTGACATCTCTAATGTAAAAGTCTAACGTAAAAGTCTAACGGTGGCTAGAATACGCATTTTATCGCGGTTCGATATTATCTTCGACAAATTTGGTGATATGACACTGCTTTCGCGACATTTCAAATCTCTATTTCGAGCGTAAATCTCTAAAAGTCTAGAATTGGCCCCCTGATGAGAAGTAAACAGTTATTTTAATAAATATCTTACGTTTACAAAGTTTGGAACCGAGGTTTTAATACGTTATTAGGTAGGAAGGTATACGATACCTACTATAACTATGGTTATACCTTTAGGTAAGTACTTTCTCTCTTTTAGAGCCTTAGCGTAAGATGTTTATCACTTTCCCTAGCCTTCATACAAAACAGTATGACTGTGCTAAGACAGAAATAATGATTCGCATCGGATGGACTTTTATTGATGGTGTTTTGATTAGAAACGTCAGGAGCCTGTTTCGTCATTGCTTTCACAGTGCTTATTCAACGTGGGTACCCACCACATTACGTAATTTTCGTGTCTACTGTATGTAAAACGAAACTTCTGGTCTTCTTCTTCGTCGTGCCGATGGTTCCCATGATATTTTTTTCCCTATATAATGTGTTTTGCCCAGACGAATCAAGGTAACAAACTGGCATGGTTGTGAATTTTTAATCGACTTCAAGTAAAGGAGGAGGCTCTGAATTCCGGTGTTTTTTTATGTTGGTTATATGAAAGGTAATCAGATCTTTCAGATTGACCCCATAGATATTTAATCAAAATCGGTTCAGTAGTTTGCCCATATCTCAAGTTTTTTAAACTTATATTATTAAATCCTTTCACCACACTTGGTTCTAAAGAATCAGTGACACGATAAGAGAGAGAAAAATGCAGTGAACTTGTATAATTGCTCAGATTTAGATGTGACAAATAAGATAATCTCCAGTCATACTGGGTGGTCCTCATGAACCGCGATTCATCAAAGCATTTCACTTTATCGATAGAAACTTGTGAACAAATGTAGCTGGTTCACTATCAGTACATCTTTCTAATTCGTGACTAAGAGAGGTGGCTCACTGAGAAAACACAAACTAGGGCGCTTGTACACGCTAAGAAAAAACGCCGGGTCTACCCAAGAATTCGTGTCG
The DNA here is from genome assembly GCA_939531255.2 of Thera britannica. Classification (NCBI taxonomy): domain Eukaryota; kingdom Metazoa; phylum Arthropoda; class Insecta; order Lepidoptera; family Geometridae; genus Thera; species Thera britannica. The sequence goes on along the minus strand of OW618046.2, from coordinate 11,116,946 downwards.
TAACTAGAAAATAACTGTGTACACTGCTCGCAGCGGTGCACGAAAAAAATCTTATCTGCGCAAGACACGACGCGGCGAACGTTGTTGCGTTTTCGTGTGTGGAAAAGACAAAATTCTTGTCGTCTACACTAAGAATTTGTCTTGTCTGCCGCAGGAACGGCAAATTTTCTTAGCGTGTACAAGCGCCCTTAGTTCGTTGATTTTAAAATCAAACTCCACCTCTATAGTCCATTCGATCCAAATGTTTTCTGGTAGAGATCGATGTTTAGGAATAAGACCGCCCATTGTATGAGGCAAATAGTTTTCAGCTTTTTTTTAATATCTATAGGTACTTTATATTTTGTTGTGTGCAATAGTGTATTTTCTTCTATCGATGTATGTATACTTTTCATGTTGTGTTTTACGCCTAGCTCGAGTGTATGGACAGCGCCTAGTAAATGAACTTATAAAGCAAATGTTTTATTGATTTTGTAGTGTTTGCGACACTAACCCCCGAATACTGAAACGCAACTCAGATTTAAGCACGTCTCAAGCGACGAATATTTGACAGATTTTCATTGAAAACTGTCAAATATTCGTCGCTTGAGACGTGCTTAAATCTGAGTTGCGTTTCAGTATTCGGGGGTAAGGATCTTTATAATGTCCCAAAAGTTATTGTGAATTAGGATCCAATGGGGCTGCGGTCAAGAAGGTCGCGAGTTCAAATTCCGGCTAAGCTTTTGGGATATTATAAAAATCTTTATAAATCGCAAAGTTTAAACCTTTTCTTTAACTATAAGAACCTATACGAATGTTACATTGTTTGTCATTTGCAAATCATCATATTTAGATAAAGGCACACGGCCATTTTTCACCACACTTTTCATAAATATAATGGGTGGAGTAAAATACCCTCAAACTAGTTCTAAATGCAGATTGTAAATACCTAAAGCTAAGGGGTATGCAATGCATGTAACCTTTCTCCAGGGTTTTCACGAAACTTAAATGTCATGAGTACCTCTATTGTCATGCACGTATAAAGACTTTCAGTCACGATCTGCCTTTCCTAAAAACACAGCAACCGTTATTTTATCAGAAAGTGTCACGTTTTGAATTTGACCAATTATTGTTTTGCAAAAATCCCTTTAAAACAACACCAGCAGAAAGAAACAATATTTCAGCGGACAGCAGCAGGCATACCACAAGTTCTGTCTGGCTCTGGGTTTGAGTCTGTGTGAGTGCTCACCAGTGTGTACTATGTGTGTGATGCTTCGACGTAGGATTTATTTCGTCAACACTCACACAGACTCAAAAAAGAGCCAGAAACAGCCATAGAGCTTGTGGTAGGCCTACAGAACTACCAAATGCTCTTGATAACACAACATTTCAGCGGACAGCAGGATCCATTTTGAAGTTCTCCGTCACCTCCCGCGAGGGTAGACGAAGGCAACTAAGGAAACCCTAAGAAATTGACAGCAGGTTCTCCTGAGTACCTACTAAATACCAACGTGCCAATACGGTCACCAATACACATGAGGACTAAGGCAAACTCTTTTTTTTATGATGGTAAAATACTTTACGCATCCCCTCCAACGGGGAGAGTTGAAAGGGTATGTCGGATCCTCTCTGCCAGATACCAATGCTAATGAGACATTAACAACTGGTGGCATACCGACTAAAAAGAACATCGAATTCCCTCTATCACCTCAGGGCTAGATGCGATTAATGATTTAAATACAGTCAATGATCATTTTGAACTTGCAATATGACGTCATGATTCTATGCTGTTCAAAGCCTGCATTGAAATTACTAAACTTGTTTATTTTACCATCTCTAGTACTAGTACGTCGTTTCATTATCACCTATAGTCCATTCGCTTGAATGATCTAGGCAGAATAGTTCTGGCGCGACGCCAACGATCTTACTACAACTATTTTAACGTTTCACCTTCCATCTGACCCTTGGATCTTATCCCAAGTGATTAAGGTTGAAGTTAGTGTGTTTTTTGAAGGGTGTATGTTGTTGTTGATGGGTTGCTGGTAACTTGATGATAGTCGATCAGCCACCGTATCGAGTGACGTTCCGGTCCGGCGCCGCGCGACCTGACTTCAATGCGAACGGAACCTATGTCCTGGTTTCGCCCTTGCAGCCTGCCTCTATCAACATTTTCTAGTTTACCTTAATTACTATAGAGAAGAACTAGTGGTTCATCTGACTCCAGGGTGTACTGATCTAAAGGTCAGAATGTTCTTCCTAAGTGTAATACAAACCGACCTGTGATTTGAATAAAATTGAATTTTACCTGAACAAAAAATTATCGAAACCAAATGATTGCCTATACGTTTTTCCTAAAGAAATTTTTTTAGGTTTTTTTCGTCAGGCTCGCTCACACTTTACTATTTTTATAAGGAAGGAACTATACATATAAAACTACTAGTTGTAATCGCACAAAACTAAATTTCAGAAGACAACATTCAAAAAGTTCTGCAAATATTAGAATTTGACCAAAACCTTTAAAAAATTAAGTAGAACAAGAAATACTAAAATAACACAGGCGATAAAATTATGAAAGTTTTAATTCGTCTTAGTGAATGGTCCGACACGCGCTTGACTAATTTTAGTTCATTAATAAACTGATAGTAGATAATGCAATTGACTCAATTATTGAATTATACCGATATTGACTTGAGATGAGCAATTAGTACAAAGGTCAAACCAACGAGGGGCGTAAGCTTGAGTCAACAATCATAAAACCAGATATTGTGACAGAAAACCAATAAGAATATTGTTTATTTCTATGTTTTCTTCATAGAATCAGCGCTTTTTAACCGACTTCATATGAAAAAGGAGGAGGTTATCAAGTTGCTCTTTTTTATGGTTGTTATAACAGAATTCCGCCGCTTATGAGCCATTTTTTTTTATCTGAAAGGTTATACTTTCAGATTGGTCCCATAGAAATTCTATTCAAATCGGTGTCGCTCTTTGACCAAGAAGTCGGTTTCTCGAGTTTTATAAACTTATATGTATATTATGCTTTACATCCACGAAAAAAAAAATTAAGTCATAGAAAAATATTTTTAAATAACCACAATTTTTAGTCAAATATTGAGAAATGATTCAACAAGCAAAAATCATTTCATTCATAAACGCTAAATACCAAGCGGAACCGAACAGCGTATTTTTTTTTCCTCTCTAGTACTACATAACTAATACTTATGTCCATAATTATATGCAGGATTTCTGAAAATTTTAACATTTAATAACTTTCTCATTTTATCGAAACTAAAAATTTTGATTGCACATTCATAATGTTCTACCCCTACTACATTACCCTATTTTTTTTTTGTAGTTAAAAAATAATGGTGTATAGATAATTCAGGTTACACCCACAACACAATATTGATAATAAAAAATCAATACAATCGCATTCGCAAAAACAATATGATAAATGATATAGTTCTTGCATCGATTCATCACTATACCGCCCACTATTAATAAAACAACAACAAACATTGACGAACACAACGTCAACGATCAATTTAAAGTTCACTTTCATTGCCTTTCTACTTCAATAAAGCATTCCATTTTCAAGAATCAGCCACCGTTATATGACTGGCGCAGTGAAGCTTAAAAACTTGAGACACCGACTTCATTCAACCAATTGTCCGGTAGCGCTGTAAAAATCATCAGACGATCACCAGCATTTAGTCCATTCGAAAAAAAAACATTCAGCATATTTTGATAAAATTTCTACCACCAATCTGGAAGTAGGTACATTAATTACCTTTCAGATAAACACGTTTTTTTCAAATCGGTTCATTAATTACGAAGTTATACGATATTGAACATTAAAATAAACTTAAATAAAAAAACAACTGAATTGAAAGACCCCGACTTTTTTGAAGTCGGTTACAAATCTGTTGGTGAGTGTGTGCTACGGCAGCTGTCTAGATTACGAGGCAAAACGATTATTATTATTATTTACGTTATGTCATCTTATTCAAAGCTCATATATATTATTTTATGATAAAATAAATGTATTTAAACCCAACTATATATCATTTCTTTAAACATAATTTTTATAGATTACTGGTTAATTTTACAGCTGTACTGCTGTGACTGGCATATGACGGTGGCAGCATGGCGAGATAAACTTCTCCTCTGTCCAAGGTTAGTTCATCAGCAATTAATTAAAAAGTTTAAGAACCACTTAACCCGTCCGCTTTCAATTGTAGCTCGATAGAATATTTAATCTTTCAGTTTTCAACTGTCATGATAAAAAAACTAGATTTTGTTTTGTTTGACTCACAAAATCAAGTTTATTTTTTTTACTAAACTGTGTGACAAGATAACACACACAATCTGCACACAAAATTTCATAAATAAAAATAAGGGAGAAGCCACTGGTACCTACCTGAAATACAGTTTTCACTAGTTCGGGAACTTATTGGATTCAATAATATTGTATTGTACTATGAATAAGTCAATATTTTTTATTGTATTTGTATTTGATTTCTACTACATATTTTTCAAAAGGTCAAAGTGTGTGAGTAAGGTCATTGACGGTGGTCTGCTCCTTAAATATTTATGTTATTTATTCACAATTATAGCCTATCTTTACAGGTGTACCCTTATAGAGGTACTAAATCACAGCTTATATTTTTTACTTCACAATTATATTTTTTATTTAAGAATGATTCTCTCGGGGTGCTTAACACTCAGTCGTTGGAAGGCTGTATTGTGTCGGCGAACACCAGTACAAAACAGGTTCATAGTGAGTTAATCTGGGAACAGTATTTTATTTTTAATATCATATCCGGTAGGACCAGCTGATGCACCTGTTATTTTTAGTACTACGTCGGCTTTAAAGTCTGTGAGCGCAAATCCTTGTAGAAATATTTTTTCTTATAAAAAAGTACTAAGCAGAATTCGACCTTAGCCTCTCACCTCAGTTAGTTTGATCCCCACCGAGAATTAATATTTGTGTGATGAACGTTTGTTCTCTGTCTGGGTATTTGTTAAATTACATTCTATATTTACAAAAAAATATAGGTGTATATTTTATGTATTGTATCAGCTATCTGGTTTCCATAGCACCAAGCTCTGTTTAATTTGTGTGGCTATAAAATATTAATTTAATTAGTAAATCGCAAAGGTAATGGATACTATTGTAAAATTGGCAAATTGCGTTGAAAATGTTAAGGAAGCAATAAAAATAACGGGGTCATTACTTCCAAGATTATGCAAAGTATCGCGTCAGTAAGGTAAGTGCAACTGCTGACCATAAATTGCATAAATATTTATTTACCTGCAATAAATGCCAGCTAATGTTAGCAAATCTTTTTTCAAAAATCCTGTAGTGTTTTTCTACGCTCAACTGTTTATATTTAAAGATACCCTTTTATATAAGACTACTTTATGAAAGATACACAGCCATATCTAGTTCTTCTTCTTTTTAATTAATGGCATCTGCTCATTTGGTAAATTTTACCAGTGAGGATATATTACATAATTATAATAATTTTTAGTCAAGCCAGTCAATAGACAAGTCCACTGTGAGAAAGTGATAGCAGTTTTCTCCATAACCATCTGTAAAATTTTCGTTCAAATCAGGATAACACATAATTACAAATTCGTTCCAAATGTTCACACTTTTTGCAAAGACCTCGAGTATTGTTCGTTAAAATATCACCGAAATACAAAAACTATTAAAAGTAAAGAGCTATGTGACTTCCCTAAATCACAGATAACGAATCCGCCATACCTAGCTGAAAACTTTATATAATTCATTGCATAAAACTAGCCTTGTCACTGTCTGTCAATAACTAGTGGTAAGAGATAGCAATAGGACTTTTGACAGGTTTTGACTTATAAGTCATCATCATCTCAGCCACGGTATTACCCACTGCTGGGTATAGGCCTCCTTCATATTTTACCAGCCTCTTCTGTCTTGTTTTTTATAAATTAAGCTAAGAATTTTTAGAGTCAAATAACTTTTCCTTATTTGTATAAAATTCTCTAATCTTCTAAGATGCGATAGAACCTTGATTTGTTTTGGTCAGAGCACTTTGCTTAAGAATGTTACGGTCTATTAATCAAATCTTGAGCGGCGAGATTTACAATCGAGACAGGATTCTATTAAAACTTTAAGATCTATTTTATTTTATCACAATAATAAAACTATATTTATTATTATATTATACACACAGGTATCTACAAAAAAATCTGTCTTCTTTTCTTTGGTTAGAGGACTACAATCACTTGGTATGATTCGGACGTCATGTTTTCGTAGCTTTTTGATTAATTCGCTTTCATAACATTTTTCAAATTTGTTTATGGTGCTTTAGGTAATAGCCTTCTTCTAAAACATCTGCATACTATGATTGAAATACGTATGCCGAGGTATACCCCTCCCAACAGTCCTTATTCACACTCGTTTGATGCATCTGTTCGTTAATCTTCTTTCTTCCATTCTCTCTACGTGCCCAAACCCATATTACTGCTCTTTCTAAAACACAAGATGGAAGAAATTAGGTATATGACGCGCTCGGTCATCGCCAACAGCCTGACTGGGTGGCAATCCCAGGGGTTGTATGAAGTATTTTGGGTCCGACTTTATAGTAAGCTTTGAATCGTAACTAAAGCTTGGTGTATAACTGTATTACTGGAACCTTTAACGGCCAGGTTAATGAACACTTTGCATTATTGAAACTGGTTCCGCATAATTATGAAAAACTAAACCACCGTGTTGTGTCTAAGGTCCGATATCGATTAGATGGTACCACGTGTATAGATATCAGACAACCTGTACACATTATTGTGAGTGGTACAAGTTACACGCATTTTTAACTAAATCACGAGCAGCTTATACGATCTGTAAAATATATACTAAGAGCAATCTCTTGCGCACCTTGGAAGATAGTATCATTTATTTATTAGTATTTTTTTACATGATAAGACCATTATTTGTCCACAATCTCACCTGATGGTAAGCGAAGATGAAGCCGACGATGCAGCAGGATGTTCTAGAAGACACATATTCACTCTTGCTCTGAAGAGGCCCAGATTGTAGTGGTCAGTAAAAACAGCCGACGGACAGTTCCATTCCTTTGAAGTTCGGCACAGTATCAAAGTTTTGATAGCAACAGAATTACACAATCACCCGGCTGATCTTTAGGACAGCACTTGGGCCAAGACTAAGCTTCGTGGGAGTCGGTTTGGCCGCACCCATACTTATACCGCAACAATTAGTGACTATCGCTATTAAAAGCAATCACCAATAAAAAGATGATGGCTCGCATTGGCTGATGGCCGAAGATAAGGTTAGGCAGCTTTGGAGTCGGCCGAGAAAGCGCTGTTAGGCAATATTGACACTTTTGAAAGGAGGTATTGGGATAAGGCTCGAAAAAGGAACAATGTAAGTATAGATAACTTGAGAATATTAAATAAATAAATAAATAAATATTATGGACACACAAAAAGCCCCCAATTGAGCAGCACGATCATAAACAGCATAAGAAGGACCGAACGGAGGAGGAAGAGGGAACATCTTCCTTCTTTGCTTTTGTATTATTTCCGTCTCACTAAGTGGAGTGGCACCACACTGGAACTTCACTGCTATTATTATAATATTTGTTTTGTAAAAGGATCATACAAAAAAACTGTAAGAACCAAGCCGTAATTTGTTGCCTGTTCTTCTAGCCTTAGTCGCATGGAACTCGCACCCAGACTCACCTGTAGTAGCTTTAAGACGTTTCAAAGTGATCCTTGTGATTCTACTGAATAAATATATATTGGACTGGACTTTAGTTTGAAGTTGGTAAAAAAAACATTTTACGCCAATTCATAGCATCTTGACAATTTCGATAAAAGCCATACTGTAACCAGAGCATTGATTGTGCAGGACATATCGAGTGTTTTAATATCACAGGAGAAATGGAACACTTGAATGGACCAGCTGAAAGTCATCAAAGCATTTTGAACGTACTTGCATCATGCTAAGAACTATTTTGGATAAAATAATTTTGAGATCCATATTGACCGGAGGTTTTGGCTAAGAAGTCTACGTTCGTTAGTTGCTTTACAAATTTGTACCTAATGTCGACTTGATAAGGGTGAAATTATATAAAATTTCACATGGATTCAATATGAAGCAGTAAATATTACGATCAAGACACTTGTGACAAAATTTATAGCTGGAAGACTTCTATTGGTTATGACCCCGTACCTTTTCAGTTCAAATCAATAACAGTTATACCTTTTATTATTTTAGGGTACTTGTTTACACCATAAAAATAACTTTATTATTAAAAGTACTTTTTATTTATCTACGTTTTATAAATAAACTAATAACTTCAATAGGTAGATAGATAGATAGATTACTTCTTTATTTGGCTCAAAAAACACAGCTTATAAAGAAAATGAAACAACAGAAAGAGAAGAACATTGAGCAAAAGTAGGTACGGCTACACAAGAAATCATAAGAGAAAAAGGAAACTTAGAACACATACAGAAACACATAGAAAGAAATAAGTACTACGTAATCCTAGTTTTTATGCTGAAAAGGGTGCCGACAGTAACCAATTAGGTTGTTTCAGTGCGTTCGACTTTTCTAAACAAAAATTGCCTCTATTTATTTTACATCGTGTTTCACTTCCATTGCCCAAGATAAATAAACATTGTACTCACTTATAAGAGATATATCCAGGACCTTTTGACTTTTGCAAGTAAATAAGTGTGTCACAAAGTATATGTATAGCTATATAAACTCGCTATACATATACATAACTAACTTGTGGATCTACTATATGCAATAACCTGTTGTTACGAGACTGCTTGGCGTCTTAAATCTCAAATAGCAGGATTATTTTTTTACCTTCTAAAACGCACAGTCGATTATCAACCTTGACCACTAAAGTTTAGGATTAAAATAGCGTAACTTATGTCTAATGTGAATGACCTATGTAGAGTAATGTATTGCGCAAATTGTAAGTAGGTACCTATTGTAATTTGTAATTTTGTATTGCAAAAATTACGTAACGTTGCTTTCAGTCGTCATTGTCTTTTGAAAGAGTTACCTATCTATTCATATACATATAACAAATGGTGAAATGATTCGAGTTATTTTATTCAGGTGACTATGACATTATAATGAATTGCAAATTTTTTACAGTCTTTTAAGGTAGTACCTATCATTGATTGTCAACAGGCTTTTGCTTAGTTTGGCGCTTAAATGACCTTATCACTCGCACACTGAAGTAATTTATCTACTACATGCGAACATAACTAAGGTGTACAATCCGATTCTACACAACTTAACAAAAAAATAATTTAGTTCCAACACTGGTTTTTGTACAAAGTTTACTTATGTACTTATACTTATTTACGTACAAAATCAGGTTGGAAAACTTAAAAAAAACGTGTAGAATCCATTTTTTGCTAGATAGTATAATATAGTATAGTAATAGCTTGCGAGTTTAGGTAGTAAAGTTCAGTTATTATAAACTTCATATTTCGAAAATTCAAAGTATGCGAGCTGAGGTTATTAAACCAAAACTACATAACTTCCAACATGCAAGCCCCATAAGTATAATAAAAACATTTATATATTTAATATTATTACATAGATTACATTCTAATAAATGAATAATATATATTCAGCTAGCTGGATACCTTGATCCAGATGCCTAAATTTCTGCACACTTCCTTTAGTTTGATACTCACGTCAGTAGCTCTCTTTTATATGATGAATTCGCATAAAACAATTTTCCTAGAAATAAATAACTTTCCACGATTTCATAAACAAAGAACAGACCAGTAGGTAGAGGCCGTCGGTGACTTCATGAAGGCATTGGACGGCTTCTGTGAATCAAGGAGGTCACATTTTAAAATGCACTTGTTCAGATTTTTCCTTGTAGGTATGTATTGTAACAACAGTGCTAATACGTAGAGATATCCTGTAGAAAAAAATAGGTACTCAAAGCAAAAACCAAATTTTGGATTTTTTTCCTTAGCCTGTTTCGTCCCACCAGATTTCCCTATTACCTCCTCCCGACATCTCCTTTCGAAGGCATCCAGATTATTATATTATTATTATTAATTTGAGCTAACACGTCAAGTAATGTTGGTTAAAATACCACCGAAATTAAACAACAGAACTCAAAAATAACACCAGAAAAACAATTAAAATGAAAAAGCTATGTGACTTCTCAGAATGACAGAAAACGAATGCTGTTGCCATCTCTATTTATTGACATGAAAGTGACAGTGACAGCTGACAGGAGACTTTTAGCTAGCAACTAAAAAGTGTTTGACCTTTGAATGAGGGGTTTTTGCTTTATCTAGACTAGACAATCTAACAGATAGTTGTTCTTGTTTCTGTCTTGAGTGTTTTCAAAAACGAGAAATACTTGAAATGATAGTTAATAGGGTTGAATGATCATTTTAAATCCTGTTTACACACAACAGGATCAATTTTTAATATAGCATGTAATATTTTAGAAATTATCATTCTTAACACGGCTTTTAGCGTGGTGGTATGCACAGTGGTATGGCATACACCTACTTACTACTTATAGCATAGAATTAATCATGAAGTATCTGAAGATTCACTAGTCCACTACTACACAGTCAGATACTACTATCAAACCTTAAAAAAACTAATGCATGTATGTTGCAAGGAGCTTCTGTGAAGCAGACTTAAAATCCTTTCACTGCTTGAAAAAAACAAATGACACGACAAGAAGACAGCTATAAAAAACCACAGCGGAATATGCAGCAGTTTAAAAAAAAACAGAATATCAGTTAAATGTAAGAGAACAATGAACTTCTATACGTAATGCGTACTATCGCTGTGGAACTCCGGATATTAGTAATGTTATCGCTATCACGAATTGCACTTTTTATTCAATAAGCTTGCTTTCAATGCCCCCAACATTTGACTCGTTTTTTCCTCATTAGCATTGTTTTTTTATAACTTCCCGGAAATCGTGCCTCCTTTCGATTTGTGATAGAGCTTAGATGGGAAATAAATATTACTCACCCTTTACATATACGATTTTTAGAAAAACTAAAATAAAGTCAAGTAAACAGGCCTTAAAGTAGCGGCAGGGGCAACTGTGATTACTCAAGCCCTATATTTGCGGGACGATACAGTGTATGGGACAGGATTTTGGAATAGGCTTGCCCATTACTAACCTATACGATTCTGATACCTAAGTTGGCCTAATCCGCAGAAAATACATAGTCAATACGTGCAGAACTAAGCCATATTTTTTTATAAACTAAGTCATGAATTTCCTCACGATGTTTTCCTTCACCGTTTGAGAGAACATAGTTAATCTATAATACTTCCCATGCGCATCAAAGGTCCTCAAATGCATCCTCGATTTCTGCTCTCCGAGGCATACGTATCGAGAACGCAAGACATAAAGTCCAAAAAATTCCTCCACGAAAGTACAAGGAGTATGTCCAGAAACCTTGTCACTAGAAATAAACATAATAATAGTCATTGTAAATCATTGTCTTCGGGAAAGATACGTTGGAATACCACTGATATCGTGTTTTGAAAAATTATCTAATATGAAGGTACTTGTTAAAACGTAAGGAACCGACAGGATATGCAGAACAAAGAGTACGTTGTAGATGAATAAAAAGGACGGAAGCCCGATTGTTCAGTTACGACACACATTTCTTTAACAATGTACTTTTGTTTATTTATCGCGATTTACTTATAAGGTCCGGGGGAGCTATACGACCTTGCTTTTCGGTGGGCTTTTAAAAAGTCTGATGAATCAGCTGGTCGCCTTATTGGGTATTGACATTGGCCAAGGCAGTAAGTAAATCGGTGACATTACCATTACATTATGTACGAATTTAAAACAGTACCTACCTATCAGCATGTATGATTCAGGTTAGTTGAAATTCAAATTCAATTCATTTTCATTTGTTTCACAAGGATCACTTTCGTGAGTCTGGCCAAAGGGAAGGTGGTGGGGTTGAAATCACGCTCGGTTCTTAACTTTTGGGATACAATAAAAATATTTCCTCAATAAAATAAAAAGCAGCCAAGTGCGAGTCGGACTCGCCCATGAAGGGTTCCGTAGCATCAAGTAACATAATATAAAGGTTCTTGTAGTTCGTCGAAAGGTAAATTGCGGTTTACGATTTATGACGTATAAAAAAAAAACTACTGACTAGATCTCGTTCAAACCAAATATCGTTGAAAGTTTGCATAGTAATGTACAACATATATTTTTTTTAGTTTTATCAATCTCTTATTTTAGAAGTTAGAGGGGGGGGGACCAACTTTTTTCCACTTTGGAAGTGTCTCTCGCGCAAACTATTCAGTTTAGAAAAAAACAACATTAGAAACCTCAACATCATTTTTAAAGACCTATTCATAGATACCCCACACGTATGGGTTCGATGAAAAAAAAATTTTTGAGTTTCAGTTTCAAGTATGGGGACCCCCGAAATTTATAGTTTTTTTTCTATTTTTGTGTAAAAACCTTAATGCGGTTCACAGAATACATCTACTCTCCAAATTTCATCAGTCTAGCTCTTATGGTTTCGGAGAAAAATGGCTGTGACATACGGACGGACAGACAGACAGACAGATAGACATGACGAATCTATAAGGGTTCCGTTTTTGCCATTTGGCTACGGAACCCTAAAAATGAGGAATATGCTATAAATGTATAAATAATGCAGGTTATGGGCCCAGCTTCTGTAGGCCTACCACAAGCCCCGTCTAGCTCAGTCTCTGGCTCTGGTTTTGAATCTGCGTGAGTGCTCACCAGTGTATTATACTGTGTGTGTGACGTTTCGACGTAGGATTTATTAAGTCAGTACTCACACAGAGTCGAAACCAGAGACAGAGCTAGACAGAGCTTGTAGTAGCCCTTCTGGTTTTATACTTATAACGTCATATCTCCGAATTCACGTTGACAATAACGGCAGTTATAAACCGGTGGTCGCTGTTTTAATACAGTATTGAAGTCCAGAATGTCAGTTCGTAATCCGAGTAGCATGTTTCCAGCGAAGTGAGAATGGAAACGCCTTTCTGTTTACACACGTTCATTATGTTTTCTCAAAATCAATATAGTGTTTGGTACGCAACCAAGTTGTTTGAGCTGTGGAATGAATAAGTATAGGTATTATAATAGGTTGGTCCTTGTTGTTAGCCATCAGCAAGTGCACGTACGATGATATTCACAAGTCTAATATAACAGTATTTTTTTTAGGATTCCGTATTCAAGAAGTAATACAGGTAAGCCAACTCCGTTCCTCCGTCCTTCTGTCACGATACATCACAAATCAAATAAAGTCTAAAGGAAGTGAAAACTTTTTTAGGCGGGAGTGAACATGTTTTGAGATTCGAAAAAACCAACGCGCTCGCGTCAATGTCACGTAACCGACACGTCTTCGGCAAAGATCGACAAGCTTCACCAAAATACAGGGTCTGCTGCCCGCAGGCAGTCAAGAACACGTATTTGTTAAATGTTTAATACGTGTGTACCATGTTTTTTTTTAATTGATGTAAAGCTAAAGCTCCTTTTCAAAAGTCTACATTTTGCTAGATTCTTTCAAAATATACCATAAATCCTAACATCCTAATAGTAAATGGTCTATTGTCAAATGTAAATTAATATTCGTATCCAAACAAAGGCCACTAATCTATGCGTTCGGGTGGTCTCCCATTTCGTATGACAAAGTGACACGCATTTTATATGCAGCGAGCTTAAGCTAAAGTTTTATAAGAAGTAGCAAACGTAAATCTCCTTATAGCGGCCGTGTTTTAGCGGCAAGAGTACCTATCAGCATTGCCCCTTGGTGTGGCAGGTGAGCGGACGACAAGAAGGGGATGGTTTGAAGAAGAACCAAGGCCGTAAGTGCACTACATTTTATGAAAGGACAAGTGCGAGTGCGAGACTGACAGAAGAACGGACAACGAAGTATTATAGAGTAAAGGGTCTCACTTAATTCTTTGGGTACGGAACCCTAAAAATGGTTGGTTCAAAAGTGGTATTACATATTTTTATACATAGGTATACATAATTATACATATTTTAAAAAAGTGGTAGCTCTTGATACGTCTGACTCGCACTTGGCTGTTTTTATGAATTCAGCTGACTTGGCCTCGTAGCATCATATGACGGTCAGCGCTTTTTCGAAAACAGCTTTACTGTAATCTGATTAATAATAAAATATTCAAATAAAGAATAACAATGGATTTGTGGAAGAGCGTGCGTACGCATTCGTCATTCCACAAGTTTTAAAGTTTTTTGAGTGTTTTTTACTAACAGATTATATTCTGGAAGCGAACTACAGCCACAGCCAGCAACAAGGGTCGGCCACAGTAATCTTCAGCTCCCATTTTGTATGGAAAAATAGACTACGAACGTTATGTAAAAACAAAAAAAATACTTCTCGCAATCTTTTGACTGGCCTCTCAGCTCAGTTGGTAGTAGCTCTGGCTTCTACCAACTGAGATTCTTCTGGATTGGTCTTGGGTTCAATCCCCACCGAGACAAATAATACGTGTACATGGGCCTTAACAATTTCAAAGTGAGAAAACTGGATTCGTTTTATCTGGGTGTTCGAGTACATTATCTGGCCGTACATTAACCAGACCCGAATTGACAACTGACTGAATATTCCCACGTTAGAAACGACGTTCAAATAAATACGGATGTACCCAATCTTAATAAACATTAAATAGTTCGAGATTTGCAATGAAACAAATTGCTTAATGTTAATGATACCGACCGATTCGGTACAGAGTGTAAAAAGTTTAGTACTTTTTTATGCAAGTGATAGACAAACTGGCTTACGGCCCACTTAATGGTAAGCGGTCACCGTTGCTCATAGACACATTCAACACCAAGGGTGCTGTTGTTGCCTTGCCTACCTTGAAGGAGCTTTTTAACATTTTTCTTGAACCTATTTATGTTATAGCTGAGGGGAAAGACTTCTGGTGGTAGCTCATTCCACAATTTCGAATGATCTCGAGAAGCCAGCCGTGCGAGACACGACAGGGGTCTATAATAGTAGTAGTAGGCATAACAAAAATATTGCACATCGGCTAATTTCCTAAAGCGTAGTGTACGTCTGGCTCTGTCTCTGGATCTGGTTTTGAGTCTGTGTGAGTGTAGACTAAATAATCAAAACGTCACACACACTTTATAATACACTGGTGAGCACTCACACAGACTCAAAACCAGAGCCAGAGAGAGAGCCAGACTAAGCTTGTGGTAGGCCTACAGCTCATCGGAACACTTTCCATTATAAAGACGGGCACAGAGAATATTGATTACGAATATTGCGCTTATTTTATTAGTGTTTGAAGCTTAGAGAGCGACTATCACCTTAGAACAAGCACTTTATTATGTCAATAAACTTTACTATCTCTCTTCTTCATATCGTGTCATTGGTTTTTTAGAACCAAGTGTGGTGAAAGGGTTTTAAATTTCACATGTTTTCGAACTTTTTAGGTTCTACGACATTCCGGTTTCCTCACGATGTTTACTTTCATCGCTTGAGAGTACTGGCATAAAGTGCAAAAAAAGTTTTGGACAGAACAACTCATTGGAACACGTCTGGATTTGAACCCACGACCTTATCGGAGGAGGTTCTCAATTCGGTTGCATTTTAAGATGTTTGTTAAACAAACACGTTTAGTCATTTTATCTCTTCCGAAAATGTGCGTACGAGAACTTTATTGACGATTTTCAGCCTCTTAATAATAATTTACCTAGTTAAAACATTTCCCGCTAGACTGCATACTAAAGTAATATTCTTGGAAGTTGAACAACAGTCAATGCAGTACACGTGGATTGCAGGTCGTAGAGTTCACATTATATTTACAAAACAGTGTATTGTCGGCAGGATGCGCGCGTGCCTAGCACTTCGTGGAACGTCGTGAAGACAAGTGCTACTGACTCGATTACACTTCAGGTTTCACACTATTAGACTTACGCTGCATACTGGAGCCTAATTCTCGGGCCGACCGAGATTTTCAATGTCCCTTAAATACACATTGGCATTGCACAACCACGCACTGTAAAAAAACTGGCTTGCATACTTCGTCGTAGACCGACATACAAAAATTCACACATTAATTTTTACTAAAAAATATTAAAGTTAAGTCAATAAAATTTTGTGTCAAAAAGTGATTGAAGATGCAGATTTTAAGTGTGATTTGAAATAACCTTTAAAATTATTTGCTAGGCAATTTTGTGCGTAACTGTATTTTTTGTTCGCTATAGATACCTACCCATTAGGCCATAATAAATGTATAGGTATTGAGCTTCACCGGTTATTCATAAATATAAAACATATTCAACTCTTAGTCTTATTTAGGAAACCAAATATAATCATAAAAACAAACACTTAGATTATGTTACCCTATACCATTGATGCAAAATACGGTACGTGCAAAGCTTTTTTTTGTTAGCCTATACATATATTGTCCCTCTCCTATTTGTTCCCCTCATATCTGTCCTTGATGGTCTCCTTTCCTCTGACCGTCCAGATCACCTCGTCAACGTCTTCAACAAAAAATATGTTACGAGCTTTTGTACTAACTTCAAGCTGATGTTGACGCTTACCAATTCTTGTTCTTTCTGGTGAAAAGAGGAGCTATATTCTCAAACTTAAAATTATTTTCCTACTTTATATTTTTATTGTAATTCCCTTACCGATCTAGTACCAACCTAACTTTTTTGTTTTTGCGAAGCTTTCCGGTAGATTAAGGCATCTTAGATCAAGGCATTATGTCTGTGAAAATTTGCTGTGACCTAATCAATTAAGCGTTCAAGGCTAGTAAAAAAATAGATAAAGGTTAGTCATCCTAAATCCAACAAAGCTAAACTGGAACCTGTAGCTCGTATTTTGCAACAGTGTTCAAGTCGGTTCAAGAGTCAAGCACTGGTTTTTGACAGTTGTCTTTGTCTTTGAGAAGTTGTCAGTTGAAGCTAAAAAAATTGAGTTCGAGAGAGAGTTAATAAATTTAAGGGCATTTCATTTTCATTTGTTTTTTTCATTTTCAAGTTACACTGACATGGAATGGATTTCTTTATGGACATTATTATAAATTTTGAACCTACATTTTCATGGTTTTACGGTCATGTTTGTCGTAGAATAGGCAACCGTTGAAACAAACGAAGTGGAGACCGCGTTTTGGTAAGCACTGTGTAGGACGCCCTCCGGCAAGGTGGAGCGACGATTTGCAGCTGGCAAGCACTGGAGGAGAATAGACGAACAGAGGGCTTGAGTGATTCTTATTTCTGACTTGAGCAATGTTCTAGAATACGGGCTTAGGCTATTCAAGCACACTAACCGTAACCAATTATAATTATTTACCAAAACGTAGAACATTTTATACGGTCCACTCAATGTGCGTTAAAATTAAGACGGCTTGATGAAGTTTTTAACCGACTTCAAATAAAAAACGAAGAAGGTTCTCAATTGACATTGACACTTCTTCGGCATAGATCGACAAACTTCGCCAAAAGTCGGGGGCTATCGGGGATGTTCGTGTTTTCACTTCTGTCAGCAATATCAGAGTGTCACGATTTTTTGATTGTATTATTTGACTGATTGGATTCTTTTTCTTTGTCGTGGTTTGTTGTTAATTATTATATACACGCTCTCGTGTTAGGTTTTATAAAGATCTTATAAAGATAGAGTAATGATGATAAATTAGAGGCACTCATTTGACACAAAATCACAAGAGTCAATAGCGGTACTTCTAATTGCGAATAAACATGAGAGCAAAGTGGTAACTGCGAATATTAATAGTACCTAGTTCCAACCCTATAATACTAAATAATAAACGGCCGCAAATCGAGGCTAATCGTCTTAACGGACTGATAACGACCTATAATAATAGATCATAATAATGTCTGCAAGTTTTTACTATCGCTTTGATGGGCAGTACACTTTCGAAAATTTAGTTTAGACTTGTTTTAATATGGACTGACACGCCTACGCGTAATGAGATATATATAGAGGAAAGTAAAAGCTAGACATTAATCTAGCTAGTTTTTTCTAAAGTTCATACTGGAAAGGGTTTCAGAATGAGAGTAGAAGTATAGTAATTTTTTCCACCTTACTACACTGCACACTTATCTAAGAGATACGATAATAATATTATATTTAGTGACATATCATATTCCTACAATAAATGCATAGTGATTAGATTATGAGCAATAGGCTGGCGTAGTACGGGCATGTCATGTGGAGGGATGAAAGTCATGTGACTAGGAGAGTGATGAGTAGGATGTGGATGGATACGAGAGCAGAGGTAGACCAAAAAAAACATGGATTTAATTGTGTGAAAGATGACATGGGTAATACATAGAAGAGTGATTGCAGAGATGACGGTTGACAGAGGAGAATGGAGGAGGAAAATATGTCGTGCCGACCCCACATAAAGTGTGATAAGGGCAGGAAGAAGAAGAAGAAATGCATAGTCATTAGTTTTTAATTCAACTCTCCAAGTACGGATATTTTAATTTAACTAATCATTAGCAACAATATCGTTGACAGGTTGCCGCGGAGTAAATAATAAGCACTCTCTTCGAGCGGTGAAAGCACGCGGCAGCCTTTGAAGCTACTTCCAGAAAGCTTAGAAATTGTAGATGTGGCAAATTAATAAAACTTTTTGCACAAAAAAATATGCTCTCTAACTGAGCCCTGTGCTTAAAAATTACATAAATATGTTTTTCAAGCAGAGTACATCGCCCAGCAAAAATATAAAAAAAAAGCTTTTTAAACAAATGTAGTATTAACTTCTTAATTATTGTGAATCAATCTACGCGCGTAGCACAGTGCTACGTAGCGTGTAGCAGGTAGATTGATGATTGTTGCATGTAGCATTGATTTTGAATATAAAATTCTGTTATCTCTCGACATCGAATTACAGCTAACAATGTCAAATTCAAGTCAATATCTTTATTCAATGCAACACAAGGATCACTTTGTGACTTCTTAAAGCTAGGTAACAAACACACAATTACCACGACTTCAATCAATGGTAGGTACTACTAGCTAAGTAGTTATGAAGCTTTAGAAGTTACTTAACTTTTAAATTGAAAAAAAAGAGGATGAGCAACATTAACAACCAACCAACCAAACACAACCTTAACTATATTTCGTAGCTCCAAGTAAAACTGCACAATTCTAATAACTCTCCAGCGGCCAAGAGCTCGTGATGTATGGACTCGCGGGTTTCATTCATTGCCGTAAATGAATAGTGAAATGACTTCTGTTTCTCTAGTCCAAGTTTTGTCTTTCATAGCTTGTTTTTTTCCTGCATGCGACTGTGGCGCTCCAATACAGTCCATATAGCAGTAGCCGACGACGTGCCACTTGTCTTGTGCCCGAACACCTGCACAAGGGAAGACCTACTTAGTAAAAGTTATTTAGTGGGAAATCGACATCGAAGAAGAACCGACTTCAAATAAAAAGGAGGAGGTTCTCAATTCGGTTGTATGTTTTTTATTTTTAGTTTGTTTGTGTTTGTAACTTCGATATTTTTGAGCCGATTTAGAAAATTATGTTTTTATCTGAAAGTTGTTTATCACTTTCAAATTAGTCCCATAGAAATAGCATCAGAATCGTTTCAGCAGTTTGGCCATGACTCAAGTTTTAAACCTCATATTTTTTTCGTTCTTTGAAAAAAGACAACCGAATCGAGAGCCTCATTTATTTATTTGAAGTCGGTTAAAAACTCAGCCTTGAGATATTGGATTCGAAAGTGGTAAGAATAGTGAGCATAGAACATAGCTTGGAATCGATTAATCACAGAGCGGATCCCACTAATGATGGATGTAGTAATTATTGTTTGGTCACACGGCTCAGTTGGTAGCTCGCCTGCGCTATAGAGCTTGGGTTCGATCCCCAATAAAGACAACATTTGACCCAGGCGAGCGAAAAGTTTCTGTTTCAGGAACCTATTAATTCTCGGGCCGACCGGGATTTTCAATGTCCCTTAAATACACATTGGCATTGCACAACCCCGCACTTTTTCTACGTTTTCCGTATAGCGTAGCTGTCGAGGCTTCTACGATGAGGTCGTCGATGAATTACTCAAGGAAATCATCCATTGTCTATTCGAAAAGCAGCAATAAAATAAAATTGCAACATGAGCCGAGATGATCCGAGAATTAGGCTCCAGCAGTGGCGTAGCTACCGGAGGGCTAGACGGGGCAGTGTCCCGGGGCCCCTAAGCTCAGGGAGGCCCTCAGACTCTCGACTTAAAAACTATAAACTGAACTAGTGAAAATGTTAATCAATATAAATAAACCAGTTTATAGTGTATGGCGACTTTAGTTATGGTAACTAATTTGAAAAAATACAAGGGAGATTTCCAAACAAGTCGCAAACGTCGCATTCGGATACGACGAATACGGACCAAACGATTTTAAATAGTTTAGTTGGGACCTTAGTATATTTATTTCCCCAGGTTCTTTGGTTACTTAGCTACGTCACTGGCTTCAAGTCTGGCATAAAGGAGGCCATTAGATATCTCCACCATATAATATAATGCATATTATTAATAAATGATTATATTATTATTATACTTATTATATGCATAGTATAATTTTGTCGAATAAAGTTACCATACATACGAAATCACTTTAAGCGACATCTAGCGAACAATCGTAAAAGTTTTTTGCCAGGTAGTACCACCACTTCCAGTCACAAAGGTTTTCTGTGCACCTGACGTAATGTCCACCAGTCAACGATATGGTGTGTTGATAGGAACATAGATGGCAGCAGTGTTTCTTTTTTGAGCTAAAATTTTATTGGTCATAGTTTTTAATTGATTATCTCGCTAAGCGGCAAAGCTGTTCAAATAAATGAAAATGAAAAAACATAGTTTTTTTGCTTGCTTCCTTCATCAAATAAATAATTGAAAGATCTGATATTTTAGTACATATCAATCAGTTTATTATTTATTTAATACTTTTATTTTAATATATTACAGTATACCTACTACAATAAAAATAATATTTACAACAGAATATACATTATTTACAAAAACTATTACTAAACAACATGAAATACCTAATTAAAAAGAAAAAATAAAAATTACATTATATAAGAAACTAGAAAATTTTATAATTAACTCTGTTTTCCACTTGTAGGTATTACAGGTAGAAAACAGAGTTCAGATCACCGACCGCAGGCAATGTGCCCAAAAGGCTGGCAACGTTACCTCTTTGAATAGCTAAGCTAATTCTTTGCCCTAGGTAAGCGCCAGCCCTTTGGTCACCAGTCTCAACCACCAGCCTCTTGGATAATTCTTCGAATAGAAGCCATAATCAATCAGTTAATTTATTTTATCAATCAGTTACAATATGCTCATAAGGTTTATGAGCAATAAACCTGTTTAACCTATCGACCAAGTAATTGCCTACCTTGAAGTAATACTACCTATACGAGTACCTACCAGTCTGTAGCAAGTGAGCCACACAATGCGTGACACACCTCATTTAGGTTTAGCAACTTCTGACGGTCACGCAAATCTCGACGATTAATGTTTTCATTTCAGGCATGTTTCAGGTCACCAGACAGGTGCTCAGCTACATAATAAGAATACCTATTTTTCATATTCATTTAAATATTGAAGCTAACACAAAACTTGACATTGTTCAATTTATTCGACGCACCCGGAGGTGATGTAGGTTGCTGGTTTGCTGCACCAAACCAACACAGGTATAAAAGCGGTACTGATGGGCTGTTACCGTCTCGTTCTTGCAAAAGGTGAATCGTAACCCTCCGAGAAGGAGGGAGGAGGTTAGTCCTCGCGTCACCGAGCAAACAAGGCTTGTCTGGTAGTATGCGAGAGGCGACCAACGAACGAACCGGCAGCCAAGCAGCCATTACTCTCGACGTATCCGCACGAACGTGACTGTGTCTGGTTTTCGCTCGTTTCTCTTCATCGATCGTGTTAGAACATCGTTACTGCGCAGTGCAAGGTAAGGAAGTTTTTATTTGTTTTGTGGAAGCAGTGCGTCAAGTGATTGTAGTGGAAAATGTGGAGGAGCTTTCTTGGTTAGGTATTTATGCAAAGAATTCGTCCGAGGGCGGTGTGTGTGTGCACAGCGAGAGGCGAGAGGCTCGGCGGCGAGGCGCGACGATGCCTTCGCCGAGATCGCCGCCTGCGCACTCTCCATCGATACCTACCACACATTAAACTGTGACAATTTCAGTTAATCACGTGCCAGTTCCCAGTGCTTCTGTGACTTTGTGCTCTTTGTTCTGTCGCATCACATGGTGATTTGTTTGTGTTAGCCGTCGTCCGAACACAATAAGGTTACCGATTTCTTTGTGTTGTGAAACTGGCAGTCTTCGATTCTAGTGACGCACAAGTTAACGAGTTGGGTAATCTTTCTAGATGTAGGTCTTATCTCGCACCAGCGTTATAAGCATACAAACAAATTTTTCGCACCTTCGCAATGTCAATAATGAAGTCATGGGAGCGTCTATTCACGATAGTTCCTAGAAATAGCACGACTTGGCTGTAGATAACGAACTCTACAGCAATTAGTCCTAATAAGGTGTCATGTAACGAACAAAATACTGTTGATAATCAAACCACGTAGAGCGGCGCCAATAACAATGATAAAAATAAGCCGTTACTGAGTTGTCCTACATCTACTTTGTCGAACAATCAACGATTAAAATCTAACATTTAATGCAACAAACTCAAAACTGTAATCAAACTACCGGTGTACACTCACGGTTATAAAATTGCGTCATATGTATGTAGAAATGGTCAATACGAAGCTTTCTCTAGATTAAACAATTAAGAAGTACCTTGGGTAAATAGGGCAAGAAATAAAAGCACTCCAATTACACTCATTTTAAGGAAACACCTCTGATAAAAAAATATAGTTTATTAGATGATGAGACCTTGCTCATATTGGCAGATAGTAAAATGCTGAAGGTCACAAAAACACTAAAGCTAAAAAAACGCTTCTAAGAAAACTTATGCTGAAGAAATAAAGTAGCTTGAACCTGTACTGAATAATCATTACGAGGTTGGTGTAACAAAACCTGTTTAAACAACTGCGAAGTCTCCAATAAATAATTGAACAGCTTCGAGAAAACCATTGAGAATCTTTTCTGATGACAAAACGAACGTATTACAAGAAACGACGTAATGCGCCAACTGTTGTTGAATCTGTTGTGGAGCTGACCTTCGATGGACGTGACCGATCGCAAAAGATATACACAACTGTTATAGACACGGTAGACACTTCCTCAGGAGCCTTGACGATGTTTGAGGAAATAGCGGCACATCTAAACATTTGGAGCATGCCTAGTCTTTACCAGTGTGTAGACACCGGGTACATCATACTACCTTTAGGTTGCCAACCCATGGCTGCTATTAAAATAATAAAATTTGTCTTCTCAGCGTTTCCTAGCCACAACACAAGTCACCCAATTGACAAATAAAATAAAAAATTCGCTCCTCCTCCTACGCTTGATTTGCGTGGATTGTCCACAAAATTTATTTGAACTTTAGTTATGGAGAACAATGTAATAAGTTATCACTATCTCTTTTCACAATCTTATTTGGTCTGATAAAATATGGTTGGGTAGTGACGTCACCAGGACTACTGATCGACTTGTTTTATTCTCCTCATAGAAGAAATGGTAATCACCAAAGCGTTTGACAGAAAAGCATACCTTATCCCCACCCCCACTCTAAGCACATAAAATGTACTGCTGTTTATAAAATTCTTCTCAGAAATCCTTTTTTCCAAACACATTTAAAATTCCTATGATATGGGCACTGTAAAACTTCAAGAAAAAAAGATTAAGTATACATTTTGCTTACACAATTTTCTGACCCAAGTGAATCATAATGTCTAGGGAAACTACGGGTTTTTATACATGCACTTATTTATACGTTTTTGCGTCTACGTTGACGACATTTTCCTCTTACAAGCAGTTTTTAAGCCGTTACTAAGTTGTCCTGCATCTACTTTTTACACAGCTTGTTGGAGTTTTGAATTTATCTGACGGAGTTGTCTCTTTCCAATAAAGTGGTAATTTATTCATACATTTGCACCATTCACTGACATTTACCAAAGTCAATTCAATTTGCGTCTAATGTAGATTATTTAAACAGCATCAATAAAGGTCACTTTTTCACTCTCTTCGGAGGCTTTAGTGCCTGGTCTTAGTTTTTACATGGAGTAGTCTTAGAATGCTCTAGCACCAGTACCTACAACACAAGTACGTTACTGAAACAAAATTGTATATTTTGGAAGATTTGAATTTGATCGTAACATCCATTGTTCCGAGACTTCCCTTCACACCATTAGTAAGATTACTTGCTTGTGTTAAAAATAACCATAATCCATAGTTTATCTGTTATTTGTGTTTGAAAATTTGCATTAACGTCACAAGCGGTTTTTTGCCGTTGCAAACCAACTTGCTGTTTCTTATTTGCATTTCAGGTACCTCGAGGCTTATTTCTATTTTTATAAAGTTATGTTTATTGTTTGAGCCAGTTGTGGTTCGAGCAAAGCCTAGTCTTTTTATTGCACTTGTTGGTCACTAGACACTTACTTAGGATCGATTGTTAGTCTTCTTAGAACCGAATTTATCTGGATTATCCCATTCATTGGTGTTTCTATCTCACTCTACTATAAAATCTTAGCAATTTAACTGCTTCCTGCAATTGGAGCCACCTACTCCCGCTCTCAAGGATTTGTGATAAAAAACGTCGATGCTTCATCTTGCTACTTTTTGCTGAGAAATCCTTATAAAACTTGTAAAACTTTTTTAACTTCAACTACACATATTGGTGTGGGTATTTAGGTACTTAATTTAGATAATATAAGTTTTAAAAACTTAGAAACCGACTTCATAGCCGAACTGCTAAACCGATTTTGATGAAATTACTATGGAACCAGTCTGGAAGGTATTATATTAATATACACACTATTACATACAAAGCCCTTGTAGACAAAGAAGTTTTTTCAAAATTGATTCATAAATTATGACAAAGTTATGCGATAAAAAACATAAATAAAAAAAATAAAACTTAATTGAGAAACTCATAATTTTTGTTTGAAGTCACACCAAAGATGATACTAAATGTACTTATGCAGTATATTCTTGGAAACAGTAACTTTGTAAAGACATAATTATGCCAACTGGTGAACAAGCTATATCTGTGCTAAGTAATACTAGTAGGTAAGAAGGTGCATACATGATTGATGCAGATGATTTAATGCAACATCAAGGGCCACTTAATGTAATGCCTTGCTTCAAAATACAAGTACGAGGCGATGTAGTTCTTGAGACAGGAATTAGATGAAGTTGGCTTGCGCAATACTACAAAAAGACATATAGGTAGTCTACTCTGGTCACGGTTGTATCATGAACAGAAACGAATGACCAAAACGACAATTTAAATATTCCGTTTGACCTAATTGACCTTATAAAGAGCTACAAGAAGCATGGCAGCGACCTGTAGAACAATTCGTGGACACTGGACAATCAATCGAAGTGGCAATTGGCACAAACAGTCAGTTATGCCAGGATCTTTCTAAAAAGCGGCGCCTACAAATGGTGTGATTGTTGTCATGATACCTAAGACAACAATTTGTGAACGAAAGAAAGAGAACTAAAACTTTTTCCGCAACTTTTTCAAAATAAAAGGACGAAGTATGATTTGTTTCTTTTATAAAAAAAAACATAGCAATGCACTCAAAAAATAATGCTGCGAGCGTACAAGCTAAATAAATTATTAACTGTAGCGATGCAGATACAATAATTACAAGACGTACTTTGATCATGAATTAGGTAAGTTTGTTACAAGCTCCATTGGAATTAGTTCAGCTGTTACAACATAATTGAGTAACAGATCCAACACCTAAACTATTATAATTAATAACAAACAAGTTGTCCTCTAAACCATCTCGTGACTTTTCAACAAAGAATTCATTTCTTATGTGAAAATTCCTATCTTTATTACGGGTTTTACTAGCCCTGAGTAACGCGCGCGAGCTAAAAATATTACCGTTTAAGTTTTTTACTAGTGTCAACACAGATTTTCAACAAAGAATTCATTTCTTATGTGAAAATTCCTATCTTTATTACGGGTTTTACTAGCCCTGAGTAACGCGCGCGAGCTAAAAATATTACCGTTTAAGTTTTTTACTAGTGTCAACACAGATTTTTTAATGAAAGAGTTTGTAAAACTCTTAGTAGGCAATAGCAGAATAGACGCCATGTTGAAATAATAAAATAACAACGACCGCTACTTCGCAGTGGGCAATGTTTTAGGAACCCTGGCTTAAACTCTGTAAAAACAAGGTTGAGACGTGCAAAAACTTAGTCATGTGATGTGATTTACCGCGATAAACAAGTCTTCAGTTGCCAGATGATATTTGTAAAAAATATTCTGGTAACCAATATTTTTTTAAGTGTAGTTTAGGTAGTTACTCTATTTTTACAATTTAGCCCAAATGATAACTAATACTAATTAAAGTAATTTTTTAAGGTAAGCTAATTAATTAACTAACGAATGCATTTACTAACCGATAAGTAAGGTACCTAATTAAACAAAGAAACTTACAATGAATACAAGTATTTACTAAATGTACACAAAACGCATAAAACAGTTAAGCTATCTGCAGACCGTTAGAAACGATCTAGAGATAGGTCAACTGATCCAAATCAGTGCCAGACGGAAGCGTCCCACACTGGCGGCATTGCCACGCTGCAATGCCCCAGATACCCACCAGCCCTTGGGTCATGCGTCGCTTCGATCAGTCGCTTAGACAATAATATTTTGGAGACCTGAACCCAAAACCCAACCCAAAACCTCTGTTCCCCAAGAACCCAGAGTCTCGACCTAATGAAATAGTCTATGCTCAATTTTATTATCGCAGCGCTGCCAGAATGTTACTTTTTTACATTTTTACGTTACTTTTGAAGTTTTGACGCTCTCAGTACTTCCATGCTACGACAATTATGTGTAATAAAGTGCCATAATAAAATATTGTGTTGTTTTACACATATTTTTTGGTAATGTTACTTTTCTTGTGAAAATGTTACTTTTTGGGCTGTTTCATGTTAGATTTGACTATCTGCCACTGGCAGCACTGATTATCGCATTGTCGTGAGATTTGAACAATATCAACAAATCTTAGTTCCTTTATTTATCCCTGATAAGATATAATTCAATGACCTGAGCAACAAAGACGTTTTCTTGCAGCAACTATTTACGAGTTATAATTTTTTTAGATAGAGCAAGAAAAAAATATAGCATAAAAGGGACCTAATGTAGAAAATGAATGAATCTCAGTGTAACTAATCGATTATGACCATTCAAATTTCAATTTGCCCACTTTTTCAATAGAGTTTTCAATTTAACATACCTACCTACTAGGCCTCGTGCAAAGCGTTCATGGCTTAGCTTGCTTGATTGTTGCTTTCCGATCGGTAATGTAAGCAACCTTCTGCGCGAGCACCGTTTGGTTGGGTGACTGCTAATCGCATTTACATCTTCCACGCTTATTTATATCGGGCTGTCTACCACAGAATATTATCATCTACTACGATGATCACATCGTTTTAAAGTCTTGCTCGACTTTATCAAAACAAGTCATTTATTCAATTGAATCACAAGAATCACTTTTAATCATCCTGAACTTAAAGGTGGTAAATCTAACGTCATCATCTGGTAGATAACTTAAATCTACAACAGCCTAAATTAAAAGCAGTCTTTAATCAGTAGAATCACAAGGTTCACTTTGAAAGCGGTACCTTATTTTATAATGTACGTAGATATAATCAGAGAATGAACAGAAATGAATCAATCAGAATTGAATAAAGAGGCTTCGCAACATCAGAGAATGGACTGAGTTCAAGAAGACCTATTTAAGCTTGGCCAAGATAAAGATTACTGCCCACCTTCAGTAGTGGAGAGGCACCCTCAGAAAAAATGATAGAAAAACTAAAAAATAACAAGAGTAAAAGAAAACAATTGAGGTCGCCAGCCCAATATTTCCTCTACCCATTCTTATTGAGACTTTTATGTGTGACCGTTAACAACTGTGCTACTTAAATAAACGCTACAAAACACAATCATCAGAATCTCTCAGAAAAACAATTGGTTGAAGGCATAAAAACGGTTTTATTCACGAAACCAATTTATCTGGATAGATCATCGTAGCAAAAATCAGTCAAACAAAACAACAGCAAAATAACAAACAGTGAATGAAGTGAATACAGAGGAGTACACCACAAAACTGAATACATAGACATGACGGAAGTAAAGTTCATTCGAGTCAAAAATCTTTTGGAATACAAAATAGTATTGTTTGAAACACTATACCTACTTTTGTTTTCATCTCGATTCCAACTTCTGAATGTAAGAAAAAAACCTAAAATTAGCAGAGAAAAACAACTAAAACTATTATGATATGACTGATGTTTCATATTACAAGCTCATAAGGCCAATATTACACGAAAATCATTCACCAATTTAAATTTTTAAACAGTTCTTTAAAAAATAACTCGCTAATAATTCAATAAATTAGTTGTAAAATTATTTAGATGGGCATTTACAAGAAAGAAAAGAATCAACTAAATTATTACGCTATTACACCAAAATACATTTATAGTTAGGTACTAGGTATAACTAGATATTTTAATTAGTTAAATAATTATTCGATCTTAAAAACGCTATGTAAGAAAAACTCGTTTCGACTAATAATAGTCAAAATAGATATGTCATTGTGATGTTTTCTGGTCACAATATTGCACCTACCATAACATATATTTGAGTTTTAGTATACATATTATTTATGTGTATTAAGTTTACAAAACATACAGCACCTATGTACTTTCAATTCCCAGATAACTCAACGTTACATTGTCTCAATCAACAGATACCTATGAAGGTATTATGTATGTAGTAGGAGGTACCAATAAGATAACTCGAAACACAATACCTCAATTGAAGGTGATCATTCTTAATAGCTTAATCCTATAACACTTTAGATAAATCAATCTATTCGAGAATTATACGGTAACAATTGTTTTAGTATGTTATTTTGAGCTAAACAAACTTTGATGATAAGTATTTTGAATGTTTTTACTAAGAAGGTACAGAACAGACACGGTAATCAAAGCTGCTGGCGAATGCTAGACAACTAAATATCCATGAAATACGATGAGTTGTGATTATCGAGATTATTTCTAGTTTAAATTTTCTAATTGCACAAACCTATCTCATGATAATCACACGACTGGTTCTATGTATTCATTATAACGTACAAGCTATTTTTATTACTTACCTACTTGCTATACGTATGCGTGTTTAATATGAGCTTGTGCATACTAGACTAGAGGAAGACTCAGATCTTATGATCTGAGTTCGATATTCTGATTGTAATAAATGATACAATCTCTCGTTATTGGAATGATATACGCGTATTTTCTGCCTTTGCCATTCGCTATGCACGAGGCATTACATAAGATATAGTCGTAAGATTTTATTTTAAGCACGGTAGATGCTTCCTCAGATCTCTTCTCAAGTCCCCATTTAGTTCATTTCAGTCTCATAAGTACATAATTGGTATTCTATACCAGACCACCTGGCTAGCCTATCGATTGTCACTAGAAGAGCTGTAATGTGTTTCCTCACGATGTCTTCCTTCCATTTGAGAGCACTGGCGTGTTAGGCATGGCATGGCAATAACCACTTAGACACCAGGTGGACTGATCGATTGACTGGTCTTTAAAAGCAAAAAATATAAAAAAATTATCGAGGCAAGACGATGAAATCAGATATCAAAGAAATCAGAAAGCGGTATCGTGTTAAGGCTTTGTAAAAACCTAATGGAGCAAATTGTACTGCCTCAGGGCAGGAATGAAGGGCCCGACGGTATTCTCAGAACGGCGCGGTACATTCCTATCATTCGCCAACTCGAGGATAAAAGACATTGAACTCTGTATCAAAGAGAAAAGACTGAAATTGCAACTGAAGGATGTTTGTAATTGTTGATGTTGCTGATCCTTTGTGCACGCAGCTTGCTTCGAAATAGTTTTCTTTGCATCTAAAGGAAGTCATTTAGATGGGTACCGCCGTACCACTTAGGTACACATGGTAGAGATAAAAACGAAACGTGAAGTAAAAGAAAATGTGGTAACTCGTTTACTCAACTATTTTATCAGTTTTCTAGCTTGATAAACTATGACTGTAATTTAGATTTGCTTAAAATAACGTAACTATATTGTTCAATTTGTCAATTTTATTGTTAATTCCCTATATTGTTAGAGGAAACAACGTTGTCTTCAAATTATACTATATAATAACTTATATAAAATTGAAATGAGACAATAACGGCTGCATGCAGGCACATAAAACGTGTTTTCTAATAAATTGTATCTATGAACCTATCTCCATTTTTACCGATATATGTACTGAGTTTCTATATGCTCGCCTCGTAAAATTTCTTGATAACCTTAATACATTGTTTATCTAAAAATCTAAACGAAACTATCAATCAAAATCTTTGAGGCATTAGATAATTTAGGTCAAAAAATGTAAACAATATTTTACCTCAAAACATTAAATTTCGTGCCAGTCTTTACTTTGGTGTTCTGAGAAGACTTTTACCAAAATTACCAACTTATGTTTCCAAAAATGGTTTCCAGCAATACAGTGATTATATTTGGTCATTGCGACTTGTGACATGACATGGTTATTTATTACTCTTTATTTTCCAAAATAAAGTTAATTTAATTTACTTAGTAGTAGGTACATTACATTTTGTCTGCGTTGCCGTCCAATTAAATTACTAAGCAGTATTTGAAGCCGATAGAAAGAAAGAAAACAGCGAAAGTCAGTTTTTAACCGACTTCCAATCAAAAAGGAGGAGGTTCTCAATTCGGTTGTATGGTTTTTTTTTTTTTTATTTTATTTTTTTTAATGTTTGTTACCGCATAACTTCGTCATTTGTGAGCCGATTTGAAAAAATATTTTTTTATCTGAAAGGTACTGCTTCCAGATTGGTCCCATTTTAATTTTATTAAAATCGGTGTTGCCATTTTTTTTTTAATAATTTTTTTAATGTTTGTAACTGCATGCCTCCGTCATTTATGAACCAATTTAGAAAATTATTTTTTTAGGTTATTCTTACGTCCAGATTGTCCCAAACAAATTTGATTAAAATCGGTTTAGCCGTTTGACAATGAAGTCGGTTTCTCAAGTTTTTTAAACTTAAATTATATTATCAACTAATCAAAATGAAGGTTAATTTATGTTTCACGATCTAAATAAAGGCGTTTCAATTTGACTACTCACGAGCGTATACGTTATCGCAAAGGAATTCAATGTTCAAACACCGACGTAGCGTTGTGCTGAAAAAACATGGTTTGATCGTTGCGTTCTAGGAACGCGATAAGGTTCAAGCCACATTCATTAAGACTTTTTGTAACTAGTCATTCTACGAACAGTAGACCTCGCGAGCACCATCTTTGATAAAAAAAACTAAGTTAGCGTTTATATATTATATTTGAATATCGAATGTTTAGGCCAAATATTCCGTGGGAAACGGCGTCCTTCTTCTTCTTTCTGAATGGTTTTTGAACTTTTGCCCAGCGAATCTGTCGAAAGGGGAATGTTTTATTGAAGATTGAAGAAAAGTCCCTTTTAAACTTGCAATCAAAAATCCACAAAAAGTGGTCTAGTAGTCTAACCTTAGTAGATAAAGAGATCAGAGCCTGACCAAGGCCAATTCTCTTCATCTTTTTTAACAATGCCCTAACAATCAATTTACTTTAGTTAAAAAAAAACAATTACTTTTCTTGTTTTTGCGCTAATCTTATCTTTTGTCTCATTCTTTTAGCCACAGCATAAACTCATTGTTTACGTTATTTGACACTCCATTGACTCTCAATGAGGCGTTTCAAGGAATCTGCTTGACAATAATACCTTGGCTTTGCCGAAGTAGCAGTAAGTTCCCAGAGCAAGCTGACAAAGAAGCTTCGGGAACACAAACAGATAAAGATACTTATAAAGAAATAAGTAAATACTTATTCATTTTCACAAATTGCTAAAGATGTAGAGTCTCAAACTAGGATTTTTTTTTATAAGATCATGTTATTTTTGAACTTTTACATTATATTTGTCAAAAAATTGACATCAAAGTTTTGACTCCCTCGCCTCAAGACCATTTTAATTTTGCCCCCCCCTTCTCGCCTCCATCGGTACCCCCTCCTCGCTAATTGAATCTAAGGAAGGTGATCATTTACTTCTTCAATTTGAATCTCTATCGAATTCACATAATGAACCTTCATTTCGGTGAAACAAGGCATTTATAATACCTCTTAGGCTTATGTTATTGCTTCGGCTCTCGATTTGAAATGTTTTAAAAGCATTTCCGTCTCAACTTCATCCCAAGTGCGAATGAGATAGACAACCATTAAATAAATGATTTGTTACCACTTGAAGTACTTAAGACTGTCGGATAAATTGAAAAGTCGCTCGTTCGTTCCGTTTCCAATACATTGATGTAGTTTTTTACGTAGGTGTTTTATATCTGTTAGTAAGCGTTGGTGGCAAGTAATAAGGCAAACATTGAGGCAACTCACAGAGGCCACAGCCCGACTAGGCGAGTTTCATCTCCTTTTATAAGTCTATTGTAGTCTCGTTCGCCGTGTCGTAATTCATGTCGGCGACATTGGTTACTAAATTAGTTAAAATGTTCCACAAAAACACGTCTACAACACCCAACATTAATTGGGGCTCTACGTTTTACACGCTAACGGTCTTACCATGAAATCCATGAGTTAGGTAGGTATATCAATAAACTCAAGGTCTATTTGGTTTGATTGAACTAAAGTTGAGTTCATTGTGTTGAACCTATGGGCTTTATTTTTATGGCAACTATTCATTTCAACAATGCCTTGCATTGACCAGCTATAGCCCAAGAATATTATTGCTCTGGAGAAGTCCACTGTAGTCTAAAGTGGACTTCTCCAGGGCAACACTTACTACAGTCTGTAGATAGTGTAGGAATAAAGTGTAGGAATCATTTCCAGGAATAATCTATTTGAGCCTTCAGTACAGAAGCCTTGAGGCAGGGTAAATAACACAGAAAATATATGATACATACCATTATATATTTTCTGTGTTACACTCTTACCAATATTGTCCATACTAAATATAAATTTGACTGGCCTCTCAGCTCAGTTGGTAATAGCTCTGCCTTCTGCGCCGTAGGTCGTGGGTTCGATCCCCACCGAGAACAAATATTTGTGTGGTGAACACGGATGTTTATTCTCTGTCTGGGTGTTATATTGTATTCTCAGTATGTATTTACAAAAAAAAATGTATATCAGTATTATATCAGCTATCTGGTTCCTAGTAGCATAGTACAAGCTCTGCTTAATTTGGGGCTAGACTATAGTGTTGAAAACAAGAAAAAAAAACATGTGTAAGGTACACTACCTAGCTACCTACCTAGTCTCCTAGGGCCTTATTAATAATCCTGGCGTAGCGTTGGACTAGTTAATCCGTGTTTTGTCACATTTTTTCGAGTTGACAATTGCATGTCAATGCAAGAGACAAAACACGGATTAACTAGTCCAACGCTACTCCAGGATTATTAATAAGGCCCTTATAGACTTATAGAGACATAGACAACACCTATATACCTATAGTATTTCATTACCTACTTATCTATCCAATAAAGGTGTTATTCTGTACAGAGCTGAACGTAACCGTGGCCCGTAGGTCGTTGTATAATAATTACGACCTACCTGTGTGGGCGATAATAACTAAGCTGAATTGCTTCAGATAAGAGGTCGAAATAACGGGAAATGCGGGACTCTTGCGCATAGCGTAAACGCAAACGTCAAACAAGCAACGGGTTATATTTTACTAGAGTTTCAATGCCCATAGTACATACAAGCTTTTATCAATTTGAGGTTAGATAGTGTTGTCCACAATATTTATTAATTTATTTAATAAGCATGTATTACTATGATCTGCTTCTACTCTACACTCAATATAAACTCGAAATACAAAAAACAACCAAGCCCTAGTCTGTTACCTGTTCTTCTAGGCTCGGTCGCGTGGAACTGGCACATCGACTCACCTAGCTTTAAGACCTTTCAAAATGATCCTTGTGATAGTTCAGGATAAAAATATTTTTGAGTTTGAGTTACAACTAAAAGATCGATCGATTTTTTTAGTATAGTTCAATAGACTACCTAAAAAAATGTTGGCAAAATCATAAAACTTTATTACCTTAGGTATAGCAGCTGTAAGGTATCATTATTTACGTTATTTATAGCTTAGAAAAGCTAAACGCTGAATTAGAATTCAATAAAAATAAAATCAGCGGTTGTACAATCGCCGTAAAAAGTGTATTATAACCGAAAATTATACTCTACGGTGGCGTACTGAGCTCATCGTAAACACAGTTCGTTCATGTTTTTTGAAGTGAAAACTTCTAAAAACAAAAAAATACCTACATAAGTAGGCTAGAGCATTTTTGAGGTGGGGAAAAAAACAATGAATTCGTTATCGTCACACGTCAATTCGTCAAACGTAATTGTTCAAGTTTTGGCATATGGAGTGCCACGATATTTTTAATTTAAAAAAATGGGATCCATATTACACAAAAATTCACATAACAATAAAAACACCTATTCTATTAATACCCCCCTTTTTGTAAAGAAGAAACCAATCAAATCAGCGCATGGCTGATTTGTTTTTTTTTTATACAAATAGCTGATGGAACAAGCATATGGCCCACCTGATGTTAAGTGATGAACTGATGTTGAGCGGTCCTCACCTGATGCACAAGCATCTACGTGGCATATTGCGTCCATCACTTTGAGAGAAAGGTGTCAAGTCTGTGTCTGTGCAAAGTCTTATAAATGCCTGTGTTATTTTATAAAGATGTAAGTTGTACTTGTACTTGTACTAGTTGTTGGTCGTATTGGCCCTAAAAACCATGCAACAAAATACGGTAAAAGTTATGGTCTTTTTTATTTTTAAGTCGTGGAAACTGCACAACTGTTTTTTTATGGTTGAAACCGTAAAAATTAAAATGGAACTCATAAAGGTTGTATAATTTTATTTGTTAGAAATTTCAAATTTATTTATGAGATACTTACACGTATATACTTTACTTATATTTTTTTATTATGATATAGCTGGCTGTGATCTGGACAATCACAATATTTTCTACAATGTTTTTTTAATAGTGCAGTTTTGCAAGCGATTGTACTGCAGGTTTATTTATTTAAGTGTATTACGTAACTTATAGTGACGGTAGCTTGAATAGTTGAATGGTTCAAGGTTGGTAAGAAGGCACTAATTACTGATTGCTTGAACTATATAGGAAGGAAGTGATGCGTCGAATACGGAATTGATCGAGGAACGTTAGATAAGACTGAATAAAGAATTTGATGGACGCAGAGAAGTGCATCGTGGGGCACGTTCCTGACGTGCGTGACCTACAAGGTAATGCTTTGGTATAGCTGATGGTTACCACTTAACATCAGGTGGGCCATATGCTTGATCCCTCAGCTAGTTGTATAAAAAAAGACTGTTTTTAGGGTACTGTACCCAAGGGGTAAAATGGGCCCCTATTACTAAGACTCCGATGTCCGTCTGTCTGTCTGTCCTTCTGTTACCAGGCTGTATCTTATGAACCATAATAGTTAGGCAGTTTAAATTTTCACAAATGGTGTATTTTTGTTGCCGCTATAATAAAAAATACTAAATAACTGAATTAAATAACGTTTTTGCTCGATATTGATGATGCCACCGCAGAACGCTTAGCTGTGCGCAAGTCTTTAGTAGA
Organism: Thera britannica; assembly: GCA_939531255.2. NCBI lineage: Eukaryota > Metazoa > Arthropoda > Insecta > Lepidoptera > Geometridae > Thera > Thera britannica. The sequence continues at coordinate 11,081,100 of OW618046.2, read as the reverse complement.
TTGTGTGTAACCTAGGTACTTCTAAAATTTATGTTCGTGTATAGTATACTTACTATGTGATCATCAATGAATTAATAAATACTTAATTTGTAAATGAGCACAAACTATACCTACGAGTACAACAGGTTACAGTATAAGTATTAAATCATGAGCATGCGCACGGGACAATAATATTATTTTAAATTCAAATCATGGGTCAATAAGGACTTACAGTTTGCGTGTTGAAGCCAAATTAACTGTGATACCTCTGGTACGGATAGCATCAGAAATATATGACATTTTAAAATGTAACCAATATTTCACTTATGAGCTATGAATTAATTTTAATAGTTGTTCTACTATATACTAACTATTGTAACCACTACTGTTGTAACTGTACTGTTGTAAACACTAATATATGTAACCCTTTAAAAATAATAAGGATATTCAACATCTAAATCTTATAATTATGGAAAATTAGGAACCAGATGGGATAGAATAAACTATTTATTTTAAATAACTGTTGACTTTACAAATCTATATTATCTCCCATCAAACAAATAGGTATACGAAACTTATTATTTCAACTCATTCTAATCAATATAAAATAACATTATTTAAACTTATTAAATTGTCATTTTCTTTTGATTAAGACTGTACAAAATACAGAATATCTTTTTGGTACCTCTATTGCCTTATTTACATGCTATAAAATAAAGTAGTGCCGAGCATGTAGGATTAGGTTGAAGGACTGTCAAGAGACTATGACGTCATATTGATGTGTATGACGTCATTTAAACATCATTATTATACTTGTTGTTAGGTAGTCTACATAATAGGTACCAATATTTTACAATGTCCAACAAGGTTAGAATTTAGTGTTTTATCTGTGGTTGTGCTTGCAACCACAGATAAAACACCACCACCACCTTGTTATGTCTGGAAAAAACTAAATGTGCCTTATTTTTTTTCCAATGTTGCTCTCAGCGATAAGGTTGCCCATTTGTTTACCTAATGGTATGTCCTGTACCTGTATAAAGAGTTATCTATCTATCTATTAAAAAAAAAATTGGTTATAGAGGCTTGAACATTATGCTGCTTTGTTATTTTGTATTGGCGTGTAAGACTTGCGTAAATGGGTGTAGTTGGGGCTTGAAGTTTACAAACTCCAACCACATAATAAAACAAAAACACGCAAACGAAAAGAGGAATTCCACTAGTTTTATCATAGACTGATGAAGTTATAAAATGTTTGCTAAAATTATAACAGAACAGACCATTTCCTGTTCCCAACTCAGAAGCATCCTAATTCTATTATCACCATGCTATTTTCAGAGCCGATGGTACCGTAACAATGCTCATTGTTCAAATGTTCACGGTTCAAGGATATACCCATTGAGCTCCATACTCAACCATAGTCGTTTCGGTTCGAGATCATCTCGACGCATTCAAAGCACAACATGACATCACCGTTTTGCACAAAGTTACAAACCACAAGTATGAAGGTAGGTACCTTCCTACTTCTTTTAAATAAATCAACATAATAAACATTCCTTTCGATGATTGATTCTTAGGGTACCTATTTTTTTTTAATTTCCATTTTTTTTTTTTTATTACTGGTACCTACCTAGAATGTCACCTCCTACCTAGAATGATAGATAGATAGAACATTCTTTATTGCAGAAATTGAAAGTACTGTACACAGGCGAACTTCTAGATAGCATTATCTAGCATGAAGTCTTCTAGACCTTTGGGTAATAAGGAGATAGGTTGGGTAGTACACATATAAGATGAGGGCTTGCAGCATCTATCATTACTATGATCCCATACTAACTTATAATACATTTATGCGTATTCCATTGTGGTGTGAAGGCGCTCCGTAAGATTTACTTAGATCACGGGTCGAAGGACAGGTTAGAAAGCTAGCTTACTCTATTTATAACTGCCTGGGTTTTTCCTTATTTGTCAGTGTTTTGGCAGTTTCCGGATAGGATTATTGATTTATATGTTTTATTTTTCCTTAAAAAAAGTGATTCAGGATTATTGGCTCTGGCTGTGCCTTAACTGTCAGTCATTAATTAATTAATTGATGTAATTTAATTGATAATGATCAAAGTTTTATAGCTCGCTACGGTATTTTACAAGGTGGCCTGAAGAAGTCAATTGCTGCAGCCTCACCGATAGATAGGACGAATTAATTTGAGTCCACTGCTTGAACCAATTTACCGTGCCTATACACTTTATCTTCCGATCAAAACAAAGGTCGCCGACATGGCTGTCAGATTAGCACATTGAAGAGGCGGCGAATAGTTCGTAGAACAAACAGCCTTCGGGGAATAAAAGTTCTCGAAAAAACCTGTCCCGAATTTTGTAAAAATAATGAAGTAAATGACATTTAATTCGAGTGAATCACCGATGCATGATTCAGTGCGGAAGTTGCTGACCCCGAAAACATAGAAAGCCAAGGTGGTGAAAGAGGGGGGACTGCTGACAGAATGAATGAGTTTTGTCGGACCCTTTTTATAGTGAAATGCCTGATGTGTTGTAAAGTAGAAAAGCTGGTACGTTATATTTAAAGCTATGTGTATACGAAGTAGAAACGATGGTTTAATAGTTTAAATGAAATGCCTTTTGAATACAACTTATTCACAACATTTTTATTATAACTTTAATTTTCACAATGCTTCCGAAGCAGTGGCTTTGCATTGCATAGATTAGACTAGAAAAAAAAATGCTCTACGTCTTTAGTAAGTTCTCTATATACCCCTTAGGTGGGCAGGTAGAAAATGCTTTAGCATTAAACCCAACTTTTGTACATTAATTTTGCAATAAAGAGTTTAATAAATAACTAATTTTACTTCTTATAACGATAACAGCGTTCTATCTAGCAATGACTGAAGGTTACACATATTTTAGAACTTACAAATCAAATTGGATGTAGTAAAAGTTCGTAACATTAGACCCCTATCACGGAGGTCTGGATGCCCGGTACATTATGCGCCATTCGCCCCGCATCATAATAAATTTCTCTCGACAGTCATCGTCCATATTCGTTTACGGACCTTTTATTGGTATCTGATCGCACCTATATTTCTAAATTAATTTTCATTGCTCATACTCTGAAAGTAGGTCTGAAGTTGCCTGAGGGGCCTAATTGAAAGTAAAACTTTCAGCCCTAGGGAGAATCGCTTTCTACTGACAGCTGTCAAATTATAAAAAAAAACAAGTTCTATTTTATTCAACCATGTTCCAACTTTCTAAAGTCTTTCTAACTGCAAGGAGGTCGTTGAGCCAAATTCCATTTTTTTATTCAGCAAGTAGGTTGGAAACCCATTACAACGGTAAGAAGTTTAAAAAGTCTAATTAGAGCGCAATGCAAAATTTAAATTTAAATAACATAAAGATAGTATTAAATAAATAATATATCTTCTAAATTACTTGATTAATTATAGCTTCAACTATTTATTTAAAATAACATAGATTTGAGCAAACAATTTACCATTTTTTAAATTATGACAATGAAAATAATGGCTGAATAATGCTGGCGAACCGAAGCCGAAGGCCCGCCAGAGAAAAAGAAAAAAAAAAGCCGGGAAGGCGGCAATTCAATCTTCATTTTCACAAATTTTTCTTTCATGTTTTATTTTTACTTTCCTTGTATTCGTAATGAAAAGCACAGTGTTTACCTCGGGTGAAAGTCTTTATGCTCCAGAAAATACGGTTAACTAAAGTTTTTGACAGTCTTTTATGAACTATCTATACTTGTATGTAAATATAGATAGATAGAGTAATACTATATTGTACCTACACAAAAGAAGACTTTAAATATAAAATAAATATTAGAAATATAGGTACAATGAGCGACCTTATCGCTAGGATAGATCTCTTCCAGGCGTCGTAAAGTGACGGGAACTTCTTTCTATTAGGACACAAATTACCAAACGCGTCGTACCTGAAAAAAATAACAACTAGAGTTTTTATAGTAAACACAAGAGTCACGAATTTTACAATAGATTTTTTGCCAAAAAAAAGAAATAATGAAAGAACGCAAAAACAACGCTAGAGACATAACAGGTACCTAGTACCTAGTACCTAGTAAACGATACTACGAGTAGGTACACTAACAAAAAATACCTACTGTTAAAATGGCCGATATCTGAAAAAGAAAACGGTTTTTTTTTATCACTAAATAAAAATGAGGACAACAGTAAAAACTGTGCAGTTATATCACCGTATATCATTGCGTAGTAAAAATGGCTATAAATAATATCCTTGCTATAAATAGATATCTAGATTTATCTCAATGATTTGCGTCAATGGTTTTTACCACATTACTTTTTTGCGTCATTGGGTATGTTGGTTTGGTATAATTATGATTGCAAAAAAATGACTGAAGAGTAACGAGTTATAATCTCCAAAGCACGATTGACAGTAGCAAATCAAACATGCTAGCAAATACCTAAAAACAAGAGGTTCTCAAGAAGAGGCCTTTATGCGAAAAGCAAAAATCAATACAACTAACAATAAAAATATTTATTTTGACCAAATGGTATTGACCATTTGGTCAAAATAAATATTTTTGCTTTTCGCATAAAGGCCTGCACCTGCCTGCACACACCTAGCGTGATGACAATGGTGATCAGTGAAACGCTGTCAAATATTGCTGTCATATTTCACTGATTTCCATCGCCATCGCGTTAGATGTGCGCAAGGCTTCGTCATAATTGAGCCGATTTGAATGTTTTTTATCTACATGGTTATACTTTCAAATTGCTCCTTCATCAAATTCAGTTGAGTAGTTTTTTCCATACAGCGGGTCTCACAAGTTTTTTAAACGTATATTTTTTGTCCTATTTCTCTCGTTGATAGAAAAAAAAGTAATACTAAGCTCGATTCAGTTCACTTCTGTGTAAGTAATGTACCTACATAACCTACCTACCAAAAGAACTACGTCCATAGAACTAATAAAACCACGCAAACATGACACCATTTTATTAGCACACGTTTCATGGCCTGGTCTGACCCAAATTGGCACTAAACAATTAAGAAATTAGGTTTATTTTACGGCATGACATCGCTATATTTTATTGAAAAGGTCAGAACAAATGAAGCCAATCTGAAGGCTCATCCTTAGACGTTTGTTCATCAATTGTTCATTTATTGCAAGTAGATAAAGACAAGTTAAGAGTAGGTACCTACCTATTATTATGGCAAAAAACTAGACATTTAAATACAGTTAGAACTCTGTTTTTATTTTAACACGGACAACAAACTATATACGCATTACGACGCCATCTTTTTATCCCCCGACTAGTGTTGTCCGTCGTTGCCCGGTCTCAGTAGGGATGTCCTATTCCCAAAATAGGCGAACACTACCTACCTATTTTTGAATTTTGATTTTGCATAATTATATTGACTGATTTTGGGTCAACTACTGCAGTACCTGCCATGTAATATTGTTTGAAATAAATATTTTGTATTTGTATCGCTGAAATAAAAATACCTCCGTCTCTACTTTAGACTGGTCAAAAACAAGACAGAAATAGTTATAGCAGACGAAAAACCCACGAGACCAATAAAACACGCAAAAGCTAAATATAAATCTACAAACCATAAAACTTTACCCAAACAGATGTTTTCTGTCGTCAATATTAGTCGAAATAGGTCAATGTCCCGTAATTGTCGAAGTACAGTAACCAACAAAATAAAATTCCTTCTTTTTCAACAATAATTACCACAAGCACGCTTTGAGCGCCTTGCTTGTAATAATTTCTAAAACCTTGTGCACATCTAAACGATCTGTGATCAGCGACGCTGTCAAATATGACAGCGATAATTGACAGCGTTTCACTGATCGCCACCGCAGAACACTTAGATGTGCGCAATGCTTGCTCCAACGTGTGACATGCATTCAATCAAAAAGATAAAAAAGTAATATAAAAAAATAAAAAACCTGACGTAGGTGGAAATATCATCAGAACATGGAAACAGCTTCATGAATTTCTACCAAACGTGGCTAGGAACCGTTTCAGAACTACATGATTTCTAATAAAAAAATGTATTAAAATCGGAGAATTCGGTTCGGAGCTTCGAGGCTACAGGCAGACAAACAATCAGACATACATGATACATCCAAAAGCCAAAATTAGTAAAATGACATACCAAATTTCGGTAAATTTGATAACTTTTCGTGCTAAAAAGATCTAAATTACCGAAATTTGCTACGAATTTATACTAACGAAGGTTTATAAGACCGGCCTTTATAAAACCTATCTTTGTGATCAGAGGTTAAAATGACACTTTTTCTCCCAACTGTACTGTAAAACCTATACCCGCCTGAATATAGGTGTATTGGTTTGACATACAATGTCTCTTCATGGCTCACGATTTATGGTGTCATGGCATTTATGGGCACAATGAAAAGCTGATGTTGTATATACCTACGGAAATATAGTCAGACCCAACAATACGGCTAGTCGCCTATACAGGAAACAGTATTTTACGTTTAAGTACCTATAAGGTACTTAATCTGGCAGAAATAATATAGTTCTATATAAACTTACCATGAACAAACCAATTGACTGCTCGACTAAAAATTTGTAAAACCAAAGGAAACGCAGGACCTACGACACAAGATTATTCATCTTAGTGTAGGCTCTGCATTTCACTCTATGTACAAACAAATTGTTATTGTTCTTTTCCATTAGTGTTATTCTGTCTGTTGCTCTGTATGTCCTATTTTTTGAAAATAAACTTTTATTTTTATTATTATTATTATACTTCAGTCAACTTTTGTTAAATAGAGGAACCTTTGTATGAGAACCACAGTGCTATCTATAATCTTTTTTTCTAATCATACAAGCTACATACTTAGAAAATAATATAACACCCAGACAGAGAACAAAAATCTGTGTTCACTACACAAATATTTGTTCTCGGTGGGGATCGAGGCCACGATCTACGGCACAGCAATTAAACAGCATTTATTATTACAGCATTAGCAAATAAATATTTCATTTCAAATATTTCATTTCATTTCATTTCACAGAAGGCAGAGCTAATACGAACTGAGCTGAGAGGCCAGTCAAATAATCAAAATCTTTTTATAATTTCTATTCAATTACAAATCTTATCCATTTGATTTAGCATCTTCAGATATTTCATACCAAAATAAATTATTTTTCTGATTTCAGAGAAGTTTTCAGATTTACCCTAATATTTTTTACGAACGTATGAAGACTAACATGCACTGTTAAGTTTATACTTGATGTCAAAAACCAATAGTTCAAGCAATAATCGTTTATCATTTTACTTTTTAGATTCATCCAAGATGTTTTCAGATATAATTGGACGCCCTTTAACTAAAACGTTCCAATCCGCATGAAACTTGAAACTAAACAGCGTCCAATTCTTGCATCGCAACATCAAAGATTGAAATGACTGCTACAACCTAACGCAATTAAAACAAGCATTACTTACAATAGAGTGCACCAAGCAGGATATTATACTAAAGAGGATAATTGTTAGCCGGGTGCCAATAGCAAACCTATGCGATACGTATATAGTCAGCAGTTGTAGTTGAAAATAAATTATAGTTTAAAAAACTAAAAAAAAACGCTTTTATAACAAATTGAACTAAAAAGTTAAAAATAAAACTGTAATAATCAATTGAAAATTTATATTATTTACAAAAAGCGTGGGGTGCTTTTTATAATAACTTCAGATATAATAAACTATTGATAAAATATTTACAACAATCAAAATCAAGCCCCCCACGCTTTTTGTACAATAATATAAATTTTCAATTGATTATTACAGTTTTATTTTTAACTTTTTAGTTCAATTTGTTATAAAAGCGTTTTTTTCAGTTTTTTAAACTATAATTTATTTTTTACTTTTTAGTTTGTTATTTTTTTTTCATATATTTTTTTTCATATTATTGCATTGTCATCGACCTTTGACAGGTGTGCAAAGTTTCAATCAAATCTGATCGTTCAAAGTAGGTTTTTTTTTTATTTCTTTTCATTTTTTTTTTTTTTTTTTTTCATATTATTGCATTGTCAACGACCTTTGACAGGTGTGCAAAGTTTGAATCAAATCTGATCGTTCAAAGTGTGTTTTTTTTATTTTTTTTATTTCTTTTCATTTTTTTTAATTTTTTTTTTCATATTATTGCATTGTCATTGACCTTTGACAGGTGTGCAAAGTTTGAATCAAATCTGATCGTTCAAAGTAGGACAAAATCGAGCTCAAAGGGGTCGGTTACATACATACATACATACATACATACATACATACAGGTGAAGCTAATAAAAGCGTTATAAATACAGTGCGTTGCATCGCACTGTAATTTGGCAAATTAATGTAATTGGTTGATTTATATGATACTAGCGACCCGCCCCGGCTTCGCACGGTGCAAATGTGCAATGCTGATTCGAAATATACATACCTGCTATGATGATTTGTTCAACTTCACGGTTTCACTTGCGGTTATTTATTTTTATAAAAAGTAGCCTTTCATTCCAGGGTATCTTCTGATTCATACAAAATATCATCCAAGTCCGTTCAGCCGTTTCAGAGATAAGTAAGAACAACATGCTCAATTACTCACAAACCTAAAAACGGAGAACTGTACCCAAAGTCCCAGTGCATTTACAACATTTCGCTACCAAATGTTGTTTTCGTTTCGCCTACGTGTCTCTCTTTTTTGCATGGAAAAATGATGAGACAACGACTCTAACTACGTAACGTATTTTTGCTGTCTCATCTTTTCTCCCAAAAGACAGAGACACGTAGGCGAAACGAAAACAACATATTTTGGTAACGGAAGCAAAACTCGGACTTCGGGTACTGTACCCAAAGTCCCAGTGCATTTACAACATTTCGTTACCTACCAAATGTTGTTTTCGTTTCGCCTATTTGTCTCTGTCTATTGTATGGAGAAAAGATGAGACAACAACTCTAACTGCGTAACGTATTTTTGCCGTCTCATATTTTCTCCATGCAATAGAGAGAGACAAAAAGGCGAAACGAAAATAACATTTGGTAACGAAATGTGGTAGCAAAACTCCGACTTCGGGTTCTGGTATCATATACCTAGCAAGGAGAAGACTTCCGAACTTTCACGTTAGTCGTGTGGGCACGTTTTTGACGTGCGTGACCTACGAGGTAATGCTTTGTTATAGGCGATGGTTACCACTTAACATCTAGTGGGCCTTATACTTGTTCTATCAGATAATTGAACAAAAAAAGGATTTATTGAAGCTGGAAATCTATGTTTTTTTATTTATCCGTAGTAACTAGTAATACAGACCATTCCACCAGAACAAGTGAACCACATGTTCTGGTGGAATGGTCTGTTTGTAGAACTTAAACCCGATACTAATCACGAACGCCCTCAATATTTGGTTCAAAAACGCGAATAGCACAACCCAATCTATGTATTCGGATGACTGAGTAACCTATATTGCCTAACAAAGCAGCTATGCGTTGTTCCTAAAAAACGGTAGCGTTTATGACGGCCGTAAAACAACGATGAATGCAATTTATACCTATCACGGGAAACCCGTATTGGTGTTTCTGACTTGTCATAAAAACGCTGTAGTACCTAATCCCGTGACACTATCACAAAATTGAAACTTTAGCACGTTTAGGGCTAATTTTCAAACCACAGATAAAATTATCCGTCGCCGGCTAAAAATAAAACCTATACAAATCTATTTTTTGGGCTTTTCAAGAACAAGCACAATTTTTTTTTATTCGACTTATAGGAATAATCCTAAGATGGAAAAATCAGCCCATAATAGGGACGTTAAATGACGATGACAGATCAGCTAGGATATCAATAATACTCGGTACTTATTGAAAGTCGTTTAAAAAAGGGTGGACATTATTTAGTCCTCTTTCGAGTTTTAATTAGAGAGTAAAAAAATAAAATGGAAAACAAAATTAAGTCTCGAAGTCTATCACTTTTAAGCCCGTCAAATTACGGTCATCGTAACCTTAAAAGCAGGTTAGTATTGTGACTGCCACATAGCCCACACGCAATCTCGACCCATTCTAAATATTTACCATAGTGAAACTGCAACGTGCATTTACTGAAAACACGAGCTTAAGTTATCGCTGACGTCAGCGGTAGCTTTCGAAGTCTAGTTACAAACGCAGATATTTGCAGAGTTAAATGGAGACTTTCAAATGCACCTTGTTACAAGTTTGTGCGTACTGACGAGCGACGCGTTGAAAGCCCACGCGTTGAAGTCTTTTTTAAAGATAAAACAATGATAAATCAATAAATATTGTGGACAATCTACACAACACTTTCTAGCCCCAAAACTAAGCAGAGCTTGGACGATAGCAGCCAGAGAACTGATATGCTACTTGAATAGATTTTGTTTTTTTATAAGTATACATACTTCGAACACAATAGAGAACTAACATCTACGTTCACCACACAGATATTTGTTCTCGGTAGGGATCAAACCCATGGCCTGAGACGCAGAAGGCAGAGCTACTACCAACTGAGCTGAGAGGCCAGTCAATGTTATCCTAATCAATGAAAGAAATAGAAAAAAAAATCTGAAAAGTCTTACAGTAAAATACGGTTCTACCTCCTAGAAAAGCTTTAGCAGCAATGGCAGTAGGTATGATGTAATCCATACCATATATTTTTAACATACGTTTCATTTGCAAACTATCTTGGTTACGAATGAACACAATGTGTAAATTGTGAAGAAATGGGACACAATAAACTGTTGTCTCAACATCTGTGTGCACCCAGTCTGAGGCTTTAAGCTAAAGTCGCTCTTAAAACTGGTTTATCTGGTTACATACAGATGTCTCGCATTTAAAACACCTGGCATACGTATATTTTCCGTGTTTTTATCAATAAAAACCTTGCAGTGCGCAGGTTTTAGGCCCAAGGATTCCTATTTGGGTCGTAAGATGGGGTGCCTATTTTTTACTGTTTTCATGAAACAGTATGTTTGTATCATGTTTGTAAAAGGGTATTTTCTTTAATGGATTTATTTGTAGAGTTTTCAATAAAACTCTACAGTCTCATAGAGAATCGTATATAAATTCATCACAACCTCACACTTAGGCTTTCATTGTATTCAAATGGTAACGATTCTGTTGTTGGTGCATTTTAGTTGCCATTACCTGATAAATAATTTCAAAAATTTTTGCCATTTCAAGTCTCTACGAAAATGTTGAGAGGCGGCAAATATTATTCGGATTGCCCTGGCGATTAATACGCTGATTGAATAGCAGATAAAACACACAAAAAAAGAGGCAGCCGTATTTTAAGCATACAATTTTTTAAGGATGTATAATAGGTCTTCTGCGGGTTGCTCATTAATATTTTTCCCCCATCAAAAACGGAAATAATAAACCATTTAATTACTTCTAAGATTGAAATTATTCATCATCAATTTAACGCTTTTAAAATGGACGCAACGATCTATCGAAAAACAAATTCAAACTAGTTTGAGATTTGAATGCAAGAACCTTGTATGTGCATATTCACGGTTCGTCTGCCCCAGCCAACGTAAGCTAACACTACAAACAGACCGACGACATTTACATAAAATATGTAAAAGAATAGGTACCTACCTATTCATAAATATACTTGCCTCAGCCAGGTGGTCGTAACTCGATATCGCCGAAAACGTAGCCGCTTCGTACTTGTTTTAGCAAATAACGAGTTCGAGGCAGCAGGTGGCCAAAATAGCTTTCCTAAACCATTATAAAATCAGCCATTATTAAAATAATAAAAGAAGTCGTTTCTTGGAAAGAGCAGATGTAGAGAAAAATACATAAAAAGTTACAACTTTGTTATTGTCCATAGCTATTGCAAGAGGATTAAAGACTAGCCTTGAAATTGTCGATAGTGAAATAAACTGTTGTGTTTCCTGATCCTGAATGCACGGGGCAATATCATAACGGATGGGTTGGGTACTATGTCGATTCAGACATTTAAAAAGGAGAACGATTTAGACTGAGATGCTATGCATACAGAGACTTCAGAAGGCATAATTAGTTGCAACTCTAGGACACCATATTAGGTTACCTGTCAGTATTTTTACAAAACACTAAACGCAAACTGGTATCCTCACAAGCCATTATTTGGCTATACATTTTGGCTTTGTTTCGGCAGCAAAACTGAGCGCTTCTTGCCAAGTTTAAAATGACGAACAAAAACTACCAGTAACTAAGCCATTTTATAGTTGGTCTTATTATAAAAATATAAATAGAAGTATGGCTGTAAAAGATACGTATAAAGTCTAATATATTTTCTAAATCTGCTTTCTAACAGCCGACCATCTTAGAAGCCCCGTTGTTTTAGACAAGCAATTGCTATTCAGCCAGTGGTAGCATTTTTACGACGCCCGTCCAAGGCGATCCTAGTTCATAAAGTTGGTTATGGTCATCGCATTGTCTACCGTCTGCCTTAGCTCGCTCTTTGTAAAGTAAAAAGACAGTAAACTCAGTATAGAACGAGTAGTCTATTTAAAGAACCGTTATTCATGTTTCTTTTAAAGTTACCTATTGAATAGACATAATGTGGGACAAAACTAAGAAAAAGAACGCCTAGTTATTGTTTTTTATTTAGGTTGTAGTTTTTATGCTGTTGTGTTATTAATTGGCGACCCAAATTAGTATTTTGACGGACTATATCGAAACCTAAAAACCCAGGCTAATATGCCAAAGAAAGAACAAGCAATATGATGGAAGAATACGGATGGCGGACTATCCTTCAGACGACGTCTTGAACTGCATTATTTATGATGATAAACTCAACTATTAAATAGGTAATTTTGTTTCATATTCCTTCTCTTAGCTTACAACACAGCGATGCTGGTAAACCAGTCTTGGTACTCGCACTAGGTACCTAGGTACTAGCTCAGTACTTGAATTGCGGGTTGACTAACCACGCCTGTCTTATGCCTCAGTGCGCGGATATCGATAATCTACGATGCACGCTCGATTATCGATACAATTCGTATGCAGAATCGATATAGCAATTGGAACGTGAACTCTACTTCGTTCATTACTGGTACACTGACCCGGGACATCTGTTTGAGTTCCTAGGAACCAACATTAATAGCTTTTGAAGGCATTATAGCCTATCTATATTGTTTGTAGTTCGTTTACGATTATTAAATTGTATTTTTTTCTTGTTCCAGATTTTTATCAAATTACTGGGTGGCTGAACGAGGTCATAGGTGTGTAAACTTAAGTATTAAATATACCCTTCCTGATAATTGTTTTAGTTATCAGAATTTTAAGTGACTTGCATCTGTTTTTCTTTTTTATCAAAACGACAAAGCAAACATACTTTAATAGAAGAAATATCTAAAACGACGTTTTACAAAATAGGTACAAGCATTTTACAAAATAGGTACAAGCGTTTATGCAAAATATGTTCAGTTGGTGACACAATATCCGCGTCGATTAAAAACAAAACCAGTTTATAGGAAAACCTCTAAGAAAATAACGAAACAGGAAAACAAATAACAAGGAATAAGTTCTGGAACAACATTATAAAGACAAGAATTTGCTTTGTACTTTGGACGAATTAGTGTCCAATGAGTAATTTCGACGGACAGTCTTGGTCAATCATATTTTTTATTGTTTACAACTTTCTAGACGGAACAAAAATTGGCTTGTGATAGCCACTCGTCTCTATAAATTTCCTGACGCAGAGCGCAGACGCTAGGAATTAGTTACCCACTACAAATTGTGACTTCTTTTCAAAAACATCTGTTTATCTAACTTATCAGACAGGTCTGACCATACAGTCGCTCAGCGACCAGTTAATCTGTTGACGAACTAAGGAAAATGGCTCTCTGTATTAATGAATTATAAATTTAATTAATTATAATTTGTTTAATTGTAAGTTTGAAAACCAATCAATATTGTTATTAAAAAGAAAATAATAATAAATAAGTCCATGGTGTTATTATCAAAAACCGAAAAAGTAGGTTATTAGTAACATATAATTATAATAGAAACGATTTAGTCCATGGAAAATCCACACAACGCTGTCTAGTTCCAAATTAAGCAGCGCTTGTAGGTACTATACATATCTGTGTTCACCACACAAAAATGTGTTCTCGGTGGGATTGAACCCATGCCCTCCAGATCAGAGAGTAGAGCTACTACTAACCAGGAAGGATGTGTGTTAAAAAGAACATTAAATTTATTGGATATGGAAATTATTTCCTTGCAATCAACTATGCTAAAATGCCAACCGGAAGCTTAGCGAGACAGATATAAAACTGCCGAACAATGATTTCAAAAAAAGTAGGTTAGGTTAGCCGTCTATTAACTGGTGAACTGCTAATTCCCGCAAAATAGCAGGGTCAAACATGTGATGAGAGACATGTAGGTCAAACCAAACCACAGGACTACGAACAATGCGTCTACGCTCCTGCATTTATTTGTAAGCCCAGCTATAATTTTTGCAAGCATATTTTCACGCACGATGTCGTCATTACTCAGACCACCAGTGTCGATTGTATGCAAAATAAGTTTAGTTAGATATAGGTATACTGACGTCTGTTAGAGTGTCTAGAGCCGCAATCAATTTCGGTATTGTTCTAAATTGATTTATTGAAACTGCAATTGACGGATTGATGTGCCATAAAATATGTTCTTCAATATTGACATTTATTAGGTCCAGCTGATTCATGGTGTAATTTATTATGACTAATAAATAAGTAAGAATAAGAAGTGACATATTAGTAGGTATTAAATTGAACTCTGTAAGATTTCTGTTCTTTATGTGTGTCGTATATGCTTTATAAGATGCTTTACCTACCTAAAATATGCTTTTGTAAAAGTTTAAAATGTCTGTCTCTTGCTAAACGAGCTTGTACCTATAGGGTCGTTTGCAGAAACAATGCTTGAGCCTGGTTCAAGTCTCAAGCATTTACATTTTGACAGTTCTCCATTGAAAAATGTCAAAAATCTATGCTTGAGGTTATCCAAAATGGTCAGATGCCATTAATTAAGAAGAAGACAGACTCACACAGACTGCAAGCGACCCTATGAAAACCTTCTACGTTATTATTAATCTGAGTGAATTTTTATACAAACTTTAGTTTGAAGGACAATCTATGTTTAAAATTATTACACTCTACAAAACTCTGTCACACTATTTTCAGCGCCAGATCAATCAAAAACATACGACGTGAGACTACAAAAGACTGTTTTATACATCTCTACATTTCATTGTTCTAGAAACATTTTCACTGTTTTCGGCTACAAGTATGTAGAACGCCCACCACCTGGGTATCTTATCAAGGATTCCACAATGGCGGGCCTCAGATAGTTACTGTGTATGTGTACAAACGTTATCGTTTATCAGATGATAGCTGCTTCAGATGATACCTACGTTGAAACATAAAATATATGACTTTCTGTGAACTCTACTTTAGCTATACAAATAGTCCGGTCGATTTAGACATCCGAGGTTACACACCCAGCTAAAAATTGGTAGATAGGTTTTTGGCAAGTTTTATCATCCGCACTTGATGTGCGGGCAGGTTTTTTCCGCAAGTAGGCCGCTAGTGGGCCCTTTTTGCGTGACCCTTGACACGTGTTGCTCGAACTTTTTTAGGTTCTACAACATCACGCCGGTTTCCTCACGATGTTTTCCTTCACCGTTTTGAGAGTACTGGCATAGTGCACATAAATTTTACGACAGAAAAACTCATTGGTACACGAGTGGATTTGAACCCACGACCTTCGGATCGGAAGGCGCGCCACTACCACTGGACCACCAGTGCTCTCTGGTGGATAGGTATAAATGAAATGTAAAACGTTCTCATTGATCCGAAGCCGGGGTCAAAAGTCACTAAAATGAGGTTTTCGCCGATTTTCAGCAAAACGGTAAGTTTTATCATAAAATTAGCCCAGACAAAAATTGAAAATCAGAAAATTATCAATAAAAAATCAAGTGAGCCAAAAATATTCTCGTCTGGTGCCAAAAGAACACAGTTTTATTTATTAGGTATAGGTACCTACCTAGTATGGAATATTTTAGTCGAGGACTATTAGCCGTCTACCAAGTAAGCTTCAAGCTCTATTTATATAATAAAAGCCTGCCTTTTTAAGATTCTTACGTCATTGGATTTTATATCGCAAAGCTGGGTTTTATCAAATTACAAAATCAATCTGCTATCAGAGTCTGGTATACCGATGACTAAGCAACAGAATTATTAATGAACGAGATTCAGGTTTTGTTCATTATAAAAAAGGTTGGATATAATACGAGATAAGTACACCCGAGTTGCGCCAGCATTCGTGTGTGTGCGAGACACGTTTACCAACTGCGGAGTGGTTTGGTATTACCTTTAAGTTTATCAGGCGACATATACGGCGCCCTTCATTCGACGACAAACATTCGAACGAGTGCTGTGCTGCGCTTAGCGCTCCGTGAAAGTGCCTTAATACTAACTTTCTATAATAATCCAGTGTCTTAATACTAGTGGTTGGTCCAGATCGGATCGTTGTGGCTTGGATTGGATTGAAGTGGTTCGTAAGAGGATTTTGTTGCGGGATTTCAATGTGAGTTAAAAACTTGAAACACTGTTCTCAAGTAGTTTTTCCTTATCTTATATTACTTTGTTCTGTTGAATGAGTTCTTTTAGTTCTCGCTTTCAAGGTAATTGGTTATTTTAAATTACAGTCAGGTATATTATCTTAGCTTTTCGTAGTAGGTACCTAAGTACTTACCAATCGAACCGTTTCATGATATCGGCAGTTTTCCTTAGGCAGTTAATTGATTACTAATTAATTGAATCAGGCGTGACTTTCCGGAAGTCCATTGTTAAATATTAAATTGACAATTAATTTACTTGTGTATTTACATGTTTAGTTTTATTTTTGTCCAATACTTTAAATTATCAATACTAGCCCGTAGTGGTAATAAATTAACTTGTTATTTAAATTTTCCTGCATTTCAAATTAAATAATTATTCAATTTTCAAACTATTTGTAACCTCTCTATGATCGGGCCTTTCTATTTATATTAATAATAAACAAATACATTTTGGTACCACTTGGTATAAGGAGTTACCTGCTTGAAACTCTAAAGGCTATATCAGGTACGCCTCTGCAATAATTCAAATAAATCCGTAAATTGAATATTTGTTCACGGACAGAACATCTGTGTAGGTAAATATAACTCAACATACGATTTATACAAGTGATTATCATGTAAATAACGATGTCATGTAATGTAGCGAATCGTGAAGGAAAATGCGAGGTATTTAAAGGTCATTTTGTAGGCAAATTATCACCAAGATAATCAGTGTTGAATTCAAATCTTTCAAACCCGCTTGAAACCCACCAGATTCAACCTACGCGGTGATTTCTAGGCTCAAATCACTTCAACTTACCGGCTGTAGTAAGATTATATAGGTCTTATGTAGGCGGCCAGTGGAAATAAGTATTAACTAGAAAAAAAGGAATAGATCTAGCTTTCTAGCCTGCGAGATGCCTGCCTTTTAAGAAATGCAGGTTCTAACATAATCTAAATAAAAAATATAACTTACCTATACAACTGACAATAAAAGCTATACCAGATTCTAGGTCTGACAGGTATGAGATTTGGTGGGTAGGTATATACTTACTTTTCTGGTAGAGTATAGAGAGGTGTACAAAACAAGGAATTCCTGAAACTCCAACCTTTTAAAGAGGTTCGGAAGAGTATGAAATTCAGTTACAAAATTCAGTTTGTATGAAGACAAAACGCGCGAGTGAAGTCACGTAAGATTCCACTAAAAACATGCGGAAAATTAAAGATAAGTAGACAGACATGATTTGGCAATGGAAATATCGAGAACTAATACTTTAGCTTTGTGAATTTATCAGAAATTGACGCCTAATAATTGTGTGCTAAGCTTTATTCCTCGCTAGTTGGAGTTCTCATAGTTAGCAAAAATGCAGACACAGTTATAAAAAATACTAAATTGTGTTCCGAGTCCCAAAAATTTTTGAAATGAAACAGTTTAATTTTCAAAAATAAAATAAAGGAAGACTGCACACAAAATCCAGTCATTAAGAAATCGTATGTATACACAAGACTTCTAGTAATATTCAAAGATGGTCAATATTTTTGCAGCAATTTCGTAGTTCGTAGCGTAACCAAAATAAATAATAGGCTATATGGTACCTACATAATTACGTTGGCAACCATCGATTTTCTTGAAGTTCAACGTTGATTCTTTACTACGGTAGGTATACTACTTTGTTAGCGTAACCTTGGGAGCTAACTTCAGTTATAGGCACTGCAAAAGTCGAAGAAAGGTTATTTTTAAAGCGACTCGTTTTATGATTCCTACCAAAGTATACTTACTTAGCTTACTAGTATTGATAGATTACAGTTGCTTTCACAAAGATAGTTCTGAATAAGTATAAGTTTTTGAATTACTAACCTACTTCATTACCTAATTCAAAATTAATTCATCATCTTATTCAGCCTGAAGAAGTCCACTGCTGAACATAGATCTCCCCTATACATTTTCAGGTAGAACGATTCTAAGCTTTTTGCATACACCAATTTTTCGCAATCTTAACAATATCATCGGTAAAATTAACTTCAACTTCGAATCTACTTAAATTACGAAAACTGTTTTACTTACTTTATCTTCTTCTTCTTCCCTTATCCCAATTTATGCGAGGTCGGCACAACATATCTTCCTTCTCCATTCACACTGTTTTTACTTACATCAATATAGTTTTACCAGCAGTATTTTTCCTATCCTTTGCTTATATTTCGAATCTTACATTAACACCTACACATAAAATCGAATAAACGTACACAGGCAACAACAATATAGCATCGATGTTTTTATGAAGTCACGACAGCCAACAGATGGACAATGTGCAGATAAGACTCCACCAGAACAATGCCAAACATCTGTTGTGCCATACATAATCCAACATGTTTACAATAATATTTCTACTTTGTAAAACTGTTCCGGGCTTTTGTTCTTTTAGGATAATAATTAAAAAGAGATTATTCTCAAATGTATACTTACTTCATTATTTCTTAAAATTTCGTTTGGGAATCGTTCTCTTTTTACCGTCTTGTTTTTGGTTTACCATCTGTCAGTTGTCTGAACAAGTCGACTGACGGACAAGGCTTCCTCTAATTTCGTCTTCTTAACAAGTCACTGGTTTTTTTTTAAAGTGTGGTGAATGGAATTTCAAGTACGCCTCAGAGAGGTTCCTTTCGTGCACTCGACAAATGTTTTTGAACTTTCAGCTTCTATGCCCGTTCGACATGCTCGTTTCCTCACGATGGTTTTCTTCACCGTTTTATAGTGTGCTTCCTCTAACGAATGGACAGGGAACAACTTTGAGCTATCTTCAACCATCTTCTTCTGGTCGTGTCACTATTTCTTTAAACCAGTTTGGTGAAAGGATACCGCGATCTTCATAATTATTCTTCATGCGGTTCTTAATTTTTTTTTTTAGTCTTGTTTTTGTTAAGATTATTCACTGGTTCGGTTAAAATAGACTTGATAAGGACTCTGATGCTGATAGCCACAAAACTAAATATGCTGATAGCTTTAACAATGAACCCTGTTGATATGGATTTGCCAATGCTAGAATTATAGAAAGATAACGAAAATTTGGGCAGTTTGACGCACGGGAAACAAATTACTGTAAACTTTTCAGCGGTTGGTTGGTTTAGAATTGGCAGGCAAAGATATATGTACATGGTTGAATGAGATACAAATGTGAAACTACATGTAACAGACGGTTGCTCCAGAATTAGAAGCGATGGAATTAAATGGATATGATATCATCAAAAACAACTTGTGTGATACTATCATCCAATGTTTAATTCTTTTTTTTATCGAATCACTGTTTATTTCAAACCAGTGGCCAATCGATTTTAAGTGTACCTCACAGAGGTTCCATTTTAAACTTTTTTTTCTACGACACGCCGGTTTCTTTCAACGTTTAAAAGTACTGTTATTTAATTTATTTATTGGTACCCAAACTTCTGAATGCACATGTCGGCAACTGTTTTTAAGGGATTTATTAGTAAACCAACTTCCTATTGTTTCAAAATGTTTGCTTTATTGCCCCATTGTTGGCTTATGTAACTTTACAAAAAGAAATGGTAAATAGCCATTGTTTGCCAAAATACTGTTACTTTGGTACCGTGGCTTATGTCCGAGAAAATTTCATAATTGTGATAACATGTTATTTTCTGTGGTAATGACCTGTAGGCGGGCATGGTGGATTATGTACGGTTTTTTCCCTCTAATAGCCTGACTCAAGGGCGGTGGTGTATTAATGATGCCACTGTGATTTTAAAACGCGGATTTTCTGAAAGTGGTTTACTATTTGTAACCAATGGCTAGATAAATAGAGCTTTTCTAGCATTTTTCATAATTATTATCATACATTTTTGTTTTTGGAAGATATAGAACAGTTCTAAAAATATCACACACTTTGATTTTTCTGGACATACTCCAACGAATTTCTATAGATATAACTATAGGTCAGACGGAAGGCCTAGATTTTTATAATGATTAATAACGTGTCCGTTTCTTTCTTTCCAGAGTTCGCTAAAAATGGGGGTGAGGTGCCGGGAGTTGCTGCTTCTAGCAGCGTGCGTTTGCGCGCTCGCAGCCAGCGAGTCCAACAAAACAACAAAGACGGACACTAAAGTCCTCCTTGACAACTACGAAGACTATGATTCCGCTGAAGATGTCCAAGAGGTCCTATTCAACGAGGACAGGCCGTGCCCTAGAGACTGCATATGCACTGTATCCCAAGGATACAGAATAGCGAAGTGCAACCGCCTCGAAATTGGCGTACAGAAGTTCGGTGAAGACATCACAGATCTAGTGATCGAACACGCTGATCCTGACTACCCGATTGAATTGGGTGACTTTATCTTCAAGAAGCTTGGTCTTCATCAGATCGCGACTGTTAAAATCATCAACAGCACGGTCAGTTACGTTGGACCTAATGCGTTCCATGGTCTTCATGAGCTTTACGCAGTAAACCTCTCTAACAACAAGCTGAAGAGTCTTAACCCCGAAACATTTGCGACAAACAAGAAGTTGTTGCTGCTGACTCTATCAAACAACCCCTCGCTGAAATTCCCCGCAGCTGGTTCGGAGGAATACTTTTTGAACGCATCTTCAGTCCAGGAACTCGATGTTTCCTATTGCAACATGCAATACATCACAGCAAATACTTTCAAGAACATGCCTGGACTTATGTATCTGAATGTCGCAGGCAACAACCTGTCTGCTATGGACCATGATACTTTCAAGAAGCTGCTCGACTTGGAAGAGCTTGACCTAAGTGATAACAACATCAAATCTTTGTCTGATGATATCTTTTCAGAAAATACTGAGCTTGCAACGCTCCATATCCTCAAAAATCCAATCGACACTGTGTACGGTCTTCAAATCTCTGACCTGTTGACCTTGAATGCAGGACAAACGAAGATCCAGTTCGTCGGACCTTCCATGTTCAACGGAATGACCTACATCGCTAACCTTAACCTCAGTGGGAACAGCATTGAAAAGGTCCACAACCTAGCCTTCCACAAGCTTGTTGAATTGAACTATCTTGACCTCTCATTTAATGATCTTGACTTCATATCCAGCATTCTGATCAAAGAAAACATCGAACTAGATATCTTCAAGATCTCGAATAACCCTAGACTAAAACACTTGCCAACTGATGGATTCGAATGCTCCGCTGGCCAATTCAACATTTACTTATTCGACGCATCTAACTGCGGCCTTGAGGAGATGTTTGATAACTCACTGAAAACTTTCACTGCTCTATCTGTGATTAATTTATCTGGCAACAAAATCAAAAGCATCAGCAACAAAGTGTTTTCAATCAGCCCAAAATTGGTTGAAGTCAATCTCGCCTACAACCTGCTCACCACCTTGGACGCTAAAGTTTTCGAAAACAACAATGAGCTCGGTAAGCTGAACCTCCAAGGAAACCCCCTGACAGTTCTTTCCGCTGATGTGTTTATCAACACGCCCCTGATGTCCTGGCTAGACATGAGCCACGCGGAATTGACTTACCTTTGGAAATCAGGTAAGAACCACACAGAAACTCTGCTGAGCAACTTGACCTTCCTGAACGTTTCGCACAATCGCATCAACGAAATCAAACAATCCGAGCTTGATAAGTTAAACAAACTGCGTACCTTAGATATCAGCAACAATCCGCTAGCTTGCAGCCGCGATTTCGAAAACCTTATGACTTGGTTGAGTACACGCAAGGTCTCTCCCAACGCGGTGTCTGACAACGTTGCAAACATGGCCAAGGACGCTAAAGACGACGATGAAACTTACAGCTGGGAGTTCCTCACTCGCAAGACTTGTGGATCAGCTTTACCGCATGCAGTTGAACCTCTGCCTGATACGGTTTCCGATGAAGAAATCTGGGAGAGGATTGACAAAGACGCAGAAGGTAACTTTGACTTGAAGAATACTTTGGATGACGGAAAGGTCGCAGACGACAAAGCGGAGAAGCTTAACGAATACATGGTCGATGATGACAAAGACGATACTGGTGATGATGACGACCTGGCTGACGAGGATGACGAGGACGATGAAGAAGATGATGATGATGACGATGATGCTGAGGAAGTTACAGATGACGATGATGACGTACAAATCAAAGTAAAACTTAATGAGAAGGTCCTGCCTCTGCCAGTCAAACCAGTTGAAAAAGAGCCAGTCCAATCCGAAAAAGTAAAGTTAGACTTCAAGCTCCTTGACAAAGATGTTGATGATTTGGAAACTGAGGAGTATGCAGCTGTTTACGGTTTTACTGAGGAAAAGGAACACGGAAGGTACGAGTACATGTGGCCGATAGGTATCGCTATTATAGGTGCACTCCTGCTTCTTTTAATCACAGGTAAGATTGTCATGATGATGTGCAGTAAGAGGAACCAACAGATCAGATATAACAGTGCTATTATCGCCGCGATGCAAGCGGGTCGTACGAAGAAAGACTGTGGGCTGGTTTACCAGCAGTTGTCTGAGGATTTGACCGGGCCAAAGACCCCTAAGCTAAGCCGCTACCAGCCACTGCAGAACGTCACAGTAAACGCCACCAACCTGTCGTATGAGAGCAGTCCCTTCCATCACCAGAACATCGTGCCTGAGAATGTGTGAATGCGCGTCACACCGCACGCTACTAACATGGCATTACTTACTCAAAAGCTGTAAGTCATAGTTGATAAGCGCTA
Organism: Thera britannica; assembly: GCA_939531255.2. Taxonomy (NCBI): domain Eukaryota; kingdom Metazoa; phylum Arthropoda; class Insecta; order Lepidoptera; family Geometridae; genus Thera; species Thera britannica. The sequence continues at coordinate 11,057,861 of OW618046.2, read as the reverse complement.
GTCACAGCCCAATTTCGAATCCAGAGATAAGAATTTAATTTATAGATCTTTTAACACTACGAATGATTGATTTAAAGCGGTGGCGTTATGTAAATGTAGTTTTCTGATTTGTCAACTTTTTTTAGTTATAGGTTACTTACTTTAAGTTTGTTTTAATCTTGTCTCTGGGGAGTAAAAATAGTACAGTGCCTTAAAACAAACTCCAGAACAACTTCGCGATAATGTTTCCAATCTAGCGCTTTTTTACAATTAAAAGTAACAAGAAGTCAAATTACAACAAATTAATTTAAGATTATACATATTATATATTATACAAATTAGTTGATAGGATTATTTTATGTACTTAAAATTATTAAAAATTAAACACTATTTTTAATGTTGTTTGTTTTGTCCTTGCTCTACAAAACTTTTAGAAATGCATTTTTATGAAAAAAATGGGTTCGAATAATAACTATAGACTTTTATTAATTATGACTATTTATTTTCAATACGTATTTACTTAAATTAGTTACTGACTAATCAATTTGTATATTATTTCCTTTATCCCATAAAAACATAGAAAATTATTTCCGTAACTACCGAGCACCAATGATTTGAATCACTTTACCGTTTATTTTAGTATATCGTCAAGGAATCTTCCATTAGCTTCGTCAAGTCTTCTTCTGCGTGTGGCAGCGGTGCCAATCCAAGCAGACGTTTCTGCAATGGAAACCACAATAAGTTTTCAAATAATGATCAATAAGGATTATGATCTCGGCATCACGCAACAGTGCTGCCACGGCAGCAACATGCAGCAGTGCTGCGTTTTGCGTTAGTTTCGAACAAGGCATCAGAGTTGCGCGGTTCATTACACGGTATATACGGTAACATTCGTTGTGGATGGAAAGGAATCAGAATCGTTCTTCCTGGAAATGTGTAGAGGGGCCTATGTCCAGCAGTCGACTTTTTCGGGCTGATCGTACATCATAACATCAAAATAATCCAACAGCCTCAGATTTTTGGGCACGCAACCGATTTAACTGGAATTTTCCTAAGCACAGCCAATACACACTTACCACATTTATTAGCACTGCACACAAGTTGTGTCAACATTATCATGCAAAACAGACATGATCAGAAATACAATGGGTAATCGAACTTTTGCTCAATTCGTCAACAAGTGCAATAGATAATTGATAAGATAAGTTAGAACGTGACATTATAGGACTGAATATTGTGTGATGTACAACCTGACGTTATGATAAAGTAAATGATGACTAAAGTTGGATGTTCGATACCCGAGGACTAAATTTTTGTGTCATAGTCATAACTCATAAATAGTAAAAATAAATATTGTAGACAATCCACACAACACATCTAGCCCCAAATTAAGCAGCGCTTGTACTATGAGAACCAGATAGCTGATATAATACCTAAACACATATTTTTGGTAAGTACATACTCATAATACAATATGAGAACCAGGAGAACAAAACATCTGTGTTCGCAACACAAATATTTGTTCTCAGTGGGGATGGAACCCACGTCCTGCAGCGCTGAAGGCAGTCACAGTTTGTTACTTGTCTAGGTGTTTTTATTAGTCGTATTTTAGCCTATTTTAGGCGGCTTTAAAATAAAGTAAGAACTGTATTACCCAAGTCTTTGTTTTCTAATTTGTTTTTCCGGTATAGAAGTTCTCAGCACGGCCGATAGAGGCGCTTATTTAATCTCCTTATAAAACTGGTAAAACGGAATACGTAAACTCAAAAACGTACAACTCAGACTTAGGTACATAATTCGGTTGGTATTTTTATAGTTATTTACCTGAGGCAAAGCTCCCTTCACAAGATTCGGAATATCATCTCTCTCATATCCCAGGTCATTCAACCCGTTGACAATCTTCATTTTGTCCATGTACTTGAGTATGACGTCAGAGAGGACTTTCCCGGCGTCTTCTTGTCTCACGTTGGTTGTATCAGCTCCTAGAAGTTTGGCCGCTTCGATGTGCTTGTCGGGATCGCTTTGTGCCGTGTAGCGGAATACTGCGGGTGCTGTGACGACGCAGGATAAGCCGTGGGGGATGATCGGTTTTGTGCTGTGAAGGAAAATCTATTTAGTGTACGTAGTTACATCATTAAATTAATAAATATTGTGGACAATGCACACAACATCCAACCCCAAAAAAAGCAGAGCTTGGTGCCTCTATAAATAGGAACCAGATAGCTAATATAATACTATGCATACTATACTATACGTGTTTGTGTTTACGTAGGCGCAGCTTAGTGACCATGTCTCTCCTGTGGATTAGGTCGACTAAGCTGTCAGGATGGTATAGGTGCTGGGCAAGTCCATCTAAAATCCTGTCCCAGGCACTATAACGTCCCGTAAGTAGGGGCATGAGTAAACACTAGTTGCCCCTGACGCTATACAAATCGTCTACAATGCAAAGGCCTGTTCCTCTTCGTCCTGCAATTCATCTTTCGGTTCGTGATTGCCATTTAAGAACCCATTTCCAGTGCTTATTGATTCTACGAGCTATATGGCTTATCTATTACTACTGAGACTTTCTGATTCTAAAAACTGTTGATAACAATGTTCATCGAACATTATATGAAGTGGTAAGAGTTCCAATATACCTAGCTCTTAAAATTTATTTGAACACTCAGCTTTTCTGATTTTGCAATACCGACCCATAATCATCAGGTAGGAAAGTAGAGACGTTGCCAGCGATAGGATAAGCCATGCCGTGGCAGAGATGGACGCCTGCGTTGCCGATGCCAACGCCGGCCATCGTCGAAGCGAGGTGCATGTTAGAACGAGCTTCTAAGTCATCCGCGTTGAATACCGAGCGGGCAAAGTATCTTTGCAATACCTGAAACAAAACATTTGAAATTACCAATAGTTGCGATGATTTTTTTTCCACGAAAGAGCCTCTTTGAGGTACACTTAAATTCGGCAAATTCATCATCCGCACTTAAAGTGAGGTCTGGTTTCCGCAAGTAGGCCGCTGCTCGAACTTTTTTAAGATTCTACGTTTACTTGTACGTTCACCGTTTGAGAGTATAGGTAAACGACTGGATTTGAACCCACGACCTTAGGATCGGCAGGCGGGCCCGCTACCACTAGACCACCGGTGCTCTCTTAAGGCACACTTAAAATCTTTTCACCACACTGTTCCAAGGAACAAGTGACACAAGAAGAACCTGCGAACTTTTTATGCCGATCCTCCGTTAGGTTAAGGCCTGCGCACATCTAAGTGTCAGCATTGATCGCCACCAGATCGCTTGGATGTGCGCATTGCTTTATTTATGCTTCACGACCAGTGTTTTAAGCATGCTTTTAGCATGAACGAACAGTCTTTCAAAGTACGTCTTCTCAAAATATCGTTCAAAATCCTATTCTGAAATGAAATAAAGAAAAACACAAGTTTGCTGCAAAAGCCTTGCCAATTTCGAAATGGTCTTTACCTCCAAACAGAACCGGGCCCACACATCGGAGATAGGGTTGCTGCCTTGGTAAGTAGGCCTGAGGGCTGGGTTGGCAGGCGCTGGCCCGCGTTCCGTGTAAGGCACTGCAGTGAAGCTCTCCAGTGCATGGCAGAATATGTCGAAACCAGCGTAGTTTGCCACCTGAAGGAACATCGAATATGCCGGTCAGTTTAGAATTCCTGCTTATTAATTCCAACGGAATTAAATATAAATTCCTCTCTGCTAACTAATATTTTTAATTAAAAAGATAAATAAATAATCAATAACTATTGTAGACAATCCAAACAACACTATCTAGCCCCAAATTAAACCAAGCTTGTACTATGAGAACCAGATAGCTGATAATAATATAATACTTGCATATTTTTTTTATAAATAAATAGAATACAATATAACCACCCAGACAGAGAACATACATCTGCATTCAACACACAAATATTTGTTCTCGGTGGGTATCGAACCCACGGCCTACGGCGCAGAAGGCAGAGCTACTACCAACTGAGCTGAGAAGCCATTCAAATTTAAAAGTTTAGATGTTTCTAGATCACATAGAATATATAGGTGCAGCTTCTCATACAAACTTACATTTTGCGGCATAGTCAGCGTATGCAGAGGGTCGATAATAGCGAGCGTGGGTCTCAACGCGCTGTGCGATATTCCCGTTTTAGCGTGTATTTCCTCATAGTCAAATATACTGGTTCCCGTAGTCTCACTGCCAGTTCCACTGGTTGTCGGTACTAGAATAAAGAGATTTCATCAAACTAATATTATACAGAGGAAATTTCTCTCCTGAATATCGCTATTTTTATTTTATTTTATTTATTTAGGGCATCCAACAGAGAAATCACATAATCACATAATATAAATAAACATCATCAACATAATCATAAATTTATTTATTCTTGTCCAAAAATAGTATACATACTTAGAGTACAATACATATACACCCAGACAGAGAACAAACATCTGTGTTCACCACACAAATATTTGTTCTGGGTCAAGCCTACTAAGGCGCAGAAGGCAGAGCAGACCAATTGAGCAGACCCAATGAGCTGAAAGGCCAGTCAATACCAGTCAGTTCCTCAGAACACACAGTTTTTAGAGTAAATGATACTAACTAGCAATCATAGGCTTCAACTGCTTTGTCACCGGCTTTCCTTTCCCGACGGGTGCGTTCACATAGTCCAGTAATTCTGCCTCGGGATCGCTGGCGAAGAGATTGGCCACCTTGCAGGTGTCCATAGCCGAACCGCCGCCGACGGCAACGTAGCTGTCGAAGTTGCCTTCTTTCGCGAATTTAATGGCGTCTTTGAAGCTTAAGAGAAAAATATCTGATTATCAGTTTTAACTGAAAAAATATAAATCAGTAACTGGCTGTAAGTTATATTATAAGATACATTATTATGTAAACCTTAAGAACTGTGGATTTTGTTAATAAATAAAATAAAATGTTGTCCTACCTGATTTTGGCTACAGCAATATTGTTTATGCTCTTTAGTTACTATTCATTTGTCTCTAATGTGCTCTAAGATTTGCATAACCAATCAAAATTGTAGAGGGAATCGAGAAGCTAGGATAACACTTGGACATTACTTACCTAGTATCAGTAGGCTCAACACTGACTCTATCATAAACTTTATAGTTTATCCCATTCCTGGTCAGTGAGTCGAGGACCGCACTCATGGGCTTTAGCTTCACAACGTTAGGGTCAGTCATCACACAGACATTCTTAGCCTCCATGTTGACCAGGTCTTGCCCTAGTTCTCGGGTCACTCCTAGTCCGTAGCGAACAGTTGAGCATTTTATCTGGAAAAATCAATTTCTTTTTATGATGACTTTAATACTTAGAAATTTTAACTATTGAAGAAACATGGTTTGAGAACGCACAATTATACAGACACTGAACTGACTTTCTTAATTTTAGCTGCCATGTTTACCAAAATTTGCAAGATTTATTAAAAACACAACTTACTTCGAAAGCATAGTCTTTCAGCGGAGTAGCATTTGAAACATGAATGTTTCCCCTGTATCCATGGGCTGGGCATTGACATCTAAAAAAGTGCACAAAAGTCAGGATTTAATGCGAAGAATGTCATTATGAGTTAAAATTGCTAGGCAGTACCAGTTATGCAATTTGTTTTTTATATGATACCTATTTATCTACACACTTGAAAGATAAAAAAATACTTACGCTGCTACATTTATTGTTCGAAAAAGATCAAGAACTCTCTGACGAGACACCATTTTAACACATCTAACGACTATGTTTCAGACTGTAAAGAGTCTTAGAAATTAAAGTACCTTTGTGTTTTGCTGTTTTGGTAGCTTTGAAAGCAAGACTTGAACTTTAACCGAACATTATCATAATACCCCTTATCTTTTTATGATTATTACATCACAACATTTTATTTCACCTTCGGGTAGGCGAAGTTTATCAGTAAGGTAGGTAGGTTAGTGAGTCCAAATAATAGCAGAGCAGATAACAGCTCCATCAACTCAATATTTTCTGATTTAATCAGCACTGGAAATCATTAATACTTAAAAAAACCAAGTTTGTTTTTGTTTTGAAAATAAACGAAACAGCTGACTTGATTGACCTGACTGATTGAATTGACTGACATTGAAGTTGACTTGACTCAGTCAACGTCAACTGTCATTATTTTTTATTAATTTGACAGTGACGTACAAGATAAATTTCAATTTATTCTTCCTCTCCTCCAAGACCATTCATAGAGTTAATAGTTCTGCAGCTTTCTAATTCCTCCAAGTCTGCAGCCCGCCAAGTTTGATTGGAAACAAAATGTGGATTCCTTGCGATGTTTTCCATTTGCCAATTTCCTTACGATGTTTTTGAGTACAGGCATTAGTGCACATACAACTCATTGGTGCACGACCGGATTTGAACCGCACTAGGCCACCCCTCTCATCGTGCTATTTATCCTATACTTATATACTTATTATTTATATTTATTATCCTATTTCGTTCAATGCTATCTTGGTAAGGTTTTTCAATATTGTTCATGTTCAGTGCCACTTGCGACTTTGGAAAGATGTAAAATAAAAATTCAGCAATAGACATCCAAGTGATGTATTAATAAATTCATACATTTTCGCCACATAATATAGGTTACAATAGAAAGAAAACCTATTTCAACTACAAAGAATAAAACATCTTACGTTAATATAGCTTCATTTGGTTACATAACTTTTTTACAAAGTAACAAATCGACAGGCTAAAATGGCATTAAATACATCATCACAATTTACATTTCACATTGTAATAAATAAACTAGTAAATAAATAAATATGCTATTTGTTAGAGCTTTTAAAAGCCCGTATGGGCGTTTACTCATTTTATTCCGAAATAAAAAATAAAAACGGGTAACTATAAAATAAGCTAGATACACTTATATAGCTATACTAATAGGTAAAGCTATTATAATACAGGAGCTACTTTGCACACTCAGCTTGATGGCAACATAACGTACTGAATCGTATTTTGCTTGAATTTACATTAGTTATAACAATTATGTAGGTAAAACATCTGATTGTTCTGATCATGGATGTTTCAATGGCTTAAACATAAACGAGCAATAACTGTAATCATTAGACATAATTATCCACAGATAATACTAGCTATATGGCAACACGCACGTTATTTAGGTAACTTTATATTGTAATATTTAACCAGTATCACTTACAAACTATGTATACAGTGCAACTAAAATTTAAAACGAAATATACATATCCTACACACAAAATAATTTACAATATTGGGAATGTTGTTAGATTTATAACATGGATAAAATTAATTGCATTTATAAATATTCAAGAACTATTAGTATCATTAGACCCTAAAAAATGTAACACGACAAGTTTCCAATAAAGCCGAAAAGTTCGCTAATTGTAATAAGTGATCTATGAAGTATTTTTTTCTTCGTAGATAACTGATATTTGAGATGGTTATCTGTTAAGAAAAATAAATCGTCAGAGATAACTAGTTACTTCAAAAGATTTTATATTCCTCATAGCTAACCGAAACTTTAAAAATCTTACTGTCGAATCTATGTATAGCTATTCTATATTCTATTTAGATTGAAATGGATAAAATTTAACACGAAGTAACAACGATTTCAAATACCCAAAGCGAGGCTATAAGACATTCTTTGGTCCGTGGAACAATGAAAATTAAAACTGTTATAATTTATATTTTTTTTTCATAAGAATTATCGGCCTATAGTCTCGCTCTACGAACACATCTAGACAGCATGCACCAACGATCTAAGACACCTCAATACACACTACAAATTCAACAAACAGTACACTGGTCCGAAAGACCGCATTCATACGATCAATATTCGATTCATTACCATCTACATGATAATCAATATTATTTTCTAAATATAGATAGAAGGTAGTAACATATTGATAGTACAAATGCGATCATAGCGTTTGTCAATAAATATCTACATCTCTTCTACTGATCACATTATATTTTTTGGCAAATTATTTTTGAGCTGTGCATCCGCTACCATTCAAAGGGATATTTACAAAATGGATTTTAACTCTAAGGATCTTGTTTGATTTTATTAAGATAACTATGATCACTTCACACACATTCTTATGAAAATTCACTGTCGTTTTCACATATTTACGCCTACAAAGACTATTGAAGAGATACTAAGAAAAATCTTAAATTAGGACGGACTGCCTGCCGGCAGAACTTACATTATTGGTGTTATTCTCATTTGTGGCGATCGCTAAAGCCTTCAAGTTTGATACAACAATAACATTACACAAGTGTGTACAAATTACAAATATGGAAAGGTTAAAACATGTGAGTATTAAAAATTGTATAAAAACAATGCTCCAGATGAATATCGTTCTAACCGTAACCTTTATGTTTAAAAGTTGTCAGTTATAATTTTTTTTCATCTCTACTTTGAAGTTTTGTGAAAATATCTCTTATCAACTTCCGTCCCTATCTTAGCTCATCCTTATTCATGTAAAAGTGCAGCTTAGGATTAAAATACTTAAATGTAAGCTTGCTTGAGCTGTTTCCTGTGCCAAACATCGTACTAAAATAGTTTATTCATCTGAGCTGTCAAACTGTCAACTTTTTGGGGTTATATTTTTTAACAAATGAACAACGATTTGATAACAAGATAACTATTTCAACAATGATCCAGTTTTGTATATTGTGCGAAGTGTAAAGTTCTTTTGAAACATTGAAAATAAGCTCATAGCCGTAGAAATGAAAGCCGATAATTTAGGCCAACTTTTTCATGCCAACATCAATTCTTATCACTGGTTTATATGAACACAGTAATCGAGCCATTATTTCCGAACCCTACTAAAGTTAATCCTACTTTGAATAAAGTTGACTAACAGAGCGAATTCCAAATTGCAACCTTCATCTTTGTAGGTTCTTGTTCAACTCATACCTTTATGGCCATGCTTTAATACTGCGAAAGGACGCCTAACAGCCGTTTGAGGGGAATCAGAGCTACGTTTGTCTCGCTCTGTTTTAGTCGGGTAACATGTGTACGAAAGAGACGGGGAACATGCCGCGGCGACTCGTGCCTTCTACTTGGCCTTCCATCCAGTTGTCGTCTTCTGTTCTCTCGTTGATGACAACTATGACCTCGCCTTCGCGGAATGAGAGTTCGTCTTCATTATCTGCGGAGCAGTCGTAGAGAGCGCGCACTCGTCTTATGCCACCCATCTGAAGATCAAATATAAATAAATGTTTGGTAGACAATTTCACACACAGCCATCCAGCAAAGCATTTACTAAAATAAATAAAACATGGTATCTGATATCTGACTTTACTTTTGCCTAAAAAGGGTTTTACCATCAAAGAAAACCACAATAATAATAAGGGGTTTTGGTAGAGGAATAGTTTTGGAATCAAATTATGTATATTTTTGCTGTAGCTTGTGCAATGTTACCGCGCACAACTTTTTTGATTGGAATTTTTCATAAGTTATGTTCAGTGATTTAATATCGGCAGAATATTAAAATGGTGTACCGTCAACCGGTACCTATCATTTTTATTTTATTTCATAATCACCAGATTAGATTAGATTTTCTTACGTGGAATAATCGCCATGTATATAAATACATACCATAGTGATGGAAGCAGACGGCGACCGCGAATGCACACTCGACGTATCCGACACATCGAGCGACCGACTGTCGCTACGCCGCGATCGGTCGCGCGACCTAGTACTGTCGCCCGACAAGCCAGACAGCAAGCGACTGTCGTCCAAACACGAATCATTCATATCGCATAGCTCCAATGAAGAGTCTTGACTAGAACATTCCTGGAAAGGTAAAATAACGGTTAATTTCCTTATAACTGACTGTAGGAAACACGGTTTTTTTTTAAACTTAACCCCAACTTCGAAATCAAAATGACTATTGAACTAAAACTCAATGGAAGCGGATTTCAACGACGGTATAAACGATGTTCAAATGGAAATCTAGAAAATAAACATCTATTAGTAAAAAATATAAACTACAAAATATTTGTTTGAACAGAAACAGAAATAACCGCTGTAAAGGCTGATGCGATCGATATCCTACAACTAGACTAGACCACAGAAAAAATAATAGCATGAGAAATATACATGTAGTAGTACAGAAGTTTCCTACTTTCTAAATTCTATGTCCTAAAAGATAAACACATAAATTTTCTATTCTGTAGAGACTATTCTAAAAAGCTCAAGTGTAAGACATTGAATACGTACGAATAATAAAATAATTCGACCACCAAAGAACAAAATCAAACAAAACATATTCATGCGAGTAAGTTCCACACAAAAACAGTGTTAGAACATGAAATGGATAAATTAAAGTATGTACCTAGTGGTTTTACACTGCTAATTGCCTACATAAACATGTATTTAGTAACTATGTAATTGAATATAAAAAATGGAGTGTGGCTGTGTCTATAGACACGGCCGTTACTTGTAAGTGAATATACGTCTCGCTTCGGGGCTTCCACCTTCCGCCGCGCGCGATGTGTTACAGTCCTTACTTAGCGTAATAAATTATTTGATTCCAGTGTGTAATTGATTTTTTTATAGGGATGATAGAAATGTAGCTGCAACACGAAACTGTATCCCCCGATTTTGTTAACATAAGTTTTTTCAGAATTGATTTTCCGAATTTTAAAGACGACTCTACGTGAAAAATTAAAATTAATAGAATTTTAAAAATGACGACTATTCGAGTTTTTCGAAAACAAAATCACATGCATGCAATGTTAAATTAAACTACAAGAATATGATGTTTTGTTGAAAAAATAAAACAATAAGTGTATGCGAAAAAATTGTGTTCTTCAATTTTTTTTTTTTTAAATAGTAGTATTAGTGCAGTTCCTATCTATTCTATCAAAAGATAAGATTGCAGTAAGTATTGATAAGATTTGCTTGTAAAGTTGAAAATTTGCCAATGAACAACATATAGGTACATTAAAACCACGCCTATCATAGGGAAAGCAATGAGGAACAAAAGAGGGTAAAACCAATAAAATTGTATTAATGGAGGGCGAAAACAAGGGGATAAGCGTAAGTTACACTAGTTTCTCGTTTAGTTCGTTACCCGTCTCAGTTTCGCTTTCGCCTTATCCAGGTGCAATCTATTTTTCTTCTGAAGCAAAAACAAATTACCCTTTTATGTTAGTCGCTATTTTACAGATTTGTTACTCTATTTACAAAACTGTGGCATGACATACTCGTAGTTTTGGTCGGTACAAAGCCCGGTTTCAGTTTACTAATTGAATTATTCATATTACTGCCTGTTCATTTAGACATCCACTTCTTTGACCTATTGCGATACTTCCCAAATATTTGGTATGAAATACAATTAATTTTAAATCTTCTTAATCATAATTTTGAACAACCCTCCATGAAACCATTCCAGTTTAAAGAAGTTCGCTGGACAGTTTCGGATCGTCCCAACAAAGACTTCCATCGTGGTTTAAAGTCTGCTGTAGTCGGGAACGACTTATGTAATGCACTAGGAAAGGATGTTGAATTTGTGCCACTCATTTCAATGCCTGTCGTTTTTTACCGTTGCTTACAACCATGAGATTGTGCATTCAATGTTCTGGAACTATATCCTTCCCATAAATCAGTAAAATTGACTTCTTAAGATAGGAAGACAAATATTTTATCTCCAAGTCCCAAGACAATAATAGAGATGTTAATATAGTACCTTTCTTGGTGGAGGGGTCGGTTCATCCCTATGTGCTCCGTTGTGCATCGTGACGGGCGGTGGGGTTGGCGGCGGCTGTTGCGGCCTGTGTTTAACCACCCCACTTATAACTGTAAAAAAATAAAATATCAATATTTACTTTAAACTTTTATTTTAAACTTTTATTTTTTGGTTGATGTACTTTTTCTTTTAGTAATTGCTTATTATCATCAGACTGTATGCCTCAAGTTATTTGAAGCAGGGCAGTGCATCATAGGGCACGTTAATGCCCAAAAATTTATTAACACAATGCTAGTGCTCTCAAATGGAAAAATTGTGAGGAAACCGGCATGTCGTAGAACCTAAAAAGTTCGAAAATATGTGTCAAGTGTACTAAAGGAACCTCTTTGAGACGCACCTTACATCCTTTCGTAGTGAACTCTTGGTTCGAAAGAACCAGTGACACCATAAGAAGAAGTCAGCTTTTTTGATCGCCATATTATTTGATCGTAGTAACTGGCGAAAATGGGGGGAAGCCTTTGCCCAACAGTGGGACACTATGGGCTACTAGTAATAGTAATATAATTTAGCTTTTCTCACGTATAATTACAGTATTAGTTGAGAGCACTGGTGGTCTAGTGGTAGCGGCCCCGCCTTCCGATCCAAAGGTCGTGGGTTCAAATCCAGTCGTGGACTAACGAGTTTCTCTGTCGAAAAATGTATGTGCATTAGGCCAGTACTCTCAAAACGGTGAAGAAAAACATCGTGAGGAAACCGGCGTGTCGTAGAACCTTAAAAGTTCGAGCAACACGTGTCACGCAAAAAGGGCCCACCAGCGGCCTACTTGCTGAAAAACCAGCCCGCACATCAAGTGCGGATGATAAATTTGCCGATTTGCCAATATAAGCTAGCTTACCATGCAATGAGCGGGCGCTGTCAGCGGAGGGCGAAGGCGTGGATCGCGGGTGCGGCGGCGGGTGAGACAGCGCCACGGCCGGCGGTAGCGGCGCCGCACGCTTTTTCAGGCTGCCTATGTTATCTGAAACATTGCATTATAGTTGTTACTGTAAAATGAGCATGTCATGTCGGGCATGTCACGCGAAAAGAAGAATGTCATGTAACGAGAAGAGTGCTAGATATGAATGTCGATGAATGGATTGTGAGATATTTCTGCACAGCTGCATGCGCAAATTGCACAATCATCATCATCATTGAAATAGATAGATAGATAGATAATTGTTTTTTTTGGGTAATTTAAAGGAATTAGGCAACGTTGATGTTGAGCGGTATAACTAGCGGCACATAACTTGGGCGGTGAGCGATACGCGCTGCGCATGCGACGTAGTGTGCCATGTCGCGCACACTGGATGTGTGGTTGTGTGCAGAGTGTCCTATTGATACAGACCGCTACCTATATCCTGCCTGTACCTTGCCTGTAACAATTTACTCGTACCTCACATAGCGTCGACCGAGAACATACATTGCGAAATTGGTGACCCCACCACTGATGACCAGTCCACCGCCTATAGACGTCATTGAGTTTGCGATTAGAATTTTTAGAGTGTCTACTTACAAACATTAGGTTTCCTCGGCAGTGTGGTAGGAGTGGGCGGGGCATGATGCAACGAGTCACAAGTAGAAGACCGTGATCGTAAAACTGGGGATTCCCCGCCACCAGTGATTGGCCTTTCTTGGATCACCCCCCCCGCATACGAAGGCGGTCGAGATCTGGGGCATTTCTTTTCCGGGGTCACACTCCCGTTTTGCTGCAATTTTGAAAACCAATCCATGAATATCTGAAAGAAATTTGTTAATGGATAGAGTATGCTACGGTGTTTTAGTTAGGTTACACTTGCCTTGTTTCTCTCAAGATGCTTGGGGAGGAATTTGTTATTAGTTGATAGCTATTGTGTTTAGAGGAAACTTAGTATCGAAATTAAAGGAAATAAAGAGAGAACAAGATGGGGTCTAGATAATACGTGTCTATTCTACGAGTGAGTGGATCTACAGATTTTCCGCTACGTCTAACAGAATTTCATGCAACATTGAACTTAAGAATTGATTAGTTTTATATTTATAAGCATGCAACATTTACACGGCTTCGCTGAGCTGAAATTATAGAAATAGTGTGTTGGTTTTGATCAACTCTTTACGACCGCAACTTTAATCTAGGATACACTTCGTGAAATAGTGTTTCACTTTGAAGGATGTGGGTGCCGGTGACATTACTGGCACGTGAGGCTGAATATCAGTACGCCTCAAGTTGATGGACGCAGAGAAGTGATCGTAGGGCACGTTCCTGACGTGCGTGACCGCATTTGCATTGCAAAGCATTGCCTCATAGGCAATGCTTTGCAATGGTTACCACTTAACATCAGGTGGGCCATATACTTGTTTCATCATCTAGTTGTATAAAAATAACTTATTTTTATAAGGCAGACTCAGTAACGTCTGAAGTCTTCGAATATTATTATCATTATGCGATTTTTGACGTGATAACGTCTTATAAATCGATGGAGCCGGCTGCACGCACGAAAAAACATGACTCATGCGTCTTTACGTCGTTTCGTCGTTCCATTTACCTGAGCCCGAGCCCGGGTCGGGTAATGGGTAAGGGTAAATGAGGGTCCGGAGGGGGTCCGAGAGTTCGAGTCCGAGTCCGAGTCCGCGAGTATTTTCTTATGACGTTATCACGTTCAACTATCGTCAGTAAACCGACTTTACAGACAACCGATTTTTTTTGACGAACCGGAAGACGAAACGTAGGACGCCCAGCCATCCGATGAAACGACAACATTGCTCAGATTGCGGGAAGACGGTGGATGAAAAAAGCACCCAATCGTTCTTCCTTGAAATGTATAGGGGTAGCCTTTGTCCAGCAGTAGACTTTATGATTAATGATGATAATTACTTAGAATCCGACGAAAAAAGGGCGTTACAGTGTTATGGATGAAGTTTAGGTTGTCAAACTCCGTTGCATCTAATTTAGGGAAACTCCTTGCTTGGTTGCCTATCACGAAAATTTATTTTGACACTAAAGGCCTGCGCACATCTATATAGGCGATGGCGATGGTGATCAGTGAAACGCTGTCAAATATCGCTGTGATGAATGACTAAGTCCGAGATGTTTATTTTCAAAATGGGGTTAAAAAAACTTCTAAACTTACCCTTTCGTCAATAACAGTATCGTCGTCCGAAAAATCAGTAGATCCGTCGTCGTGAGACAAGTTCCAATCGATATTGATGTTCTCGAATATACTCTTCTCGCGCTTGTCTACGCTTTCCAACTGTGGACAAGATAAATAAGTAAATGTTTTTTGTTTAAAAAACACTGTTACAAACACAGAGTTTTCATAAAAAGTGGTGTAGCTTTAAATTAATAATTGAAAAAAATGCATCTATTGGGTGTACACTAGGGCATGCAGTATCGGAACCATTCTCAGAACCGGGAATTTTCGCCCGATACTGGGCTCGGAACCGGGAATTCCCGGGAATTTCGATACTTTCGATACTGACTTATTTTTTTTAATAAAACTGACCGTATAGATATACAATGAAAGAAAAACTACTGAAAAAAACACTTTGTATTATTGAGATATATTTTTTTATTCAGAACCGTAAATTAATCCACACACAACCACAAAATACACGATATATATTTTTTTTACAATTTATAGGTTTGCGTTTGACCGCTATCTCACCTGCTGTTAAGTGATGATGCGGTCGACGATGCAGCAGGCTTACCTAGAAAATACCTATTCACTCTTGTCTTGAAAACGTCCAATTTGTAGGTACTCGGAAAGACAGACGCCGGCAAAGAATTCCATTCCTTGGCTGTCCGCAACATAAAAGTTGAAGCAAAGCGCTTGGTACGGACAGTTGGAACATCAACCAGGTATGGATGCCGCATTTCCGTGCGTCTAGTGGTCCGATGGTAGAATGGGGATGGGGGAACTAAATTGTGAAGTTCCGTAGCACACTCCGAAATGTATCCTGTAAAATACAGATAGACTGGCAACTTTACGGCGATGTTCGAGACTTAGGAGCTTGGACTCGACTAGAGTGTCGCTACTAATGAGCCTTTTGGCTCGTCTCTCAAAAGCTTCCGATGCCACAAGCTGGTATTTGGCAGAGCCTTCCCAGAGATGAGAACAGTACTCCATACACGACCGGACTTGTGCTTGGTACAGGTTAAGAAGCTGTCCCGGTGTGAAGTACTGTCTCACCTTCGATAGAATGCCTAGCTTCTTCGCAGCTGTCTTGGCTTTGGGTTCTATGAACGAGCCAAAATTCAATTTACTGGTTAGCGTAAAAGCTCTAGTTGGTCTGAAATCGGAAGGGATATACCTCGGAAAGTAGAAGTCAGGTGAAATTGACTCCTCTTAGCGGAAAATAGACACGCCTGTGTTTTTGAAGCATTGAACTTCACCAAATTGGCATCGCCCCACTCTGCGACTACCTTCAGCGTTAAGTTCATGCGTTCAATCATTGCCTCTCTATGAGATTGGATCTGAGATCCACTAGATCGTGCTTCAGGTATGTATCTCTCTACAACGGTGCTGTCGTCTGCATACCCAATGATACCGGGCCTAAGCAGATCGTTGATGTGCAGCAGGAAAAGTGTTGCAGAGAGAACTGACCCCTGGGAAACTCCGGCATTAATTGCCATTTGATCAGACGAGCAGCCGTCAACGACTTCTCAAATTGATCGGTCCCTCAGAAAGTCTGATACCCCAAACACATAAGCCAGTGGATAATACATACGTAGGAAGCTTGCTTAATAGGCTGTCATGCCACACCCGGTCAAAAGCCCTCCAGAAGAAAGAATCAAAGAAGAAGAAAAAAGAAGATATCCAGAGAAACTGCTAAAGCTTCTCCATTTCTCTCGATGGCTTCGCTCCATTAGTGAGTGACATACGCTAGAAGGTCTCCTGTTGACCGATTTCGGTGAAATCCGTATAGGTCACTCAGGAGGACGGTCACTCAGGATATTCTCATTTATTTCGCGTATATCTTCATTATTATAACACTTAAGCTCTCTGTGCGTGCACGCAACAATCAGAGCTAGGTTAAATCAAAGGTAAATCGAATATCCATCAAATAAATCAACAGTTAAAACTAACAGTAACAACCTAGGTACGTTATCTAACTAAATCAGCTCAGTAAAGATATAACGAAATATCAGCAAGGCGTAAGTTGAATGCTTTTACATTTCCATCTTTCGTAAAGAAAGCCGTCCATGTTATTTTCGTTCTTTTTCTAACAGATTTTGTCATAAATAGTACCTACCTAACGAACATCTAACAAAAATGAAGATTGTATAATACAATATTAAACAATCTTCAATTCAGGTAAAATAAACATGTCATTTTCGTTTTGACCTGTCCGAAATTGTTGAGATATTATCTGAATGATGTAAATTATAGGTTTGTAATTTGTCAAAATATCTAGCAATGTATACAGAAAAGTGAAACTGAACGCATAGCTAGTGTTTTTATCGACATTTATTTATATCGTACTAGAAAACACCAATAATTGATCATTGTCATCAGTATCGAAAGTATCGAAAGTATCGGGAATTCCTTCGTGGAGAACCGGTACTGGAAAAGTTCAAAATCAGCGATAATTCCCGGTACTTTCGATACTGATACTTCCCGGGAGCATGCCCTAGTGTACACAAATCGCACCCAAATAACTAATTGCCCGACCAATGTCCAATTATAAAAATAACAAATAGTCTAAAACTGTCATTAAAATACTCGAAATGACCCGTTAGAAAAGCCTTTTCAAGAAATTATAGAAATAAATAAAATATTTCAGTTTGTTCTCATTGGAATCGAATCTACAAAAAAACGGTAGGAACCAAGCCGTAGTTTGTTGACTGTTCTTTTAGGATTGGTCGCGTGGAACTGACATCTAACCTAATAGACTCACCCAACTTTAAAACGTTTCAAAGTGATCCTTGTAATACCATTGAATAAGGATTTTTTTCAACTCAAGTTTGTATCTCACCAATTCATAGACACCATTGAATGAAGATTTTTTTTACTGAAATTTGTATCTCACCAATTCGGTACAGCCATGATGTCCCAACTGCCTGGCGATCTGAAGCGGCGTTCGTCCGCTGCCGTCTTTCAGCGTCGCATCGGCGCCCGCTTTCAACAGCAGTTTCATCGGCTCGGTCCGGTCGGTCGCCGCGCATAGGTGCAATGACGTCATACCTATTACAAAAATGATTAATCAGATTCGGATATTGACCTCCACTCAACAACATTTACTAAAAGTAAAAAAATAAACTTTGGCCTTTGCAGGTTCCTCGCCTTGTGAAGATGATCTTGTGAGACTATCAGTCCACCAGGTCAGATCTTGGTATATGAAATCCAATTGAATAATGGGGGAAACTAATAAATATATTTTAATAACAAACGAGATCGTTGTAAATAATGTTAAAACCGCGCCGAAACGCAAACTTTAACTACAACTCTGTCGGGACCTTTTCATAGCAATATGTCATCGAAACTCCTGGAACCTTTTTTCAAATAAAATTAAATTACTTATTAAAAATTTAAATAGTTTTCCTAAAGTACATACTCTCTTCCTTTCTCGTCCTTATCATCATCAACCTGAAGAAGTTCACTGCTGGACATAGGCCTCCCCTACACATTTCCAGGAAGAACAATTCTTAGCCCTTTCAATCCACCGATTTCCTGCGATCTTAAGAATGTCGTCAGTCCATCTGGTTGGTAGTCCTTTCTCGTAAATAAACAAAAATAAATACCAGTAGTAGTAGCTTTATCTAATAACGCTGCACCACCGTTCTGGACTAGAAAGTCGACTATGTGGAGACAGGAACCGTCTCCAAGCTCGCGAGATATCGCTAGATGAAGCGCTGTCTCGCCGCAATCCTGCAAACAATTGTTTTAGTCAGTTTCTTGCGAACTTTCTTTGGCTATGGAACAGTAGATGAAATTGAGAAACGGTGTCTGATTTGACTATTTTGTATAGCTATGTATCAGCTAAATGGTTTCCATAGTAAAAGCTCTGCTTAATTTGGGACTAGATAGTAATATGTTGTGTCCACAATATTTATTGATTTGTGTCTGTTTTTACAGCATGTTCTACTTCAGACTGCCTTTCTGCCGTCTCGCAACATGTCCTAGCACTCACGTCCAACAGACTACTTTTAGAACTAAGTAGTTGCAACGTTTTTACTTACTGAGCTAGGTAAAGAGCTAGGTATCAGCACATTCGGCGTAAGCTTGCAACAAATTCTGTTCTACTTCAGACTGTCTTTCTGCCGTTTCAACATGTACTAGCGCCCACGTCTGACAGACTACTTTTATAAAACAAGTTGCAACATGTTTACTTACTGAGCTAGGTAAAGGCGCGGCTAGATCAGCCCCTTCGGCGTATGCTTGTAACAAGTTCTGTATGTGTCCGTTGTTGACCGCATGTTCTACTTCAGACTGCCTTTCTGCCGAATCGCAACATGTTCGGGCAGCCCACGCCCGGTAGACGTATTTCTCTCGGATGAAACGTAAGCGTTCTTCCCTGCAAAGTCATATTGTGAACACATTGAACTTTGAATCATAATTTAATTTATGTTGCTTTCGGTATTTTTTAAATTTTAATTAGATGACCTTATAGGTACTTATTATTTATTATGTGCCCTCCGGGTCCCACTGCTGGGCAAAGGCCTCCCCCCATTCCTTCCAAACATCCTTACAGGTACTTATAACAATCATAAATATGTTGAATGAATTGTTAAAGAATAAGTCATTCATTCGTCAAATTAGCAATATCCCAATCATTATAACCCCTACTAGGGGCTAGTTAGAGGGGTATGATTTAACTGTAAAAATAAGAAACTTAAAATTTGCATGCCCATACTTTGGTGAAATATGTGTAACTGATAAAATAAGATCAGTCACGCCTGCCTACCACAAGCTCTGTCTGGCTCTGGTTTATCTAGTATTATCTAGTATATCTGGTAGCCTGTGTGAGTGCTCACCAGCAGTGTATTATACTGTATGTGTGTGACGTTTCGACGTAGGATTTATTTAGACAGCACTCACACAGACTCAAAACCAAAGCCAGACTGAGCTTGTAGTAGGCCTACAGAACTAACCCCTAACCATATTTAAAGCAAAAAAAATATACGTTCTCGATATTGTTAACATTGTAAAAGCTGTCATCAAAATTTTGATTCCCTTTTAAATTTTGCAGTAACTCTACTGTACAGACACACAGACTTCACACTCACACTAGTGATAATAACAGTAGACTTACATAGTACTCTCCGGAGTAAGTTTATCCCTCTCATCCAGCGTATTCTCCATGATTTCATTGAACATCTGATTGCCTAAATGCCGGGCAAGCAGCAGCTGTGACGTACTAAGCCGGTCTAGTGTCAACGACTGGATCCGCGAAATGTGGACGCCAAGCTCGCGATGACTGCCAGAGCATTCGATGCAGACTATGACGCCGAAATTTGTTGAGAGCCATGTTGGATCTGGAAAAAAAATGGTAAATTCAAGACAAGTGACGGCAAAAAACCTCGACGTTCCAGAAAAAGGAAATAAAAAGTTAATTCATGACAATGACAGCAAGAAATTAGAACTTCCAACTGTCCAGAAGGAGGGTAATGTTTTTCGAGTGTGAATTTCTTTGTGCGTCAGTGTCCGGCTTAGTCAGATCCGCACGTATTGACCATTGTCTTGCCTGTCGATTAGGCCGACTAAGCTGTGAGGATGGTATTGGTGCTGGGCAAGCCTACTTCATCTAAAATCCTGTCCACGGCGTCTCGTAAGTGTAAAAAACGCCAGTTGCCCTGACGCTATATAGATGCTGATGCCTGTTATAGTGTGCAGCCTAAACGGCTCCATGGATTTTGGCAAATGAGGAGTAGTTGGATTCTTTTGGATAGACGCTGCAGATACGTTGTCCATTGTCGTTGTTCTCTCCTGCTTGTTGGTGGAATGCCCTCAAAACTGCTGCTTTCTTGCAGATCGTAACTCACCGTTAGTGCTAGCACAGTCAGCACACACTTGGTTTCCCGGCATGGCTCGCACGGCGCGTATGATAGACCGCTGCAGATCCAACAGCGAGTGTCCATTGTCGTTGCTCTCTCCTGCTTGCTGGTGGAATGCCCTCATGAGTGCTGCTTCCTTGCAGTTCATAACTCACCGTTAGTGCTAGCGCAGTCAGCACACACTTGGTTCCCCGGCATGGCTCGCACGGCGCGTATGATAGACCGCTGCAGATCCAACAGCGAGTGTCCATTGTCGTTGCTCTCTCCTGCTTGTTGGTGGAATGCCCTCATGAGCGCGCCTTCCTTGCAGTTGACTAGTACTGAGGTCCAGGCGCGCTGTTCGTTTTCGTCTTCGGCTTGGAAGTGGTAGGTACGGTTATCTGAAATTTAAAGATCTCAATGCAAACTGCAGTCTGAAATGCCCTATGCCTATGCCGAAAACAAAAAGATTCCTCCTCGGCTTACACATAATTTAGGAGTTGTATACAAAGAAATCTAAGAGGATATCTACCGAACAAAAGAGTTAAATTTATTGTGAGTGTATTTGACACCACTAACCCCAAAAATTACACACAAAGGTAGAATACATCGACCTTCAATTGCGTGTCATTGTAGCGTAACAAACAATTATCCATAAATTATTTGTGTGTTCGGAGGTCGTACCGTCATAATACTTCAATAGCAAGTCGTAAAACGCTAAATTAAATGTCACGCTCAAGCTTGCTTAGGGAATAAGTACTAAAGTTTATTACCACTTCTATGTTGCAAATTGAAAAATTGATGTACACAGGTTCTTTACAAAACATCGTAAATTGTAATAATGTTCTTATGCGCGGGGAAATGTCCAAGGACCTCTAACTTTGGAGAGCAGAAATTCATTCCTCACCATAAGAAAATTGCACAAGATGTTTATATCCATCCTTTTATCAGCAATTGATGGTAGAAAATTTGGTTGTCAGATATTATTTAAGTTTCAGAAACATAGAAAACCAGTCAAAACGTACTGAAAAGTATGTAGAACGTATTGAAAAGTATGCAGAACGTAATGAAAAGTATGAAGAACGTACTGAAAAGTATGTAGAACGTACTAAAAAGTATGTAGAACATACTGAAAAGAAGTCAAATGAAACTTACATGAGACTAGATCAAACGCCCTCTTATCATCAGCCGCTACTTTAATCTGGCACGTGAGTAGGTTGACTCTGGCTGGAGTCTTGTTTTCATCCGCGTGGAATATGTCTAAGAAGCCCTCAGCTGTGACTCGACATCGTCGTTTCTGCCAGACTCGACGGACTTTCCCTTCGGATTTCTTGAGGAGGTAGCCACTTCGGGTCACCCCGTGTTGTTTGTCGCCTTGGAGTTGATGGAGGGAGTAACCACCCACGGCTGAAGCCACCTGGAAAGTGAATCATGGTAAGATTTCAAGCACAATGCATTGGAAGTGATCGATGTTCGGAGTCCAAGAAGGATAAAAGTGCACTGCCAGTTCTTTTTTATTATGTTAATGCTTTAAAATCACAAGTAAACATCGGCAAAGCTATCAAACACTTATTCCATTCATGAAAATCAAACTAACCTCTCTATCCTGTGGTGCGGCCGCTCTCAACATATTCCTCAGTTCAAAAAGCCTTCGCCTCTCGTCGTCCTGCTGCTGTCTGATCTTCTGCAGCTGCACGCTCAAGTCTGCCACGTACACGCCGAAATGCTCAATCGTCTTCAAACCGTCTTGAAAGTAGTTCGTCTGAGCATGGTAGTACTCCACTAAGTGCTGCAGCAACTCGATGCCTTTCTTCGTCTTAATCTCGTTGAATTTTATCAGGTACTAGAAAGAAGTTTAAACTTATAAAAATGTTATCCAAACACTGGTAAAGGGAGCAGACAGGGCGGCGCCAAATGGCGCGTGGGCAATCCTCTCATCGCTCCACCGGAGACCGTAACGAATGCGGGATAGCCACGAGCGACACTAGTACTGTGGAAACTCAAACCAATTACTCCATGTCCTTCCGAGAGTTAAAATTACTCCCTATGACGCACGCGCACGCGGTTAGTAGTATCCAGATTTGTCTTTGGGAGTTGTGCAATAAAGCTGGCGCGCGACCTTGCTAGCTCTCTTGGCGAGTCGCCTACTGAACTTGATCAAAAGTTTCTATATTTCGGAAGTGTGGGTGAGTACCGTAGTGGGAATGCCATAAACGGAGCGCGTGGGTTGTTGTGGCGGGGAGACGAGGTATTGCGAGTGGTGTGAGACATGGAATGGAACAAAGCAAGGGTCATGGCATGCAGTCATAGCATCGCGCGGCCGGCCATGCTGCGGCTATGCGCCGCGCAAGGTCGGTCGTCGACCTGCCGTGGTACCGCACCGACTACCGACTACAGGACTTAGCTTTCTTTTTAGCACGATAATGGACTTGGCGTCGCTTTTATGCCATAGGTCGGTGTTAACGACTCTACTGCGAAATGCCTTTGTTCTCATAAATTCTTAATTTAGAAATAATGCATTTATTTTCCTTTTACAAAGTTACGTAGGTAATACAGGAGGTCATAAAGTAGGCACAAAATACCTGTCTTATATTTTTCCCACTTTATATTTAGCTTATTCCTATGTTTTCCTTATATATTACTTTAATTGGACGAGACAGCAAAGGTAAACGACATTTATGTACAGTGCGCAAACGGGATTTCTACATCTAAGTAGTCAGGAAACGAAATCAACAGAGCGCAGGCTAAACTACCTTTAGACAATAAGCTGTAAGTAATGCTGTTGAAGATACTAAGAACAATGCTTTCTTTATATTAAAATAGAATTGTTATATCATGGAGGAAAGTAGCCGTAGCCTTTAGCAACTGAACATTCATAATATTCTGTAAAAATTGTGGTGGTATGGCATCATCATCAGTCTGAAGAACTCAGTGGAGTTCTTGCTGGCATTTCCAGGAAGAACGTCTCTGAGCCCTCTCCATACACTGACTTCCAGCAATCTTTAACAATGTTGCCGGCATAAACAATATCAAATAATAACATGAATTTAACGTTCCATTATACTACGAAAAACTATATTTTATGAGTTAAACGAAATGTGAAATTGGCAGCTTGGCAAAACATCGGTCCCGTCAGAACCAAAGTTTCCTCGTGAAATATATTTTCAACTACAAGGCAAGCCCGCATCTATTTGCACATTTTTATTTGCCGATTGAATCTGTATGTTTTGCGAGGTTTAGGCCCACGCTAAAAGCTAAGCAAACCTCATCAAGCGGCATCGTTTTTGCACACCGCTCAACGCTCCTATTGACAATCACTACCAAGGCAAGGCACTAAAGTGGCCTAAGGAGCCAACTGTCCATGAACTGTACAACGAAGCTATTTGGCGTAAGTATCCGTTTGAGCAATAGAGAGTGCATAAAGTAAGCACTCCCGAAAACAAACTGCTTCATGATTGATTCCGAAAAAAGCAAATACATACATAAAATCACGCCTTATTCCCATGGGGGTAGGCAGAGATCACGGATTTCTACTTGCTACGATCCTAACACACCTCTTTCGCTTCATTCACTCTCATAACATTCTTCATACATGCTCGTCGGTTTAGGGTACTCCTAACCTAGCCTTTCTCTAAAACGTCTGCGATCTGATCGAGATACATGCGCCTAGGTCTTCCCCTTCCAGCAGTTTCATTAATACATAGTTCCAAAAGGAATTCGATTGCGATAGCCACAAATTGAACATTTGTTAGGATAAATACATTTTTGTTGTTTTAATTTGTGGCTTAGAAATATGCTTTTGCTTGCTTCCAATACCCGCATATTTCAGGAGCTGTCGTTTTTACACTCTATGGATAATGTACAAAACGATATGCTATACTTACACGAAGCATAGTACAATTTGGCATAGCGTTCAGAGAGATATTTCGCACGCGATGACTCGTAAACCATTTTATTGGTATGCATCTTTATGGCAACCTTCGGCTCCAATTCTGCTGATAAAGTTGATTTATTTATTGCAACGTAAAGTACTTCTAGCTACCGGTTTGCTATCTTATCTACGTATATCGTAGATCCCTTACAAGCTTACAACGAATCAAAGACATTCTAGTGTCCATCATGCGTTGTCATATTTGTAATCGTGTGTAGTAAGTACTTGTGACTATCAAATTACTCGTATAAACTTTGAAACTTGAACATGATCCTTGTTAGAAATAGTTGCTTCACCTTGATGGGTTAGTACTATCCATGAGATCGATATTAAAATCGCAGATTGCTTTAATGTTTGGTCTTTCAAACCCTGTGACGGGGCAGCTAATTGCATTGCAAGGCGAAGCTCCGACGGCTTACCAGACGTACCAAAGCAATTTGTGAGTTATACTGGCCGACCTCCAAGGAGTAGATTATTTATCGCTTGGCTCTTGTATCAAAACTCTAGACTAGAGTCCGCGAAAGATAACTCTGCTCGGGAAAGATGGCGGAAAACATTATTAAAATGGACTGGAAAAAAATATTTCGATCACAAACATGAATGGGGAAATCAAACTTGCATTGCATCTAATGTAAGTTCATATTTGTGATTGGAAGATGATTTCAGGGCAGTTTTTGTTTAATTTCCATCCCATCTGTCACGCGCAAGGCTATCTTGCGCGGACTCTACGACCATTGTCATTGTCAAAGTACATGACCGTTTACCCCTGCGTGCGTGGGACTTGTTATTGAATCCATGAGTGCTTTGGACAAGGAATAACGGGGTTTGCATGGCCAGTTGCAACAAATTGTATGCAGCGTCATACACTTTATGTAGTCCTTTATCATCTATCACTCCAGGAATTCAGTCATTATGTTTCGTATAAACACTGTCGTAGACAGATACATTGCACCTCTCAACTTTGTACAACCAATTTGTAAATTGTTGCAGGGGGAAGGCTAAAATAAGGAAGGAAATGTGTTTAGGTACGAG
Source organism: Thera britannica (assembly GCA_939531255.2). Classification (NCBI taxonomy): domain Eukaryota; kingdom Metazoa; phylum Arthropoda; class Insecta; order Lepidoptera; family Geometridae; genus Thera; species Thera britannica. The sequence goes on along the minus strand of OW618046.2, from coordinate 11,032,219 downwards.
TCATGTACAAACATGATTATGATATTGCATGATAGATAACGCTTTACTTGTCGTAATCGATTGCCAAGTTAGAAGGTATTAGCGTGACAGGTGTGTTTGCCACACAAACGCAAATGAGTGCAAAGGTGTGTTTGGCAAATGTGCCAAAGCAGAGTAGTAAAGAAATTCTGAACTAAACACGATCGTTCCGCACCTTACCCTTGGAATGACTATCCACGCTTTTTCTGCCGTGAAGCAGCGTCGCTGTGTTTCGGTTTGAAGGATGTGGGTGCCGGTGAAACTACTGGCCCGTGAGGCTGAACATGTATGCCTGAAGTTGATAGATGCAGGGCACTGCACCTTAGGGCACGTTTCTGACGTACGTGACCTACGAGGCAATGCTTTGTTATAAGTGATGGTTACCATTTAACCTCAGGGCTGCTATTCCTGACACACGCCTCGTTCGGGTGATAGCTGAATCTACGTTAAAAAAATTCTATCAAAAATTGAAAACTCAGAGCGAATTCAGCGATCACTTGAGTGATTTGTGTTGCTAGAATTGCACCCCTGATAGGCCATTATGCTTGTTCCATCAACTAATTGCATAAAAAAACAAAATGGAAATAATTTAAGTACAAGCCTTGGGGCCGCTCGCTATACAACAACCAAACTATGATGAAAAGAACAGCAGTTTTACAAAACGTTTGCAATCTTGTTCAATATAAAACTGACAACCCACTGCAATGCAGCAGATAACAGTTATCTACCACGTAATGTTTTATAACATAATCATGTGGATGAATGACTCATGTAATCATACAAGATATCATCCATGTACAAGTTATTTACCTAGGTCGGTCATTAACTGGCAAGGGCGACAAGTTAGAAGTGATAGGAGCAGATAAGAATGTTGCATTAGTGCAACACAAAAAACTATAGTTGTATTATGGCCCGAACACACCTAGTTCGCTGGCGGTAGCGATCAGTGAAACGCTGTCAAATATTCGCTGTCAAATCTCAAATCTGACAGCGATATTTGACAGCGTTTCACTGATCGCTACCGCCAGCGAACTAGGTGTGTTCGGGCCATTAGGCTATGCTATAACAGGATTCAATAATGTACCATGCTTATGTCAGTAATAGTTAATCATTTTTTATGTGCAAAGTTGCTTTTTAACCGCGTGAGGTGAAAAATCTTTGCACTCGAGTGCAACACGTAACTTTTCATCCTCCCTCAGCGAGGAAATTACTAAATTCAAAAAAGAAAATGGCGCGCGTAAAGCAAATTAAAATAAAAGAAACACACCAAGAAGGTTCCTCTCATACGGATCTTCACTTGACTTGACCTTCTTGGTGTACCTACTTATAACTTTTTTTATTTGCTTTACGCGTGCCATTTTCTTTTTAGCATTTGGTCATTTCCTCGCTGAGGTGGGATGAAAAGTTACGTGTTGCACTCGAGTGCAAAGATTATTCACCTGACGCGGTTAAAAAGCAACTTTGTACTCTTGTACAACAAATAACTTTGTATTTGTTGAAACCTCAAAAGTTGAAACAAAACCTGCTCATCAGTGCCCAATTTACTGTGTAAGTCACTCGCTTATGGGCTAATTTATCTGAAGCCAAATAAATACAAGGCAAGTAATAAACGGTGGCTTATTAAACTGGCAAGAAAGCCAACAGGTTGGCCGCAGCACAGGGGCATGTGGAAGCCACAAATTGCCCAGCGACAATTAGTACACCTTTTAGCTTTGCTCGGCGAGGGGCCAATATTGAGGTAGGTAAATCCTATCAACGTTTTGCGTCATTTTACATAATGTGGTTGAAAGGGTCATGAATAGTCCCTTATGACATCATGGTGAATGATGGTTTAGTAAGCATATACGCAAAATTAGGAGAACTATTTTCCGCTATGTACGCTCAAATGACTATTAAAAGTAAACGGACATTTGCATCTATTGTAGATATTTTATTTAGCGTCAGGGACTACTTGCGGGACGCTATAGTGCCTGGGACAGGATTTTAGCCTATACCATCCTGACAGCTTAATCGGCCTAATCCACAGGAAAAACATGGTCAATACGTGCAAAGCTGGCTAACCATGGGTTTCCTCATGATTTTCTCCTTCACCGTTTGAGAGCACTGTGTAACAATTTGCGAACAGAAAAATCCATAGTTACACGACCGGATTCAAACCTAGGATCGAAAGGCTACTACCACTAGGCCACCAGTGGTAGAAGCCCCGCCACACCACTCAGGTACTATAATGATTATACTGCCACAGGAAGGTAGATTATAATGCAAATGAGACGATGAGGCAATAAAGTGAGTCGTCACGACAACGCGCTGTCGTGTCGACAATCCTTAGATAGGTAAAAGAACTTTCGCGAATCCGCTAATTATACAAACATTTTAGTATCTGCAACATTATTTATAATGGAGTAGGCTTGCCCAGTACCTTTACCATCATCCCAGCCCTGTCAACCTTCTCTACAGGAAATGGTCTATACGTGCGGAACTGACTAAGCAGCGGGTTTCCGACGATATTTTCTTGTGCCGGTTTTATTTTATTTGAGTAGGTCTATTCTAAAAGATGAACCCGGAAAAAGTTTGATAAAATTCTAAAACAACTTCCCATTAATATTCCTACAGCGCGCGTTCTGTCTCTTGAACAAGAATAAAAATTCTTCCTAGAATATCTCAGACGAACGTGGTCAAAACTAAACATCCGCATTGACTATTCTAAAGCTAAGGATTACATCGGAATGTGCCGCTAAACCGTTAAGACACATTTTTGTTTAACTTTTTTAGAAAAAAATATAGTAACAGTTGGAGATATCTATTGCACAAGGATGAAAAGGAAATATAGAATTACAAACAGAAGGAACTACTAGCTACGTTTTGATAAATAAACAAATGAAACAATTGCTTAATGAGGATGTATGGATCCAATTAGGGATAAACAAAACGTATTCCAACAGGATTCGTAGTAAAAGCCGCATAAAGTAAAGTAGCTAATGTTTATGTAAACAAACCGAGGTTTATTTGGGTTTACACTTTGAAGAGCTAATACAAATGTTTTCCAAATTTAGAAAAGCAATCAGTAATTATTGCTTCAGAAGTTGTTCAAACATGTTAGGTTAATTCTCGTAGCAGATTTCTGAAAGATGGTCCTTGACACGTGTCACCCTAAACTAACATGGACATGGAGTTGGGTTTCAAACTTTCACTCATGGTTTACTTAGGATATTCCGTATCATGCTCTATCGTCAATAACACTTTGCCCCCTCTAGAAATTCCAGTAAACTTCAGCTATCTTTATCACATAATCCATAAAACGATAATATAATTATAACATTAAGAAGATTTATTTACCTCGCACATCTGCAATTGAAACAGCCTTCTTTCTTTCTCCATTTCATCTGCAATCTCCGCCGGCGTAACTTCACTTCTAATGAGGCCAGCCTCTTTCGCCTGCGATTTCTTTTCTTTCTCAAGTTTTAGGTACTTTGACTCATAGTCTTTGGATGCTTTATCGAAGGGTCTTTTCAAGTCACCTTTGACTCCTCTCAAGTCTCCTTTTAGAAGACTATCGACGGGAAACATAACAATATTGTTTATGTTCTGCATCTGCGGACAAAGTATAAAGTTTATGATATATGTTGCGGTCAAAATTGTGGAAGCGGTAAAGCGTTTTCTCTGAATGTATATAAACCGAATTCCCGAAGTCGGAAGTTCGGGAAACCGGTGGATGGAAAGGGCTCAGATTCGTTCTTCCTGGAAATGTGTAGAGGAGGCCTATGTCCAGCAGGGGACTTCTTTAGTCTGATGATGATAATAGAAACCGAGATACACTGGTAAAAAAGTAACAGTCTATTTCCAACTTCATTTCAAAGAACACTAAAATAACCATCTTAAAGATATAGCAGCGTTCATTTCATTGCCTAACATTTGCATACCAAAAGGCATTTGGTTTGGCTGCTCTCGGGGCGATATGCTAGTTGCTTCACTAGCATCATTTTGATAGACATGCCGTACTTGCAAGCGAATGCATCGCCTGAATAGGCGCCAATATCGTGATCCGAATAATGATGCCAATTGGGCAACAATGATACAGCGTGAGTGATGCACCATTGACGTACGATACATGCAAGATAGATACAAGTGACCATGACCTAGTAAAGCTTTTTAATATTGTTTGGAGTACATGTGGTAAGTCTGTCATTCACATGTTTACAGTTCACAGGCCATAACATAAAACACACTCTGTTAAATGGGTGAAACAGATACGATAATTAACACGGTCTACTGTTGAATGATTGCCCTAACAGACAGCAATTGAATGAAGCATAAAAAACGAAGGCGATATGTTTGCACAACACATAGGTATTCCTTTACAAACACAAGGGCTGATTATGTAACCAATGAAGTGGCTGGTGACAGACGAGACGACGAGGGCGAACAAAGGGGTGGACGTTGAACCATACAATAACCCTTCCTGGATGTTGTGAACAGCTACTAAACAGCGCTAATTGTTGCATCACAGGGACAAATTGCTACTGACCACCGTGTCAAATCAATAAGAACAACCTACTTATCAAGCCCACAAAATAAATAAACGCATTCCGCTGTCGATGTAGAGACACTTCCTGATCAATATTTTAAAAGAAATATGAGCACGTATAATGTAATTCGAAGCAGTGCTCGACCTTTATCAAATCCGCAAAAATACTGCGCAGTAAATTAAAAGAGTGTTCGCGTATTGGGAACACAGGCAACAACTCACAAATTGTATTTTGAGAAAAGGGATATGGCATTATTTCAACCGACGATGCTAGCAGTGCCAGAGTTTTATTTCCTTCGTATCGTTAATTAATGTATATGATATAATTATTGTACCACACGGCCCACATGCAGGTTTCTCATAGCAAACACGCTCGATTAATCAGAGCTGGCTTATTTGTCTGGCGAATTGAATTTCCAACGAAGTTTCGCTCTCCGAGTTCTGTGAAGTTACACAAGGTGTGTTGAGTACCAATAGTATCGAGTTTATGATGTAGAATTCAATGCAGTACTGACAACACTCTGTCTAGAAGATATACTTGCATCAACACCAACTTAGACAAAGAATAATATTCACACAGATCCGGACAACGAAAGTTTAAGAACAAAATAACTTATTAAATTAACGCGATCTTTATGCATAAAACCGATGCGATAAATACCTTTTTCAACTAAATGATTAAACAAAAGCAAATGCAAAATTCGATTAACAAATCAATGAAGATAATATTAAGGTAAAATATCAAACAAAGGAACTGAGTCAGCAAACAGAGAAAGACGTAAACATCACCGACCTTGATGGAGCTAGTGGAAGCTCAGCTCACCCACGTTCGAAATCAATACTAGCAAAAACACGCAAGCAGGTATTACATTAATTATGCGGCGAACAGGACACAGAGTATATAGTAACCACAAGGTTGTCGTTCCTTTGTGCAGTAAACACATTAGCTAAAACAACACAGACGAAGACAAATTAGTTGATGAAGGTGTTAACAAGCACTTTTTGCTATGAGAATATTTCAAATTAATGAAATGTAATGTAACAATGATCATTGTTTAGATCGTGAGCACGTGCGATCTTTACGCTTAGAGCATTGTATGCAAATTTTAGTCACACGGCAAAATAATGTTACCTACAAATATGCCCGCCGAACCCGACAGTGTAATGACTGATGATATACTGCATAATTTATGGAAAAGCTAGGTTGGAATTTACTCGACGATATAACACTCTAGAAGTCTAGAAACAAGTGGTAGTTTGTCACGTATACAACTGTAAATATTTGTAAGTTTACTTATCAAAATGTAAATTCTATACACAACGAATGTTTCAAAAAGCTTTTCAAAGTTACATATAAAGCGAACAATCAACCGGAACAAAGTTGAACTGTTTTAAAGTTGGAAAGTCCAACACAATTTGCGAATATAATGAAACCATCCAAACTTTCCCGCAACCATTGAACAACTCCCGTGGGCTGGTGGTGGGAGTTTGACTTTCATTTGATTGCTTTAAAAAACAAACTATAAGGCGGATAATTGCTGATTATTTCGACATTCGTATTTTTCAAGCGTATTCGCTTTCAGCCTGTTGAATGTAACATAAAACGGTTACGACCGAGGTTCCAGGGATCGAATTAAATATTTAGGTCAACACGTAGAGAAATTTAGGGTCGTAATCGTAACGTAAGATATGTGAGAAGATTGCTGAAATACGGCGTGGCGTTTGGTTGGACGATTTGTACTGCAGTATTTTAATGGTGATAGCGGTATTTCTAAGTGCATTTTAAAGTTCTTTTTACGATCGATCTACCACACAATTCGGGGAGTGAAACGGAGCGAGGAGCTCTGAATTCTCTCGTGCGAAACGCCCAAGCCGTGGACCTGTGAGTAATAGCCCGGACACAACTTACACTTTGTACTAATGACGATTCATTAATTTTGTTACTAATTTAGATTTATATTGTGTAGACCGAGGCAGTCCTCTGCTTTCTCTGGGAAATATAAAAATTTTAGGCACATTTGGTTTGAGCAGTAACCATATTTTATTGTATGTTCTCAGATACAGCTTCGAAATCTATAGGTAAGTCAGCCTCAAAAAACAGTAAATCAACACAAAGAACGGTCAAGGTATCAGGCCAAGACTTGTATTATTATGGAATGTATAAGGGGAGTTCCAATATTTATCAAAAATTACGGAAGAACCAAACAAAGACCCTGAGGTTTAGGAAGGACAAAGGATTGCATCGTGTCAAGGGCAGGTCGCTGATTCTGCGCAGAACCAACTGAAGGCACAGAATAAATAATAGCTCAGGGGCTCGCGAGCCCCAGGGACTTTCATGAATGCACGATTATCGAGGATGATGTATCAATCAGACTTGGCATATTCTAACTGAATAGCTGGTATGAAGATGGGTAAAATTGTAGGAACACTAACGGTAAGCAATACAATAAACATAGAACATATGATATATTACCGAGGTTTATTCTAATATTCAACGTTTATTATTATCGATGTGCAAATGTACGACTGTTCATGCATGATAAAAAAAACATCCTTAAAATCCTTAAACCTAAGCCCTAACGACCTAACAAGTTCGAACTAACCAGTTTTTCAACTTCAGCTGTTTTAAAAACAACAAGATAACAGAACCAACAGTATGAAATTTCATCTACCTGAGCTAAAACGATTCTAGGAACGAATCTGCTCTCGCTGGTATTCTTTGTTCGTTTACTGGTATAAATTGGACTTCATTTCATTCAGAAATTCAAGAGAACAAGAGTTTTTTCATATCCACACTAAATATCAAACCAATCTTACACTTTATCACGCACACCCCTCTTTTCAATTAAGGGTCAAAAACAATGGCTGCTTTGCACTTTTGTAGCCCACAAATCCGAGATAAGATAATAGTATGTGTAGCATTGTTTTACTGAAAAATACTCGCATAAAAGTCTGGCAACATTTGCGGGACGACCTATCACCCTGGCCCATTTACAAGCAAATCTGTGGTTGCGCCCACGCACGTAATCTGCGTCAATCGCCAGTTAACGCGGCACTGACAACATAATGCCTTGTTTGCAGAGTAACATTGAACAGATTTGAAAAGCGATGTATTTGAAATATTGATCCGAGATTTAAGAGATACGATACTTCGGTGCGTCCTACGACTATTGTAATGGAACAAACCAGTAGCAAGTGATTGACAGTGTGATTATTAATGAGAATGTCATCGAGATACATAGTTAACAACAAAACCTACTACGTGCTACTACTGAAAATGACTGCGGTCGGATAAACTAACTTCTATATGCAAGCTCAATGAAAGCGATCTCAAATTGTTGAAAACGAAATTGAAACGTTAACACGATCAAAGGTGTACCAGTCGTTGAGAAACCAAATGAGTTAAGTTTCGATGTAATACGGATTCACGTCGGTCACGTTTTATTTGAAACCATAGTTCATGCATGAGTTATTGAAATTTGATTTATAAAACGCGAAAGTTTGCCATTGGCATGAGTCGAATGTTTGTCAACTTTTACTGAATCGAAATAAATCAATAAGTCTTCTTTTGCCTGGTATGGTAAGGAAAACAACCTTATTCCATGCGAGCTTATCGTGGCACCTGCCAAAGGAATTCAAACTCTATACATATTGACGAAAGCAGAGCTATCCATTTTACAAAAACACTCTATAAGATATCTTAATATTTTAGCGAAATGGAGAGCAAATTGGCAGCAGTGGATAGCTCATCAATGACTCATCCATTATTTCACACGCAAAAAAGAGATCACAGACATGCATTGTTCTAAGTAGTTCTACCTTCGCCATGAAGGTCAGAAACAATTTGCCATTTGTTCAGAAATCACTAGGAGGAAGATAAAATGTCTGTCGTGTTCGAATGGAAACCAGCCTTCCAATATTTCATCCGTCTCGTAATGAGAGATGCCCGCGAGACATCCGCGGAGGGTGCCCTCGATAGTGTAATTTCCTCTTGGCTGTTTGCAACCGTTTTTGATTACTTTGAAGCTGGGAACGGCTGTTATACGAGTAGCTCAACGGTTTTATACCAATCTTTCCCCTCTGACAAATTTCATTTTGCAACACCGAGATGATAGGTCAATTTGTCAACTTTCTGGATCTGAGTGGTAAACCAACTGAATAGTTAATATCTGTTTTAGTTTATTTAGTTCATTTGATAACCTTTTTAGCATTTGCATTTCATTTTATTATCGTCATCGCCATCGCCATCGTATTACATAATAAAACATGCAAAGCTGATAAGATAAAATCTTCAATAACATTCATGCTGCACCATTACGTTGTCTTTATCTTAGTCTCTACATATTATGTGTCTGTCTGTATCTATCTAAATACTATGTGATATTCCTCATGTGATGTGGGTAATCTTTATTTTTGTTTTAAAGCCGTGGACAAGATGCTGTCTATTTCTGGCTGACTCTGCCTATGGGCTAGACGCTGTCTATTTTCAAGTTTTACATTTAGTAATACTTTCTAGTATCCATGTGATACAAATCGGGGTTATGCAATTAGAAATACCAAGACGAAGTGTATTGAATGAACACATTTGAGTATTTTCACAATAGTATGTCGGTCGGCGACCGTATTAGTTACCGTTTCGTTTCGTGCAAACAAGGCGAAACTAGGACACGTTTAATGCTACTGCATGTACTCAACTAGCAACATTTACGACACGCTGTTTCGGACGGCTGAAATGGAATTTAATACTATTTCTAGTTAGGGTTGAAGAGACATTAGTTCCAGAAAATCATTAAAAATCTATCTATCTATATATATATAACTCAAAGGTGACTGACTGACTGACTGACTGACATAGTGATCTATCAACGCACAGCCCAAACCACTGGACGGATCGGGCTAAAATTTGGCATGCAGGTAGATGTTATGACGTAGACATCCGCTAAGAAAGGAAAATGGAAAATTATTTTCCAAAGAGGAGAAAAAGGGAAAAATGGTTTAATGAAAAATCAACGCACAGCCTAAACCGTTAGCCCTAGAAGCATGAAACTTAGAAGGTGTGTTCCTCTAATAAAACAGAGGTGCACTAAGAAAGAAAATAGGAAAATTCTTCCCCTAAAAGAAGAAAAAACAGAAAATGATTTTAAGAAAAATCACAAAAAATAACTTTACAAAATACGCAAAAAAACACTTACAAAAATTCAGCTACCGCAGCATCTGGCACCAGGTTCGATTGTGTAATCGAACCTGGTGCCAGATGCTGCGGTACAAAGGGGAAACATCTATCATACTTAAACTAAACACTGCTGAAAAAAATCGGCGACAACAGCACTCGCCTTCAAATTCAAATATACTCTAAAGAACAAGCTCAAAACTATAGTAACCAGCAGTTGGTCATGTCAAATTAAATAAATCTGATACGATTATACACCAACACGCATACGAAACCCCAAATTAGCCACTAATATAACATAAAATCACAAAAAATAGCTTTACAAATACGAAAAAAAAACATTAAAAAATTTCAGCTACCGCAGCATTTGTCACCAGGTTTTAAAACACACAAATGTTTACAAAAAAACCGATGATAACCACTAAGACAAAATCGTGGGAAACATCTATCATACTTAAACTAGACACTGCTGAAAAAAATTGGCTCCAACAGCACTCGCCTTCACATTCAAATACACTCTAAAGTACCAGCTCAAAACTATAGTAACCAGCAGTTGGTCATGTCAAATTAAAAAAATCTGATTCGATTATACACCAACACGCATACGAAACTCCAAATTAGCCATTAATATAACATAAAATCACAAAAAATTGCTTTACAAAATACGCAAAAAAAAACATTAAAAAATTTTCAGCTACCGCAACATCTGACACTAGGTTTGATTACACACAAAAGTTCACAAACAAACCGATGATAACCACTACGACAAAATTGCGGGAAACATCCTATCATGCTAAAACTAAACACTGCTGAAAAAAATACGAAACCCCAAATTAGCCACTAATATAACATAAAATCACAAAAAATTGCTTTACAAAATACGCAAAAAAAAACATTAAAAAATTTTCAGCTACCGCAGCATCTGGCACTAGGTTTCATTACACACAAAAGTTCATTAACAAACCGATGATAACCACTACGACAAAATTGCGGGAAACATCTATCATACTTAAACTAAACACTGCTGAAAAAAATACGAAACCCCAAATTAGCCACTAATATAACATAAAATCACAAAAAATAGCTTTACAAATACGAAAAAAAAACATTAAAAAAATTTCAGCTACCGCAACATTTGTCACCAGGTTTTAATACACACAAATGTTTACAAAAAAACCGATGATAACCACTAAGACAAAATCGTGGGGAACATCTATCATACTTAAACTAGACACTGCTGAAAAAAATTGGCTCCAACAGCACTCGCCTTCAAATTCAAATACACTCTAAAGTACAAGCTCAAAACTATAGTAACCAGCAGTTGGTCATGTCAAATTAAAAAAATCTGATTCGATTATACACCAACACGCATACGAAACTCCAAATTAGACACTAATATAACATAAAATCACAAAAATTGCTTTACAAAATACGCAAAATAAAACCTTTAAAAATTTTCAGCTACCGCAACATCTGGCACTAGGTTTGATTACACACAAAAGTTCACAAACAAACCGATGATAACCACTACGACAAAATTGCGGGAAACATCTTATCATACTAAAACTAAACACTGCTGAAAAAAATACGAAACCCCAAATTAGCCAGTAATCTTCTTCTTCTATCTTCTATATATATATAACTCAAAGGTGACTGACTGACTGACTGACTGACATAGTGATCTATCAACGCACAGCCCAAACCACTGGACGGATCGGGCTAAAATTTGGCATGTAGGTAGATGTTATGACGTAGACATCCGCTAAGAAAGGAAAATGGAAAATTATTTTCCAAAGAGGAGAAAAAGGGAAAAATGGTTTAAAGAAAAATCAACGCACAGCCTAAACCGTTAGCCATAGAAGCATGAAACTTAGAAGGTGTGTTTCTCTAATAGAGCAGAGGTGCACTAAGAAATAAAATAGAAAAATTCTTCCCCTAAAAGAAGAAAAAACGGAAAATGATTTTAAGAAAAATAGTTTTACAAAATACGCAAAAAAACATTTAAAAAAATTCAGCTACCGCAGCATCTGGCACCAGGTTCGATTACACACAAAGGTTCACAAACAAACCGATGATAACCACTACGACAAAATCGCGGGAAACATCTATCATACTTAAACTAAACACTGCTGAAAAAAATCGGCGACAACAGCACTCGCCTTCAAATTCAAATATACTCTAAAGAACAAGCTCAAAACTATAGTAACCAGCAGTTGGTCATGTCAAATTAAATAAATCTGATACGATTATACACCAACACGCATACGAAACCCCAAATTAGCCACTAATATAACATAAAATCACAAAAAATAGCTTTACAAATACGAAAAAAAAACATTAAAAAATTTTCAGCTACCGCAGCATTTGTCACCAGGTTTTAATACACACAAATGTTTACAAAAAAACCGATGATAACCACTAAGACAAAATCGTGGGAAACATCTATCATACTTAAACTAGACACTGCTGAAAAAAATTGGCTCCAACAGCACTCGCCTTCAAATTCAAATACACTCTAAAGTACAAGCTCAAAACTATAGTAACCAGCAAATGGTCATGTCAAATTAAAAAAATCTGATTCGATTATACACCAACACGCATACGAAACTCCAAATTAGCCACTAATATAACATAAAATCACAAAAAATTGCTTTACAAAATACGCAAAAAAAAACATTAAAAAAAATTCAGCTACCGCAACATCTGGCACTAGGTTTGATTACACACAAAAGTTCACAAACAAACCGATGATAACCACTACGACAAAATTGCGGGAAACATCTATCATACTTAAACTAGACACTGCTGAAAAAAATCGGCTCCAACAGCACTCACCTTCAAATTATTTATTTATTTTATTTTATTTTTATTTATTATACAGAAAGTTAGGTACATTTAACATCGAACAGTGGTTTAAAGCCTAAGTAAGGTTTGTCTTACCACTGGGTTCTCTAGATCAATACACTTATAACTAATAACTTACACAATAAGAAATAAATTCAAATACACTCTAAAGTACAAGCTCAAAACAATGGTAACTAGCAGTTGGTCATATCAAACTAAAAAAAAAAGCAGCCAAGTGCGAGTCGGACTCGCCCATGAAGGGTTCCGTAGCACGACGAACTACAAGAACCTTTATATTATGTTACTTGATGTAACATAATAAGGTTCTTGTAGTTCGTCGAAAGGTAAATGGCGGTTTATGGTTTATGACGTATAAAAAAAAACTACTGACTAGATCTCGTTCAAACCAAAAATCGTTAAAAGTTTACATAGTAATGTACAACATATATTTTTTTAGTATTATCATTCTCTTACTTTAGAAGTTAGAGGGGGGGGGACCAACTTTTTTCCACTTTGGAAGTGTCTCTCGCGCAAACAATTCAGTTTAGAAAAAAACGATATTAGAAACCTCAACATCATTTTTGAAGACCTATTCATAGATACCCCACACGTATGGGTTCGATGAAAAAAAAATTTTTGAGTTTCAGTTTCAAGTATGGGGACCCCCGAAATTTATAGTTTTTTTTTTATTTTTATGTTTAAATCTTAATGCGGTTCACAGAATACATCTACTCGCCAAGTTTCATCAGTCTAGCTCTTAAAGTTTCGGAGAAAAATGGCTGTGACATACGGACGGACAGACAGACAGACAGACAGACAGACAGACAGACAGACATGACGAATCTATAAGGGTTCCGTTTTTGCCATTTGGCTACGGAACCCTAAAAACGAACTCAAATATCCACGCGGGTATCAGCTAGTCATGTATAAAGACACGATTAAACACAGGCAGTTTCTTTTTGACAAGATATAAATGTAATATCTGGAAATGGAAGAGAAGAACATGATGTTGTGTCAACCCCACATAATATAATGGCAGGGTTACCCCTGAGGCAGGAATATGTTGATGAAAATTATATGTATATCTGATTATTGAAAAATTAATGCAAATGTTTACAAAAGATATAGAGTACCTACATTATATCCAATATTATGACTACATTATAGAAAATATCTAATGCAATACTTTATAGCCTATTTAATGGATTTGAAGACTCGTTCTTCAATGATTATTAGAATATGCGAATTTAATTCCATAAAATTATATAGTTTTTGTTTTAAATAAGTTTGTTTGTGAATCGTAATACTTACAAGGTACCAATGTAAGCATTACGATTCACAAACGTAATACCTGATGACGAAGGATATGATTCAATGTGAAAAATGAGTCAAGAGCTGAGTATTATTGAGATAATTCATGATGCCTAAGATTTTTTAGATATACAATGTTCTTAATAATGTTCTAGTGCTCGCACAGGGTGGCTCATTAATGTGAAACCTGAAGATAGCACAAAAGTCCACTTACCAGCGTCTTCATAAGGGCCGACAGTTCTTTAGTGACGACGGCGAACTTCAAGAAGGCCGCTCCGATATCGGGTTCCGCATCTTTGCTGAGCGCGTTCCCGCCGAGACGCTCCAACGCCCGCGAGAGATACATCTCGTTATCGACGTGGGCTAGAAAAAGAAAGTCTTCGTTATCTATGAGGAAACATCTTCGTATAATAAATACCACTGACGTAGATGGCGACGCATTGCTTTGCGATTAAGAAATAGATTTATGATGTGAAATAGTCTGAATCCACAGTCAACTTCTTGTAGTGTTGAGTTGAAGAGCAGAGAACATGTTGTATTGTTTGTGATTGGCATCACAGTATCGAATCAAATCTCGAATATAAAGTTAAACAAGAATAAACTTGATGAAGCGAGATAATTTTTTGATGAGTCAGTATCAAAACAAGTTTTGCAGCAGGAAGGACAAAGGAAAGTAAGCAGTACGAAACCCTTTGAGAAATACACACTGTTGTGTTCATCCTTTGTACAAAAAGAATATGTTAAAAAATGTCAGCGCTTTTTTTTGTTCTGATAAGAGCTAGTTTGCTTATTCGGTGACCTTTTCAGAAAATTTAATTTTAAAAGCCAATTTCACAGCCACTGTCTCGTAGTTTTTAGTTTAGAATTTCTGCGCAATAAAGTTGTCTAGCTCGTTTCATCCTGTCTTTATCTGGACATTTAATTAGTTTCCAGGCGAATTCACTAAGCTAGTAGAGATGAAGGCTTGCTATAACTATGTAGCAAGCGCTCATCTCTCTACTATAAACGTTCGAGTATCCTCTTTTAAATGTCTAGTACCTAGGGTATTTACACGGATCCGCATGGATGAAAGACTTGAATCATTAAACATTTTCTACAAGCTCTATGTAGGTAATGATCTGCGATAATTGCACTGTCATGTATTTACAGTTTATTGCGTTTCCCCATAATTATGCCTAGGCCTTTGCATGTATTGTAGTATAGCATGCCCGTATTTACGGGAGACTAAAGCCTGGATCAGGATTTTCCGTTAAACACCGTATAAACCGCATTTAGCATTTTTTCTATTGAGCGGCGCGCCAGGAGGCTCATTGGCAATGACGAGCTGTTTGACTCCAAGCTCTATAGCTTGGAACACCGTCGTCGAGTGGCGTGTTTATCGGTCTTCTACCGTTTACATTTTGGGGAGTGCGCACAAGAACTGCACGACCTTATACCCCCTTCACCCTTTTACCTCCGGACATCTAGACGCACGGACAAGTGCCACTCTTGGTAGATATTCCACATTCTCGTACAAAGCGCTTTGACTCCACTTTTAGAGTACGAACTGCCAAGGAGTGGAACTCTCTTCCGCCGTCAGTATTTCCGGAAAGTTACAATTTGGGAATTTTTAAGACAAGAGTGAACAGGTGGATTATGACTAAGCATGCTCCATCTTTGGCTGCATCCTCACTTTCCATCAGGTTTGATGGCAGCCAAATGCTTAGCTTTGTGCTATTTTTTCTATACATCCATTATAGGTTTGAGCTCCTCTTTCCTAAAAGCATGGTTGCTTGCTGCAAGACCACAAATGCTTCAGGGGCATGTCTAGTATTATTTTGTATATTTAATTATTACTGTTAGTTTGGTTTCAACCTTCGACAGTTTAGGACCGGTTCTTGAATCTATTCTTATTTAAATCGTCAGTCGGAGGGTTGCTGCCTTCTGGTTTTTCGATAGGGATGTTTAAAAATAAGTGCATAAATGAAGCACCGGACACTGAATGAGTCTCAGAGATCCGTGTCGCGGCCCACATGTGCCTAGCTGAATCCCGCCAACGCTTTCTGAATATCAAATCGCAAGCCTTTCAATTTCTCGTCAGTGTTCCTCATTAACCTCACACTTGGCATGCTGAGGCTTACATCAAAACTGGATGTCCAAATGTCATTTACCATAGAAAGTGTTTCCGTCAGGTGTGACAACTATACTAATTAATGGACAAGGTCGTTGACCACTGTAACTTTGTTCATCATGCATGTCGCTACGGTATAATACGCTATTGTTTTCTTTACACAGATATTTCTTACAAAGACAGGGATTCGTACTCTTAAAATACACAAGTCAGCTAACAGTCTTTTTTTGGTCCCAAGAAAAGATTTCATGATTAATGTTAGGTATTGTAAATTCTAAACAAATCAGGTATGAGCGAAGATACATTGTATCAAAACTCTAAAGCAGTTGTATCCTAAACCGTCTCATTGTCTCGGAATGCCGATGAATCCTATTGGTTGTTTTTGCGGGCGCGTGCTCGTTGCACGACCTTGCCAGCTGCGCTCGCGCTGCGGGACTAACCTGCACGACCAGTTCCAAACGAACGTTGCAAGCCGCTATAAACAAACCATAGCACGCGATGGAATTGCACAAAAGTATTAAAAAATAGACGTGGCTAATTGGAGAGCTACTTGAGAACAGGCGACTAATTGCTATTACCAAGGCAAACTATCTTGTTATCGGTTCATTGATATCTATTTGTATTACGAAATGCTTTAGAGGGAATAAACATGATTGTATCAGGCTCGATGAAAATAGCGAGTATTGCAGTCACGGACAGCCTCGGAAACGAAGCTTCAATAAATCACGTTCCTATTTTTATTGGTTACTCTTTGGGCGGCTTCACAAGTCGCAGGTGTGTATACCCCAACGTATTTCACCTGCGAATCGAAACAATAATCCAATACCTACGTGTGTGCGGTATCGAGCTTAACCAGACATTCGATTCGACCTACTTTCATTGACAACTCAAACATGAAGGGAAATTCATTTGCGACCGGACACCGAGACACTCCGGTTTGTATTTCAATCAACATTTTGCTCATTCGTCGTCTTTCCACCCGACCACTTTTATAATAACTTGAGGTCCTATTGATAGTCGAATAGATTTCAGTTATAAAATGGATTCGTCGCAAGAACTTTTATTGGTCCATATTTGGAATTACTGACAGTCTGATCGCCCTCAATCTCACTCTATAGGTTTGTTTGATATACGCTTCCAATGATATATCGGTATTGATTTTGCGCGAGCTGCATATTGGCTCTGGCTCGTAGAACGAAAAGTTTATTAGGATTGATTGGATATTGAAATTGAATGTCGGTGTTTGATTGCGGGAATTTAAATACAATTTTATGTTTAGCTACCTATTCCGTCCTACAGCTGAATAAAAATTGGAAAATCACTCCGATTTTGTTTTTATCACATAATAGGTCACGTACACCGTACTGTGAATTAGGTCACCATTTTAGCATAAAAGGAACAACCTCATTGAATTGCTAATGTTGATGTAAATGTGCATCAAGCCAAGGTACTATGTGCTAATTCAGGCGACTTTTTACAAGCAAGTGGCTGAAACCGCATGTCTACAGCCTAGCATTATTTGTTGCGATATTTAGGTCATTCTAGTTCAGCGAGTTGAACGGCCTTTCGTCCTAGGAAGCCGGTTTTATGCTCAGATAGACCTAAACTATGCCGTCGGCTAGCGACAGCCACCAAAAATACTTTCAACTGTTAGTTACTAGCACTCGTCCGCGACTCCGACGACATGGCATCTAATCTAGTAAATATACCATGAACCTTAATATCTCTAGCACTAAAGCCTATTTTCATAAAATTCGTGAACAAGGTTACTTAGTAATCGTAATGCAAAATTTTTAGTATGGGAACTTGCTTTGATTTTTGATGAACTTGTCGATTGTGGTCATCATTTATTGGAAAAATATTATATAAACAGGTCACTATTTGAAAATTATTGCAAACAGAACAGAGGATGTGATTCAAAATGGTAAAAACATTATCGTTGAAGGTCGTTTGTGCTATTGATTACACAACACAACATGGCAAAAGGGGCGTATTTTGAATAAATATTTTGTACCAATGATCCAAAAAAAAAATTTGTGTTATGTAATACTTAGATGGCAAAATTGTTGCTACGCAAGAACCTATCTTAGCTGAGAACGACGAAAAAATCGAGTATTCCACTGCATGTCTTATTAATAGGAAGACAGTGCAACGTTCTGTGGAACAAAGACAATCAATAGTTTGAATTAAAGATGAAGCGGTTGCTATGCAGCTTTTACTAATGCTCAAACAACACAAATACAAAGAGAGATAAGATTAAGAGAGAAACTAAGTGTGACTATGAACTACGGAGACCTAGATGGAAGGACTGGTGAAGGTCGCCGGAGGTCGGGTCTAGGCTGCATAAGATCTGTCACTCTGAAAATCTATGGGGGGAAGCCTATGTTCAGTAGTCATTTTTATTATTATTATTATGTGCCCTCCGGGTCCCACTGCTGGGCAAAGGCCTCCCCCCATTCCTTCCAGACATCGCGATCCTGGGCTACGCCTGCCCAATCCGTCAGGAAACCATCAAGCATCAGTAGAGTCATATGGCTGAAAATATATGGGGGAAGCCTATGCTCAATAGAGTCCTATGGTTTAATTATGATAATGAATCTTTTGACTTCGTATACATAAACACAATGTTTTTAATAAAACGAACCGGAATTTGTAGGTATAACATGCATACAACTATTTCTGGCCTTGTCTATTCATACCATACACTTCCTCTATAAATATTTTTAGACGGGTCTCTCTGTCGCCTGGATAATGCGGTACGAGAGATGAGTATACAAATAGACCGGTCTCATATGAATACTGTACGATGGCGCCGCTACCGGTTTACTAAATAGTACCCGGAATAAAAACATTCTGTTATTAAAAACTAGTGGATCCACTCGGCTACAAACGGATTAAGTAATATGATTGTCAAGACGAAGCTAAAATCAAGCCATCTTGAGCCTTTCATATCGATCGGTTCAGTGGTTTGGCCGTGAAAACGGAACACCCAGACGCTTTCGCATTTTGTAGATTGGTATTGATGGATTGCGGAATGCCATTATTTTTGGTCGCAAATCTGGAGGGATGATGCCATAGAAACAAACAATGTTGAATCGAATATACGTGTATTTTGAGTAGATAACTCGTATCTTCATTGCCCGAGGCAACATAATGGTGATAGTGGGTTCTTTATGTATGCTCTTTCACAATTCCTTTGAAAATATTCAAAAGTGAGTCAAACAGGGCAATGTAAGTGTAACCAAAGAACCAGGGTAAACCAATAAACGTACCATTTCCGGAGTTGTGGATGGCTTTGATAGCCTTCTTCAATTTCGCCAAACCATCTCGATCGAAGTCCAAAGTCTGCAACAAAACAAAACGGTTTCATTTCAAAACTCCGATTCTCAGACTTCGCTGTTGCTTCGATTTTTAGCAACGGGCTGTCGTTCGCACTCGCAAGCCAGACACACAACAGCCACGAGCCATTCAATGTCGGATCGAACATCTGTCGCACCAGCCGGCTATTAATCTGTACCCCTCGACAAACCGACCGGATCCTAAATAAAACACGAACTCAACTTGGTGCACTTACCTACCTCAGAATAAAGTGGACCAATTGATAGGGAGTTGATAGAACGATCACTGGGAGCTGCGCTTTTAATTAAGACTAATTGAGGGGTACGGTTCAGAAAGTCTTATTTTTTGTTTTATTTTTGGATTGTAGTCACTTAGAACCGGTGATTGCAGACAGACCGAGAGAGGGAATAGGCCACAAGGACTTTTCTCCAAGGTCAGAGACTGAAGGTCTTTCTTTCTTCATAATCTGAGACCTTGTTTGTTTCTAAGTAGAGCAGAGAAGACGCGCCAGTGTCAGACCAAAGGTACCTTAGTTGAGTGGAGTATATTTTTACACCGTTGCCCAATCACCAAGGGTGCTGTCGTTGCGTTGCCTACTCAAAAGGATTAAAAAACAAAATCTTAAACTTACTAATGTTGTATAGCTAAGGGTAAATCTACTATTTGTTTAAAAAAGTGTGCAAACGTGTCCTACACTACAAATAAAACTGCGTATTATGCAGATTTTTAATAGGAAAATATACTCTAATAGCAGCAGTGTTTCGATTTTTTTTTGCAGCGAAAGCATTAGGTATAACTTAGCAGAAAATTTTGCATGGTAAGCAAAAATGTTCGGGTTAGAAAACCTAGTAAGTATTCAAAAAAATGCATAAAAGTAAGTATATGTTAGGTATCTGGTTTCCATAACTCTGCTTAATTTGGGACCGTGTTGTGTTTTGTATATGTAATGTCCACAATATTTATTTATTTTTTATTTAATTTAAGGGTACGATTGTAGCAACGTCCATTTAAGCCATCACATCAATACCGGCTTTTATAATAATTACTTGTGTCTCAATACTCGATATCATAATTCATTAGGACCCTCATAACATAAGTAACGATTCAATTGTTAATGAAACGTGACTAATTAATCCAACTCGGTGCCCATTGAGTCTGGGAATGACAGGCGATGTAACTAAACAATAACTAGGTAGGTAAGTAAAGCAAGTTTTAATTAGTTTATCAATTTCATTGCGGTTCGATCGTGAGTTGTCTATTTGTGCTTCCGTGGTTTCGATTGGGGTTTTATTTGGAAAGTTCTAGGTAATAAAGTACCTACTGTAACGTTACCATTTTAATAAGCTATGACTCTATAATATTCTGTGATCAGGTTTGTCTTCTGCCATCTGTCATGTCAAGGGATGTCAAAGTATTTGGCGCGCTGTGAGGATTCAAGAGGAAGAAGGGATAGAGATAGGTATATGGTGGCTACATACAATGAAAAGCTTATGTGTGAGATTGTGATGAAATAATACCATTCTGTGAACAGTAGAAAGTTTTATTGAAGATAACTCAATTGAGGAGAAGGCCCTCTTACAGTAGGTTCCTACCTATAGAACCTTTGATAATGAAAGGTATAAAATAAATATGAATAGAGAAGTGGACGACGTAAAATAAAACTTTGTTACTTGACCAATGTAAGAACGAAAATAACAGATGTTGAAAATACGTCAGCTTGCAACTATACAGAGCGTATAATGCGTTCATTATAATAGCAGATTATGACTTGGGCTGCCCTCATCTGCGGCCCACGACGCTGACAATGTCGTCAACCCATCGTGCTACTGGACGTCCAACGCTTCTCTTCCCAGTTCTCGGCCACCACTCTGCCAATCTTTTGCAGCACCGCAGATGGATCAGGGTAGCCCAAGATCGTGGTGAATGGCAAGAACAATGAGGCCCAGCAATGGGTTAAGTCGGGCTACGGATGATGATGACGAGAACAAAGCGAACAAACGTAAGAGATAAATTCATATAACAGAGCTTTACAGAAATTGGACGATGTTTGGTTCGGAAAACTATGAATGTAATTCATGTTATAAATAGAAGAAATGATATGTATAGACTTTTGATTGATTTAAGATAACAACTAGATAAGATAACGGAAGTAGCTTGAAGAAGCTAATATAATATACAGTAGACTGGCCTTAAAAACGAACAATGAACATTGGCGGGCCTGAAATCGTTGCCCAAGCACGTTTACTCTATAAAACGTAAAATATCGAACTACTTCTCAAGTTTTCATCAATTATGAAAGTTAAGTTTGCCTCAGTACTCTAGCTACTACGTTATACCTGTTTAGTTTTTAACTTTCATACTGTTATGCTCGCGGTCAGAGCTAGTGGTACTTGCTTGTTTATAGAACCCACAGGTTTAATTGCTTGTAACAGCTGAGAAGATTGACCAGTTATAAGTATACCATGCACAGTGCACACATGACCATCGAGATAACATGACGGTGAAAGTTGTTTACCTTGCGTAAATCCACAGTAGATGAGATTGAAAGACCACGAGTTAAATGAAAATGAAATCTCACTAAAATCAATTACCTTGAGTTAATCCACAATCATGAGATCGAACGGCTCAAGACGGGTTGATTGAAGTAAATGTAGGTTGACTAAGTATGTAAATACGTAGTCAAGTAAGATGAATCATTTACACGATAAATCGTTACATAAGCAGCTTTTGATCACGTAAGAGGATTATCAACAAAAGCTCTAGAAAAACAAAGACGAAGACAACATTTTCGAACAAGTGTGTCGAGCTCAGGACGGAGGGAAACTTTCTCTTGAATACATTTTCGATGGAGATCTGCTGAGTTGTGGTAGGCGAGTTTTTTTCGCTTTATCAGACTTTGTCTTTTAGAAAAATGTTTTACGTACTTACTACGTATCTAGTTGTACCTTAAGGTAGATAACTCATATTTAATTTGTGCCATAAGCTCAATTAACTTGAAACCAAAGGGCAGTCAAGTGAATTCGTAAGATTTACGTGTACGTACTCCTATTTCAAATAAATTTATTAACTTTCTTCTTTATTTTCTAAGGTAGATACTCGTACCATTCTGAGCCTCTCTAAAAAACAGGAGATTAATCCATTATACACGGATTACATGAAGTATCATCATGATTCATGACATGTCATGGGCAAACAAATGTAAATCGAAATAAGGAGGTAGATTTTTTGGACAAAACCATAGATTGTAATAAAATAATAAAAGGAAAATTCAATCAGTCCCTATCTTTTCCCCTAACTTTCAGTTAAACAATTCAAAATATGGCACAACTATACCACTCCAGACACTGTGTTTTTAATTCTAAAGTATACATTTGACCAGCCATAGTGAACCCCTCAACGATAAAGTTACGCATACTTGAGCACGTCATGCCATGCCAGAGGACCTAGTGTAAGTTATTCACTGCTCGCACTAACACACTAGCGAGTAAGGGGGCGTGCATAATGAGATGGGCCCCCGGTGCAGTATAGACAGCCCGGTAAAGTAACGAATTTAAAACCTACTGATCCGTTATGCACGCGCCCTAACATAACCTGGGTTTAATTTTCATTAAAAAAACTGCGTTTACAACTACATATATAGGCCATAAGCTGCGATATTTGAGAAGTACAGATATGACTGTCGAATATCGCAGCTTATCGCGTAGATGTGGCTGTGCCCAGACATGAAGTTGAAATTTTACGCCATCCTCAGGAATTCAGGATGAATGTAGAGAAATCTAGTGCGCAGATTTAAAGCATAGGTCGGCTAAGTGGCGGAGTGGGGATAAAAGCTTAAGTGCTCTCCAGGTATAGCAGTGCAATTAAGCTGTTACTAACAACTTTGCTCCCGTTTTATAGTCTTTAATCGCACATAACGAGGATTTCAGTAATCATGAAGTTAATTGCCTTGTGGATAACTTACTTTGAAGAAGTAACTTTTATAACCGTCTGTCCTACCTTCAAGATTGTCCTGTGACACTCATACCATGCTAGACGTTGTCTCATCTGTTACACTTGCAGGTGCTATTATGTGGCTGTCTGCCCTTCCAAACTCTTCGAATCGAGATGCATAGCAATCGTAATGAGTCATTGGTTGTTGACCTTTCGAAGCCTATTCATTATACAGTAGCTGCAGATAGCGATGCGTAAATGGGTTAATATTTCTCGTGTCTTCAATCTTTAGAAAGTTTCATAGCGATAGTTGATAGTGGTGATTTCGACAGGGCCAAAGGTGATTTTATTAGCCAATTTATTCTGATAGCTCAACTATTACTTGTGAATTTTGTTAATACTTGTATCATTGTAAGTTTCTTTGCATGAATAAATAATGTATTCTAACATTTATTCTTACTCCGAGAATGTTGTAAACCTACTTCATTTGCGAAGTAGAGTGTTTACAACCGTAGTTTACTTTTTACTCGGGGAACCTCGCATTCCTGACAGAGATGAAGTACCAATTCGTTTATTCAATTTGTTCTTTCTCTTTACTTTACACATTGGAGTCCTGCCAAATGTTTTAATGGTGGAAATAGCATTCGATTACCAAACTGCTTAGTTATGTGTGAACAGTAATATTCAAATCTTACTCAGACCATAAGCACCGCTACCGAATTGGATTCCTTTCCGAATTTGAGATGTTCAACATTTAAATTTGAAGCTGTTTTCGGGCTAAGTGTTTTTGTCGTCAGAAACTCATCAGCATCAGTAGGTATTTCTGTGAGCGTTCTTGCGGCTTTCGTTGATAATTCACTTTCGTCCGGTGCACGTCTTATCGACACCGTCATGTGTAAAATTAGACGCGGCAGAAGAACAGTCAACATCTTTAAGAGCATTATCTACTTAAATGTTTTTTGTAGAAAGCATGATAGTTTACGAACGAGAATCTCGTAGGTTTATAAAGAGATTGATTGATTTTACCTTTGAATTTAGCATGTTGAGCCTATTGATATTTGAAGATGATTTCTGGCTTGACAACCGACATAGTTTCCGATGAACGAAGATTTCTTATCTTCGTTCATCGGAATATCAAGCCCGTAGCCCAAACAACTTCTGTCTTATTCGGAGTCAACTAGCTATCGTATCTATCTAGGGTTCTTCCATTCTTCTAATAATTCAGATCGCGATCGTTACTCGACCCAAAACTATTGCAACAGAGATAATCAATAGTTATAGATCTACAATTACATTTTCTGAAGTTGACTCCATCAAGCCTTTCACGCAAGTACCTACCTCTAGGTACTTACCAAAACTTATCCAAAACGCGGTAGGTATTCAAAAAGCATGACGTACTAGGTAAACCACTTCTCCGTGTAATCTGATTCCTACAGTGCTTTCATCAATCTTGCAGTGTCTGGTTTCGATATTTTTCCTCTCATATTACCCGCATTTTGATAAAGAGAGGCTGTGGAGGTTGTGTCTGTTTTCGTGTGAATCAAGCTCTAACATTTGCTTATTACTAATGGTATTGCTGATGGCAGCCATTCTCAGCATTCAATTGTAAATTGGCGTATAAACAAAACATAACGTTAGGCATAGGTGATGATAAAACTCTTAAATTTCGTCGAATTTCCATATGACCTAGTAACTTACACATGGTCATAATTACGCCTTTCTATTCAGTTTGTTTAACTTTTAGCGGATGTGGCGATATAACTGCTAGTAGATACTTATAGTAGACGCACGCTTACCCAGGAAGCTACGTAGTCGTGCTGGTAATAAAACATTTACATTTTCTATTAAATAGTTTTAAAGCAACGGAACCGGTGACTCTGTCGATACCGGACAGAGCAAATGAGCGAAAGTAAGCGAATGCGTTTGAGTGCGTAGTGTAGGATGCCCTGCGCCAAGGTGGGGGTCTATGATCTGTGAAATGTAGCTAACAAGCACTGGAGAAAAGCCGAAGACAGGGCTTAGTGGCGCGACTCGGGAGAGACCTACATAGAGCAGTGGACTAATAAAGGTCTATGATGAAGCGATTGCTATCCAACTCAAGACTAAGGCAAACGTGCTGCATTATTCTAACGCAGAGGTCAAAATCACCATTTTGAATCTAGTTTGCAATTTAAATCAAATGCATTTTTTATTTAGATCTTTTTTCTGTACCTCAGGTATTATTTCGCAGCCAAGCTGCATAGATTTTTAATTAAAAGGCGTCATACTATATGCTTGAAATACCACCTATAAATGGTGTCAGAAGATGAAACTAGCTGGGTGGGTAGTAGGTAAAGGTAGGTAGGTGCAAGTAGGTGGGTACCGAAAACTTGTTTGGCGATAAAAATACGGCTAGCTTGACTGGTCAAGGTTTATTTTCACATTCAAAGCAGAACATGAATCACGCGCGGAAATTAGTACAACTTTACCTAATGAGGTAATGAGTGATAATTCAGACATTCCTAGTTTTTCTTATACCTTAGTAGTGATTTACAAAAATCCATTCCATAAGTGGTTGTTCTTGGTCTCTTGATAGATAGTCTTTAATCATCGAATGTGTAATTTTTACTTATACAGGGTGTCCCATAAGTCAACGTCCAACCGAAAACGGGTGATGCGCCAAGTCATGACAGTTATCAGAAAAATATATAAAAAAATATTTGTTATGTAACTTTCGAGTTATAAGTATTTAAAAAAATCAGAAAAAACTGACACCCTGTGATGATCTTTTAAGTCCTGTGACTACAAATATCAATTTTTCATGAAACTTTTTTCTGCAACGTAAGCATGAATAACCCTTTTGTAAATTACAATTCAAAGTTAAGCCATAACTGCCTCAGTTTTCAATGAAATCGTGGAGTTTTGGCCAACGTTTCATTTCAGATAATTACATCACCCAACTTTAACCGTCTGTACCGCAAAAAAAATGTACTACACTATCATGGCATGTAACTTTAAAAATTGGCGCATTTATCCAGAATTCCAAAATGGTATAATACTTGCTAGAGTACTCTTTAGTTTTGGAAATAAAAAATGTTTTTTCAACTAAACCGGATTTCCAATCAATTTTATTTCAATAGATAAAATGTTTGTACCCTTTAAATGATGGACTTAAAATGCCTACGCCGTGTTTTTAAGTGACTCACAATTCACAGGTACAAGTAAATACCATTTCGACAATGCAAGTAAACAGATAGATCCACCTTCTTGTCGAAAGAGTAATAACCATGGGTTTTCAAGTAATTTGTTAGTTTTAGGTAAAAGTTTGAAATAAAATTCAATCATAGGATTACTTCAATCGTGGTTTTAATCTAAAGTTTGCCTTCGCCCGTCGCCGGTCTTATTACATGGTTTTTGACGTGATAACGTCTTATAATTCGATGGAGCCGGCTGCTCGTACGAAAAAACATGACTCATGCGGCGTGACCTCACTCTGAGGCGTTCCATTTAATACTTGAAGTGCAAGTGAGAGCGCGGAACGAGCGACAAAGAGGCACAATCGGCCTCCGCGTTCGGCAGCGTTCGTCATCGGTCTCTCTCCTACTTGAGTGCGCGATGCGTCCGCGTGGACAGCTGTATGACGTTGTCACGTTCAACTGTCGTCAGTTAACTGACTTTACAGACAGTTGATTTTTTTTAAGGAAATGTAGAGCTTGCATTACTGCTGAAGGCTAACAGTTTGAACATTTGCTGTAAATCCTTGATGTAGTTAAATTAAAATCACGATTGAAGAAATCCTATGATTGAATTTAATTTCAAACTTTCACCTAAAACTAACAAATTACTTGAACACCCATGGTTATTACTCTTTCGACAAGATGGTGGCCCTATCTGTTTACTTGCATTGTCGAAATGGTACTTACTTGTACCTGTAAATTGTGAGCGATTTAAAAACGCAGCGTAGGCATTTAAGTCCATAATTTAAAGGGTACAAACATTTTATCTCATGAAATAAAATTGATTGGAAATCCGGTTTAGTTGAAAAAACATTTTTTATTTCCAAAACTAAAGAGTACTCTAGCAAGTATTATACCATTTTGGAATCCTAGATAAATGCGCCAATTTTTAAAATTACATGCCATGATAGTGTAGTACATTTTTTTTGCGGTACAGACGGTTAAAGTTGGGTAATGTAATTATCTGAAATGAAACGTTGGCCGAAACTCCACGATTTCATTGAAAACTGAGGCAGTTATGGCTTAATTTTGAATTGTAATTTACAGAAGGGTTATTCATGCTTACGTTGCAGAAAAAAGTTTAATGAAAAGTTAATATTTGTAGTCACAGGACTTAAAAGATCATCACAGGGTGTCAGTTTTTTCTGTTTTTTTAAAATACTCATAACTCAAAAGTTACTTAGCAAATATTTTTTTTTATATTTTTCTGATAACTGTCATGACTTGGCGCATCACTCGTTTTCGGCTGGACGTTGACTTATGGGACACCCTGTATAGTTGAATTTGATTTATAATAATTATGTTAATTAGAATTTTATTTTTTGTGTTTATTTTGAAATTAAAATTTATAAGGCTTGTTTGTTTTACTTCTAAGTAGAGTTATTTGTAAAAAATTTGTTTTAGTACATTTTCGTGTTTTCAATAATGTATTTTCTTCAGATAAGGCTGCACTATATTTAGTTAGTAACTAACAATTTTGTACATAATGTCTCTCGGCACCACTGAAAACCAGCGCCGTAAAGCCCTTTCGCTTTTATGGCAAATACTGAGTGGAAGCCTTTTTTTCGTCACCTATTGCTTGTTGTATATTTTTTGTGTGTAACCATGTTTTGTGACGTAAAATAAACATTTCTATTTCTATATTTATATGTAGTACTATCAACAAGTAGTTACATTTTGTATCTGATACTAGAATACTGTAAGTTTTTGTACTACAGTAAGCACCTGGTACTAGTAGTCTAGTACCAGGTCTAGACTTCAGTAAGCTAGACCCTAGACCCAGTCTAGGGTTGGTCACATGGAACTGACACGTAGACTCTCCTAAACATTTTAAATGGACCTTTCTAATTCTGTTGGGGGATAAGATCGTCCCGCGATGGGGTGTATTGTGCACTGTCCCCCTGCTAACCCTTACCCCAGCCAGACCAACTCCTTAAAATAGCGGAGTAGGACTTTGGGTGGCAGCAATGTTCTAGTTGACCCAATGGTGACTCAGATGTGGATGTGGAGGGACCTTTGTGCTACAGCTGAATAATTTCTGAATTTGAAGTACCTACCTGGTGTAGACTTATACAGATAAGGATTTTTTAAATGGGATGTTTCGAATTTATTATTACTGCCTCAAAACATAATTTTTCATAATTTAAAACCAGTTTTACCACTACTATTTTGGGGCATATCAATGCAAATAGGTACCTATTATTTATGTATAATTCAACTTACACCATCATGAATATAATTTATTATTTATCTATTATAAATCCATGATAATATCTATTCATATTATCATGGATGTATTACGTAGGTAGCCTTCATACTTCATACCAATAAATAAACAAACCTTTAAAATCTTTCACTCAAATTAACCTATTAATTAGGGCTGGTATTTATGGATTGCTGATCGACTGATTAAACATAGACAGCTGTTTACCCAAATGTTTGCTTCGGAAAACATCTAGTTAAAAAGCAGTATATTCAATTGTTGATTGGCAATCCGTGAAACCAGCTCTCATTCTCTTATCAATCTCTTCAAGAGAACTAAACATTTATTTAAATAATAATAGTTTAATAATAGGGTATATTATTATTTAAGTTGGTGCTATTTCAAAAGAAAGATTCAAAATAAATATAATAAAAAGAAGGAAATTGATCCATGAAGTACCTACTACCTATGTAACTAATGGTAGTATGAAATAATGTAATTTCAGGTGGAGTGCTACTTAAGCACTAGAAACTTTCCTTTTTTTTCTTATAAATAATCTAGTATTTTAATAGAGCATTGTAGGGGCATTGGAGGTCTATTGGGAGATTACGATTTTAAAGCTTAGAGGCGAAATTATTTGGGGACAATTAATTACCTATATTCAAAAATTATCACTAAAGTGCACCAATGGTTTTTCTAAGGAAATAACTTTAACGTGAACAAAACTAGTGCTCGCAAACTGTAAAGTACAACGTCGTGAGGAACTGAGGAACATAGTGATATTCTGTCGGAGTATTTACATAAGTACCTACCTACGGTAATCTTTGGAAACGAGGAATGTGCGCTGTATAAATAAGTAGGTAGCTTAACGAATTTCCTGTTGGATTTGAGCTTACAAATCAAAAGAGCCACATTGTCAGAAGACCAGTGATAATAAATATGTTTCTTTATCTTGATACGTTTAATACACAAGGCTTATTTTCAAAGTCATAATTACCTCTTCTAGAGCACTTATCGTTTGCCGAAATTGTGGCATACGAGATACGAATGTAGAAGTTGTTGGAGAGTTGTAATCCTCCCGAGTTTCCTCGATGAATTCGCCGATTCCAACAACACCCGGCATGGTGAATGGTGATAATTAATATTTTTAAACACTGAACAAGTCTCAAACTTCACATTCGTGTAGAGTTCACAGTGACACAGTTAATTTAACAATAAACAAAACACAACACATCATTGTCGCCTAAAAACACTTTTGCAGAAATTAAAAACAACGTCGAATCTGCAGATTTCGCCAACTCAGAATCCACCCATTCGCGACTCGATGAATGAAGGGACTGATTTTTGATTGGCTGGTTATGGCTACGGCTGAATGAGTGAGTGAAATGGAATAGAACACAGAGTAAAGATGTGACGGCTTAAAATTTTTATCAACGTCTTTTGTATGTTGCTTTTTCACATTATATGCTTTTTGTATTACAGCAATCTTCTTCTTATCGTGTCACTGATACTTTCGAATCAAGTGTGGTGAGAAGATTTCAAGTGCGCCTCAAAGATTATTTGTTACCTAGGTTTACCTAATTTAATTAGCCGTAAGGCCATTGTAATGCCCCAGCGGGGCTCATGTTCAGGACGTTATTATTATTACACACATGAAACAATGAATATGAATAAGATGCTTCTTTTGTGCACATTACATATACCTATTTTCGAACTTTTTAGGTTCTACGACATGCCGGTTTCCTTACGATATTTTCCTTCACCGTTTGAGAGCACTGGCATAGTGTAGGTACATAATTTTTTAGACAGAAAAACTTATCGGTACATGACTGGATTTGAACCCACGACCTTTGGATTGGAAGGCACCCCGCTACCACTAGGCCACCAGCGCTCTCATTACAGCAATAAAATTATTAAATGGTAAGCAATTGGCTGGTTAATCATTTTCATTTCCTACTTACAAAACTTTTATGTATTTTCAAAACCAAAAAACAGTTTATAGTTTGTTATATAACTCTTTAGTGTTCACCATAACCATATAGAAATACAGTACAGGACATAAACAATCATATTAAATAATGTAGATAGATAGATAGATAGATAGATAGATAACACTTTATTGTACACAAGGATACATCACAAGTAATGTATGACCTTAATTTATGACCTTATGTCATATATTATTTGAAAATGATTGTTTACTTTGACGCTGAGAGCTATTTCTTCCAGGCAGGCATTATGTATCTAAATTACAGCGGTAATTTATTTATATAAGACATACATTTTTGGTCATATTTTTCAACTTTTTGACTGTTGTATGCTTGCTTACATAATTGTAGACGAGGTTCAATTTCATCAGATAATTGAAAAACACTAAGAAAAGAGCTTGTCATTGTTAATTGCTTATTTGCACAGAAATCTGCTTATTTAAATGCTTGTTGTTTACACGTCCATCTCTAGAGCAGAGTGACAAAGAATGAATGAAGTAAATATGTGATTTTTAGGTCCTCCATGAAATGACGAAACCGGTAAAACTGCATATGGCAACTGCTAAACAACAAGTATAATTGACCGGCCTGAGTGTAGCCGTTTGTGAGTAAATGACCAATGGCGAATGGAAGATTTGCCAAACAGCTAGCTTCAGTTCCTCCAAAAGTAATATAATTGTTGATATTGCCATTCTAAAAAAAATACAATGAATGAATGAATATTATTCGGATTTTGGAAATAATGACGGAGCTGTCACGAGGTTTGTGGCATTTTTTATCTTTTTGAAAATACTTTCTAAATTCCTGTTCAAATTATCATTGCTTGGTGTAAACCATTTGTAAGTAAGTTTTTCAGTCATTTCGTATAACGCAGCATATACAATAATCTCTATTCTAAAATAAATCCAGGTCTTGGAGCTTGTGTTGTACTTACTTACTTATTTTTTTTTGGTTTATTTACAAGCAGGACAACTTCCTACAATTAGAAGGTAAATTAGACTATTCATTGCAGAAATTGGAGAAATCTGGGCGCGATTGTTTGACCATCGCCCTTTCCTCAATGGAGAAATCAAGTATATGCTGAGGGAATTTGAGGTCAGTATAATCAAAAATGTTGCCTATTTTATAGAAATGGTTAGCGCAAGACAGTAATAAACGATTTTTTTAGGAAAAAAGAGGTGACCGTGAAGTAGAGAATTTGTTTGCAATTCTTGAAAAGTTCGCTGAAATTAAAGACATTGAGCTTGTCACAATAAAGAAAAGTGGTGAAGTAGGGCTCCCTATTTTGAAAGAAAAACTAGATCAGGCTCTACAACTTTTCAAGGAAGTTGAGACTGACTACTTGGAGACTAGAAAGGTAACTAGAATTTATTATTTCATTATCAATATAAGCATTTTGGGTCCCAGTGCTTTGCAAAGGCCTCCTAGCATTCTTTCCAGGCATTTAAATCCAGGGCTACGCTTATCCAGTCCGTCGGGAAACTATTTATGCACTACAAAAAGATTCAATAAATGTGTTTCAGGTTAATCAAAAGAAGCGTGAAGAGAACAAAGAAAAAAGACAAAAAGAATGGGATCAATTCATTGATGATATGAACTTTAAGTGCCAAAGAATTGATAACGCTTTTGAAGAAAAGGAAGAAGAATTGAGGGATCTGTACGCAGATCTTAACCATAAACTGAACATTGCTGATAATTAAACCATAACCATGGACCTAAAAGGCTCTCTTGTTGATACTCAGCTAAAAATATACCCCCCGGAAAGCTTATTGGCTTTTCTCAAAACATTGACAGATGAAAACATTCCAGTTAATATTTTGAAAGCTATTGGTAGAGATATCAAAGAGCCTACAGATTTTATAACACCCAATATAAGATTTACTAATGAAGATTTTGAGAACTTGAGCAGAATAAAAAAAGTTGTTAAGGATAAGTTCAAAACTGAAGCAAACAAACAAGACCTTGATGATCCTACACTAAATAATGATACTGAAACTAAAAATTCTGATGTAGGTATTGAAGTTGGTGAAGTGAAACCTGAGGAAAAAGGAAATGTTGAAGTCCTTCCAAAGACTCCCTTCCGCACAACAACAGATCTTAATTGGGATAATGATGATGAAAAAGCTGAAGAGAAAACCGAGGATAACCAACCAGAAGAAATTGTCCCTAAACTCCCATACCTCACAACATCTGACATTGATTGGCTATACAATTATTTGCAAAAACAAAAGAGTAATGACCAAGATGTTCCATACTTGCATGACCTCCTAGCTGGTGCAAACATAGAGGTACCTGAAAACATTGTCATCAAAAGAAACCCAGTGCTAGAAGCTAGATGTGTCAAGTTGAGAAAGCAACAAGAGGCAAGGGAGTACCGAAAGATGACGAAAACAGTTGACAATGTCAGGCTGAAATTTCCTGAAGACACCATTTCTTACCAAAGTAAGTATTTTGTGTTACATATACACAACAATCATAATTAATCTGACACAATGAGTAGGTATTTATGTTTATGGGTACATATTATTATGGTATTGATTTTTAAAACTTTTGTAACATAATATGTTTGTTAACACTTATTTAACCAACCAGAAATATTGGGAGTTAAACTCGCAAAATAAAATATCCCGATCATAAAAATACTATTGATTTTTGTATTCAATTATGATGACTAGCAAAGTTGTAAAACATTGCTGAGTCAGCACCAAATGACTAATTTCTTCAAAGTTACACACCTATTATAATGATATGCCTGCCTGATCATGATGTTTCTTTTACAGTGAAACAACTCAACAGACAGCTGATAGCCATTGGTCAATTCATACTATCCATCTTTGCTGGGTTCCTGTTTGGCTTCAGAGGTGTTGAATGGATTGTTGGAAATCTGGACTTTGGCTTCAGGCTACTTCTAGGTGTCATGTGCGCTTTAGTCATTGCTCTTGCTGAAATATACTTCCTAGCTAAGAAGCTGAATGAAGAATTGAACATTCCGGAAACTGTACAGTTAGGCGGTCCTCCTAAATTTGTGGATGAAGATAAATACATGAACTCTGTACCAACAAAAGCAACAGTTGAAAAGGAACATCAAGATTAATGTTTTTGAAAGTAAAAATTGTTTTCATTGTATCTAATGTACTAGTTATATTATCTATTGGTAGTACAAATTATGTATACCTGTGGTAGTTTGTTACTAAATTAAAGTTGTATTGATTCTGTACAAAAATCGGTGTGATTGATTTATGTTACCGTGTCGTGGGATAAGGGCAGGAAAAAGGAGCGTTTCGCGTCACTTAAACCTATGTTATGCTAATATAAAAATTGCTGCATGTTGTATTAAGCAGGTAGGTATGTAAGGCTTCAATAGGCAGTCGCCACACGATAACATGCTAGCTTATTTATTTAGCGTGTCCTGTTCAGGTCTAGCTAGTAATATGCCAATTAGATAGAAATTAAAAGTAAAAGTGATCCTTGTGAATTGTGATACAACTGAATACAGAACATTAAAAAAAAAAAAAGTATTTAAGTATTTTAACAGCTATCTGGTTCCTATAGTACAAGCTCTGCTTAGTTTGGGGCTGGGTAGTGTTGTGTGAATTGTCCACAATATTTATTAATATTTGAAATTGAGATCTTACGCCCCTTTTCTGTATTTCGAATTTTAGATTTTCTTGGGAAATTGGTTCTGTCTTGGTTCTCCTAGATGGCGTTGTACCTTGGAGGAATGTTGTACATACCACAAAGGCTTCCCTGACAAAAGGAAACCACGCTTAAAACGTGTTACTATGTTTTATCTGTGGTGTCGTTAAAAACCTTGGAGGAAAAATATTTAACTAGAACGATCTTATTTTATTAGTGCTGCCACCTTTATCCTATAACGGCTAGATCTAGCTATTTTTACAGTAGTTGATAAATTCGTTCGATGGTCATCAAAATCGTATTTTCTGTGAAAAAATGGAAATAAGGATGAAAAATGGAGGAAAGGGCGGGTGTCCGTTTAGGTGCAATAACGAAAATAACTGTTTGTTCTTGTTCCACACCGGATAGCGATCTATGGGAAAGCAATAAATAAATAACATGACTAGGACATTTGCTGTTGAGTTTAAACAAAATGGTAAAACCCGACGTATATACTCGGATTTTTAATTAGACGAAGCTAGCTGACGTTTACTGTGTTGTCAGTTTTTGATGAAATAAAAATAGTGTTGTGACATTTTGAATGATTGAAAAAACTCCTGAATGAATGAAATTGCCTCGTTTTTCTAGTGAATAGTTAGTGTGCCGAACTTGACTTGACGTGCTTGGTTGAGGATCCATATCGTTCGCGCCAAATAATATAGCAACAAAATACACAACAATTACCACAAACACAACGTAACGAAAAACTTTACATAAACAATAACTAAACAGCGTGAGCGCAGAAAAACATTCGTGCTATCAGACCAGAGGTAAGAAGCCGAATTACGAATAAAATGGTGACCGACGCGCATGGCGTTCATCGGTGTTGGCACTAGTCGCCACGCCGCGCTTTGTAATAAACCGTCAAAAAACTGATTGTAGTTACATACTACAAGTAACTTATATCAGAGCACTTTTATACATTTTTTTATATAAATTTCAATATTATTTTATAGTTTGAAATGATTAACTATTCACTCATTGTTCATTCATCTGATTGAACGAGAACTGAACGCAGCACTATTACTTTAAATATGGCAACATTATTTTACAAAGTGACATTAGCTACTGTCAGTCGGTATCGTCTAATTAAAAATCCGACTATAGTTACTACTCTCATGTTATATTTGACTATCTGTCACTGGCAATACTGGTGACGCTCAAGCTTAAGTATAGGACTTGGCGGAAGGACTTTGAATCCAAGCCAGCACAAAATTAAAAAAAAAAAAAAAAAAACAAGCATAAGTTATGTGTTCTGTGGTGGATGGAATAGGTGTGATGTGTGTGTGCCGTTGGCTTTGCCTGTGTGTGTTTGTTTTCATTTTGTTTGTTGCACAACAAAACAGAGTTTTACAAGCTATCGGTGCTTGATGATTCATAGTTAGTAATATTCTAGACGTAAACACATATTTAAACGAAGGCCGCGTTCGTGGTTACTCAGTCTATAGATTTGAAACTTGAAAGTGCGACGCTGCTCGTTCCGTGTCAATTTTGATCAATCCGGTTATTAACTTTACAGGTAAGATTTTTTTCCTGCTATATCTTATTATCATAACCCTTTGATATCTTATTAAAAGCACAGGAATTATTTGCATGAGGCTATCGTAGCTCTCTTGTAAACTCTAAAGAGGCAATTTGTGCATGAACAAAATGGCTTCTTTTTTGGTAGGGTGGATTTCTCAAGTTCTGTACTTAAGGATATGTTTTGGAGAAAGTATATTTTACGCACAGTACCTACCACCTTGTGTTACCTTGTATGGGTCTTGGCCCCCAGAAAGATTTAGATCTCCATTTAATTTGATTGGATATGTTATGAAGAGTTTATATTAAATCAAGTGGTTGTTTTGTCACAACCAGAGAAGTTGGGGTCGGGTTGTTGAAGGACTCTTAGAAATATATCAGGTCATTGTTACCTTACCCTGTCTAAAACATCAAAGGAACTCTGATTTTATTGCCGATAGGGTTGTCTATAAAGATGTTGCTGGTCTCCAGAATTGGTCAAAGGTTGACCATGCGGTACAGTTGTGAAAAAAATGAAAAAAAGATAAAGGAATGCTTAAATGTGGTGTCTATTATTGCTGTTGTGGCCTATACCTACCTGTTCATGTAATAAAATAAAACGGAGAACTATTTCTAATTTTAATTCTATTTTGAGTTGGGGGGATGATTAAGATCTGCACTGATGTCTGCTAACCTCACCCCATCCTTAAAGTAGCGTAGTAGTACCTACCTTGTGTTGATGGCAACAATTGACCCGATGGTGACCAAGATGTGGTTGTGGAGGGACAAGACTTAATCAGTTCCCCGAGCCCTGTCTTGGACCTAACTTCTTCTGTTGCCGAGCAGTGCAGTACTACATGCTCCACAGTTTCTATTTGATTAGGTACTCTTTTTTGATCACAGCATTTACCAATAGCATTGCTCATAATATAATTACATAAGAAAATAAAAAACAATCTATTGTTAAAGTAAACCAGTCACTGAGCCTATATTTAGGAACGTAAAAAAAAAATATGATAGGCCTAAAACCACAATTATTTTACGAGAGGGTAAGTAGGAAGAGGGAGGCTATAGATTTCCATTCACGAAGATCAATGTGAAATATTACGTGTTTCTTGCATCATTCATTTTACATGTATAATTTTCATCAAAGCCTACAGTGACTGAGCATTCAATAAAATTCATAAACCTGTTCTATCAAGCTTGTCGCTTACTTTGTGACATTAGTCTGAGAACTTGTTTCTGTCTTTGATATTTTTAAAACTTTTTAGTAATCATCCAAATATTTGCGGACTGATTTTACCATTACAATTCTTTTTTCTAGAATGTGTTGTCTCACTGCTGGGTAAAGGTCTCCCCCAAAGACTTCCAAATTTCACTAATCTGAACCTCCCATGTCTTTATACAAAAAAAACAATACCAGCTCAGAGGATATTTTTAATCTGACAGAAAGAAAGAAAGTCTCTTAAGTTTTTTTTACATGATAATTATCCTTTGGCTACAATCTCACCTGATGGTAGCCAACGATGAAGCAGGACGGTCTAGAAGACACCTATTCACTTAAGACTTGTCTTGTTAGTATAGCTAATGAGATGTATAGGTACCTACCTAGTTAATAATACCCAATAGTAACGTGTTAAGGCAGACTTTCATGCCACCTATTGTGCTTGTGAGGAGGCAACTTATTTATCAATAAAGTAAGTAGAAGTTAAAATAGACTTCAGTAATTTAATTTAAAAAAGCCGGATATCCCTTGGCGTCGTCATCCCTTATAACGTAACGCGCGACGGGCTGAAATTGCTGTCAAGTCAAACTATCGTCACTTTTTGTGCTGCTAATGTTGCGTTTGACGGCAATGATTGCCCATTTACAAAACGCGAGATGTGTAATAGGGGAGCCGTTCGATCGATCGTAATTTCACGCATGCGCACTATGCGCAGTGAACGTTTTTACACGTGCACTATTTTTTAGTCGCTCGCTTCTTGCTTGAGCTTCTTCGGATCGCGCGGAAAATACTTTCAACTCAAAAATAATCAAACTAAAACGCCGACATGGGTCAATTTGATTACATTAGTGCCAGTGAAATCTTTGATATTTTGGGTGCATTACGTATAGTAGGTAAGTGAGTATACATACGACAGTAGGAACTAGGTAGTAACATAGGTATTACATAGTGTGCGTTAGGTACCTCAAATTCAAAAGAAAAGTAAAAAGAAGGCAAGAGGGCTACTTGCCCATTTTAGAGTTAGGTCTCTAACTAAGCCAAACTAAGCTACCCTAAATACGCCCATGTCCAAATGGTCTAAAAAGAAATGAGGAACAATAAAAAAAAACAAAAAAGTTTGGTTTCCATCCTAGATGGCGGTAGTGGCCAATCGTAGGTAATGGTATTTGTAAGGGATGAATTCAAGTAAAATAATAATTTTGATCAGAAACGAAAGGAAACTTTATTTGTTGGTACCTAGGTATACTGTACTGTACATAGGACATACCAATAACGCTATCTAGATATCAAATTCATAGTTATTTGTTATACAAGAGTGCAAAGCTGCTTTTTAACCGCGTGCTCAATTTTGATGACTGAGCAAGCGCAGGATTCTAATATTTAACCACGAGCGTAGCGAGTGGTTTAAAAGTTAGAATCCTAAGCGTTGGCGATGGAATCAAAAGAGCACAAGGTGAAAAATCTTTGCACTCGAGTGCAACACGTAACTTTTCATCCCACCTCAGCGAGGAAATGACCAAATGCAAAAAAGAACATGGCGCGACTAAAACACACCAAGAAGGTTCCGAGTATGAGTTTTTAACAAATTTGAAAAAAGGTTGCATGATAAATTCGGCACCATGCAGGTAGAAGTAAATAGGTTAAATGATGTTTTGAATTCACAAATACACCAAGAAGGTTCCGAGTGCGAGTTTTCAACAAATAAAAAAGGTTGTATGATAAATTCAGCACCATGGAGGTAGAAGTAAATAGGTTGTGTATTCTCAAACTTAGTGAACACGATATTCTATATTCAAATTTACTTTATCCTCTAGCGGATAAAAACGGCTTTTCCAGTCAGATATTGAACAGCAAAAACACACTTTCCGAGCTGGTGGGATGAAAAATAATTTATTACACTATGTTTTAAGATACAGGTGTAGCCTAGTTTCAAACATAAACCCTGTTAGGGTACCGTAACGAATTTTCCCATTTGGTTGGTGCTAATTATCATATTACTTACCTATTCTATACTTAGGTACTTATGTTAGGTACAACATCGAGATGACATCAACGAGGTTAATGATATAGATGTGACAAACAAATAATAAGGATAGTATAATAATTAGGATATAAATAATTAGGGATAATTGAAACATAATACGTTGAGGCTTGTAAATGGTGGACATTTCTCACAACGCCATCTATCTAGCGCTCTTGAAACAAACTAAGCGAGCCTGTGTGGGAGCCAAACTGGAGCCAAATGGCAAGTCTCATAAGCATATTGGACGCCGAGCTC
The DNA here is from genome assembly GCA_939531255.2 of Thera britannica. Classification (NCBI taxonomy): domain Eukaryota; kingdom Metazoa; phylum Arthropoda; class Insecta; order Lepidoptera; family Geometridae; genus Thera; species Thera britannica. The sequence goes on along the minus strand of OW618046.2, from coordinate 10,992,888 downwards.
CTCAATTTTTTAAAGCTGTTAGAAAATGTATTCGGCGCATTATTGTAAATGAATAGGCGGCAAACTATTTTTTTTATTTAAAATATCTGGTAAGGGCACCACTGACTAGGGTTTCCGATTTCTCGAGGTTTTTTAGTTCTCGGGTGTCGAGACTTCTCGAGCTTGATTTCTCGGGTCTTCTCGGGTTGTCGAGAAAAAATAAAATATGTCTAAATTTTTGTTTAATTAATAAAAAGAGTCTTTAATTTAACTCTGTTTGTTTTACATGAAAAAAATCAACATAATTTTTAACAAAAAAACAAGTTCTCAATAAAAAATCAGCTCAAAACAAAATTGCTAACTAAAAACAATCATACTTCTTCTCCTTATCATAACTAATCTCATCTCACAAATCTGTAATAAAAAAAGCGGCCAAGTGCGAGTCGGACTCGCCCATGAAGGGTTCCGTAGCAGTAAGTAATATAACATAGAGTTCTAGAAGTTTTATTAGTTCGTCGAAAGGTAAATTGCAGTTTACGATTTATGACGTATAAAAAAGAACTACTGACTAGATCTCGTTCAAACCAAATATCGTTGGAAGTTTCCATAGTAATGTACAACATATATTTTTTTTAGCTTTATCAGTCACATATTTTAGAAGTTAGAGGGGGGGGACCAACTTTTTTCCACTTTGGAAGTTTCTCTCGCGCAAACTATTCAGTTTAGAAAAAAACAATATTAGAAACCTCAACATCATTTTTGAAGACCTATTCATAGATACCCCACACGTATGGGTTTGATGAAAAAAAATTTTTTGAGTTTCAGTTTCAAGTATGGGGACCCCCAAAATTTATAGTTTTTTTTTCATTTTTTGTGTAAAAATCTTAATGCGGTTCACAGAATACATCTACTCGCCAAGTTTCATCAGTCTAGCTCTTACGGTTTCGGAGAAAAATGGCTGTGACATACGGACGGACAGACAGACAGACAGACAGACAGACAGACAGACAGACAGACAGACAGACAGACATGACGAATCTATAAGAGCCTGTCCAGACGGAGCGTTTATCGCGCGAGTGCCCTCGCGCGTTTCAATTTATATTGCGTCCAGATGCCGCGTTTAACGCGCGCTCCTACCAAATAGTTGCTCGCGTTTTACGCGCGATTGAGGAATCGCGCGTAAAACGCGCGTAAAACGCCCTATCTGGACAGGCTCTAAGGGTTCCGTTTTTGCCATTTGGCTACGGAACCCTAAAAACAAAACCGACAGACACAAGCCGTGCTGTCAAAGGATGCCGCTGCCGCCTCGCATTTACAAAGAAAGCTAAGCGTAAAAATGTTTATTTAAACTTCTCGATGTCTCGACTTTTCTCGAGCTGAATTTCCCGGGTACGAGACCGACCGATTTCCCGGGAATTCCCGGGACGAGAATTCCCGGGAACAAACCCTACCACTGACCCAAGAATGCCACCTTATACCATGGCCTCTAAGACTTAATTAATGTCATCCGGTTTTGTTAACATAATATAATAACGAGCTGGTATGACCGAGCTTCGCTCGGGGTTAAAAAAAATAGTCTTATTTTTTGCCAATAGATGTCAGGAAGAGTCGTATCTTTATTGGCTTATTTTTTATTAACAACGCCATCTGCTGGAATAGCTTGCAGTTAGTTGCTCACAATTGCCAATAGATGGCAGGAACAGTCGTATATTGAGTTTATGTTTGATTATTGCAAAACACCAACTTCTCGTCATTTTCTAAAAATGATTCCTAGCTAGATCGATATATCGCCCCCGAATATATATATACAAGATTTTCTCGTTTAAAGGTATATGATAATGACAACAGGTACACGCTTAAAATATTCACAGAATATTGAAATATGTAATATGCATAGTAGGGCACGTTCCTGATGTGCGTGATCTACGATGTAATGCTTTTGTAATGAGCGATGGTTACAACTTAATATCAGGGCCATGCTCTTGTTCCGTCAGCTAGTTGCATAAAAAATAATGGTACAGTGAGTATACAGAAAAATAAGCAGCCAAGTGCGAGTCGGACTCACCCATGAAGGGTTCCGTAGCAACAAGTAACATAATATAAAAGTTCTTGTAGTTCGTCGAGAGTTAAATTGCGGTTGACGATTTATGACGTATAAAAAAAAAAACAGCCAAGTGCGAGTCGGACTCGCCCATGAAGGGTTCCGTAGCACGACGAACTACAAGAACCTGTATATTATGTTACTTGATGTAACATAATAAGGTTCTTGTAGTTCGTCGAAAGGTAAATTGCAGTTTACGGTTTATGACGTATAAAAAAAAAACTACTGACTAGATCTCGTTCAAACTAAAAATCGTTGGAAGTTTACACAGTAATGTACAACATATATTTTTTTTAGTATTATCATTCTCTTACTTTAGAAGTTAGAGGGGGGGGGACCAACTTTTTTCCACTTTGGAAGTGTCTCTCGCGCAAACTATTCAGTTTAGAAAAAAACGATATTAGAAACCTCAACATCATTTTTGAAGACCTATTCATAGATACCCCACAGGTATGGGTTCGATGAAAAAAAAAATTTTTGAGTTTCAGTTTCAAGTATGGGGACCCCCGAAATTTATAGTTTTTTTTTTATTTTTATGTTAAAATCTTAATGCGGTTTACAGAATACATCTACTCGCCAAGTTTCATCAGTCTAGCTCTTACGGTTTCGGAGAAAAATGGCTGTGACATACGGACGGACAGACAGACAGACAGACAGACAGACAGACAGACAGACAGACATGACGAATCTATAAGGGTTCCGTTTTTGCCATTTGGCTACGGAACCCTAAAAACTACTCACTAGATCGCGTTCAAACCAAATTTCGTTGGAAGTTTGCATAGTAATATATTTATACATAATATATATAGTATTATATATAGTAATACATAATATATTTTTTTAGTTTTATCATTCTTTTATTTTAGAAGTTAGAGGGGGGGGGGGGGGGGGGAGGGGGGCAACATTTTACCACTTTGGAAGTGTCTCTCGCGCAAACTATTCAGTTTAGAAAAAAACGATATTAGAAACCTCAACATCATTTTTGAAGACCTATTCATAGATACCCAACACGTATGGGTGTGATGAAAATTTTTTTTTTGAGTTTCAGTTTCAAGTATGGGGACCCGCCAAATTTTTTGTTTTTTTTTCTACTTTGTATTAAAATCTTAATGCGGTTCACAAAATAAATCTACTCGCCAAGTTTCATCAGTCTAGCTCTTATAGTTTTGGAGAAAAATGGCTGTGACATAGGGACGGACAGACAGACAGACAGACAACGAATCTATAAGGGTTCCGTTTTTACCATTTGGCTACAAAACCCTAAAAATGGTACAGTGAGTATACAGAAAAAAATCAAGTCAAACCAAAAGACACACCTGTTCGAAAATCAGATAAACTTCCATCATTCATCTACCAGGTGTTCCCTGTATGTTTCTCCCTGCGTATTGGATGTAAAATCAATAATTCGAGCTATTAATACTATCCAATGGCTGCCGTACACGGGTCAGTTTGGAAGGGGCGTTTTGATAGGGAGACGGGCCCTGAAAGGGGGGTGAAATTTCCAGGGTGGCTAGGGTAGAACCCCCCTGGACTGTTGTATAATATTTAGGTAAGGTAACATCTATGTAGTTACCTGTACTAGTGGTTCGACCCAAACTGAGATCTCGTGATGTGTGTGGCTCCAGTCTTTCATTTATGTCCAACACAATGTTTGGACTTGTCTACAGTTTCTTATCGACTTGGTATGGTAACCAAGTTTCAGCTCATTTGGCATATTTGTTAAAGGGTTATGTTATGTGCGTTCAAAACGCTTACCTACTAATAAAATCATTTAGTTCCGGCGTCCAGCGATAATCGCGAATCATGTTGTTTTTGCAATGGGACTCGTGGTTGGTCAGAAAAATCTTGGTCTTGTTTTAGATCATATGTAAATACTCCACCAATCCAGTTTGAAGCTAATCGTTCTCGTTACGGCAATATCCATCGTCGCTTGCATATTTTGATAATTTAAAAGATCGCATCATCATCAACCAATATCAGTCCACTGCTTGACATAGGTCTCTCCCAAGACGCGCCCTTGAGGCCGGCCTTCGGCTCTTCTCCTCCAGCGCTTAAAAGATATAAAACCAATGAACTTTATCACCTTCCTGCCCTTATCCCACGCTAAGTGGGGTCGGCACAAAAGGTTTTCTTCCACTCAACTCTATCATTCGTCATCTCAATGCTATAATAATTTGATCGAACCCACGACCTACGGCGCTGAAGGCAGAGCTACTTCAAATAGATGAATCTGTTAGCAGAATTCAAGTCAGGAAAAAAATAATTCTGTAGAATACTCTTCTCTATTCTGTGACGACGAGACGAGACGAGTTCCTCGTTGCAAGTTTTGAATACGCTCAATAATCGATACTGCGCGCGACTCGGGCCGGGCGTTGGCTCGGAGCGAGATGAATAATTGGGTACTGCTGACTGATAGAGATAGATGCTGCGCAACTTATTTCACAGAGTAATTTGCTACCATTTCTGTCCATCGAACGTTCTAGAACATGGGGGGTTAAATCCACCCCTTCACCCCATAGCACCACGCCCGGACATCCATTACAAACGCAGGTATACCTAACCTACCTCTATGTAAAATAGAGTGCAGACGACACGTCTCCCTTCGCATCGAGGGGGGTGCGCCGAATGTTCTGGAAACTGGGGTGGTTGAACCACCCTGTTCAACAAACATAGATATACGCACGCAGCATATTATTAAATGAAGTTATCCGAACGTTCTGGAAAGTGGGGTGGCTTATCCACCCCCCGCTATTAACCTATACGTTACCAAGTTATATTATGAAAATCAATATTTAGTGGGACTGAAGCAATGCCTTTTTATAGGCGATGGTAACCACATAACATCAGGTGGGCTATGTGCTTGTTCCATCAGCTAGTAGAATAAAAAAAGCAGCCAAGTGCGAGTCGGACTCGCCCATGAAGGGTTCCGTAGCATCAATTAACATAATATAAAGGTTTTTGTAGTTCGTCGAAAGGTAAATTGCGGTTTACGATTTATGACGTATAAAAAAAAAACTACTGACTAGATCTCATTCAAACCAAATATCGTTGAAAGTTTACATAGTAATGTACAACATATATTTTTTTTGGATTTATCATTCTCTTATTTTAGAAGTTAGAGGGGGGGGGACCAACTTTTTTCTACTTTGGAAGTGTCTCTCGCGCAAACTATTCAGTTTAGAAAAAAAGCAGCCAAGTGCGAGTCGGACTCGCCCATGAAGGGTTCCGTAGCACGACGAACTACAAGAACCTTTATATTATGTTACTTGATGTAACATAATAAGGTTCTTGTAGTTCGTCGAAAGGTAAATTGCGGTTTACGGTTTATGACGTATAAAAAAAAAACTACTGACTAGATCTCGTTCAAACCAAATATCGCTGGAAGTTTGCATAGTAATGTACAACATATATTTTTTTTAGTATTATCATTCCCTTACTTTAGAAGTTAGAGGGGGGGGGACCAACTTTTTTCCACTTTGGAAGTGTCTCGCGCAAACTATTCAGTTTAGAAAAAAACGATGTTAGAAACCTCAATATCATTTTTAAAGACCTATCCATAGATACCCCACACGTATGGGTTCGATGAAAAAAATTGTTTTGAGTTCCAGTTTCAAGTATGGGGACCCCCAAAATTTATAGTTTTAGAAAAAAACGATATTAGAAACCTCAACATCATTTTTGAAGACCTATCTATAGATACCCCACGCGTATGGGTTCGATGAAAAACATTTTTTTGAGTTTCAGTTTCAAGTATGGGGACCCCCAAAATTTATAGTTTTTTTTCTATTTTTGTATAAAAACCTTAATGCGGTTCACAGAATACATCTACTCACCAAGTTTCATCAGTCTAGCTCTTATGGTTTCAGAGAAAAATGGCTGTGACACGGCCGGACAGACAGACAGACAGACAGACAGACAGACAGACAGACAGACAGACAGACAGACAGACAGACATGACGAATCTATAAGGGTTCCGTTTTTGCCATTTGGCTACGGAACCCTAAAAACGATATTAAAAACCTCAACATCATTTTTGAAGACCTATCCATAGATACCCCACACGTATGGGTTTGATGAAAAAAAAAATTTTGAGTTTCAGTTTCAAGTATGGGGACCCCCAAATTTATAGTTATAGAAAAAAACGATATTAGAAACCTCAACATAATTTTTGAAGACCTATCCATAGATACCCTACACGTATGGGTTCGATGAAAAAAAATTTTTTGAGTTTCAGTTTCAAGTATGGGGACCCCCAAAATTTATAGATTTTTTTCTATTTTTGTGTAAAAACCTTAATGCGGTTCACAGAATACATCTACTCACCAAGTTTCATCAGTCTAGCTTTTATGGTTTCGGAGAAAAATGGCTGTGACACGGCCGGACAGACAGACAGACAGACAGACAGACATGACGAATCTATAAGGGTTCCGTTTTTGCCATTTGGCTACGGAACCCTAAAAACCGGCCAAGTGCGAGTCGGAGTCGCGCACGAAGGTACCGCGTTATGTCAGTAAACGTTGTGGTGTCAAAAAAACTTCCGGTCTTTATGAAGAGAGACTTTTAATTTAAGACATGATACACGTGATTCTAGTCTTTTTTCTTAACCCGGTTATGAACTAAGAATAAGAACTAAATGACAGAAGCTTTTTGTTAGTTGGTTAAGAACCCGGTTAGGAACATAGACAAAAAATCTTTCTACGTATAGCTGGTTACGTAGCAGTACTAAAGGGTAATACATACATACAGCATAACAACATGATGTCATATTGCAACTGATGACATGAGATCTGATTTCAACGGTTCTTTAGGGAGAAACTTGAAGTTGGTCTTATAAAAAATTTGCAAAGATCTTTATGAGTATCTTCAGTATGATGAAAAGAATAGCTTCTCATAATTCAGTCAATTGCCAACTTTTATTGTGCTCGCGAGGTCTATACTCACAGTGCCACTAGTAAGTGTTCAGTTTTTTTCCAAAACTGAACCGAAGCAGTAATTTCAGCTTCAGCAATTTCGGCTTGGCGTTGATATCAGTCCGTCAGGCTCAGGACCACATTTTACATAGATGTGGTTATTATAGGTTTACCTATTGCGCGCAATGCTCTCCCTGCAAAACCTATCTATTATACAGTTAGTAGGTAGTGACGGGGAGATGCAGCATCCTCCCTGTCAGAAAGTTCTGGATAACAGGGTGGTTGGTATCCTCCCCCCTTCAGCTTTCCCCTCACTGCAGTAAAATTTTCCAGGAAGATATTCTGAGATTCTGCGTTGTTTATTCACATTTTGCTTAGATACATAATTTCATCATGACGTCTTCAAAGGAGATTTTTCAACCCCATCAACTCAGAAGAACCAAGACAAAGTTGCGGGAACATTAATGTTACTGGTGCCTAGATCCACTTAGTTTAAAATACGTTTTAATATGTACTTGTGAGTTGATTGAATAAATATTTTGACATAGATACACGTTCACGATTCTTTGTCGTCTTTAACAAAATTTACTAGGCCTTGTTTATTTTATGGCCCGTTCGTTTTTCATCTTAAATTGTGTTTCGAAACATATGATTCTGTGGAATCTTTAATATGAGTTGCATGCGTACACCATTTTTTGGCAGCTTGGCATCCAACTTTATTAGCTTGAACTTGAACTTATTTGGCAAGCTCAATCCGTGTCAGGGTTGGCCATGTTATTGTAGGAAGGAAGTAGGATAAGGATAACTAATAATGTATATACAGGGTGTAATCGTTAAGTGTGCACAGGCGATTATTCCGTAACTATTGCAGATATCAAAAAACTTTAAACTGATATCGAAAGTACTTTACCTAATGAGTAAAATGACATTAATAACTATTTAAAAATAAAACGAGAAATATCCAAAAAAATTACATTAATCACTCCCATACATTTAGTATGAGATAGTAGAAAGGTTTTAGTTTCCTTATTTTAAGTGGAATAGTACCTACTCATTTTACCCTTGTCATTTTATAATTATGTACGATATGAAGGTATTAATGAATTTCAAGTAGATACACGTGTAGATTAATTATCTTACCACTTCAAATTTATAATAAACCTTGTTTCAATATTGTATTGATTTGAACTAGCTGAAAAGCAACATACTAAATAAAAACAAAAAGAAAGATACTCTTTGGTGTTCGTTTTAAATTCAAATTCTTTATCGCGGGTTCTCGTTCCCGCCAATTTATTGTATTTTTCAATTTGAAAAACCTTTCTACTATCTCATACTAAATGTATGGGAGTGATTAATGTAATTTTTTTGGATATTTCTCGTTTTATTTTTAAAAAGTTATTAATGTCATTTTACTCATTAGGTAAAGTACTTTCGATATCAGTTTAATTTTTTTTTGATATCTGCAATAGTTACGGAATAATCGCCTGTGCACACTTAACGATTACACCCTGTATACTATCATGATGACCAAAGCACGTTTTAGACCAGACGTTCCCAACCCAACCTTTTTTTTCTCATAGACCACTTTCAAAATTTTGCTGGTTCCGGTGGACCCATCAGCTACATTTTTACTAACCTAGTCGTAAACAAATATTATTGGCTCTAACTACGAACATTTGCGTTGCGGCTGAGTTCCTACCACGAATTAACAGTTTAGTAAAAAAAGTGAGAAGTGGTTAATTAAATAACTAATTAATAGGTGAAGCCAACATTTTGGTTCTTCACTATCTAAACCAGATAAATTTTCGGGGACCCCCGCTTACAAATTGTGAACCCCCATTTCTTTGTCACGCCATCGTAGAGCCCCGTAGAGTCTCCCGTGGACCATTGGGGGTCCACCTGGACCACGTTGGGAATCAATGTTTTAGACAGTTTAAAACCACCAAGTTCACCTTGGTAGAATGCTTCTGCCTGCACGGTTTAAAACCAACCCCAAACTTTGCCGGGCGCGCCTTCAAACCATCGTCTACCTACACGGTTTAAAACTTCTGTTTTAAACCATCATTTCATACCGAGTAACACGGCAGTAACTTATAATGAGTCCCTCTACGTTCTGCTGATTATTGTTGTATGAATAAGTATTCCTTAGTTCACACTGTATTAACCGGGTTGAAGTCCCAGTTTTTTTACGCTACGTTGACTTATAATAATTATTATCAATAAATGACTTATGTTATGACTTATGGCTATTGAATAAATACATTCATTCAGCGAAGTAAGTTTATAGATAGAATCTACTTAACTATCAAACAAAACGTATTTCCACTGAAAAATGGACATTAACAGTAACTATGCATTCAATTATTACACTGAAACAGTGTTTGGCATCGGCTGTATCCTGCCTGGCCTTAGGTACCTCTTGCGTCTCCCGTCCTTACATAACAGGTTACATAGGTGGGGCCAGCTTTGCCATAAATCAATAGTGGCGCTGTCGTCGCTGAAGCTTTCTGCCGCTGCGGAAAGCTAGACTCGTAGCTCTCGAACAAAGGAACCTGGGACCGGGGTTGCTCGGAGGTCCACTGCGCAGGCGCGATATCACCCCAGTGCACAACCTCAGTTCTACCGGAACCCTCATAGCCGCTGCACCTGTGCACCTTGCTCGGATGCAACTGGCATAAATTAAGCTCTTTGTGAATCCCATAAATTGATACTTAAAGTGCGACGATTGTAAAGATGGAGGAGGAACCCACAACTAATACGGGGGGTATATTAAGCGCCTTGAATACTCCATGCTTCGCCCTAGCAATTTTTCTTAGCCTGATGTTCTTTTTTAGTCAGTGCACTAAAAAGATCAGAAAATTCCTTTTCATCTATTCCGACAGAGGTAATGAAAATCATTGGCCTAAATATTACGTGATAAAATAAATTCGGCGGCGGTAGAATTAAAATTCAAAATTATTTTGCAGTCATGGAGGAAGGCATCCCCTTTAAAGCATTCTTGTTCATGGCGGAAAGTGCGAAGGCGGAAATAAGGCGTTTCACTATGGAAAAACCGTTCATCGGCAAGCTGAGGCCTCTCAAGGCCAAACTGCGTGATGTATACCCGTCACTGAAGATGAAGACTTTTACCGTGGCTTGGAAAGGTAAAGTACCTACATACTTATATTTTCAGGTTCTTTTTATTTTTAGGTGTGTGATAGTTTTATAAGTATTTACGCGTTTGAGCAAGTGAGCTTTCAATTAGGTACATAATGTGGGCAGTGAAAATATATATTCCGACTTGTGGTTTTTTGCGGGGGTAGGTGGCGGGAGAAGGGGTGGTTATTGGGAGTGTCCGGCGGTACGGAGACGCGGGAACAATTGAATCCAGGTCGTCTTACTGCGCAGATCAGTTGCGCACTCCGATTCGCTTCCGCCATTTTGTGTAATTTTTCGAAATAGCGATTGGGTGGCAGGGCAACGAGTTTGTTGAAATGTTCTATGCGAAAAAAGTGATGATGCTAATAGTTTTAAAACTTTGTGAAATTATCATATTCAAGTACCTAGTTACTCCCAAAATTTTTAAAACTTGTTACTACCTACTTATGCGATACTTCAAGCTTCAGCCGATAAGCTGCGCGCGCAGTCCTAGTTAAAATATAACGTTTCCGCCATCTTATGTGCTTTTTCAAAATGGCGGATGTATTAATCAAGTACAATCGAGAACGGCTCATCGAAAATTTTGTGAAACCTAGGATAGAAACTGAGCGAAATAAAATGGCATAATTCATTAGTTCCTCTTTAGTCAATGAAACAAAACGACTAGACTCTTAACGGAATACTTAGTTTAAAGCAAACACTTTGCGAGGCCAATATAAATTTAAATATAAAATACAGTGATGATGCAATAGTAAGAATAACAAATTGAGATATAGGTAAATTATATTTAGATTTTGTTGTGGCTCAGAATAGAGCGAACTATTCGATATGGCTAGAAAAGCCAGAAAAAAAAACTTGTGGGCAATATTTTGATATGGGGCGAGCTGATAATAGCTTTTTATTATTTTGTTTAAGTATGTCGTGTATGTGATAGGGTGTGGATGTGTGTGAGTTTGGTGTGATTGTGGTTTGTGAGGGTATGTCCGTGTTTTTCTGAACATAAGCATCTTAAAAGCCAAGGTCTCACAGCAGAACTCCCATGTGTGGGTGTGTGTGTGTGTGTGTGAAAGTGGTTGTGAAGATTGTGAGCTTGTACAGCCAGTCTTACAAGCACTTCCAAGCAGCAAACTTATCTTTCTCTTCTGTCTACAGACGAGGATGAAGACGAAGTTCTCGTTTCATCTGACGATGAGGTCGTTACCATGTGCCAGCAGGCGCATGATGCTGTGATCAAGCTGGTTGTCCGCTGCACCGGCGTGAAATTCGATGTTACTGATGATGTCGCTGAAAACATCGAGGCAACTGCCGCTGATGCCAAGCCGATAAAATCTGTTAAAGGTACGGCCACAATTTAGGCGATTAATGACCGCAATATCTGACTCACACCAATGTTTTTTTTAAATAGCTAGTCTAATAGCTGGTCTTGCCTAGATTTAATTATTTTATAGGATGGTTCAAAGTATTTTTTAAATGAATTGCTTAATTATTAAATGTGCTGTGTTATCCGACAGGCTCGAGACCCTGCCTCCACCTAGGGATAACGTGCGACCATTGCGGCAACGCTGTCTTCGGTTTCCGCTACAAATGCATCACTTGTGACAACTACGACCTATGCGTGCGTTGCGAGAAGAATGGCCAGCATCCGGACCATTGCGTTGTACGCTTGCCAGTTCCCAACATGCCTGTATGTATTGTATTTATAGAACATTCATTTCTGTAGGCCTACTACGAAATTCAATTTAATCCTGACGGCTGCGCCAGTTGACCTTTTTCAAAGTTTAACTCATCATTCAATAGTCACATAACAGTTCTGACTCCACAATAGGATAATGATGTTCTTGGCTACAATCTGATGCTTATTTTTTTTTAGAAGGTTTTGGAATTATTTGTGTATTTCATATTCATATTGTGATGTTGAAGCTGTGTGCCGGTGGGAAAGACCTTCTGTAACTGCTTCCACTCGTCTCTAGTTTGAGTATTTTTTGTCCAGGTCTTTCCTATTGATCGGACAAAATCACCGTTCCGTCTCGGCATTAAACTCCGTTTTCTTTTACCTTCTTTGAAATTTGAGCGCAAACCTAACAAGACCTTCAATTCACAGCTGCCCATTATCAAAGCTTCCATCAAGAAGTCCCGCAGATTCCTGAAGAGCATTGCGTCTCAAGCTCACGAGGACAGCAAGAAACAACGCCGCGAACGTAATCTCGCCAAGTATGGCGTCGACGCTAACACGATCAATCAAGGTAAACAAGATTCGCAGACTGGCGGTAACCGCAACTGGATCGATGTGTGCAGCCATTATTTGGACGAGTTCGCCAACCTTGCCGGAAACTTGCATCGCATGAAACCGGAAACTAAATCTACCGAACCTGGATCCTCTAAGGCTGGAACCGCTGAGCCTGCCAACGACTCCAGCGAGGAGAACGAACCGAAGCCGTGGACGCTTCCCGAAAATGACATGGACAAACTCGAACATGCCTGCAAGTTTTTAAGCCAGTACACATCGGTTGCTCCTCTGATGGATGATATAACCGCCGCTGATGCAACCGCCGCTCAATCGTCAGCTCGAGCTGCATCTCCTAAAATGGATGGACCGCCGGCGAAACAAGAAGTTAAGGAACAGACGGCTGAGACGTGCCAACAAGATGTACTGGAGGCCGTAAAGCACGCAATGAAGGTTCTTAAAGATATTCCCAATGCCAACCAGATGCGAACGAAGAGTTCGAAATCCAAGAAGGTAAAGTCGTCCGAATCTGTCGCGAAGTCTGGGAAACGTACTGCTGATAAGATTCCGGTGGTAAAGGGCTCTGACGATGAACTCTCTACCTCTGAGATTTTGGAAGCGGCTCGCAATCTTGAAAACTCTTCGAATTCTAGCTCATGCTCGTGCTTGTCCAACAACTCTGACAAAGCTGATGACTGGACCGTCATTGAAGACTGTGAATCTCGCGGTGATATGCTGAAAGGTAAATTAACCAACGCATGAAACAATGCTAGTTGACAGAAAATGCATATGTACCTGCAAAATGCTGTATAAATAGTTTGTAGGAAATAATAAATTAACGAAGAAACCCCTTAGTAGTGGCTTGGAAAGTATGTTAATTGTATTCGTAGAATTGTAAGAGAGGGACATTTTTTTAGCAAAAAATAGGTTTCAGAAGAGATCCTAGATGGCGCTAGTGAGCCGATAAGATTCAAACAAGAATTGGAAAGTAGTTTTTATATGTTCCTCGTTGCAATTTCACTAGTGTTACTTAGCTGCTTTTGAAACAGTTTAATTGTAGTATTAGTTTAAAAACAAACATAAATTCTTGGCTCCCTAAAAGTTACTTAAATTATTTAGATTTTTCCAAAGTGGAGTTATTTTAGTTAATAGTATCTAGCTTTGCTTAGTGTATGTACCTAATAGTGTGTCTTTGTTCTCACATTCGCGTTAAGTGTTAACACGCTAACATAATTTGATCCACTATCAAGTTAGCTAAAATCCGATTCGGTCTTACAGATAAGATCCTTGAAGCCGAACGCGCCGCCTTAATGGGCGAAGAACTTAAAAAGAAAATTTTTGCCGTTCGCACAAGCATCTACCCGGATTTAAACGCTGCTACAGCTGGTACGCATTTCGTAATTTTTCATTATTATTAATATTAATAAAGTTTCATTAATTGACTGAGCGAGCGAAAGTTCGAGATTCGAGATAAGCCAAATTTTTTGTCATCGGGGATTTTAGATAGGAGAGGAAGATCACTTTGAAAGAATAAACTTAGTAATTCTAGACGCTAGTTTTCTGCAATCAAGCTAAAATAAACTTAAGATTTGGTTTCTACCAAGCTTCTAAAGTAATTAATGAAAGAAAACTAGCATTTTGTCTGATGATGACTAGCTTAATTAACGTGATACATTTTTCAAGCAGTACTGAATCCCAATCAAACCGAAACTGCCGATGACTCTACTTCTGCCGCTGCCTCTGCTCCTGCCGCTGCCCCTGCCCCTGCCGCTGCCGCCAACACTGCTTCTGCCAAAACGACTGCCTCAGCCCCGCCGATGACTGATGCCAAGACCGCCCAAGAGCCGACCCAGCCTAAAGCCAAACCTGCCCAAGCTAAGCCCAAACCCAACGCCCAGACCCTCTACACTGATACTACTGTGATTGACCAGCTGGGTAAGTTTAAAAGCGTGTAACGGTTAATTAATACAATTTTGTTAACATTTTACCCTTAGGCTGAGATTCATAGACCGCACTTTGCTTTACAGCAAAGCAGTCTTCGCAAAGTAAGCTTTGTTTATCGAAGTTTCCTATCAATATTTTGAATAAAGAACAGCTTGAACGAACTATGAAGTATTTTTTTGGTTGAAAGTTGAACTTTCCATCAAAGTAAAGTCAAAGTTCGGTCTATGAATCTCGGCCTTAGATGTCTCATTCGATTTTTGATATAAAATTATCACAACACAATTTAACCGGAGATTTTCATTTTAGCTCCCCACATCGCTGCTGCGGTACGCCAGATGGAAGCTATGGGCTTCTCCAACGAATCCGGCTGGCTGTCTCAGCTTCTGGGCCACAACGATGGAAACATCGCTAATGTCCTGGATCTGATCACTCCAGTCGTTCCTCAGCCAAAATAAACGCTGAGGAGATAGGCAGGCCACCCCCTTTTCTATTAGCTTGATGTACCGTTTATTCTGTCTATTGGACTAGAAGGCAATTTCTTTACACCTTTGCATACAAGTGATTGATAAGTTTGCATGATGAAGTTAAATAATGGTGAAATAGGTAAGAAATTAAATATGAATGAATGGTCCAGTAGAGATTTTCTAATCCGGAATAATTCTGATAATGTCGAGATAATAGAGAAAGAGTGTAATATCTACGCGGCAGTGGATTATGGCTAGCCAATGGAGCATTCTTGCCGATCATTCTGGATTAGTGTGTATTAATTGTAACAATTCGAAAAACTCGCTGAATATGTCTTCGAAACCTCGTCGCCAATAGTTAAAGGCCGTGAATCATCTAGGCCGATCGATACGTATTCTAGCTAAATTACCTTGCGGTTTTCTAGCTCGAGATATTTTCGTTGTATTACATTAGATGCGCACGACCAGAAATCATATTTCTAATCTTCTTTTTATTTACTTTTTGGATTGAGGTTAGAATAGAATCATACATACAGTAATCCATAGTAATAAGGTAAGCCTGTAAAGGCTATTTATCTTTTTCGGTGTAGAAGACGGTCAGAGCGAGGAGTTAAAGCCGCGTTTTGTGAGTCTGTTGATGACCAACTTGGTGACTCCTATCTGATAGCTCCATACTCTTTGCGTTTGCGAGCACTAGAATCTGCTCTCGGAATTCGATAAGGAGAAAGTAATTTCGATGTTGAATTGGGAGGACAAGCAAAAACGGCAAGGCGTAATTATAATTGGTGTTATAATTTAGGTGCACAGATTATTTAAACGGTTAGCGTTATCTGTGTTTAGTCATGGATAATCAGAAAGTAATTTATATTCCTGGTTCTGCATTAACTATCTCAATCCAACATTTGTTTTGGTTGAGGGTTCTATCATAATCATAAAGTTTTATTCATATAATTTGACTTTGTATTTATAATTTTAAGGGGCTGAGAGCCGACAAACAACTTCTCGCTCGCAATGTTGTGCGAGCGAGAATTTGATTGACGGTGGTCTGCCCCTTCATAATTTATTATGTAGGTACTTATGCTTATTTTGGATTTTCTGTGATAATGTGATTTATTTAAAACTTGACTTTCAATTTCGTTTATGATTTTTAAACGTAACAATAATTTCCTATTTTCAATTTTATAGGTACCTACGCATAAATATTGTTTATTATTTTCATTTTCTACATAATAATAATACATGTATCTTGGTGTCTAACATATCCGCAGGCGGGTCCAGATTTTGTTACATACGTTAAAAAAGCCACGCCCAATGAGCAATAGAGAGCACAAACTTGCCGGTACAGATTTATCTCCAATAGGAATAACTACAGTACCTACAAAACTTCTGAATAAATGACAAAACCGACGTAGTAACAAAATGTGGACCTTCCTTTAGATAATAATTTGCATTTGTAATTAGTTTTTAAGAGGATGAGACTTTGTGTTGCAGGGTAGGTTCGGAATGTCGGTGTAGGTGGTATTAGACACTAATATAATTTAACAGGTATGTATGTAAAAACATCCATGATTGCCAGTAGACGTCGGGAAAATTGAAAGGGCTAATATCTACGCTATTCATACCCATTAAATATTATTAGTGTTTAGTAGGGTATGTATTTGTATCGGGAAAGGAACGGAAGAGGGTGGAAAAGATTGTAATTTTAAGTATTTTACTCTTTCAAGTAGTTTGTGTCAATAAAAGCATCAGAAAAATACAATCGAGCGTTTTATTTCAAGAACCCGTAGGAATGTTTTTTCATAGTTATATTTTCTTGTCTTTCTCGTAGTAGAGATTGACCTAGGGCTGCATCTAGTGATTTTACAGCAATTCTGAAACAAAACTCTGCAATTATCAAGTTGTAGTAGAAAGTAGACTTTAATGCATGTTGGATGGTTTGCAACAACATTAAACAGTCAGGACAATTAGAGGTCTACAAATCTTTTGCACTAGAAGAACCAGAAAGTCTACTTACATTCCCTGACTGATAGCATCCTTCAAGGTCTTCGGAGCCATACTCCCAGAGCCGTTCATACCAATTGTGGTGTATTTTCCTCCAGACTCTTTATAATTATGTGCATCTTTTGGATGGCAGTAGAACATAGGATTGCCAGTGATGCCGACCACGAGAGATATGGAGCTGCAGCTTTCTTCTTCCATTGATGGGTCCACTACGTTTTTGTCGCCTATTTTGCAAAGGGTCACCTGAAATTTATTTTAGAATTCAGTACAAGTCCCAAGATCCAGGTCTTTGGAGAATAATTCAAGAACCATTATCATCAACCACAGCCCAAATTTACCCACATTAACAAACCTGAATGGGAAACATTTTAAAATAAAAATTATACTCGTAATCTAGCTTCCTAATCGATTCTTACGTACAACGCCATCTATGAATCGTTTAGGATTTAAAAAAAAAATGTTTTTTTCACAATTTGGGTATGGTAATAATGTGCGTGTGTTTTTAAATATTGTCGACGCACTAATGCCCACAACCAGTTTGCTATTTTTTTTTTTAATAATAATAGTTGACAAGTATAACTACCAATAATGGTGCTGAGCCGACTTCCAGCAGTTTACTGTCGTATGGGTCATCAGACAGTTGCAAGTCCACATTGCCTCCGTCCATCAGTACCGCCTTAACTTTAGGAATCCGAGTGTTAAAGAGTGCTGCTTTTACAGCCAGTGAAACAGCATCAAACAGATTTCCACCACATTCTAGAATCTGAAAAATACTTTTTTAACTACAGTACCATTATTCTGAGTTTTACTTGATCAGTTTATACAACTCGTTTCGCTTATGTTTCTCTCTCTCTTGTATGGAGAAATAATGAGAAAGAAACATAAAAAAAATTGTTCAAACTGATATTATGAGAAAAACCTAGAATAAGCTTACAGTTTGTTCTTGTTTTAAAGTCTCCACTAGATGTGGCCCAATCAAATCAAATAATGTATCCAGACTAGGGATCGGATTGGTCTATTTATTTTGTGACTCTATTTAGAGATGAATAAAAGCACAAACCAGTATATCAACATAGAGTTTCCAGCACTGCTTGCCTTCCAGTATACACAGCTGTTGCAGATCAAAGGCCTGTGAGGAGTGGTATGCTCTCTGCATGAGGTTTGATATGCTACTGGCTAGTCTCTCGCCGCCTCTACCTTCGAATGCTGGCGCGGCATTTGCGGAGCTAGAAATAATTTGATCATAAATATTTTTTGTCACAGGACAGCACATAGTGAAGGGGATTGGGGGAGGCCTTTGCCCAGCAGTGGGACATAGAAGGCTCATAATAATCATAAATATTTTTATTGGTTATGTAGGTACCTTCCTTTTGTTTTATTGAATCTTCTCTAAATCTAACCTTGTTTCTGAGATAGGTATTCAGTACTAAAAATGTGTACTTTAACATACCAGTCAACAAAGAAGTCAATTTTTCCCCATTTTGGGTTGTTTGAGGTAGGTGTATCTATTTCTGTCTTGACTCCAACGAGGATGTCTGTATTGGCTAGCCGAAGTCTCGAGGATCCACTAGCATGGCTAACTACTTCTGATTCTAGTTCCATAGGTCTGTAGTCAGTGCTTGACCGGCCATCTGAGCGAAGGTCATCCTGTAGAAATTGTGATATTTTAATTATTTGCTAGGAACTGGTTTTAAACAAAGTAGGTAAAGTATGAATCAGAACTTTATAACAACACAATTGTTATTTATATTAGGAGGCAGAAGTGTAAACTTTTCTATGGAATACTCATATTACGATCAAGAACCAAATCGGTGTACCCAAAATAGGTTAGGTTCACTTGAGGCCTCAGATCCGAAATAATAAACCAATTATTACATGGTGTTGTCTGTCCTTCACTAGACAGTACTGAGAGTAGAAGAGCAGTGTCTGCCAACTGCTACAATGCGAAGGGACCATACGAGTCAAAGCGGCTGAGGCTGGTCTGGTCGAAATCTATAGATATCCAGACGGTGGGAGTATTACCGCGGTCTACCTACCCTTTACCCTTCAAAACAGCCCTATATTTGTGACCGGCAGGACTAACCAACGAATGGAAAAACGTGAACCTAAAATGTAAATAAAACTCTTATAGGTTAGAAATACTTACCTCTACTCCATGTATGATGAATAACTTTTCCATGGGACTTATTTTACTGAGTCCTACGGCGCAGTTACTCCCCGCCATTATGTTAAATTTTATAACTTGACTCAAATAAAATATTTAGAATTCCAGTTTGTTTTGCTTTGCTCTAGTTCGCAAAAACAAAGCTTTTCTTCGTCTTCGTTCATTAATGAGACTCGTGTCTGTCACTGTCAGTGTCACTTCAACAGTAAATATTCCTAGTGTCAATTCATGATTTTTCTAGTTTGATATTTGACATGACATGACAGTGACCTACTTTTATATTTCTTGTGCCATGCTTTCTCCTGCTTTCTCAACCATCCAAAATGAACAAATTCCTTAGTTAGGAAAAAGACCTACTTCCGGAACCAAAATGCGAAAACAACCGTTGCATTCCGACTTGATCATTCTTCCAAGGTTCTTTTTTAGATAACACAATCACTTAGACAATTTAGATAATCATTATCATGCACCTACAACACACCAGTGTGACACAAACACAAGCAGATAGGTAGGTAGGTTTATGTACCCACTACTAGATAGTATCATCTTTTTCTGTGGTTTATACAAGGTGTATCTAAATATGTGTACTATGCGAAGGTGGGGGGTTTCAGACCACAATGGTGATCAGTTGTGGGGGGGAGATAATTAAAAATTGCTATTTTCAGTTTCCCATACAAAAATATTTAATTTCATAATGCCTAAATAAATTGACAACCCTATCCTTGTAACCCATTGACCCCTTGACCTACTACCTCTGTAGGTCTACTACTACTACCTACTACCTCTGTAGCTGAGTTTAGGGTTGTCACTTTGTATAAAGTCAGCTGTTCATGTTGAAACTTCGTTGCAGTTTTTTTCAGAGATACCAATCGAAGTTCGAAAAGTCGTTGAACAAAAGTTGTTCCCCGGGGGGTGGAAATTCACCCCCCTTCAGGATAGTACACATATTTTGATACACGTTGTACATATAAGGTACTTAAATAGAGGCAAGTACAACGGTACATACCTACCATAGACATATTTATGTACACTTATGAATGAACCTACTGGATAAAAATAAATGAAAAGTATATTATTTTAGGTATTTATCTTTATTCATTGGTTATAACTACAGAATAGTTAGATAGAAAATGATTTATTGCACGCAACAAATTATTAAAGTACAGGTAGAAAAAAATACTTAAAATTATTTGCCTCATACAATGGGCGGTCTAATCGCTAAACAGCGATCTCTACAGAACACATAACGTTATACATGTATTTCGAGATATTTGGATGCACCTAGTTGTAAAATACCACTCAATAAGTCAAGAATAAATCAACGCGTTCAACCTGCGTTTATAGAAATAACGAATTAAAATGAATTACTTAATATAATAATTAGGCTCTGAACCATGGATTTGATCCCTCTTCCCTGCTCTGAACACAAATAATCACAGAACAGAACACATCATAATACGCAAATGCAAAATACTCTCCGTATATCTCTCTTCCGCAATAAATTAATCCGAAAAATTCCGCTTGTTCTAATAATTGTGACCTACCCACATGACCTCCAATCATGTCCAAGAGTTCCCGATTCGCTCCTAGCCAGAGGGGGATCTCGCAACATCCTCTGTTAAATTGCGAGTTATCGTAATTGTTTCATTGTACCTAGGTACCAGATCGAACTTACGTCTCAGTGGGTTCACTAGCACGGACAGTTGGGTGCTGGTAAGCAGTTCTCTCTTAGCAGTATTTAGAACAAACTTATCAGTATGAGTGGTTCGGACGTAAGCGAGATGGTGCATCAAATGCAGAGGTTTTCCTGGGTGGATTACGTAGTGTTTGTGTTTATGCTGGCTATCAGTGCAGTGGTCGGTGTGTACTGGGGATTCATGAAGAAACAGTCGACACAGACTGAATACCTGCTAGGGGGCAGGAATATGAAGGTTGTTCCTGTTGCTATGTCTCTTGTTGCGAGGTAAGATATTTTTAATGCAGGGACGTAAATGTGTACTCATCTCACTCATGGTAAACCTTGCAGAAGACGTAAGAAAGTAATATTCATATTCATATTCATTTATTCATTGTTTCATGTGTATTATAGGTCCTAAGGGGTAATAACGTCCAGAACATGAGCCCCGCTGGGGAAATTAAGAGAAAAGTATAAAGTAGGTTGAGACGACGAATCTTAATAGAGAATGGATGGAGAAAACCTGTTGTCCCCGCTTAGTCTTGGGCAGGAAGAAGAAATGATGAGGTTCCAAATACAGCACTTTGCTTAGCGTTAGGACATTAGTAGCAAGAAAGTTGAGCGGTGTTTGTTTTATTCCACAGTTTCATATCAGGAATAACACTCCTGGGTACACCAACTGAAGTTTACATCCACGGGACCCAATACGCGTATTCGCTCGTAGCAATTTGCTTGATGTCCGTAATCATGACTCAAATCTATTTACCTGTCTTTCATGATCTAAAGCTGACTTCTAATTACGAGGTAAGTTTGGGAATTTGAACTATATTTCATGGACTTTCCTCTCCTCCAAAGAGACTTTAAACGCATATGGAAGAAGAAGTAGGTACCTCTAGATCAGGGATCCCCAAACTATTTTAGACAAGTGACCCCTTTTCCAAAATGAACAGTTAACTCAGACCCCCATGGCTAAATTACCTACTTTTAAGATCAACCCCCCTGTTCACAATGGTCCGCTAACTTAAAACAGCTGCTACAGAGTGTTATTTTTCATAGGTCTCTCTCAATTTACGCCAATAGAAGAAGACAGAGTGAGAATTAGCAGTGCTTTAAGTTAGCAGACTATTATGAATATTTGTAACAATAGGAAAAAACTAAAGATAAGCCCTATCTTTAGTTTTTTCCTATTGTTACAAAATACCTAGTTACTAAGGTACCAATTGGAAAACTTTGCACTTGGTTAAGTGATTAAAGTTTACTTCATTTTCTCATCAAAATTTAACAAAATAAACGTGCGTTGTACTAACTTGAGACTTTACATTACTACAACAATGCTATTTTCTAAAAAAATATTAATTATTCTTAGTACACGTAACACGACTTGTACAATAAAGCACCTAATACCTACCTAATTTAAAAGTTTGAAATAAGAACTTGTGTTAATTTAATTGGGGTTGATTTTTAGACCTGGTCGACCCCCAAAATCAGTTTTCGTTTATGTCGACCCCTAGGAAACCAATATCGACCCCAGGGGGTCGATATCGACCCCAGGGGGTCGATATCGACCACTTTGGGAATCCCTGCTCTAGATGTACCTACGTGACAACATTATATAAATACAAATATGCATACATGTGCTCACCATTACAAATAGATTATTTTAGTTACTGTGTTATTTTTTTTCAGTACTTATCTATGAGATTTGACAACAGAGTCCGACTGTTTGGTTCCATCTTGTTTGCGTTTACGTTGGTAAGTTTCTGGAATAGAAAGACAGACTCAACGTTTATTTTGCCCAATTTACCTAGTTATGACTGTCTTTTTCAGGTCGGATGGTTACCAATCGTTATTTACGTGCCCGCATTAGCTTTTAACCAAGGTATGAGAATGTTGCTAGAGTTTTACCGAAACCCCCGCTGCACCCCTTTTGGGGTTGAATTTACATAAATCCCTTACAAGGCCCGTATGCAGAAGCAATGCTTGGGTTTGAGTGGAGCCTAAAGGCTCGAACACACCTAGTTCGCTGGCGGTAGCGATCAGTGAAACGCTGTCAAATATCGCTGTCAGATTTAAGATTTGACAGCGATATTTGACAGCATTTCACTGTTCGCTACCGCCAGCGAACTAGGTGTGCGCAGGCCATCAAGCTTAGATGTTTGACACTTTTCAATAGAGAACTGTCAAACAATATTCGGGCACTTTAAAAATAACGGTCTTGACATATCGAGATAACGCTCGTCCCATCTTTGGATGTGTATCTCTTGTGCGTCTGACATGGACAGTCCGGTTCCCCCCCGTCTCGCCGCGTGCATACCTTAGGCGTGGTACAGCGGTCAAACTATATGTGAAATTGATTATTTAAGCCCTCTGCGAAACAAGCACAGCGCTGAAGGGAAAGTTATGTTTCCCTATAGTGCTGTTGAGAAGTTACATATTTCTGCCTACACAAGGCCTTATAAATGCAGACTTCATATCGCATGGAAATAAAGGATTCTAATTTTATAATTTTAGTTACCGGGGTCGACATCCACATAATAACGCCAATAGTATGCCTCGTCTGCATCTTCTACACCAGCGCTGTAAGTTCAATTTGACTCCTTCTGTGCATTATCCAACCAAAGGAGGACCAAAGTTGTCGACATAGCCCGAAGAACTAGCAAACTGAAGTGGGTTTGGGCCGGTCGTGTTTGCCGAAGAACCGATAAACCGTGGGATAAACGAGTTTGGAGTGGTGACCGCGTTTAGGACGACCTCAGACTAGATAGAGCGACGACTTGCGCAGAGTGGCGGGCAGCCACTGGATGGGAAGAGCCAAAGACCGGGCTCAGTGGCGCGCCATGGGAGAGACCTATGTCCAGCAGTGGACTGCAATAGGTTGATGATGATGATGATGATGTGCATTATCAGAGTCCAAAATTGTAACCATAATCTGTCCAACAGGGTGGACTGCAGGCCGTGGTATGGACGGATGTGATCCAAATAACGGTTATGTTTGGTGCCATGGCGCTGGTCGCGATAAAGGGCACGATCGATGTTGGGGGGTTCGGTGTTGTCTGGCAGAGGAATATGGACAGTGGAAGAATCGAGCCTCCTAAGTAAGCAATCGGTTATTTTACCCTCACGCTCTAGTAGTAACCCAAATATTTTTTATTTTCTATATAACTTGCTTATTGAAGCTTTTGGCCCGCCTGACTTTAAATGGTGACCTACGCCTATAACAAGGCATTGCCTTGTAGGTCACGCACGTCAGGAATGTGCTCTAAAATACATCGCCCTGCGTCCATAAACTTGAGGCGTACAGATGTTTAGCCTCGCGTGCCAGTAATTCCCCCTGCATGCTGTTTGTTCAAGTTTAAACCTTCGCGCGCTTATCATTTCATATCGTGCCTACCCTATGTTATTTTTATGTGTTCGTTTCTCTTGCATCCTCCTGTCTGGAGTTTGGAGTTTGGAAGAAGTTTGGAGTAAACGTGTCTGTCGAAATTTATTGCATTTTATTACCTAAAATAATACCTGGCCCCCCTACATGGTCCTGGATCTACGCCGGATATTCATACCAGTTCATTATAATATTGAGGAAGAAGTTTCCATCACATTTGAAGCAGATGGAGCGCAAATCAATGCTACGGGGACTGCGCGTCACCAGAGTGGTCGAGAGTTCAAAGTCTAAAAAGTGCAACGTGCAGGATAAAAGTGATTTATTTAGAACCCAACACTCTAATCAGGTATAATTAGGTATAATTCGACGTTAAAACAGGTTAGTAACAGTTCTTTCTTATTAGTAATTCATTCAGTTGTGTAAAATCATAAAGTTTTGTTTGTCAGTTTCCAGTTTAACATTCACACTCAGATATATACTTACATTGTAATCAAATATCGTATAAATAGGTAAGTATCTTGATGTTATTTATCTTGTCATTGTAGTTTCTAGGTACTTTGTGTAATAGTCTAAGTACTTTAGTAAACCTGTTGCCTGTATCAGTTCCAGGTGGACCGTGCTGGTCTCCCAGAATGTCCGAGGATAAGGAGCTCATTAAAAAACGCGGCAGTATCAAAGGTCGTGTTACTGCGTTCGCGAATTGGCTGATGACGTTGAAGTCGCTGAGTGCCTCGGAAGCCAGGGAGTTACAATTACGTATCGGTAAGATGGAATCTTTATACGAACAATACGATGAGGTACAGTTAAAAATTGAGTGTAGTTCTGATAACAGTGATGCCCAGCTGTTGGAAAGAACTGATTTTGAAAATCATTATTATCGGATAATTGCCGATGCTCAGGGAATGTTAGATACCTATCAAAAGGATCAAGAAAAAACAGAAAGTGTGTCAAGTTCTCGTTCCAATAATAAGCTTGTTAAGTTGCCCACTATTCAGTTGCCGAAGTTTGGAGGTTCATACGAAAAATGGTTAGAGTTCCACGATACCTTCTCAAGTTTAATCGATAACAATGATCAGATAGACGAAATAAATAAATTTCACTACTTGAGGGCGTCATTAGAAGGTTCGGCTTCTGTAGTTATTCAATCTATTGAGTTTTCTGCTAATAACTATGCAGTGGCTTGGAAGCTCTTATGTGAACGGTTCGATAACAAACGTTTGTTAATACAAAATCATGTTTCAGCTTTATTCAACATCGAACCGGTCACAAAAGAATCATCCACTACTTTGAAGCGCGTAATAGATCAGTTAAATAAGAATTTACGTGCATTAGAATCATTAGGTCAACCCATTGAACACTGGGACACTCTTTTGATCTACCTTGTCACTCAGAAGTTAGATGCGAAGACATTTCGTGAGTGGGAAGAATGCAAAGGTACTTTATCTAAAGATAAGCCGATTAGTTTGGTAGCCTTTCTGGAATTTATGCGTAATCGCGCAGATTTAATTGAGACAATTGAGTTGTCACAAAATAATGCGACAAGTAGTAAACAGGCGTCAAAAATAAAAGCTATGGTTTCTTATCAGAGTAATGACAACAAAAATGATACGTCATCATCGTCAATGAAACCATGCCCTAATTGTAATGAAGAACATTATTTAAATAACTGTCCGAATTTTCTCGCTTTAAGCAGTGATGCGCGATACAAGTTATTGCCTAATTATAAAATATGTTTTAATTGCTTCCGTAGTGGACACTACGCTAATTCGTGTAAACGGCCAGGTTGTAAATTGTGCAAGCGTAAACATCACTCACTCATCCACATGAACGAGTTTAGTGTATCAAAACAGCCGTCTACGTCTATGCCTACAGCTACAACAGCTCATTGCGATAGCAGCAGCCGTACGAGCAACTCGCTGCCTATTGTGACGAGTTCTCAGAGCGCGAATGTCACACTTACAGGAAGTATTGCTACTGCATGTGAGAAGTCAGGTCAGTGTGATGTTTTATTATCCACTGCATTAGTGAAATTATATGATTGCGACAATCGTGAGGTCATCGCCCGTGCGATTTTAGATAGCGGTAGCACTTCGTGTCTAATGACCGAGCGTTTACATAAACAATTGAACTTACCAGCTGATCGCACTGATAGGACCGTCGTAGGTATAAATAATAAAACATCGAAGATCAGTCAAATGTGTCGCTTGCCTATAAAGTCATTATGTGATAGTTTTTCAACTTACCTAAGTTGTTTTATTCTGCCGTCGATTACTGATAACGTTCCCGGGTGTCATATTGATGTTAGGAATTTAGACATTCCATTAGATATTTGTTTAGCGGACCCTCAGTTTTATTCGCCCTCCGCCATTGATTTAATCATTGGCGCTGATGTTTTTTGGGACATTTTAGGTTCGCAAAATATTAAATTAGGAGATGGTAAGCCGGTACTTTATGAAACTAGACTAGGTTGGATAGTTTCCGGTCCTGTTAACTGCGGCCGCGTACCTACGCTTTCACAAGTTAAATGTAATTTTACCAAAGTTGATTCTTTGACTTCCCACTGTTCTGATGATGACATCCAAAACCAATTAATGCGTTTTTGGCAGCTTGAAGAAGTTAGCCCTCAGTCATCTCATTATTTTCCAGAGGAGAAGCAATGTGAAGAACATTTTGTAAAAAATACTACTCGCCTCGCAGACGGTCGGTTTTGCGTCAGGATCCCATTAAAACAAACACCGAGCGTGTTAGGTGATTCTTTTCAGCGAGCTAAACATTGTTTTCTTTCTTTAGAGCGCAGACTTAAAGGTAATGATTCATTTAGTAAAATGTATGTAGACTTTATGTCTGAATATGAATCGTTAGATCACATGACAGAGTGCGAACCGATTACATCGGTCCCTCATTATTTCATCCCTCATCATGGCGTGCTTCGTGAGAGTAGTACGACGACCAAACTACGGGTCGTCTTTAATGCAAGTAGCCCTACTACCTCGGGAGTCTCGTTCAATCAGATTCAAATGATTGGGCCTACAGTACAAGATGACCTATTGTCGATACTTTTAAGGTTTAGACAGCATAAATATGTTATAGTTGCGGACGTTGAAAAGATGTATAGATGTATCGTAGTACATCCCGATTCCAGACCGCTGCAACAAATAATTTGGCGTGATCAAACTCAGCCCGATTCTTTTATCAAAAGTTATGTTTTGAACCGGGTGAGTTACGGAACGGCTAGTGCGCCGTATCTAGCTACTCGCTGCCTGAAACAAATAGGTTTAGATTGTAAGGACCCTAAAATATCTGAAATCATTCTTCACGATTTTTATGTTGATGATTTTTTGAGTGGAGGTGATGAGTTAAGTGAAGTTTTACATATACGCAACCAGGTTACCTCCGAGCTAGCCTCAGCGTGCATGCCTCTTAGGAAATGGAAGTCCAGTGAGCCTCAATTGTTGCCAGAAACTGATTTGTTATCATCGGAATTTAACATCGGAGATACCGAATGCAGTAAAACGTTAGGCCTCGGGTGGCACTCAGTGCAAGATCAATTCTACTTTTCCATCAGTCCAACCATAGTCAAAGGGAACACAAAGCGTGACATTCTATCAGTTATCGCTCAGATATTCGACCCCTTAGGGCTCATCTCACCTTGTGTTATCCTCATGAAAATTATATTACAGAAACTGTGGCTGCAACGACTGTCTTGGGATGATGAGTTGCCACCAGAGATCAACCAGGCGTGGGTCGAAGTGGTCGACAGCCTGCCAGGTCTGAACAGCTTACGCATACCGCGACGTGTCATCTGTGACTCATATTCCTCTTTGGAATTGCATATTTTCACAGATGCGTCCGAGCGTGCGTATGGCGCTTGTATTTATGTTCGGAGTACTAACGATAAAGGTGAGGTCTCAGTTAACTTATTAATCTCGAAAAGCCGAGTCGCTCCCATCAAGCCCACAACGATACCACGGCTCGAGCTCAGCGGTGCTTTGATTGGCGCTCGTTTGTATGAAAAAGCCAGTACTGCATTGCGAGCTCAAATCAATCATGTTGTGTTCTGGACGGACTCCATGATTGTCCTAGGTTGGCTTAAAATGTTGCCTTCTCAGTTACAACCGTTTGTGCGTAATCGTATAGCTGAGATTTTAGAAACAACTGCCAGCTGTACTTGGAGACACGTTCCGACTGATGAGAACCCCGCGGATGTGATATCGCGCGGAACCAGTGTTAGTTCTCTCCAGTCTCTCACGTTATGGTGGCATGGACCAGATTATTTAAAATGCGATCCCTCGCACTGGCCTGCAACTCCAAGTACTGGTGACAAGTTGCCTGAAACTCGAACTGAAGTTTCATTAATTGTTAATAATTCAACCTCCTGCGAACTTATTGATTTCAGTCGCTTCTCTAATTTTTCTAGGCTTCAACGGACCGTAGCTTATGTGCTAAGGTTCATTAACATTTTAAAGAAAGGGACTAAACATGAACATACATATTTAAATACTGACGAGTTAGATAATGCGTTATGTTTAATAATTAAGCAGTCTCAAATTCAATCGTTCCCTGAATATAATTTGTTAGTTAAAAATCAAAACTTGCCGAATAAAAGCCCACTGATTAAATTTAATGTTTATTTAGATAAAAATAATTTAATTCGCGTAGGAGGTCGGTTAGATAATTCTAATTTTAAATTTGAGAAGAAGCACCCTATTATATTACAGTCCACACATCAAGTTACGAAGTTATTATTTGAATTTGAACACAAAAGGTTAATGCATGCCGGCCCTCAACTTTTACTGGCTACAATAAGAGAAACTTATTGGCCGATAGGTGGTCGCAATTTAGCTAAGAAATGTTTCCGTCAATGCGTGCGCTGCAATCGCATGAAGGGTAAAACGTATAACCCGCTGATGGGTAATTTACCACAGCAGCGACTTGAACCAGGTGGATACCCATTCGAGAGTGTAGGCGTGGACTACGCGGGCCCAGTGGCTGTCGCTAGTCGCATAGGTCGAGGTTGTAGGCTAAGCAAGTCTTACATAGCTATTTTCGTATGCTTTACAACTAAGGCTGTACACCTGGAGTTAGTGGGTAATTTAACAAGCAATTACTACTTACTAGCATTACGCAGATTTATGTCACGCAGGGGAAAACCCACTCATATTTTTTCAGATAACGGTACCTCATTTGTTGGCGCGTATAATGACATTTCAAAGTTTTTAAAAGGTAATTGTGACACTCTGGCTGCTGAGACCGCTCGAGACAGCATCAATTTTCATTTCATTCCCGCGTACAGCCCTAATTTCGGAGGACTCTGGGAGGCTGGTGTCAAGTCGACAAAATATCATTTAAATAGAGTGCTGGGCAATTGTAATTTAACGTTCGAGGAGCTTACTACTACGTTGGTGCAAATCGAGGCGATACTTAACTCTCGGCCACTCTCTCCGTTGTCGTCGGATCCAGAAGACTTGACGCCGCTCACGCCGGGCCATTTTCTCATCGGCCGCCCTCTCACTGCCCTGCCAGAAAGGAACTACCACGACGATCCAGTCAATAGATTGACACGCTTCCAGCGCATTGCGCAACTACGCCAGCATTTTTGGACAAGGTGGAGTAAGGAGTACATAGCTGAACTCCAACAGCGAACTAAATGGCGAAGTAACAAGTACTCTCTCCAGAATGGAACTTTGGTCCTAATCAAGGAAGATGGCATTCCTCCTTTAAAATGGAAGCTTGGACGTGTCGTAGCTGTGCATCCTGGTCCTACTGATGGCATATGTCGTGTTGCTGACATACGAGTCTCAAATGGCGTCGTGCGGCGAAGCTTCAGCAAGATTGTACCTCTCCTGCCAGAAGATGATGTCTCCCGTTGAAAGACGAGCTTTCAACGCGCGGGGGCATGTTCAAGTTTAAACCTTCGCGCGCTTATCATTTCATATCGTGCCTACCCTATGTTATTTTTATGTGTTCGTTTCTCTTGCATCCTCCTGTCAAGTTTGGAGTAAACGTGTCTGTCGAAATTTATTGCATTTTATTACCTAAAATAATACCTGGCCCCCCTACACTGTTGCTAATCCCGTCATAGATTGACTTTTTTTTTCTCCTACTCACTGCTTCACTCTCCTCGAGTTGTCTTACATTATGCTTCTGGTAAATAGTACGACATGTTTATTTTGATCACGCAGTATTGTGGGTGTATGCTGCTTTTAATAATAATTGGCGGAACAAACTAGTTTAAACTAAAGCAGTATTTGCACAATTGCCGTTTTATGAAGATGAAGTATGGATTTACTGCCCACTGATTCATCCTGTTTTGTTTTGATGATACCAACTCTTCTATTTTTAGGAGCTACTAACTCCTTTTTTTTAATTATGCTTAAAACGATAGATACTGACTTGTGATTTAGTGCATAAAGAAACTATGGCAGATTCTAGTAATCGCTTCTTCTGACATCTCTCAATATTTAAGGTTACTTACTACTGGCAGTATTAGATAAAGGCTATCATTTTCAGTAGGTCTAATCAACGTTAGCTAAAATAAGAAGGTCGTAGCTTTTATGCTTGTAAAAGTTTTCGCGTAGCTTAGTGCTACGAGCGTGCTACGTAATCACAATTTTTCTGTTTTTGTCCTGCAGTTGGGATCCAAATCCACTTACACGTCATACAGTGTGGAGCTTAGTGGTCGGTGGAGTGATCTACTGGCTCCAATCGAACACAGTTAATCAGACTATGATCCAGCGGTATCTTTCTTTACCTACACTGAAAGCAGCTAAATCGTAAGTTCTAGCTGTGAAACTAACTTTACTAAAGCTGCTTTAGACAGGCTTTAGTCATTTCTAATACACCAACATTCAGTGTTCGTGTGTTAGGAAATCACAGATCACGGCAGTACACAATGTGCTAATTATAAATTCAATTTTTGAATTTCGAAGGTCGAACCTAAAAAGACAAATGATGATAATCTTTGCCGTCATTTGTCTTTCTAAGTTCGAACTTCGAAATTTGGCTACTTATTGATTGGCTGTTCACATTTAATTACAGTTCTGATTTCAAAATGATCAGAGATAATCAGTTTTCTTTTTATTTCAGGGCAGTATTTTTGTTCTGCATCGGCTTATGTGCTCTCTACTGCTTCTGCCTGTATTGTGGACTGTTGATTTACGCACGTTTTCATGACTGCGACCCACTCCAAACCAAAGTAAGTTTAAACGAGACTTCATGTACATACATTATTAGGAAAACTTTCGAAATGCTTGAAAAGTATAAGGTAGACCAAACTAGCGTAACCGCCAAAGCGCTAAACAGTTATTGTCTATGGCTGCTTCCCCCAGACAAGCCTATAATCTTGATACAGGTTTGTCTGGGGGATTTATACCTCAAGGATTTTTTACTAAAACCCGTACCATTTCTAGAGAATCTAAGTAAGCTGTCTTTGTTTATTTGCAGCTCGCAAAAGCGAAGGATCAGCTGTTGCCATTGCTTGTTATGGATGTTCTTGGAGATATTCCTGGACTTCCAGGAGTCTTCGTGGCTGGCATCTTTAGTGCTGCTCTGAGGTAAGTGTTTCTTCTGATTGACTGCATTTTCAAGTAGTTTATGGGTTGGGCGTAAGTATAATAATTTATTAACACAATTTTAAGATTTCGTAGTTACTTAGGTACGCTTGGTTTCATCAATATAGAAGAGTGGAATATTCCTTTAGCTTTGATGCACTGTCTTAATGTACGCTCGCGACTTTGGAATGGAACTAAATAAACATTTGAAAAAAGAAGGTTCAAATACGTCATGGCATTGGCAGGGACTCAATGTATGGAAATTTTGATTTCTCATTCCTTCATTCTCATTTCAAGAAGTCCACTGCTGGATACAAGCCTCCCTTACACATTTCTAGAAAGAACGATCAATCTTTGTTCATATAGGTACTGAAAGTGGTCTGTGGGTGTGTGAATCGAGCCCTGTGACGTCAAACAGATTGGTATTTATGTTTCAGTTCTCTATCAACAAGTCTAAACTCCATGTCGGCGGTGGTGCTGGAAGATTTCTACAAGCCGTTCTTCAAACGAGAGCTTTCAGAGAAACAGACCGCCTGGCTTCTGAGAGGCGTGGTCATTCTACTGGGGACGTTATGTGTAGGTAAATACTATCTACAATAGAGAGTTCTTCATTTTGTCTTGGTTCCTTCAAACCAGAGTGTGGTGAAAATAATATTTTAAGTGGGCTACCTAAATCAATTGAGTAGGTACGCATATTGTAAAATAAAATACAAAATTACTGGCACGTGAGGCTGAACATCTGTATGTCTCAGGATTGGGATTCTTGTAGGGAAACATCAAATTTATTTCACTGAGTTTATTATTATGATGATTGACACATGAAGAAGAAGAAGAAGACTATGCTAAAAACTATTTTATGTTATTTAAAATATGAGGAGCACTTGTATGTGGAATGATGCGTGCAAACGATGGAAGAGAGAGACGAGACGAGCTATACTTAAAGTAGTATTAAAACACTATACACCTCAAGTTGATGGACGTAGGGCACGTTTCTGAAGTGCATCACCAATGCAATGTTTTGTTATAGGCGATGGTTACCACTTAGCATCAGGTGGGCCACATGCTTGTTCCAACAGCTAGTTCTACTTTCAGCGTTGGTGTTCATAGTGGAGAAAATGGGCACAATACTACAGCTGACAATGACGCTAGAGTCCATGACTATGGGACCGCAACTGGGCGTGTTCTCTATGGGGATACTGATGCCATGGGTCGATGCTACGGTACGTTTTACCGGCTTTCTTCACCCTTCTTCGCAATAATCAACATATTTATGGATTTTAAGTGCGCCTCAAAGAAGCTCCTCTTGTGCACTTGACTCATATTTTCGAACTATTTAGTCTATCGTGTCGTTATTACAGGCACCTTGCTTTACGCAAGAGCAATAATTCGGAACGAGTTTTGTTGCGGCTCTGAGTATCAAAGGCAAAATAAATTATAGTTTAAAAAACTAAAAAAAAACGCTTTTAATTGAACTAAAAAGTTAAAAATAAAACTGTAATAATCAATTGAAAAATTTATATTATTGTACAAAAAAGCGTGGGGTGCTTTTTATAATAACTTCAGATATACATAATAGACTATTGATAAAATATTTACAACAATCAAAATCAAGCCCACGCTTTTTGTACAATAATTAATTATTAATTTTTCAATTGATTATTACAGTTTTATTTTTAACTTTATAGTTCAATTAGTTATAAAAGCGTTTTTTTTTAGTTTTTTAAACTATAATTTATTTTTCACTTTTTTTTTTTTTTCTTTTTTTTTTCATATTATTGCATTGTCATCGACCTTTGACAGGTGTGCAAAGTTTGAATCAAATCTGATCGTTCAAAGTAGGACAAAATCGAGCTCAAAGGGGTCGGTTACATACAAACTTACATACAAGCTTACAAGCTTACAAACATACATACAGGTGAAGCTAATAAAAGCGTTATAAAAGTAGAAGCTTTTTAATAAGGATTTATTTAAATAAGGTGTTTTTCCAGCTGGGCGATTGTTTAATTCTGTTGCAATCAAAAGTTTGATACTATCTAACAAATTATACTAACAAGGAATAGCGATCACATATCTTGCTGCCGTCAGTTTGTTGCCATACTAGTTTTACAAAGCGTAGTTCCTATTCGCTATCTCATGTTTATTACGTCAACATTCACTTTTGTTGCAAGCGTTCCTTCAAAGTTAAGTTTTGTTTCAACTCCTTTTTTATTGAAATCGAAGCTCAAAATAATGTTAAAACTGACAGATGCGGCTAGTAGCTTGATTTCAACCTATTTCAACAGACGATTCGTTTTCTGTCATTTTGGGTCACATAGCTTTTTCATTTCAATTGTTTTTTGTTTTTCTGGTGCCATTTTGAGTTTTTTTATGTAATTTTAGTGGTATTTTAACCAACATTACCTGAGTTCTTAGCTCCAAAGTATTAGCAGTTGGAATTAAAGTGTATTATGTTTTAATCTGATTTAATCGAAAATGTTTCTGATGGTTTTGATAAAAAAACGGCCACCATTTGTTGTTTTCAAAGCCAATCAGGGCCGACTTGTCTATTGACTGACTTGACTTGACTAAAAACTATTTTATTTATGCAATCTATGTCCTCACTCGACATTGAAAAAATGGAGCCATTAATTAAGGAGAAAAAGATATATCAACAGATTGCAACAAAAGATAATGCAATCACCCAACTGTTGTTTTGTTGCAGGCAGCCCTTATAGGTGGGGTGAGTGGAGTGGCACTTATGTCGTTTTGGTGTCTCTCAGCGCAGTTCGCCATAGCACGTGGCGATATATCGCACGCACACAAACCTTTGACTACTGACGGTTGCACTTACAACTATACCATCGATGTGGCTACAGTCACTTTCGAGCATATAACGTGAGTCTGTAATAACTCGAAAATAAAAGTTTTTTATTTCTGCTTTTGCAGGGCTACGATAAAAATGTCAGTTACTTACTTCCATTTTTGTTCTATCGGTCTGTGACGTAATAGAACACCCAAAGTTTTTTTACAATGTCGAGTATGTAACGCGTAAGTATGTAATCTTTATTTTTCTCTCTTTCTTTTCTATAGGGCTACGACAAATACCTACTCCCAATTTCTTCATTTAGGATAAAAAACACTGACTGAATGCTAGGACGAGTTTAAAAATAAAATGAAATAAATAACGCAAAACTATTTGAAACACTTTTTTACTTTCCCAAAAAACTTAGTTTGCTAAAAATAATGTACAACAAAAATAAAGTGAGTCATAAAAAAACCATCCCAGGTGGGGATCGAACCCACGACCTTTGGATTAGAAGTCCAACGCGCTATCCTCTGCGCCACTGGGACGACAATAACAAGACTGAAATAAGACTATACAAGCAAAAGCGTCTGACGTCATACGCGTAGCCGTAGCTGTAGCGCGTAGCTTATTGTATCGTATTATGCATATCTATCAATAATTATGATTTGAAGCATTATTCACATTAAATCATAATGTTGTATTTTAAGCGTTTATCGATCATAATTAAATCACATTTTATTTTTTTATTTCATTTATTCACAATTAACTTTAGAGTCATATTTAAAATTAGTACGCAAAAAGGTTAATCTAGCCAGATAATAATTACTATAATGATCAAATAGGCTGAGATTCATAGACCGCCCTTTACTTTACAGCAAAGCAGTCTTCGCAAAGTAAGCTTTGTTTATCGAAGTTTCCTATCAATGTTTTGAATAAAGAAGAGCTTGACAAAACTATGAAATATAATTTTGGTTGAAAGTTGAACTTTCCATCAAAGTAAAGTCAAAGTTCGGTCTATGAATCTCGGCCTAAGGAAACCTTAGTCTATGCTATCATGGTTATAATCTTTTATTAATTTGGGGCATTCAATTTTTAATGCATTTAAAATCCATAAGATGAGTGGAAGGAAAGGGGGGTTTGCTCAGCAGTGGAACAAACCAGAGAAAAAAAACACTTAAAATTTACATCAATCTACTTCTCCCCCTTCCATCTTTGAACGAAACAGGTAATTACGAGTTTGATTGACCTACATAATCATGATTAGCCTAAACAAGTCCACAAATAAACATTATGTATATTTTGACTATACATTTCCAGGCAGAACGATTCTGAGTCGTCTCCATCCACCGACTTCCCGCGACCTTTACTAGTATGTCATCGGCCCATTGTCGGGGCGTCCTATGTTGTTTCTTTTTTTAGATCGGCATACTTATTATTAAAGTTTTTTAGTTATTATGTCTGCTACAAAGTTAAAGATGTTTATTCAGTAGTACACCAGGATTACTTTGAAACGTCTTAAAGCTAAATGAGTCTAGGTGCCAGTTCCACGCGACCAAGCCTAGAAGAACAGGCAACAGACTACGGCTTGGTTCCTACCGTTTTTTGCCCAATCCTATAATTCTAAATATTCTGACTTTAGCGAGGAAGTGAACCCGCTACTTCGCGTATCCTACATGTGGTACACACTCTGTGGAGCAGCAGTGACGATAGTCGTCGGTGCATTGGTGGGGTGGCTGCTATACTTGAGGAGACCTAACTCATACGTACCACCAGCGCCTAACCTATTGGCTCCTCAACTACGAAGGCTGTACAAGGAGCCCCCACATCCGACTGATGATACCTATATCAATGCTTTTGGAAATAATAAGGTACGTTCCTATTTTTAACCGACTTCAAATAAAAAAGGAGGAGGTTCTCAATTTGGTTTTTTTTTTTTATACTAGACTAATATTACAAACAGGTTTTTTATTATTTTCGTATGTAACGAATAAACTCTAAAACTTCTTCCTAGAATTATTCCACCATTCTTCTTCTTCTTATCTTGTAGCTGGTTCTTTCAAACCAAGTGCGGTGAAAGGATTTTAAGTGTGTCTCAAAGAGGCTTGTTTCGTGCACTTGAAACATATTTTTAAACTTTTTAGGTTCTACGTCATTCCTTCACAGTTTGAGAGCACTGGCACAGTGTAAATTTTTTAGGGATAGTATCCCTGAGTTACTTATGCCATAGTTTTTTACTTTAGATTCGCCCTGGCTTTGCACGGGTGTTATTTGGAAATAAGAAGTTTAAAAGTCACTGCCTTTGCACTTTTCCTCCCGTGCGAAGCTGAAGCGATCCGTTTCCGTAAA
The DNA here is from genome assembly GCA_939531255.2 of Thera britannica. Lineage (NCBI taxonomy): Eukaryota > Metazoa > Arthropoda > Insecta > Lepidoptera > Geometridae > Thera > Thera britannica. Next base: position 10,956,228 of record OW618046.2, on the reverse strand, counting down.
TGACGCAAGCATAATTATGTGAACACTCACAGAACAGAAACAGAAAAAACGCTTGTACGCGTTCTTTCTGTTCTAAGTGAACACATTACAAATGTCAAAGGGTTTTGTTTGTCCGCAGGAAGCTTGCCACATCAACTCAACTTCAATAAACATGAAGCCTCTCAGTGAATGTGAGGATATCAGTTGATTTAAAAACCTGCAAACGGGGGAATAAGCTTGAAGATGACGCAGATAGACTTATACACACGATAATTGTAAGCAAATTATTGATCACTTATTAAAAAAGTATCGAAAATAAACAATCTTTATTTACCCAAGTATATTTATAAGTTGTTCCTGACGTGCGTGACCTACAAGGCAATGCTTTGCTATAGGCGATGGTAACCATTTAATCCAGGGTGCAATTCTAGCAACACAAATCACTCAAGCGATCGCTGAAATCGATGTGAGAAATCAATTTTTGTTTGAACAATTCGTGTTGCTGGAATTGACGCCCTGCTATTCGCTTGTGTGATTTGTGTTGCTGAAATCGACGCCCTGGGCAGGTAAATCAGCTACTATAAAAAAAGGTCCAATCAAAAAACCTTGACGACAAAAATCTACAAAGTCATAAAAACTGTGTAGTCGTCAAGATCGGTTGTGAAATTCGACCTACAGGCAAGAATAGACAGAAAAACAAACATACAGCCGGACAAAAGCATTTTTGGAAAATCTCGAAACTTTTTGACGGTTTGCTCGCCTCGCTCCCTCATAAGCAACTTTAAAGTTCAAACTATGAGATCCAATCTACATAAATACTTTGCTTATTTGCATATTGAAGAAAATAAAACACTAAGCCTAGACGCAAAGAATAAGTCTTCAGGCTTCAACCTACAGCCAGAAGGAAGATTTACTACCAACTGAGCTATGAGGTCAGAATACAAAGGCGTGGGTATAAACTGGCCCATGGCACTCCATAAATCAACTAAGAGTTTGTGTACAGTCTGCTGCATTTGAATACTATTTTGTAAAACAGGTTCTGACCGTGCTATTATTACACAATAGCAAAATCTGAAGAGGAATAAGTCTTCAGGCTTCAACCTACAGCCAGAAGGAAGATTTACTACCAACTGAGCTATGAGGTCAGAATACAAAGGCGTGGGTATAAACTGGCCCATAGCACTCCATAAATAATCAACTAAGAGTTTGTGTACAGTCTGCTGCATTAGAATACTATTTTGTAAAACAGGTTCTGACCGTGCTATTATTATTAGTAGCTTCTGCTTAAACAGTCCTTAAATCTCTGGTAGTTACAAAATAGACGTGTATTGTATAGGTATAGTTTAGTGGTAGTATCACAACACTACTGGTAAACACAAAAGGAGCGTCTTTGAACACTGGTTCGAAAGAGTGTAACAACAAGAATAAAAACACTGTAATGCAACATAATATACAGGGCAAATACTCAAAGATCATGAAATATGCTGTTGTATTTGCTCAATAAATAAAATCGTTAAAATGCTGCAACACTAATTATAAAATTACAAATGTTATACATTGGAGTGCAGTCGACTGTACAGTTGAGCAGTATAGCAATAGCTTTTCTAAAGCATCAAGACTGTACCTAACCCTAATTGCATCTCAACAACTCCTATAAGCAAACGGAAGTCGATTATTTTGTGCCAGAAATAACTCAGGACGTGCCTATAAGAAAATCGCGGGCGGCAAATTGAAAAATTGCACCCGTTTTAGAACCATTCACAGTTGTCATTGAGTCGCTGAGGGAAGTGGATTAATGTCTAGATATCACTATGAAACATACAGTAAATATGTCTACACGAAATGAGACAGTCTTATAGTTTAGATAAGTTTTTATAAATATCGAAGACAACAGTAAGAAAACAGAAGTGGAATCTCTCTAAAAAGTTACAACTTGCAATAATGTATTAAGTGAGACAAAGACCAATACAAAACGCATGAACGTGTCACAATGCTCATGTTCCAAAAATTTTGACCGAAGTTAAAAGGGTTATAAAAAGAATAACTAAAATGTCGGAAGAAAAGATAAATGTTGAAGCAGTTAGAGCCTCCATGCAACACTTTACGGCAGTGGATTACGTGCTTTTCGTGTTCATGCTCGCGATATGTGGAGGAATCGGAGTGTTTTTTGGATTTGTGAAGAAACAAAAGTCTACCCAGGATTATCTGCTGGGTGGGAGAAATATGAAGTTGATTCCTGTATGCTTTTCCTTAGTTGCAAGGTAGGCACTTGTAGTTTTTTTTGTTGTGTAACAGAATATAGAATAATATGTATCATTTTAAGTTCTTGTTGGTATTTATTAAATAGGTACTTACTGGTGTGTGTTGTTAGTTCGAAATTCTAATTTCTTTTTATTTTCAGCTTTATTTCAGGAATTTCTCTTTTAGGAACGCCAACAGAGTTGTACGTTTACGGAACAGCCTATTTATTCTCATTTGTTGGTACTCTCATAATGTCTATTGTAGTCTTTTACACATTCTTACCTGTACTGCACGATTTGCAACTCACTTCTGCTTATGAGGTAAAAATACTAAACAATTTACCAATGTACTGGTGGAATGTATTTCTTTTACTAAATCATTGTTATTTGCAGTATTTGGAGCTTCGTTACGACAAACGTTTAAGAGTTTTCGGTTCAGTTATTTTCAGTGTTTATTTGGTAAGACTTCTTTACGTTGATGTCTGGTATTAATCGACCTATGGTTAAGTTGATTCAATAACAGATTTTATGTTTCAGATGGCTTGGTTGCCAATAGTTATATACGTACCAGCTTTGGCCTTCAACCAAGGTATGTTCTCAATTAAAGAGACAACACCATCTAAACACAATAATGTTGAAACTTCTCTGGCTTTTGAATATGTTTACTCAAGTTTTCTTTCTTTTCCAGTGACTGGTGTCAACATTCACATTGTTACTCCATTGGTTTGCTTTGTCTGCATATTTTATACATCTTTGGTAGGTCTATTATTATCATCGGCCTGTATACATTCACTGTTGAACATAAGCCTCTCTCATTATGTTCTCTCTCTCATTTCCAGGAAGAACGATTCTGAGCCCTCTCACTGGTCAATCCGCGATGATTTACATTCCATCATTAAAGATTGTTTGTAGGTATGTGTTTGAATTACTACAGCATCGTAAATTTTCTTCTTATTGTAGGGTGGTCTCAAAGCAGTTGTGTGGACTGATGTTATACAAACAATCATAATGTTTGGTGCCATGATCTTGGTCATTGTTAAAGGCTCTTTCATGGTTGGTGGTTTCGGTGAGGTAATTAGAAGAAACTGGGAGAGCAACAGGATAGAATACCCTACGTAAGTAATGTTCTACTATTACTCTTAGTTTGGCACTATTTATAGAAGTAAGTGTTATGATGGTACTAGTAGTTTCTGATACTACAGTAAATTCAGCGCCAATCAAGTTGTAATTTAACTAATAACGTGACTAAGCTACCACATTATCTGTAGGAGCTTACTCATGTGTTCATATCGCTACTTACAAATTTGCATACTATTGTATGCTAAAACCTAGAATATTCCCAGTATCTCTTGATTTTGGTATGTTTATTCTCTTTTGTTTTGATTCTATACTAACCGTCTTCTTCCTAGTTTCAGCTTTGATTTAACAGAAAGACATTCAGTATGGTCTGTGTCCATAGGATCAGCATTTTACTGGATAGGTAACATTGCTGTCAACCAATCAATGATGCAGCGGTTTTTGTCCTTACCGAATTTAAAACAATCTAAACGGTAAGTTTTGTATTATCTCACATAGCCTAGTTAACAGTAAAAATATGATTGTGAGAATAATTTTATAAAATTAGTCACTATGAAATTTGATGGCTTTTAATTAGCTTTTGTATTTTTGTGATTTTCCCAGGGCAGTTTGGGGGTTCCTTGGAGGAGTTTTGGTGATGGTAGCAATATGTGGCTATAGCGGCCTTGTCGCATTTGCAAGATACTACGACTGTGACCCTCTGAACTCTAAACTAGCAATCGCTAAAGATCAAATTCTACCATTGCTGGTAACGGATATTCTCTCTGACTGGAACGGGTTGCCTGGTATCTTTGTTGCTGGTGTCTTTAGTGCGGCTTTAAGGTATGTTAAAGGCTTAACAAGTCCAAAATATATCTATGCCATCCCCATAGACTTATTATGAAAAATACGTCACTTTTTGGCTAATCTACAATTACTTTCTTTAAATTTAGAAGTCCGAAATTATAATTTGTGATACCTACATTATTCGCCGTTGTTCTTTTATTTGTGTTGTTTCTTATTTTTTGTTTTGTTTTTCTAGTTCCTTATCCACTGGCCTCAATTCTATGGCTGCGGTGGTTTTAGAAGACTTTTGGAAGCCGTTTTTTAAAGAGTTGACGCACACACAAACGGTTGTACTCGTACGGTCTGTAGTCGTTATACTCGGGCTGATCAGTATGGGTGCGTAATTTCTTTCATTGAGACTATCACTCATTGTCACACTTTGAGGTGTCTTCTAAGTATTCGTAAGTTTCTTTACTTACTTTATTGAAATGTTTTTCAGCCCTAGTGTTTGTGGTCGAGAGGTTGGGATCAGTATTGCAATTGACTATGAGTCTGTCTTCAGCATCAATGGGGCCACTTACAGGAGTTTTTTTGATGGGAATTCTCTTACCTTTCGTTGACTCCACCGTAAGTGTAATCTTCTTCTTTTTAAACGTGGTACCTTTAATTTAGGAAGTTTGATTTTCATCTCAGTAAAATTACGTGTCAAATTTTAGCTTTTTATTTTGTCTTTACATACAATTTTGATTATACTTATGTTCCTTTATTTAATAACTGGCTTGGTTTTTAGAGTGCGTTATCTGGTGGTATAATTGGGCTCGCATCATCATGGTGGGTCGCTGCTCATTCCCAACTTGCTCAAGCTCGAGGCATGTTGAAGTTTGTTGAGAAGCCGAGGTTCACACATAACTGCACCTATGCTTTCAACACGACCGTCTCCTCATCGGATATTGAAAGGTATTCTTCTACCAAATTCAAAAGCTCTTAGGATCTATCTTTCCCTGAGAATTTCTCTGTTCGCTTTTAGACTGAGAAGTGATTACTAAAAGAAAAGCTTATTTCGAAAATATCAATAAAATCGCCCCCAAAGATTGCTCACACCACACTTATCTCACATGAAAGTTGTACATTTTAGGGAGGTGTTCTACTTGTATCGGATTTCATACCTGTGGTTTACTACTTTTGGATGCCTTGTCACAGTTACCGTGGCCTGTCTTTTGAGCTTGAGGCACTCCACTGCCCACGATGATAAGCGATTGTTCGCACCTTTCGTCAGAAGATGGGTCGTTGAGAAACAAGCCGTGAGTTCTTGTTACTACTTATACTACGGCAGAAGGCCAAGCTACTAACCTACCAACTGACCTAAGAGGCCGCACTACTGAAAAAATATAAAGTTTGTATATCTATGGTTCTTTTTAGGTGGCGCCTATGGAATTGAAAAGAGGCTTTTCAAAAAAAACTGACGTCATTTCTGATAAATAAACACTGCTAAGTTAAAAGGCCTGAATTTGACACAGTCATGTGTTGTGGGTATCAGAAACTACGATGACGAAGACCATGCAAAGATGTTATTCCGCTGTTTGGAATTCAGAACTCAGAAATATTTATTACATAACTGTTGTACAGAAAAGATCTTAGAGTTTGGTTTGAACTTGTTCCTTTTGTGATTCACACGGGCCGCGCCGCGCTGTGGCTTATAGATCTCCAAATTGTAATGACGGTATTCAATTCATTATCTATGAATCCATTTTATTCAATATCGTCAATAAATCAGTTCAGAAAACAAAGCTCTTGAAAATTAGCTACGTTTTATTAATTCTTAATTTATTTCTAATACAAAAACTGTCTTGCAAGCAAGTCGCATAGAGCAAGCAGCCTCGCAGTCGGTTCGATGGCATACGATCTCGTGCTAGCAGAGTTCTTGGACTATCATATTCATAGGTCTAGTAAGGATAACGTCTGGCGGTGTTGACTCTGAATATCCCATGCCTGCAATAATAGTACAATTAAATATCCTCCTAGAAAAGGTTAAAAAACACGGATCATTTCTGTAAATTCAATTTTACGGGGAGTTAGTGCTCAGAATCTGGCTTCCTGGAAATTGATGGAGGAGGCCTATGTCCAGCAGTGTACTTCTTCACATGATGATGATGATTAATTAGTCAAGTAAACAGTGACTTATAAGTGAGTACATACGTGGACTTATCAAGATTGCTATTTCCCATGGGGTTGAAGGAACCAGTGCACCTGTTCCTCTCAGCATCCCGCTTGGAATCGCACTCATTTGCATTCAAATGGTTGTATGTCACTGAACTGGCCATGTATTCATATGCCATGCTGTGAGAGCAGGAGTTAAGGAAGCAGCCAGGCATGCTTGAGCCGCCGTTTGGATAGAAGTCAGCGTGTCCGCAAAGGTCAGCGTAACCGAGGAAGGCAGTGTTTGTGTGTATAACCTCAACGTATTGAGCGTCAGTGCTCATGACGCGATCGGGGTAACTAGTCCTGTAAAGAGGACCAGCCGGATCCAAGGCTGAAACAGAAAACGACTGTGAATGACCGATCATTATAAATCCAATGTTATGAAACGTTGGGAAAAAAGGCTCGTACATTTGCTACTAATATTAAGAGACCAGATGAAGTTAGATCAATTAATTAAAAAAATTTAAAGGTTTATGTCTGTTATTTTTTTAAATTAATTAGATTAGATTATAGATTAAGTTGATTTGTATTTTTGGTCATCGAATTATTCTGAACCATAGCCATTTTCTACATGTAATGAATGATACAAACTCCCTATTATGCTTTCTAAGATAGGCTATGAACCTATGAACCGCTCCTTACCCGTAATTCTGGCTACAAGCCCGCCCGTAGCCTTCCCTGCATTGCCCACAAGATGCCCACCCAAACTGAATCCAACCAGGTGAACCCTATCAAGAGAGAGTCCAAAAGTCGTCAACCATATGGCAAAACGTCCAAGTTCTTCGCCCACAGCTGTCACACCGTTTCGGGCGGTCGCGTAATTCCTATTGGCAAGTCGGTTCCAGTCGAGAACTATAACGTTTACATCACTGTCTTCAAGAAAAGCTGAAAACGAATAAAAAAACTTGAATTCTAGGTAACTAAAGAGATCTGTTGTACTAATAGTACAACATAGAACAGAGGCTATATTAATAAAAAAAGTAAGTTCAAAGCTGGTGGCAATAATATAAGAGGCTCTGAGACCCATCTGCGTGTACAATTGATTAGTTACCTTTTGTTAGTAATTTGTTCATGGTGTTTCCCCCATTACCATTCCATCCATGAGCAAGGAAGATTGTGTTCTTCGAAGCGTCAAAGTTTGAAAAGTGAACGCTATCCACATTATCAACAGTCAAAACCTGGTGTATCGTAGGATTCTCTCTGTGAGTAAAAACCAATACTTTGAAAGAACAAAATGAGTAAAGCAAAGATTAAATTCTGCATGAGACATAAATAAGTGTAAACTTTGACCCATATGTAAGGTGATTAAATAACATAAGAGTAATTTTGCTAATAGAGTGTATGAGTGAACTTTGAATTTAGACTTCAGTCAACCTTGATGTTGACTTGCCTTTTACTGAAGAATATGTTTTGACCATTTTACCTGGTGAATAGCCAATATTGATTATTATTTGGGTTCCTTAAGTATTCGTTGATAAAGTCGTAATCGATTGGCTCTTCGATGTCAACAAGATGATAAGTATAATCGCCATCACCCGGGAAGTAGAAAAATCTATCACCCTCTTTGTATCCCGCAGACGGGTCTTCCAAAACTCTCGCAGCACAAACTGTAGATGAATTACTTTTTTAAATGACTTACAATAGAAAAAGTCAGGAAATCTTAACACAATTGCGCATTAGGTACTTGCGGTTAGCTATACAAACTTTAGATTATAATTCCGAGAACAGTAAGTATATACGTAGATATGAATCATAATTTATAAACTACGATAAACCTATTAGTCTGATAATAGCAAACCGGAAGACAAAAATTACTGACCAAATTATGAAACTCTCAGAGAAGAGGCACACAACTTTGAACCCATCCCTGAAGATCTCTTGGTATTTCTATAGAGCAGACACCTTGGTCTTAAGGGGGTACGATTGCCATACAAACTTAATTTACACAACTATGGGCGAATAAAGTATTAATGTACACTGAAATAGCTGTAATAGGCTTTTACAGTGGTCCTTATTACCGGCCAGTTATACCGGCCGGTTAGTTGGAGTGTCAGCCGTTGGTCGTGGCAGTCGGGGCTTCAGAAAAAGAATGACGAAAAAATTACTTTTTTGGTTTTTTATTAATATTTCTGTTATCCTACAGTTTTCTCCAACTTTATATAACTGGCCGGCAATAAAGACCACTGTAAAATTCTATTACAGCTATTTCAGTGTACATTTAAACTTTGCTTGCCCATAGTTGTGTAAATTCAGTTTGTATCGGAATCGAACAACCATAAGGAGGTCTTTAGAAAGCGATTGAGTGTTTATTCTGATGTCTGGTGGTGACGTGGTGAGGCTATTGCTATTAGTATTTTGTATTTATTTATTTAACACAGAATTTATTACATTTTCACCTAAACAGTAGCATAAAGCCTAAGTTAGGTTATAGTTAGTTGTATGTCAGGTACCTACCTGCTATGGCGGCTAGAAGAGGTAGCAAGAACTTCATGATTTCGCTGACTATTCTTGAAAATATTGACTAATTGCTTTTATAGTATAGTCACTATCATTAGATTTATTTTATGACTAGCTGTTACCCGCGACTTCTTCCGCGTATTTGAGTTCGTTTTTTTTTAGTTTTATATACTTATATATTATTTTATAACCAACTGTTAGTTACCATTGTTTTGAGCTTGTCTTTTAGAGTGTATTTGAATTTGAAGGCGAGTGCTTAATGTGCTTGAAAATAATTTTCCATTTTACTTTCTTAGCGGATGCCTACGTCATAACATCATCCTGCATGCCAAATTTTAGCCCGATCCGTCCAGTGGTTTGGGCTGTGCGTTGATAGATCACTATGTCAGTCAGTCAGTCAGTCAGTCACCTTTGAGTTATATATATAGATAGATAGATAGATAGATAGATAGATAGTGTGATATCAACACCCCACCAACGAAACGTGTAAAGACTACCGTATACGAGTATATTGCCATTTTACTACCTTCGGCAATGCTTGAAATATTCCACGTGAGTCATGTAGGTATTGTCTGTCTCTTCTTTGAACTCTACAGCTCGTGTCGCCGCTACGGAGGAGCTTCACCGTATCTGTGTGAATACCCATTATCTTCTTATTGTCCCTTATCCCACTTTATGTGGGGTCGGCACAACATGTTCTCTCTTCTATTCTCCTCCATCAGCCGTCATCTCTGTATTCACTGTTTTCTTATCCATGTTATCTTTTACACTGTTCTTCCATCTTTTCATCCGTGTGAATACTCTACCCCATATTATTCGCTGTAGTCCATCCCATTCACATAGCATAAATAATAGATCATCAAAGAGCATTATCTGTATCTATTTACTGTAATGTTTCGTTATTTACGTATTACCCGACTACGGCAAAGCAAATATATATATAATATAATCGGTTGAATCAAACTTCTGCAAGTCCTCACTGCCTCCAATGCTAAAACCTGATGGTTCACTAGCCCACACCGCTGAAGATAAAGCAAACTTATTTGCTCATCTCTTTGCGGATTCTTCACGTCTGGATGCTGGTAGTGCAATACCTTCAACCCCCCCGAATGGATGTCAGACATTTATGCCAGACATTCGTATCCGACAGTTGGAGGTCCGCAGAACGCTACGCAATCTAGACGTGAACAAAGCTAGTGGCCCTGACGGTATCCCAGCTATACTTCTGAGGACTTGTGCGCCTGAATTGTCTCCTGTATTGACACGCCTCTTTCGTCTCTCTATGAAGACGGGTCTTGTGCCAAAATCCTGGAAGCTTGCCAATGTACAGCCTGTACCTAAAAAAGGTAGTCGTGCTGACCCTGTCAACTACCGTCTCATCTCAGTAACGTCCATTATGTGCAAGAGTATGGAACGAGAGCTGAACAACAGACTCCTGGCATACCTAGAAGGCAATGACCTCCTTAGTGACCGACAATACGGATTTCGCCGAAATCGGTCAACAGGAGACCTTCTGGCGTATGTCACTCACTTATGGAGTGAAGCCATCGAGGGAAACGGAGAAGCTTTGGCAGTTTCTTTGGATATCTCGAAGGCTTTTGACCGGGTGTGGCATGACAGCCTATTAAGCAAGCTTCCTACTTATGGCATATCCGCTGGCTTATGTGTTTGGGTATCAGACTTTCTGAGGGACCGATCAATTCGAGTGGTCGTTGACGGCTGCACGTCTGATCAAATGGCAATTAATGCCGGGGTTCCTCAGGGGTCAGTTCTCTCTGCAACACTTTTCCTGCTGCACATAAATGATCTGCTTAGGCCCGGCATCATTGGGTACGCAGACGACAGCACCGTTGTAGAGAGATACATACCTGAAGCACGATCCAGTGGATCTCAGATCCAGTCTCATAGAGAGGCCATGGTTGAACGCTTGAACCTTACACTGAAGGCAGTCGCAGAGTGGGGCGACGCAAATTTGGTAAAGTTCAATGCTTCAAAAACACAGGCGTGTCTATTCTCCGCTAAGAGGAGTCAATTCGACCTGACTCCCACTTTCCGAGATGTGTCTTTACCGATCTCCAACCAGCTTGAGCTTTTAGGGTTCACGCTTACCCCTAAGTTGAACTTTGGCTCGTTTATTGAGTCGAAGGCCAAAACAGCTGCGAAAAAGCTAGGAGTGCTATCAAAGGTGAGACGGTATTTCACACCGGGACAGCTTCTGAATCTGTACCAAGCACAAGTCCGGTCGTGTATGGAATACTGTTCTCATCTTTGGGATGGCTCGGCTAAATACCAGCTGGAGGCCCTGGACTCGATAGAACGGCGAGCGAAAAGGCTCATAGGCGACGATGCATTGGTGGAGTCTAAACTCCTTAGTCTCGAGCATCGTCGTAAAGTAGCTGCCTTATCGGTCTTCTACAGGATACATTTCGGCGAGTGTGCCCAGGAACTTTTCAACTTGGTTCCCCCATCCCCATTCCATCACCGGACCAGTAGACGTACGGAGACGAGGCATCCATTCATGGTTAACACACCTTCTTCCCGCACTAAGCGCTTTGCTTCCACTTTTTATAACGCTTTTATTAGTTTCACCTGTATGTATGTATGTATGTATGTATGTATGTATGTATGTATGTATGTATGTAACCGACCCCTTTGAGCTCGATTTTGTCCTACTTTGAACGATCAGATTTGATTCAAACTTTGCACACCTGTCAAAGGTCGATGACAATGCAATAATATGAAAAAAAAATAAAAAAAAATGAAAAGAAATAAAAAAAATAAAATTAAAAACCTACTTTGAACGATCAGATTTTATTCAAATTTTGCACACCTGTCAAAGGTCGATGACAATGCAATAATATGAAAAAAAAATATGAAAAAAAAACAACTAAAAAGTAAAAAATAAATTATAGTTTAAAAAACTAAAAAAAAACGCTTTTATAACTAATTGAACTAAAAAGTTAAAAATAAAACTGTAATAATCAATTGAAAATTTATATTATTGTACAAAAAGCGTGGGGGGCTTGATTTTGATTGTTGTAAATATTTTATCAATAGTTTTCTAAATCTGAAGTTATTATAAAAAGCACCCCACGTTTTTTGTACAATAATATAAGTTTTCAATTGATTATTACAGTTTTATTTTTAACTTTTTAGTTCAATTAGTTATAAAAGCGTTTTTTTTTAGTTTTTTAAACTATAATTTATATATTGCGGACAGCCAAAGTGTGGAACTCGTTGCCGGCGTCTATTTTTCCGAATACCTATAATTTAGGAGTTTTCAAAAAAAGAGTGAATAGGTATCTTCTAGGTGAGCGCGCTACACCGTCGATCGCATCATCACTTAACATCAGGTGAGATTGCGGTCAAGCGCTACCCTATAAATTGTAAAAAAAAAAATAAAAAAAAAAATAAGAGGATCATGATGTAGTAACCACATAATAATATTGTCCAATGCAATACCTACTACACGGCCAGAAAAAACGTCGGTCAGAAGTAATAAATGTGCACAATCGATAGAAAATACTATTTCATTTAGTTAGCAACAGCTAAACCGATAAGCATTGCTTGGTAGAGAGTGGTAGAGGTAAGCTGCAAATCAAATATTTCTCATTTGTGATTACAAACTGATTTGAACAATTGACATTATTTCCTTGTTTTGTATATACCTACCTACCTACCAGCGATCATGCTTTACCTTACCTACCAACAATTTTAATGGTTCCGTACCCAAACCCTCCGCTGTCCGTCCGTCTGTCTGTCTGTCCGTCTGTCACCAGACTGTATCTCAGGTATCTCATGAACCGTGATGGACAGTTGAAATTTCCCAGAAGATGTATTTAATGCCGCTATATTAACAAATGCTTACTAAAAAATAAAATAAAGGGGGCTCCCATGTAACAAACGTGTTTTTTGCCGTTTTTATTCCTAATGGTATGATGGCCCTTTGTGCGCGAGTCTGACTCGAGTCAGACTTTCAAATTTTTGGAACAGAATTCGAAAATTGATTCATCGATCGCCTGAATGAATTGTGTTGCAGCTTTATCCGCTGATCGAAGTTGGGTGAAAATTATAAACACCTTGAAATTTATTTTATTAATATCCTAAAACTTCGTCATAATAACCAATCAGACCATCAGACTAGCTATGCAAGAAGCTATTCGTCAGACGTAACGTATTTTAAATAAGAAAGCAAATTTTATTCAGTTTTATTTATTTTCATTTGTACGAAGTTTGTTGTGAAGAAGAGATTAGTAAGGCCAGGAGTTTCCAGTGAGCAGACCGAAGATTCCGTTACTGTAAAATAAAACAACTTAGTTAGAGCAACCACATTTTGCAGTTTACTTTTACTCAGTTACGAGGAAACAGGACGCTAAAGCAAAATCGAATTTATTTAGCATGATGGGTTTGATTCTCATTTCAAAAACAGAGAAGAGGAAAGATGTTGAGATTATAGTGAATACATACCCGCGTTTTGAGATAATACCGTTGCCCATATTTAAAGTTGCTCCCCAACAATTAGATAGTTCAGCTTCCCAGATGTTACCGCATTGTCTGCCAACAAAGTGGTTAAAGCGAACACTGGAGGCAAACAGCTCCGTGGCACGACCGTGGGAGCAGGTACTAATCCAGCAACCCGGTTGCGGGTTCATGCCTCCATTAGGGTAGAAGTCAGCATTGGCAATAGGGTTGAAGATCCCGAGAAGTTTGCCGTCAGTGTGGATGGCTTCCACATATTGTCCGGCATTGGCGTTTAGAGCGTTGTTATTGGAGGTCCAGCCCGGGCCAGCAGGGTCCAATCCTGCAAATTATTTCATTTGAATTCTTCGTATATAATTTCACAAAAGTATGTAGGTACCTACTGTGATTGCAAAAAATTATAAGTACACAAAATATCTAACCATCCATACACATACCAGTAATTCGAGCAGGACGGTTTCCAGTAGCGCGTCCTGCGTTACCGACTACGTGAGCGCCCAAACTGAAGCCGACCAGGTGAACGTTGTTCCAGTTCCCTCCAGCGGTGTTGATGAGCCAAACCAGGAAATTGCCCAAGTGGGTGCCGACATCCGGGACACCAGCAGCAGCAGTGGTGTACGCAGAGTTAGCTAGTTGGCTCCAATCGAGAACAATGACGTTCGCGTCTTGAACGGCAAGGAAGGCGGACGTGATGAGAGGGTTCATCTCAGTGTTGCCGTTGTTGTTCCATCCGTGGACGATAACCTTCAAAGGACGGCTGGCAACGTAGCCAGAGCTCCAGATAGTATTGGCGTTTCCATTAATAATCACTCGAGCGGAATTGGGGTTTTGTCTGTTAAATTAGATGCTGGTTATTTTTGATCGATTGATACACTTACAATGGTACGTGAGTTTACAATGATTTCTGAATTACCTGGTAAAAAGCCAATATCCGTTGTTAGCTCCATTCCTAGACTTTAGCAGTCCCTCGTCAACTGGTTCTTCAAGATCAACTAGGACGGGAGTTCCCTCGCTGTCTGGCATCCAGATGTAGCGACTCTCACCCTCCACATAGTGGCTATTGTCCCCTGGGGTTGTGGGGACGTTCTTGCTAGCACACACTGTAATATCAATAATTTGTAAATATTTTTGCCAGATTACTGATTCTATTTGAACGGACAGTAATAATATGGATGAGATAATCGAATGAGCAAAGTCAACGAAGGTTTTAAACTATAGCATACAATTCGGAGTTTTCTAATTAGTGTCTCAGCATTAAATGGAAAAATACTTACTCATAAAATAAATAAACTTGTTCTATGATCTTTGAGTTTTTGCAATTCAAAGTAGCGGCACTACAGAGAGTTCAGACCTGTAGTTAAGGACCGCACTACCAGATGTGAAGGTGTTCATCCAGGAGCATTATTGAACAGTTCTAGTTTTCACGTCTGCTGTTTTTTATCAGCGTATCTTTGTTAAGCCAGCAACTGTTATAATTAGACACTTCTTCTTCATGCCCTTACTACACTTTATGCGTGGTCCGCATAAAATGTTCTCCTTTATCTCCCGCCATTTCTGCATTCACTCCTTTCTTATCCATGTCATCTTTCACACAGTTCATCCATCTTTTGTTTGCCCTACCTCTAGATATCTATCCACAATTCCACATTCATACTCATCGCTCTCCTGGTCACATGACTTTCAACCCTCCTCATGATATGCCCGTACCACGCCAGCCTACTGTTCAACCTTTCTGTCACTGGCGCTACTTTCGAACTTCTTATGTACCTACTCATTCCGATAGTAATACTAGACACTTACAGGCGATAAGTCCAGCGATCACCAATATAACTTTCATGTTTGTTACGGATTGATGATCTTAATACCTAGTAAATGTTTTTATAATGTTTTCTTATCATCATTAATTCATTTACCTTCACCTGTATTATCATATTGATCACCGTCAGTATCACAATTACTGATTCATTACATAATTTAGTTATAGCAAACTCACCACTGGTTCTCTCTGTGTGTGTGTTTTTGAACGATATTCTTCTTTTGAACCAATGACTAGCCTCACAGCTCAGCCAGCTGGCCTTCTACGCCATAGTTCGTGGGTTTGATCCTCACCGAGAACAAATATTTGTGTGGTGAACACAAATTATAGTAAATAATTAGAGGGATAATCAATCCATCACAGGCTATTTCCACAGGAAAGCCCCTGCGGAACCTTCAGGTGTACCTACTTAGCTTTCCCCGTAATTTGAAATCTTTACGCTCTGCGTCATAAGTTACCTTGTTTTGCCTTACGCACATCTAAGGCAAAACAAGGAATTTCTAAACTACGTACTTGGGTGGCGATCAGTGAATCACTGTCAAATATGAAAGCGATGCTCTTTATTTTCAAGTATGTAAAGCTTTTTGTACCATGTATGTGTGAAAAATTTCGTAGGTCAGGTATTTTTGCCAACGGAAGATCAGCGTTGTGTTGCCTACACCAAACACAACATCAAGCTGAGTTGGATACCATTTTGTGACGTCATCGCGGGGGATTGAGAGACACCATTTCAATGTATTACTATGTATTCTTCCATCACCTCACTTCTTATCTTATACCTTTAAACGAGAAAATCTTGTATATATATATGTATATATATATATATTTAGGATCTCGGAAACTGAGCCAACAATTTTCATGAAATTTAGTATACAGGGGTTTTCGGGGACGATAAATCGATCTAGCTAGAATTTATTTTCAGAAAATGACGAAAAATGGGTTTTTGCAATAATCTAACATAAACTAAATATATGACTGTTCCTGCCATCTATTGGCGATTGGGAGCAACTAACTGCAAGCTATTCGAGCAGAGGGCGTTGCTAAGTAAAAATAAGCCATTAAAGATTATGACTCTATTGGCAAATAATAATAAAAAAATTTTAATAATACGATTTACAAAAAAATAAAATCCCGAGCGAAGCTCGGTCATACCGGCTCGTGTTATGTTAATATGCGTTTTCTTTTGTTATTTGTCTAAAATGTTCGTGTTTTATCTACCGTGTGCCGTCATAAATAAATACGTTTTCTTCCTTTCTTTTCTTTCTTTCTTTTTATACTAATATCTATGCCATATCCAATGTGTGGGTTATTATAAACATCAGACCATTGAACGACGTAGGTATTCCTATTTTTGATACAAATATAATCTTGTAGATAGATAAATAGATAGATAGATAGATAACTCTTTATTGTTCACCACACAAAAGATACAGTACAGGACATAAAAAATTAACAATTAGGTAAAACAATGGGCGACCTTATCGCTGAGAGCGATCTTTTCCAGGCAACCTTTACTTTATCGTCGTGTATTTACTTTATCGTCGTGTTATCAAATCGCAATGTTTGATATAAAATTAATTGAAGTGATTGTGTCATTGGGTAAGTACATACTACGTAATATATCTTTATATTGAATTCTTAAAATCATTGGCGAAGAATAGCTACCACTGATCACATCATATCCATTTTATTAGAATAAAAACAGAGGTGAAAAATGTGAAGTCACTGCCTTTGTAATCCACCCGTGATTATATTGATACAAGACATATTTCTGGATCTGGAATCTCTGATCTGTGTTAATAATAAGTAAATAGGCCTTTGCATCTATTGTAGATGATTTATTTAGCGTCAGGGGCCATAAATCAAGCCCTAATTTTACGGGACGCTATAGTCCCTGGGACAGGAATTAAGATGGAATAGGCTTGCCCAGCACCTAAGTAAAAAAGTAAAGCTACAAAAATATAACTACCCTAGAAACTTACAATTAAACAAATATTTACAAAATGTACAAAATACACAAGAAACAGTTGAGCTATCTGCAGATCATTACAAACGATCTAGAGAACTACCCTATAGAACTACTATACTCAAAACAAAACATTCCAAAACCTGGAAGAGGGTGTGAGGAATCTCTTTTGTGATGATAAAAAGTCAGTTTTATTTTATTTGAAATTTAATTATAAAAGTTAAGTCTTTCAATCCCTGGCAAAAGGTTGCACGAAGTTTGTTGAGAACCAGTAGATGCCGGAAGAACTGAAAAAAAAGTAAACGTTTGCTTAGGTAAAGACATGAGCACAAAGAAACTACATCTAACTGGAAGAGAACGCTCTCTAGCATTAGGTTCGCCTATGTACAATGCAATTTTTGTTTTAGTGCAATAAATAATTTTCTATCTATCTATCAATCTCTATAGCGGATGAGAGCTGGAAGAGACAAATAGATAGGGAGACAATGTAATAGAAAAAATGAAGGAGGCTGGTCTGTATCAGGAACAAGCGGCCGCCCGCGGCTTTGCTCGCCCTGTTCCCATCCTAGGTCCGTCGCCTGGTTCTAAGCTACTTCGTCACGAATTTATAGCCAAATCGGTTGCACCGTTCTTGAGTTATCAATAGTGTAACTAAAAACACTTTCTATTCTATTATATCTATAGATAAAATGTACAAATTACTAAAGAAAAAAGCTTCTGCTTTTAGATTAAATTCGCTTTTTTATCCAGAAACGCTCGAAAAACATAACTTACCCAGTTTTATCTTCAGTTCCTCCGAAGTGTACATCTCTATCCCCAGAGCATTGCTGGGCAATAGCATCTTCGTAGCTGTCGCAGGCAGTACCAATGAACATCGGACCACCGTTTACTTCTCTGGTGATCGACTCGGCATAGAATGCGTACGCAAAGGTCTGGGAGCAGGCGGGATCAGCACCACAACCTGGTTGGTTGGAGCCACCGTTGGCGTAGAAGTCGATGTCTCCGAGAGGGTAGTCGTAGCCTAATGTGCCAGCTGTTGCGTGGAGTACTTCCACAGTGGCAGCGTCATCCGCGTTCAAGATGTCCGGGTGGTGGGTCCAACCGTGGAAAGAAGGGTCAATGGCTGAATTTCAGAAAAAATAATAGAAATTAAATAAATTATTTTCTTGAAGGATGGCACATTTATGAACTTAAATACCTATAGGTAGATATAGGTATGGGTTATAAGTAGGTAAAAGCTTAAATAATCTGACTTGTATTAATTTAAAAATGTTTAAAAGTTTATTTGAATAATATTCTACCTCTAGGAGTGTCTTTAACGAGGTTCGCTATAAGAAAAGAACACCACGTTAACTTGTGATATTCCACTCGCCCAGTTTCCTAATTTCCGTTTTCGTCGACGTTTTCCTCATAGACTTCTGCAAAACTCACCAACAATGTGTGGGATTGTTCCAATAGCGTTCCTGGCAGCGATACCGGCAATGTGCCCTCCAAGACCGACTCCAACAATACGGACATTGTTCGCGCTGTAGCCGAAGTCGCTTTGCAGAATGTTGATGAACTGGGCTATGATCTCCCCGACCTGAGGCGCGTTGCCGAGAGCATGGCTGTACATCTCAGCGCCTAAGCTCCAGTCGACGGCAATAACGTTCAAGTCGTCTACTGCCAAAAAAGCTGAAAAGTAAACGTAAAATGCTCAGTAAAATAGAAGTTAAAAAACTTGAGACACCGACTTCGTGGCCAAACTGTTAAACCGATTTTGATGAAATTTCAATGGAAGATAAAAAGATTTTACTAAATCGGTTAATAAATGACGTAGTTATGCTATAAAAACAATAAAAATCAACCGAATTGAGAACCTCCACCTATTTTATTAAAGGTCGGTTAAAAATTTGAAAGCACATGATAAAAAAAGCACCATGCAGTGGTAGCACTTTATAACGCGATCGTTAAAGGTAGTTTTTTTTTTTTTTATGCTAGCTGTAATATGGAACGTGATGAAATAGAGAACCTAAAAAGCTAACCTGGGACCACGAATGCGTTGAAGTTGCCAGTGGCGTCATCATTGTAACTGTGGATGGTTATGACGGTTTGTCGAGCTGGTGAGAAAGATGAAGCCATTATAGAGCCTACTGAAGCCCACAACGGCTCACTCAAAGTGGGGTTTCCACTGAAAAATAAAATATACAGGTACCTATATAAAAAATAATAAAAAAACATTATCTAGACCAAATTTAAGCAGAGCTTGTACTATGGGAACCAGATATTAGTATAATGCCTACCTACTGTTACGGCGAAAACTCTTTATTGATTATAGCTACAACTCTGTTTCACTTTATTACACGGCAAACAATTCCACTACGCATTACGACGCCATCTTCCTCTTCTCCATAAGTATCCCGTCGCTCGGTCCGACTAGGAATGTCCTATTCTCATAACAGACTAACACAACATGCAATTTTTTTTGTAGATACATACTTAAAATACAATGTAGCACCCAGACAGAGAACAAACATTTGCTTTCACCGTCCAAATGTTTCAAATCCACGACCTACGGCGCAGGGGCCTAATTCTCGGGCCAATCTCGATCGTTTTGCATTTTTATTTTATTGCTTTTTTTCACAACCCCGCACTTTTTCTACGTTTTCCGTATATCGTAGCTGTCGAGGCTTCTACGATGAGGTCGTTGATGAATTACTCAAGGAAATCTGCCATTCTCTCTTCGAAAAGAAGCAATAAGATAAAATTGCTAAATGATCGAGATCGGCCCGAGAATTAGGCCCCAGAAGGTAAACCTATACTACCAACTGAGCTGAGAGGCCAGTCAATAATCATATTTGTTATAGGCAATAATTACCACTTAATATATGATGGAAAAAACATGTGGTGGGCCATTTCTTTTTTCATCAGCTAGTTGCATAAAAAAAACATAAAGATATCCCATAAGATATATTAGAAGTACAGTTCAAGACTCCTTGAATTGGAGGCAACCAGGGGGCTAATTCTCGGGCCGATCTCGATCATTTTGAAATTTCATTTTATTGCTTCTTTTCACAACCCTGCACTTTTTGTACGTTTTTCGTATATCGTAGCTGTCGAGGCTTTTACGAAGAGGTCGTTTATGAATTAGTCAAGGCAATTATCCATTCCCCCTTTGAAAAGAAGCAATAAAATAAAATTTCAAAATGATCGAGATCGGCCCGAGAATTAGGCCCCAGAAGGTAGACCTACTACCAACTGAGCTGAGAGGCCAGTCAATAATCATATTTGTTATAGGCAATAATTACCACCTAATATATGATGGAAAAAACATGTGGTGGGCCATTTGTTTTTTCCATCAGCTAGTTGCATAAAAAAAACATAAAGATATCCCATAAGATATATTAGAAGTACAGTTCAAGACTCCTTGAATTGGAGGCAACCAGAGGTAGGTAAACGTCTAGATTAATTATATTATTAGTATATTTTCTATAAACATTATAAGTACCTAAGTCTATGTTGGTTATTTCATACGTGTTAGGTTGCACGCACATCGCCGCTGCTAGAATATTACTACCCTTTCCTATAATATGTCCTTCACAGTTTATAATAGCACTTGCACAAATGATATGAAATCTTTGGCCCTTCGAGACATGGTAGATCACCATTATGCTCACCCGAAAACTACGACTTAATCTAAGAATAAATATACTTTACCTGGTGAACAAGTGACACACGACATCCTGCACATTGAGGCCAAAGCTATGAGCTGCCAAAGAAAAATAACAGGTTAAATCAAATAACCCTAAGTTTATGCAACCCACTGTACCCACCGCCTTAGGGCGCTTGTACACGCTAAGAAAATTTGCCGTTCCTGCGGCAGACAAGACAAATTCTTCGTGTCTACACGAAGAATTTGTCTTGTCTGCCGCAAAATTCTTGTCGTCTACGACAAGAATTTTGTCTTTTCCACACACGAAAACGCAACAACGTTCGCCGCGTCGTGTCTTGCGCAGATAAGATTTTTTTCGTGCACCGCTGCGAGCAGTGTACACAGTTATTTTCTAGTTACGACACGAATTCTTGGGTAGACCCGGCGTTTTTTCTTAGCGTGTACAAGCGCCCTTAAGCTTTCCGTCAGGTGGGCAGTGTGCTTGCTTGCATAATTAGTAGTAAGTACAATATCATGGTACCACTATTTAAACCTAGCCCATGACCATGGTGCATGCAACTGTGCCGAAGTATCGGGAGTCAAATTCACAAAATTAAATTATGGTAAATATCCCGTTGTTAATAAAAATATTACTAAAGTCAACACTTTCCTTATTTGGGAAAGCTTTCTAAAAAGAAAAAAGACCTAAAAAATCACACTGAAATTCAAAATACCTGTGTGTGATGTACTACAATTATTTTCATTTGTTTAGTAAAAAAAAAGACAGTGAATCTCGAATAGGATTTTACATTATTATTACTTAGGTTGATATTTCTATCTATTTCAGTTTTTAGGTTTGATAAGCTAGCATTTTATACTGCCAACACATGCCTATTTCCCATTGCATTGCTGTTAAGCTGCGTTTTGGTTTGCAGTAACATGCACATGAGTGAGGCCATTACAGGGCATTCTTATTGACATGCTCGATCAGTCATTTTATTTGTTACATCAGCATGGCAGGAAGGTACACAAAATATTAAAAAAAAATGTGCTAGTGCTTCTAATAATCCAATTTCACTCTTTGTTCTTGGCTTATAATAGTTCCAAATCAGATGTTTCATTCACTCACATAACTGGATTTACCAAAACATACTTATGCACTTCTACAAAAGAACGTTATTTTAAACACATGCAGAAAAGTTAGGAATTTTTTATAATAGACCAGTGTCGACTGAAATTTTACCACCAAACGTAGCATCACGCATTACTGGCGCACACTTGGATTAGACCCGTGTGCACTAGTTATACCGGCTGTTATGAGCCGAGTTGTATCAATTGAAAATAGCAATAATAATAATCGTTTTATTTCAGACATAATCGTAGCAAACAGGCTGAATGATAACGGTAATATTCCCTACCTGAAGCCACAGCGGTCAAAACGAGAAAACACTTCAACGCGAACATTTTTAAAGCGATGACTGAGACAAACAAAAATTAATCGTCTTATATCAAGTTTGTTTATCAAAGATTAGGTCCTTTTTCAAAGAACACTTTAATCCAGGAACCAACAGATAATTTGTTTTATAGCTCCTGCAATAAATCTGCCAAACTGATAAACTTTTTAATATTTTCGTCGATTTATCGGCGTCGTTTAATCTTTAATTAACTATGTACTTACCTATTAGCCTACATATAGGTTTACCTATTCGTTATCAAAAGTCTGAAGGCTCATGAAAAACGGAAGTCTCATTCATAGACAAGACTGAAACTCTTTCTAACTTAGTTAAAAAAAAATATATATTCTAGCAAGGCAATCTTATTCTAAATAAAAAATTTAGTAGCGAAAATGACCAAAAATCCACGATGTAGGTATAAGTCTTCCCTCTGGCTATCTCAAGGTTGCCAGGCAGAGATCGCTTTTAGCTATAAGGCTGCCCATTTTATTACTGTGACTGTTTATTTTTAAGCTAAAAACTGTATCCTACTTAGGTAAGTAGTAATAAGACGAAAACTCTTCATTGATTATAGCTACAACTCTATTTTACTTTAATACACCGCAAACAACACAATTATGCTTAGCGACGCCATATCTCCTTCTTCCTCCTCTTTTTCTCTACTAGGGCTGTCCCTTCTTGCTTGATCCGAATAGGGACGTCCTATTCCCAAAACTGGTTAACAGTAGGATACAGTTTTTAGCTTTAAAATAAACAACGACGTGTGTCATTGTAATCAATAAAGAGTTATCTATCTAAGTAGAAAACTTTCCACCCAGTAAACCAAATAACTTACCTACATGGTGGGTTTTACCATCTGGGAATGACGCCACAATACAGAATAAACAATAGAAGCACGCTATCTGCCAGATTAAAAAAAAATGTGTATGATAAAGTCAAGAAGATATAGTTATATGTTTATCTGATGGATAGCGACTCCAATATTAGAAAATCCGTCATTTACTTTGGTAAATATTTACAGTAGTGGACTGTTATACGTTTATGTTGATGATGATGATGATGACAAACTATACTAGCGTTTTTCCCCGAACAGCGTTGTCCGCGGTTTTCGTCATTTTCATTTACACCTAGGCTGCAACATTTTTGTAATTCTGTCAAATGGGAGTTCATCACATCACATTAAATTGATATCCTAAATTACTATTTTAATAGTGCTTCAGTGCTTCAAAATCCATGATTAGTCCATGATAAAAGTAAGCATTGTTTGAATAGAATGTTAATGCAAAGTTCTTTCTGACACCAGTATTTTTTCTACTGTTGGACCTTAGGATGGCTTTACGTCTTAAAAAAGCAGCCAAGTGCGAGTCGGACTCGCCCATGAAGGGTTCCGTAGCATCAATTAGCATAATATAAAGGTTTTTTCATCCCACCATCTCGGAAAGTGTATTTTTACTGTTCAATATCTGAGTGGAAAACCCGTTTTTATCCGCTAGAGGATAAAGTAAATTTGAATTTAGAATATCGTGTTCACTAAGTTTGTGAATACACAACCTATGTACTTCTACCTCCATGGTGCTGAATATATCATACAACCTTTTTTAATTTGGTAAAAACCCGCACTCTTAACCTTCTTGGTGTATTTGTGAATTCAAAACATCATTTAACCTATTTACTTCTACCTGCATGGTGCCGAATTTATCATGCAACATTTTTAAATTTGTTAAAAACTCATATTCGGAACCTTCTTGGTGTGTTTTAGTCGCGCCATGTTCTTTTTTGCATTTGGTCATTTCCTCGCTGAGGTGGGATGAAAAGTTACGTGTTGCACTCGAGTGCAAAGATTTTTCACCTTGTGCTCTTTTGATTCCTTCGCCAACGCTTAGGATTCTAACTTTTAAACCACTCGCTCCGCTCGTGGTTAAATATTAGAATCCTGCGCTTGCTCGGTCATCAAAATTGAGCACGCGGTTAAAAAGCAGCTTTGCACTCTTGTATAACAAATAACTATTGTAGTTCGTCGAAAGGTAAATTGCGGTTTACGATTTATGACGTATAAAAAAAAAACTACTGACTAGATCTCGTTCAAACCAAATATCGTTGGAAGTTTCCATAGTAATGTACAACATATATTTTTTTTAGCTTTATCAGTCACTTATTTTAGAAATTAGAGGGGGGGACCAACTTTTTTCCACTTTGGAAGTGTCTCTCGTGCAAACTATTCAGTTTAGAAAAAAACAATATTAGAAACCTCAACATCATTTTTGAAGACCTATTCATAGATACCCCACACATATGGGTGGGATGAAAAAAAAAATTTTGAGTTTCAGTTTCAAGTACGGGGACCCCAAAAATTTTTAGTTTTTTTTCTATTTTTGTGTAAAAATCTTAATGCGGTTCACAGAATACATCTACTCGCCAAGTTTCATCAGTCTAGCTCTTACGGTTTCGGAGAAAAATGGCTGTGACATACGGACGGACAGACAGACAGACAGACAGACAGACAGACAGACATGACGAATCTATAAGGGTTCCGTTTTTGCCATTTGGCTACGGAACCCTAAAAACCTACCAAAAGATAACCTATTGCCATCTCTCACCAACGGGCTA
This sequence comes from Thera britannica, assembly GCA_939531255.2. Classification (NCBI taxonomy): domain Eukaryota; kingdom Metazoa; phylum Arthropoda; class Insecta; order Lepidoptera; family Geometridae; genus Thera; species Thera britannica. The sequence continues at coordinate 10,931,558 of OW618046.2, read as the reverse complement.
TAAAAAACGGTGACAGCTAAATTTTGAACACATTTTTAGGGTTCCGTAGCCAAATGGCAAAAACGGAACCCTTATAGATTCGTCATGTCTGTCTGTCTGTCTGTCCGTCCGTGTCACAGCCACTTTTCTCCGAAACTATAAGAGCTACACTGATGAAACTTGGGTAAGTAGATGTATTTTGTAAACCGCATTAAGATTTTCTCACAAACATATAAAAAAAACAATAAATTTTGGGGGTCCCCATACTTAGAACTGAAATTCAAAAAACTTTTTTTCATCAAACCCATACGTGTGGGGTATCTATGAATAGGTCTTCAAAAATGATGTTGAGGTTTCTTATATCGTTTTTTTCTAAACTAGAGAGCGCGAGAGACACTTCCAAAGTGGAAAAAAGTTGGTCCCCCCCCCTCTAACTTCTAAAATGAGAGAATGATAAAACTAAAAAAAATATATGTTGTACATTACTATGCAAACTTTCTACGATATTTGGTTTGAACGAGATCTAGCCCGTAGTTTTTTTTTATACGTGATAAATCGTAACCGCAATTTACCTTTCGACGAACTACAAGAACCTTTATATTATGTTACTTGATGCTACGGAACCCTTCATGGGCGAGTCCAACTCGCACTTGGCTGCTTTTTTAAGCATAGAGATAATCTATATTAATTATACTTATAGTTTTATCTGGTGATGATTAGTTCGATAAGTTTGCATTAGTTATGATAATAAGAACACTTGTCAAAAAAACATGTTGAAACAAACATCTTGTGTGTTTTTTCTCGGCCTTGTAGTTTTTAGTCTAGGTATGTATTTAAATAGTAAACCCACTTATTTTTCTGTTAAAAATTATATTGTAGATTCTCTAGTAGGTAATTTTGGCAAGGGCAAATTCATCATCCGCACTTGGTGTGCGGACTGGATTCCGCATATAGGCCGCTGGCGAGCCCTTTTTGCGTGACACTTATGACACGTGTTGCTCGAACATTTTAAGGTTCTACGACACGCCGCCGCCGGTTTCCTTCAACGTTTGTTAGATGTAAAAACACTGAACATAATTTATCAAAAATCGCGAGTAACTATCTTCTGCAATTGGATTGCACACAGTTTTCAAAAAAATATGTTGATCCTAACACATTTTCCTCCTCAAAAGTTTTCTTATGTACGAAAACCAGTTAAACAAACTTTTAAGTAGAAAATGGTTTAAATCGAAATTAGTTTTTTGCTAATCTCTGTGCCAGTGGATTGCACTCAGGATATTTTCTCGCGTTTCGATAAATGAATTCAGTTAATTTATATCTTTCAAAAAGGGGTCAAAATGAGCGAGTGAGTAGTACATCAACGATGGTCTTCGACTTAAGTTGCTCTATAGGTTTATCTTAGATTATGCAAAACTACAACGATCCCACACCTGATATCCTTTTAATTGATTTGCCTATATAGCTCTGCCAAGTCCCCTCAACAAGCTTAGCAATGGAGCCACTGCTACTGAGGAACAAGATGACCATGAACTGACCGCAGAAGACATTGCTGAAGCAGCTAGATACGACCCTACTCGCGCTAACGTGTATCACTTGTTCACCAGGTAAATAGTATAAATGCACAAAAGGAACCTCTTTCAGGCACATTTATAATCCTTACGCCACACGGGTTTAAAAAATTTAGTGATATGACTAGAGAGGTAAATAAGGCATTCTCATTTTCATTTTTCGTAGCTGCTGATGAACTGATCAGCACACGTTTTATTTCAGAGACAACCCTTCGGTCAGCCATCCGTTGCTGATCGACAACCCTGGACTTCTTCAAATAACAAACTACCAGAGCAGTAGACGGACTGTTGTGCTGATCCATGATACGTCGGAATCGGCTAGCTCCGACTTCAACGCTGTTCTGATCCCAGGTAAGGCCTAAACCGTGTAGGGGAGGCCTATGTCCAGCAGTGGACTTCTTCAGGCTGACAATGATGATGATGAAGGCCTAAACCTTAGTTAACCCAGTTAGTTCTGAATGATCATTACTTCAGTCTATTTAGACTTACTGCCGAGCATAGGTATCTTCTTTATGACGCCAGCCCCAGCCTCATAATATTTCATATTCAGTTTGCCCATGTAAAAAATATTGCTGAACTGATGTTACGTGTAGGTAATCATAATGCATTGTTTTGTGTCTTTAGATTTCGAATGTCTTATAATCAGCGTTGCTGTGTTTCGGTATGAAAGGTTTGGCTGCCTTTAACACTACTGGCACGTCTGTATGTCTCAAGGCTTGATGGACGCATGGCAGTGCATCGTAGAGCACATTCTGCTACCGGCTCTGCACATAGCAAAATATATTCATCATTTTCAGCATTTCTGGCAGCAGAAGACGTCAACGTTATAGTGGTAGACTGGATAGTGCAGGAGCCAGCTCTATCAGCTACAGGGTGTTGATCCAAAACACGATAGCATCTGGTATCGCAGTAGCACAGTTCATAGACTGGTTGAACCGGGAAACACATTCTAGTGGCGAGCAGTACCATATCGTGGGATTTGGGTATGGAGGTCACCAAGCCGGGATAGTGGGACGAAACGTTCAAGGAAATGTAGCTTATGTTACTGGTTGGTACTTTAACTTTATTAGTTTTCAACTGAAGTAAATGACAAAAATAATATATGCTGGCCGAAAAGTAGTCGTGGAAAAATATGATACTTAGGAGGAATTTGAACCGAGTGTCTCCAACAAGGGACTTCCCTAAGTTTTGGGAAATATTCATTTTTCAGCAAATGTACAATGAGTTTAAAAAGGAGACCAATTATTGAAGCGCCTCGTTTTTATATTCCATGTAAATATATTTTTAGGGTTGACCCCGCTTACATTGGATGGGTGAACCACGTTGATCGTTTCCAGCCATCTGACGGCGTCTACACAGAAGTTATTCACACTAACTTCGGCATCCATGGATATCTGGCAGATTTGGCTCAGGTTGACTTTTATCCCAATGGTGGTAAGCTATCATCATAATAATTGAACCTCACTTTCAATCATAGAACTTCTAATAACTGACATCAGATTTTGAATCAGAATTTAAAATGTGAATTTTCAATATTCTTTCATACCCAGTCTGTCGGTAGGTAGGTACTTTAAAAAACATGCTCTCCAAATTACAAGTCACTACTTGTTCCCTTGATTTTGTTATACTGTTAGTCAGAAAATTAGCATTTACATGATTGGATTACACATAAATGTTAAGGTACTGGAACTATTTTGACTTCTTTTACCTACGACATTTGCTTCTCAACCAGTAGAAGGCGTCATCATTATAAACATCTCAGCCCGGTGCCACCCAATGCCTCCTTCATTTTCTGCCAGCCTCTTTTGTCCTGTGCCTCTCTGATTCAGGCTTCCTCTACGATGTCTTCGACCCATCGCGCTTTCGGCTTTCGGTAGAAGGGAATCCCTACTTTCTTTTTTTCATTTCTTAGGTATCGCAATGCCTGGCTGTGACTCCAACGCCTGCGACCACGCCCGTAGCTATTTCTACTTCGCAGAGTCTCTACTGACTGGAGGGTTTACTGGACGGATGTGCATAAACTACTTTGCCGCTGTGTTCGGCACCTGTGACCTGTTGCCGGGAAGGTTGCAGATGGGTGGACTTAGGCCAAAAATTGGGTGAGTTTTAGAAATAATTCAGGCAGTGCTTAAGTTATCTATGTTGGATAATGAATATTCAAATTAGAAATCGGGATGGTGCTGACCGGTTTTTAATACGATTGTGAGAAAAAAAAAACAATTACATAAGAAAAAATTGAGAAAAATTCTAAGGATTTCGCGCCAATATTTTTCTTTATTTCTTCTGTACACAATGACATGCATTCTACCAAAAGGTCACCGATTTTAGTTCTATTTTCAAAAATGAAATTTTATTCTTTTTTTATGAAACAGTAATAGGTCGAGTTTTCAATCATGATCATTCTACTTATGGCTTAAGACTTTTTCGTTTTTGTAGGCCTATTATCATTTCCCAGACAAAAAAAAAAAAAAAAGTTTTGCTATTTTTTCTTCGCTCTGGTAATTAAGGTCTTTTTGAGCAAGAGGAATGAAAAAACATTTATTTTTTAACTAATTTTCGTTTTTTTACAGATCATCGGGAGTTTACTATTTAGAGACGAACCCTGCTCCACTTTTCTCCCAAGGGTAATATCTACACATGGCAAAAAAACAACCTTTAAGATATTATTTTTTTCTTAAATCTTATTTTATTCTTAAATCTTAGCAATACATGTATAAAGCAATAAAGTTAGGATCGCTCTTTAGATAAAAATCTAAAGAGCTCAACTGGAAAAGTCTGAACGCTTAAAAATGCCATTTTGTACTGACGAACTTAAATTATATAAAAAGAACTATGTAAATTCGATGCAATTCATTTTCAGTTTGATTTTAGAACTTTTAGAAGTTACTGGTATAGTATTCCCTTATCTGGGTACCCATCGAATATCAATGAAAAAAAACATTAAACATTAAAAAAACATGCATCTAGATTTTTTGTATTCAATTTACTATTTCCATCTAAACTGTCTAAAGTGCACGAAAGGAGCCTCTTTGAGACACACTTACAATCCTTTCACCACACTCTGGTTTGAAAGAACCAGTGACACGAAGAATATCTAAACTGTCTTCTCAAAGACACATAAAGTTAACACCACCAATTATTGTATCGTTTTAATTAATACAATTTCTATATTATCACAGTTGATTAGGATGTTTCAAAGTCTTTCCCCGCCTCGTCTCTTCAGGCTTAGGAGTCGTAGTAGTGGTTGTGCTGTTTCTAGGAATGTCTAGGAGACTGCTTAGTAGAGCCACACCTTGTTCCGCGGTTTGGTAAACGCCGTGGAGGAAGCTTTCAACGTCGAATGTGTCTTTATCATCTTCGGCTTCTTCTTCTGTTTCTTCCTCAGGTTCTGTGGTTCTGAAAAACAAATATCATTTCTCATTTTTAGGGCTCCGTAGCCAAATGGCAAAAACGGAACCCTTATAGATTCGTCATGTCTGTCTGTTCGTCCGTATGTAACAGCCATTTTTCTCCGAAACTGTAAGAGCTATAGACTGATAAAACTATGCGAGTAGATGTATTCTGTAAACCGCATAAATATTTACACACAAGAATAGAAAAAAAACAATAAATTTTGGGGGGAAACAAATTTTGATCAAACCCATACGTGTCTATGAATAGGTCTTCAAAAATGATGTTGAGGTTTCTAATTTGCTTTCATACTATTTCTAGTATTTGTTGTAATAGCGGCAACAGAAAAACATCATCTGTGATAATTTCAAATGTCTTATTAACACGGACGGACAGCTGAGTCTTAGTAATAGGGTTCCTTTTTATCTCTTGGGACTCTAAAAAACTATCTACGGTGACACAGTAAGCCTACCACAAGCTCTGTCGGGCTCTGTCTCTGGCTCTGGTTTTGAGTCTGTATGAGTGTTGACTAAATAAATCCTACGTCAAAACGTCACACACACACAGACTCAAAACCAGAGCCAGACAAAGCTTGTGGTAGGCCTACAGTTCATGATTCTGGAACTTACGTTTCTGGTTCCACCGGTGGATCTTCCATCTCCATACCGCCAGCAGTGGATTTAAAGCAACCGATTGGAAAGTCCAGTTGTGTCTCTCCAAGGAGCTTAGGCTGGAGCTCCAGGCAGCCCCTGAGACCGTCAGAGGTAGGCGCCAGGTCGTGGAACTTGGCACAAACTTGGGCAAACCGGCCGAAGACTTCGAGACATATTGGGGGAGGGTTTGCTCCTGGAAAATATTAAATAATTATTGTAGACAAACGACACAACACTATCTAGCCCCAAGCTAAGCAGAGCTATGATAACCAAAAGCTGATATATAAATAAATAAATAAATAAATATTGTGGACAATTCACATAACACTACCCAGCCCCAAACTAGGCAGAGCTTGTACTATGGGAACCAGATAGCTGAAATAATACTTGAATACATTTTTTTTTTTGTAAATACATACTTAGAATACAATATAACACCCAATACCAACACCCACCCAATATAATACTTATATAAATTTTTTTATACATACTTAGAACACAAATTAAATTTATATTGTAGACAATCCACACAACACTATCTAGCCCCAAACTAATCAGGGCTTGTACTATGATAACCAAATAATTGATATACCACTTATATATATTTTTTTATACTTAAAATACAATATAACACCCAGACCGAGAAGAAACATCCGTGTTCACCACACAAATGTTTGTTCTCGTTGGGGATCGAACCCACGACCAGACGGCGCAGAAGGCAGAGCTACTACCAACTGAGCCGAGAGGCCAGTCAAATATTATAGCATATAAGTCATCATCATTTTCTTGCCCTTGTCCCACTTCTATTACTTTGAAGCGTAGCGTATGCTGTCTTTGAAACTTTTGCTTTTGTTTGCCTACATCTCACTAAGTGGAGTGGCATCATACTGGACCTTCACTGCTATTATTATAATTTTTTGTTTTGTAAAAGTATCATACAAAAAAACGGTAAGAACCAAGCCGTAGTTGGTTGCTTGTTCTTATAGGCTTGGTCGCGTGGAACTGGCACCTAGACTCACCTAGCATTAAGACGTTTCAAAGTGATCCTTGTGATACTACTGAATGAACACATCTTGGACTGTGTGGCAGACATAATAACTAAAAAACATTAAGAAAATCTATAAAACCTGTAACGTATCCAAGAAACCATGCAAATACTTCTAGAAACATCATTATACCTATTAGTATACCTACAGACGGAGCAACTTTCTTTAGAAATTTCAACATGCTTTATTGAGTTTCTCTTCAGCAGACTTAAGGTAATAAAATACGAACTTAGCAGAGAAATTTACCTTGTATTTTAGAGTTGTGAATAAGGTTCTTGCCGTAGGAAACTTTGACAGAGAAACCTTCATCTGGCGACACGTATTTCATGTGGACACATCCTGTAAAATATAAAAAGATGGTGAGAATTTGAAAAATAAAAGCAAAGGGCTTTTTGTTTGCAAGGGACTATAAAAGCTCTAATAAGTGCGAGTGAAGTAGGTTTTTTTGCAACTAGCTAATGAAACATGCATTTGGCAGAACCTGATGTTATGTGGAAACCATCGTCTTTAACAAAATATTGCTCGGAAGGTCACGTCAGGAACGTATTCTACGATGCACTGTCCGGTTCCATCAACTTGAGGCATACATATGTTAAGACTCACGTGCCAGTAATTTCACCAGCACCCACACCCTTCAAACTGAAACACAGTGATGCTGCTTCACGGCAGAAATAGACATGGTAGTAGTACTTCCCCGGTTGAGCCCTTCACAAAGAGCTCTAATATACTACTTAACTATGGAGAGAGCTATGCTGGGAGTTTTACTACGTGATAGAATCAGAAATGAGGATATCTGTAGAACAACCAAGGTCACTGACATAGCGATTAGAATTAGTAAGTTGAAGTCGCAATGGGCAGGTCATATATCTCGAAGAACCGACAACCGTTGGGGAATAAAGGTTCTCGAATGGCGACCACGAACCGGAAGATGAAACGTAGGGCACCCACCCACCTGATAGACCGACGACATTTTTAAGATCGCGGGAAGTCGGTGGATGGAAAGAGCTCAGAATCGTTCTTCCTGGAAATGTGTAGGGGAGGCCTATGTCCAGCAGTGGACTTCTTCAGGCTGATGATGATGATGATGTAACCATACTATCCCATGACGAGTATAATACCTGGTCCTCCAAGTTCAACAATGGTGATGTTAAAATTGACGCAGCAGACGCAAGCTGGGCCCTTGCACATGCAGTTCCGATTCGGTTGCTCGCGCGTCTCTGGAGGCACCTCGATCAGCTTCTTGCCATCGTCGAAGTTGAAGAAGTCTATTGAAAATCAGAAATAAATGGTGTATTTCCAACTAAAGTTCGACTCTAGAACTGTCTAGAGACGAACTGTGTGTTGTCTGTGTGTGAGTTATGCTTATGTCTAATGTGGAACAAAAGAGTATAATTTAAAAGCATATTTTGTAGAAAGTAAGAAAATATATATTTGACGTACCTACATACATAGAATACAGAATGTATAGTGCGAATATAGTGGCTATCCTATCATTATGAGGAAAGTCACTCGCAATTCTCCAGAAAATTATTAATAGAAGCTAGATAAAATTATCTCTTATCAGTTTACACGAAAAATGTAAATCCGTAATTGGCCGTAAGTTATATTTTAAGATACATTATGTAAACCTTAAATTTTGTTAATAAATAAAATTAAGTATATGTTTAATAAAAACAATTCATAAATTTCTTTTTTTTTACAATTTTATCACAATGATAACTTTGAACTAAGTATGTGATGTTTATGAAGAAAGACAGACAATCTGTTAGTTTGTCTTGTATTTTTGTCAAATTTTCAAACACAGATGTTACCAACTGTCCAAAAACAAAAGTCTTACTTTCATGCAGTTTCTACTTTCACTAGTGCGTGTTCGCAGTTCAATGTTCGTTGTAAACTCTTATGTAAGTTATGTTTGATATTATACTTGTACTATGTGTAGATATCAAAATATGAGTCTTAGTCAAGACTTACGTGCTGTAATAAAAGAGCTTGAGGCGTTTACTTTTGTTTATAAGTATAGAGGAGTGCTGTAAAGTTCAGCTATATGTACACGATATAATCTTATATTGTTTTTTTTTTATTATGTGTTATAGCTGAACTATTTTAAATGTAGGTTAGGCATACATTTATTAGCATAAGATAAACTGTAAAAATATATTGTCTGGTCTGAGAATAAATAAGTACCTATAATAGTACATTATATTTGTGTTAATTGTAATATATTTATCATTTTTTTAATTGATCGCCACTGCCACAAAAAAAGCTTTTATAAAATAGAAAGTATATATTTTATAGATTTAATATTACAAATTCAAAAATACTTCACATGTTCGCACCTTTTACGCTACCAATAAAAGTCCTTTCCTTTCCTTGTATAACACCGATAAATTATAGGCGAGAGTACAAAGCCATCAATTTTGTTGATGCCAATTAATTCAGTGTTCCAATTAGAATACAAATATCAACACCTAAAGGGTTTTGAAACTGGCAGTAAATTCACATTAGTGGTCAGTTAATGATGGTAGAAAGTACACGTTTACCAAAGCAATATACGACTTACCTAAAATATTAGCAGCGAACGTAACCGCAAGTACTACGACGAGCAGCGAAATCGTCAGTTTGACCGACATGTCACTAGATGTCACTGGCCGAATACACAAAAAAAACTAAGTTTCGATATTTGAATTTTAAATAAACGCGCGCTTTATAAAGGACGTACGCTCTGGTACACGATGGGGTTATTACATCGAGAGATTGTGAAAGAGGCGATCGTCGCCGGCGTCGACGCTACACTGCTCCTTCCCTCAGATACGTCTCAGTTTCACCTCGCTCACAATAGAAGGTGAAATTTAAATAAAGCATAACGCAGTAATAGTATGCATCAGTGGGATGCATTGAGAAAGCTGTGTTTATTGTGGATGAATCAATAAAGCTGGAGTATTGGTTTAAGAGTTTCTCGAATAGCAGAATGGGCTTAGCTATGACTTGGCAGATTTTGTCACGAACATACTAACCAAGCGCTTATTTCTGCCGACAAAATTAGCTTTTATACTTTGATAGGTTAAATAGCTGTACGTTAGCGTGATGACTTCATTAAAAAACTAAACATTTAAATAAAAAAATTTTTTTTTTTTAATATAACAACTAAATATGTTTTAATATGATAAATGGTATGTAAAGGCCCATGGTATTGTTCCCGAACTTAATAGAAAGTTCGTTTGATTCTTGTCCGGTGCAGCCATACGTGGTGAGGTGCAGTGAGTGAGCCACTGGCCCAGTTTGAGGTCATTGATCGCTATGATCTATCATGGTCGAGAAGAAATAAAAAACGAGGAAAACAAATAGAATAGAACAGTTATTTATTAACAAAAATGAATAAACATCAATAGATCATTATTTTTAGAGTAGTTAAATGAAGGTCCGAAATTAATTTTAATAAGTTTTGAGTTTCGTAAACAGTGTTCTGATAATAAAGAAGAATCGGAAATAAGTAAGATAGAACGAATGATTTTTTTGGTTAATCTTCTTAAGCCTTGCACACATCTAAGCGTTCTGTGGTGGCCATCAGTGGCGTTTCACTAATCGCCGTCGGAGAACGCATAATGTGTACAAGGCTTTGCTTTTTTTATTCGAGGATTTACAGTCAAGTCAAAGTCAAATATTGATTTAATCAATAATATCAGGTCTACGCGACCAAGCCTAGAAGGACAAGTGTTGAACGTCATGTTTATAATGTTGGTTAAAACAAGCTTATACAATAATTTCAAGCACCTACTAAATATTACCAATGCGGGTAAAACAAAAACAAACACAGATGTGGTCACAGTTGTATCCCGACCACTTTCTCCTGTAGAAAGTGACCATGTCTTGCTACCGACTACGTTTGGGTGGACCCGTTTGCGACGACGACAGATGAAATTGGACTTGTTATTTATCATCAGTATCATCCGCCTGAAGAAGTACATTGCTGGAAGCCTCCGCTATACATTTCTACGATGAACGATTATGAATCCTCTCCACCGAATTCCCGCGATTACAATGTCTATCAGGTCTGGTCGCCTGGTCTACCAGGTGACTAGATCTAGGGGGTATAGCTATTTTATTATTAGTTTCGTATACAATTGTGTTTGTATTATAGAAGCGCTCTCAATAATACACTGTGTACTTACTCGTAGTTTTTATTTCAACCTACAACACAACTTTAAAAGTTAACGCGCTTATTCTTTAAGTTTTGCGTCACAGTTCAAGTATAAAAAAATATTTTCATTTTATTTTCATTTAATTTTTATTACTACGATTTTTTTTAATTTAATTTAAATTAAAAAAAATCGTAATAAAAATTAATGAGAGGTGTGGAAGAAGGGGAGGGAGGCCTTTGCCCTGCAGTGGGACGACCCAGGCTAAAAATAAATAAATAAATAAATTTAAATTATTTTTAAACGATCGTCAACTAATACTCCAGACACTATTTCGAAGTTTTTGGTCACTATTTCAAGTTAGTAAAAACCACGAAGTATTTTATAAAATATATAGCTAGACAGAGCCAGTAAGCCAATTTGAGCCGACTGCAGTATATCTGAGATCACTGCTCTTATAGCCCATCTAGAATATTCGTTGAAAAGAAATGCAGTTACCTACCTATACTTACCTAAGCTGAGCACAGTTTCTATTCGAAGAAGCTTACTAACCACATTATGTGATTGAGAAGTATCAATTCAGTAGGTATTGAATGAAATAATTACCGCTTGTCAAAAATAACTTGAACTTATATGCTATTCTTCTTCTTTTTATCGTGTCACTGATTCTTTCGAACCAAGTGTGGTGAAAGGATTTTAAGTACGCCTCAAAGAGGCTTCTTTCGTACAATTGATGCATTATATTTTATATTATTATTTTATTCCATTAAAAAAAGAACCGATTAACGCCACTATTGGAAAAGAGTACGCTAAATTATGCTCTACAATAGAAACAAAATTTGTTTATATTTAAGTTCGAAAATTGCTCAAAACTGCCCCTAGTTTGAGCAATTTACAATTTGAAAAGATGACGCTTCACCAGAAAAAAGGTGGTCTGTCATTCGACCACATAAAATGCACAATGAATTGTTAGCTATAATCGATTACTGTTCATGCAATGCTTATGAAATTTATTAATTTTTTGTTACGCGTACAAGCGTAAGTAGTTTTATGTTCGTTTTGTCAGTTCCTGTTTTCACTAGATTCGTAAAAAAAGTGATTAAGTTCGTTGATTGAACACTGGCTATTTCTTTTATAATCGACTATGTATACCTCCAGCTCAGTACAGAATATACCCTTAGTAATTAGAGATTCTTAACTCAATTATTTTATGAGCATGTCTAAAGGGGGTAATCGGACAAAATTACATACATACAACCCTAATATATACAAAAGAAACAGCAAATGTATACAAAAGAGGTTAATCATTCCATTTCTGTGCATACCTCCCATCAAACAGTCCACATTAGCTATGCGCACGCTCATCATTGACACTGAATTCTACATAGGCGGCCAACTGAGTCTCTGCTTTCTCCCATCCCTCACTGTTTCTTCAAGTGTGAAAGAGATAGAAGATTAGTTTTCCTTTCTCGTTTGGTGTCGTCACTCTGTCAGATATACCACTCTTAATGGCCTATCACAGTAATATAAACCTTAAGCTACTGATTTTAGAATTCAAATAGTTCTATTATGGAGAAGAATAAGTTGCCTGGCAAACACCTCTGCAAATATTGTTTCTAATCTCAAGCTTTTGAACCCATTTTGCGCAACAACTCAAAACCAAGCGTTTTGCAATTATTACATTTTGCGAATATTTCATAATTATCTGCTCAAAAAAGAATGTAGTTTTATTGAGCGTGGTCATCCATTTTGTCTACTTCTATGATTTACTTCTTCTTATCGTGGCACTGGTTCTTTCGAACCGAGTGTGGTGAAATCATTTTAAGTGCGCCTCAAAGAGGCTAGTAGCCTCTTTGAGGCGCACTGAAATGGATTGACGAAACTTTTTTACGTTGTGTCGTGACTAGTGAAACTTCCGTCAGTATCTACTATTGTTTGTTCCGTGCCATCACTTTTCTCTTGGCGGGAGTCAAGTCGCTACGGACAGTGTTGTAAGCACGTTGGCATCGTCTGTTATCGTTCTGGCTGTCGCGTTGGTTCAATTCCTGTATTGTTTATTATTGATAACGTGAGGAAATTGCTGGCGCCAATTTTAAACTTCAAGTGTTGGGATACGTTTCTGCATAGAAGATTTTTAAGAGAGGTATGTTGTTATTTGTAAGTGCTTAAAACGTAAATGCTTATAAATACAGAATGTAGCAAGATGACCTGTAAGTGTACATTTTATTATGTTTAGATAACAAAAAACAAAAGTGCAGTGTTTCAATAATAGATGCGCTACGAAAACGTTTTTAATGTGTAGCGAAAAGATTTAAACGCGCTCGTCATTCGGGAGCGTTTCTTATAAGATTTATTGGACAAAAACGGTCAATACTGAGTGTTTAATATCATGAATAGCTTTTAAGTAATATTACCAATAAGCTAATCATTTCAGTAAATACTTTCTAAATGAAACAAGGCAACACACAAAATATTTTAACCGGAAACGGACGACAAAATGTAGAACGGCCTCTCAACTGATGAACCGATTGTGAATATAGCACAGGAACTCGTTGGACGGAAAGTGCTTAAAACCTTTTTGGAGACTTGTAGGGCAGGCCCTATGTCCAGAATATAAAGCAGTGTTCGCCGGTATCTTTATACTTGACTAAAACACCGGGATTCTAGACAAGGTAGATGTTGTATTGTTCCTCGGGATTTTAGACACGACAGATGTTCCTGTTATATTTACCTAATTTAATTTAATATCTTCAACAGAAGGGGAGTATCGCTTCAAGATGAAGCTCTCCCTGGTTTTTGAGCTTCTTATGATATTCGTGCTTTTGGCGTTTGCAGCCTCCAAGAGTGTCAGTAAGTATTTAATAACCATAAGCCCCTTCGTATACAATGCCACGAAAATCTTCAATATCCGTCGATTTGAATCTCTAAGCTAAATCGTCGGGTATCAGAGATTTGACTTTTCCATGTGTACCATGTTATCTTACTGGAATCAAATTCATTTATTTGAATGATTTTTTCTTTTCTAAATCTAAATCTTGCGTAGCGCTGTGTCGAAAAAACTTAGAGACTTTTATCTTGTCGTTTCAAAGCAAGCAAGACACCTCCGTGCTTTTTAATTAATGCAACAACAACTCGAGCTATCTATCAATGCTCAACTTTCATACCGGATACCCTATTATATAAATACCTACTTAAACTGTTTAGTGTTGGTAGGTTTATTGTAGAGCCAGCTAAAAAAAGATAAAATTCTATTAGCTTGCGTGAAAGTTAGGTGTTAGCCGATTGCAATGTTTTTTTGTTGAATGAACTCCAATTGCGTGTTGTGTTGTTATAAAGCGCGATTTGCTTGATACAACCGTGTAAGATTGTTGAATAATATCTTTTATTTTTACGTCACAATTTACAATATCTCTGTCTATTAAAAAGCTAGTTTATACCAACTACGTCCAGGTTTTATTATCTAAATTTATAAATCAAATCAATTTATTTTTAGCAGATAAGCGTATATTTTGTTCATCAGTAAAAAAATTGTCCTTGGGTCGAACCCACAACCTAGCACAGAAGGCAAAGCTATTACCAGCTGATCTGTGAGACCTGAATAAACTTATGCTAGCCGATTTTAGGTAGAAGACATCTCTACTGAGACCGGGCAACGAGACACATCACTAGTCGGGGAATAAAAAGATGGCGTCGGAATGCGTAGATTATTGTTTTCCGTGTTAAACAGTTATGCAGAGTTCTAACTGTTTTCAATGGAGAGTTTTCACCTTAGTAAGTTGGTATGGTACTTCGTGAAATTATTGTCAAATCAAAATTGTTTTGGTTTTCAAGAGCACAAACACCACAAGAAGGGGATTCAGAACAAAGCACAGAGCGGCGAAGTGGACAAGATAGAAGACAACGACATCAATAAGTACTGCAAATGTGTAGAAGCGTACTGTAACTGCTGCCGGGACTTCGCTCTACCACTTGTCAATTTGAATGGCCCAGGTGAGTTGTTAACAGTACATTACGGGTAATGTTCGTATTCTACAAGCGCAAGGTGTTATAAGCATGCATTCTTTGGATTACCAGTCTTGGGAGCATTCGCCAAAAGATTAAAACTGATTTAGAATCGGCATTACCATGTTTCTCCTACTTTCTCAGACATTAATATTGTGAAAACAGTCAAGGCAGTTATGCATTTTTACATTAGTATGAGTAACAGTAAAGGAGTCAGTCAACAGTAAAAACTTAAACTTAACTAAAACGGGTGGCTGTTAAACATTTTAATTTGTTCATTAGCTCTCTAAAGCTAATTAATTTCTATGCCATCTTTATAAAATTATTTAAGGTTGTTTTATTAGATGTTATTTAACACTAACCTCGACTTCATAACATGTGTTACAATGCATTCATCAGACTAGAAATAAAAATAAAAGAACTTGAGACCATTGAAAACATCTAAGGTCTTTGTTCAGAAACTGTGCTTGAGCCTGAGTCGAGCCACAAACATATATTTTTTGGCAATTCTCCATTTAAAAGTGGCAAAAATATATGCTCATAGGGCTCTATCTATGCTTAGACTTAGGCTTGACTCAGACTCAAGTACTGTTCCTGAATACGGGCCTAAGTATAGTTTTTTTTACTTTAGCACGGTACTTCCGCATTCCGCTCTGCTCGATACTAGAGCAAAATCAGTTTCTATAACTCTCTACAAATACCCGTTTGTTTGATACCTCACTGTAAAATGTATTTGCATAGAAAATCACAAAAACAATACAATTTCTTTCAGGATGTGCATCGCTGACGTACTTGAATGGAGACAAGATGGCTGTGTCGCTCAGCTTCGGAAAGAAGGTCATCACGAACCGGACTCTTTCTAGTGAGTTATTTCTTTATTTCCCCGCATAGTGTGTCGCTCAAGTTTACTTAGATGGCGCAACATTATTCTAGTGAAAATCGACAAGCTGTTTACTGTGTCTCTATGATGTATGGAGAAAGTATTGCTTACGTTTCTTTTGTATGCTTTTGAAATATTTTTAAGCAAGCAGAAAGGTAAATAATGGTGTTGTCTTATCTATGTGTTAATTTACAGGCCGCAAGCCAAGCCCAGTATGCATGCCGCTGCCAGGCGGTTTATCCAAATTTTGCGGGAGAGTGTACAACATAGCACGAACTGGCGAGGAGTTCCGTGCGTGTCTTGGCTTAGAACTCCAATCCAAAAGCGTCGTGGAAGCAGCTGTACGAGTCTCATGCTTCAAGTTTGGTCCCAAAGGCGTAACCTCAGAACCAGCTGATCCACTTCCGTTAATACCTGATGAGAAGGGAGACAAAGATGATGATGAAGACGATGACGACGATGATTACGGACTTGGTGGTGATGATGACGACGATGATGATGACGATGCGGATGATGACGATGAAGAAAGTAAGTTCACAATAGTTGATAAAACCATACCTTTTCATAACATAATTAAAAGAAGCAATGTAAAAATTAAACACCCTAACACTTTGTCTTTATTTGTTTTCAGGTGAACTGGAAGCGGCAAATGACGTAGGAGGTTCCGACTATACAGGATTCAGCCTTCTTGAAGAAGACCTATTAGGAGACTTATTTGGCTCGTCAGGTGGAAAAAAGGGCAACAAGAACAAAAACCTAAACAAAAATAAAAATAAGAAAAAGCAGGCTCCAGCACCAAGCACTACAACCACGAAACGTCCTAGACCAACACGACGGCCTTCATCTAGAAGACCGAATACTAGAACAACTACTACAAGACCGATCAGAACTTCAACTGTAAGAGTTCGCCCAGTAAACAAACGTCCGACTCGCAGGCCTGCTCGGAGGCCAGCGCGCCCTAACAAAACATCAGTAACTGCTCAAGTAACTGAAATCACTCCATCTCCATTACGTCCGATCAACACCGTTGCACAATCAACCATCACAGCAGCACCATCAAGTACCACTACTACTACTACAACAACAGCTGCTCCCACAACGGTTTCAATAGTAGCGAAAATGCCATTAGAAAATGATCAAATTAACGCAGCTAGTGATAACACCTTTGAACCTATCATCGCCATACGTCCGCAGTCCACCACAACTAAAAGCGTTACCGATTTCGAACATACTGGCCTAGAAATGTCCCTAGCACATATTACCGGGCAGCTGTCGTCAATGCCGGTTATACCTCTCAACAACGAACCAAAAGATTCAGGGATGGCTACTAAGCCTGAAGAAAAAGTAACATACCAAAAAGTTGAGATGATAACACACAAGGTACCTGCCACGATACCGATGGATATGTCATCCCCAGATGAAACAGTTAATGACGATTTGATTCAAATTGTTCAAACACTTGACTCTACTGAAGAAGCCATGCCTGCAAAGGAAGTAATGGCACCTGAAGAAAGCCGAGCTTATTTTTACAGTCACCCTGTTTCAGGTGAAGTGCTGAATTCTGCATTTATAGTAAACGAAGAAAAAAGACCGAGAAAGAAGGAAAGTGATGATCTAGGACTGCCTGACCTTGATGTTCTTGGTTTGACTCAAATTGGTGAGTCTATTGGAGAAGAACTAGGAATTTTTGGTGCCAAAAAGAGAACAGTTAGAGATGAAAACACAGAAGTAAATGAAAGTGACGACTATAGTGAATACGAAGATGTCGCCGAAACAATGGGAGATGCTCTTCTTCTGGCACGAAAATCTCACCCTAAAAACAAGAACAAGAAGAAAAGAGGTAGACAAAACAAAATGATGCGAGGTGATTGGGCACTCGCATGACGTTGATGCATGCTAGTTCATAAGTAGAATTTATTAAGTATTTATTTCCTAATTTATTTTTATTCTGATAAGTGTAAATAGTCTCCTTTAGTTCTTTAATGACTGATTGACCTTAAAATATTAAATCTTGATATTCAAAATGTGTGTATTTTATTTTTTACTTTACCTTTTTGCTAAGTTGTACTAACGTAATGGGACGTTAGTACAACTTAGCAAAAAGGGCCTATTTTATCATAGCGGTTATTATCCTAATGATGTTATTGATGCCAACAAAAGAGATGGCAGCAGATAATATTATTATCATTTTATTATTATATTATTATTATTATTATTATGAGCCTGTGGTGTCCCGCTGCAGGGAAAAAGCCTAAGATGATAAACAGCAGATAATAAACTATTGTAATTTTAACGATATAAACAATGGATTTAGCGAGCGATTGAATGATACTTGGAGGCTTCTAAGAGGAGTAGAGAAACGATGGCAATAGAGAAAATCTAGATTAGCTATCTAGTTCTAGTCGAGTTTTTTTCTCGATGCCACCCTTGAAATTTTAATATCATACCGTCTAAACTATTCTGATATCTACTGGCATAAGATATTAGAGTATATCGAGACAAACTTATATTTTCAAGCAACACCAGCGCGCCGCAGACCCTGTAACATTCCCTAGTTCTTGCATCTGCGGTAAATGAAGCAATTGGTGCCCCTCCCATATCAGTCTTTTTAAGCATGGTACTGACCAATATACACTAACCTGGTGACGCCACCTAAATCATCTGCAATAGATGATGATTTTCAAGAAAGAAAATATCTCAAGGCTATGAAATTTAAAAATGAATATTTACAATAGTATCTTGTCATCTTTAAATTTCACAAGTTTTATGAACTCATACTGTATTTAAAATTCACTGAATGATTCACTAAACGTAACATTATTGAGCAACATTTATTTGTATCAGTGTGTAGCGTAGGATCGATATTTAAATTTGATTAAAAATAATATCGATGCAGACCACGCGCATTCAATATTGAAAGTGGACGTAGGTAATTTAACTTCAAAACTTTCTCTTGTGGACATTAAAATTTAAAACTTGTTCCTTCGTCGAGTGTGTCTTAAATAAACATCAGCGGTTACCTAAGTAGTAGTTGCCTGGTTAAATACTGAGAGTAAAAGTCACAGTTACTATTTGAACTGATCGAAGGAAGAGTGTTAATTGTACAGGTCTCTTTGTTAAAAATGTGTACGCATTTCAAATTA
This sequence comes from Thera britannica, assembly GCA_939531255.2. Lineage (NCBI taxonomy): Eukaryota > Metazoa > Arthropoda > Insecta > Lepidoptera > Geometridae > Thera > Thera britannica. Next base: position 10,912,761 of record OW618046.2, on the reverse strand, counting down.
AACATATTGTTACTGGTTTATGCATTCATTATAAGAACACATCTTGCCACAGGTAAGTGTCTCACTTAAAAATAAAATGGTTTGTCACACTTATTAGTCCTGCAATTAAATATATTTCTGTTAAAGCAGATTCTCAATCTTACGAAGTGATAAAATTCAAAGTGCCACATGCAGTTTGGAAGCAAGCATTACGTCCGACACCGATACTAAAATCTCCGGTAACGATTGTACTGCCCATACATGTACAGAATGATGAAAATCTTGTTGATGAAGATATCGAAGATGATACAGACAACGTTGAAGTTGAAGCAACGTTAGTTAATGAAGAAGAAACCATTCCAGAAGTAGCACCAGCTGGTCAAGATGAAATAGTAAGCGCACCGGTAGCTGTAGCGAATGTAACTGAGACTGAAGTTTTACAAGAAGAGGACGCACACACACCGCAGCAAGACGTGCCTGGTCAAGTGGTAAGGTTTCCTTGCTCATGCCTCAGTGGACAATGCGGCTGCTGCACTGGTGCTATTTTAGAAAGATTCAGAATGAAAGCATGTGGTAACATGACATTTATTCCGGAAGATTTCGTTTTCGATGTGCGAATGAGTATCAACAATAACACTGTTGTGCGACGGAGAGTTTCAGGTAATACTCATGAACGTATAAATATTCGTAGCTTTATAAGCGCATTGAACATAGCTAGTCAAAAATTCAGGCTAACTCGATTATTTGTATTCTAGCCAGTGACCCTCCACCAATTTGTTTCAACCCTAGAAGAGCACCGTTTGTTCGAGTATGTGCAGAGATTTCAAATATTCAAATAAGAAATAGAAACGCTCACGCTTGTTTGGATATCAACGCTGACATTGGAGGCTTCCCAGTTTACTCAGCATCTTTTAAATGTTTCAGGTAAGTGGGCTAATTATTACCCTAACGATTTAGCATTATCCACTTTTTCTGGTAATATATGAGGGAGGCCCAGCAGTGGACTTTTTGATGCTGATAATAATAATAGATCTTAATTTAAAAAAAAATCTAGTAATATAATTTATTTTCATTTACCTTGTTATTTTCAGCTTGGGCTCGGCGGGTCTCAAAACAGGACAAAAACCTAAGCCACTCTCATCGGGTGGACCAAAACCGGTTAGTTTATTTGGTAACGGTGGTCAAGAAGAGGGAGGATTCATACAAAACGCTGCAGATACCGTTTTAGGTCAAGGAAATAACATATTGGGAGGGGGTGAAGCTGGACTCCTAGGAGGGGGTGACGGCGGCGGCTTTCTCGGAGGAGACGGTGGTTTATTTGGAGGGGGCGGAGACGGTGGTATTTTTGGAGGAGGCGGAGATGACGGAGGAATTTTTGGTGGCGGAGGTGATAACGGTGGCGACGAAGGACCCTTAGATGCCATTGGTGACGCTCTTGGAGACTTTCTAGATGGAAGAAGTTATAGTTAAACAATCTAAGTAGCGTACCGTATTAATTTATTTGCACTTTAGCTAAGTGACTTATTTAATAAATATTTATTTGTATTTTGTAAGTTAGAGAATAAATCTTACAGTGCTATGTTTTTGTTTATAAAATCTAGTTTGGCTTCGTATATGAATTAATGTGAAAGTCGAGATGCAAAAAGATTAGCAGATCTTTCTCTGCTGCGAGTAAACCGGTTCGGTGTCAGTGTAAGTGAATTGGACTGTCTGTAGGTATTCAGACGTCAAGCGAAAAGCCTGGCGCTAGCCTTTGATCATGGTGATATCAACTTTGATAGTCGTTCTATTACTGGCTGGAATAAACACAGGTATTCTTTCAAACTATTGCAACTTTACCTTCGCTTATATTTTTAGTCCAATAATTGCTTCGATTCACAGAGGCGCGAGTGTCAAATAAAACGCAAAAATCAAATTATTTACACGACATTGAAGTACCAGATAAAATTCTACTTTTATTGCGTTTCAAAAAAAACTCAACAGAAGCGTTGGCTCGACAAACCACTGACCAGAATACCACCACGACGCAGAATGAAAGCTCTACGTCTAATAGAAGATGTTCCTGCATTGATGGAGTTTGCAAATGCTGTACTGGATACGTCATGGATTTGCTGAATCAAAAAGCATGCATGAGGGTGACGTATCATCCCGGAGATTTTGCTTTCGATGTAGCCATGTCATTGAACAATAGGGTGCTTTACGAAAACTCCATGTCAGGTTAGTTTTCAATAACTTTCCTTATTTGTATTCTACTGTATTTTGTTCACTTTAGCATTGATCTATTTTCAGGAAAAAATCCAAAACCAATCTGCATAAGCCCGCCGAGAATGAACAACTTAAAAGTGTGCGCGAAGTTTTACAACGTTTTCTTCCCCGGGAGGAACTTTCACTTTTGCCTGGCGATGGAAGGGAAATGGCGGCAGTTTGAGCTCTTCAACTTTGCATTTGACTGTCTAAGGTATTCATTGAATATTCATAATGTCGAAATTATTTATCGATCTAAATTATATCCGATCTCATTATAAGGCCAGTTTCCGATACTCTAATCGTGATCGTGATAAAATGCATGAACTTAAAAATACGCAGATTTTTTTGTTTTAATTTCATTGGTTTCGGTCCCAATTCTCCATTGCAATCTGAATTGAACAGATTACTTAGCTACCAGAGATCTACATTACAGACTTTGCTTTACGAATTATTTCAGAATGGGAGCCAATGGAGTAGTTATGGTGGGACCAGACGAAGGTGGCGGCCTGCCAATCCCAAACCCACTAGGAGGTGTAGACGCCGTCGTTGATTCAGGAGATGAAGACATCGATGATTATGACGAAAACGTGGTGCGCTCACTGCTGGGTGATTTGTTTGATGATGATGATGACGATGATGACGACGATGAGCGGTAGATCTTACGTCAAGATGAAGTCTCTTAGTAATTAAATTAAGTTATTTATTATCAAGTCTTTTCACGTCACTTAATTGCTTAGGTACTTAATAGACAACTGCAATCTATGTTTGCGTCGATCCGACATGCAGAAGTTTCTCTAGAAAGTCCCGCAAGTCAGCTGCGCTCGCGCATACCTTGCATACAAAATAGTTTAACTGGTACCTTTGCCTGTATTGACGTAGGGTACCATAGGTTGTGGTCATTTGAATGGTGTCCCTAGAGCCGGTAACAATATAACTAGGTTGAACGAACTACACCAAAATGAAAACGAAAACGTACGCGCTCTTGCTTTTTACTGTGTGTTGTGTTCCGTTTTGCGCGGGTGAGTGTAATTTTTTTCTTGCTTCGACCCACTTTATAACTAAACACTTGGAATTTCAAAAACCAGTCAACAATTTTAATGGTGGATTCGGTGATTTCAGGTTTCAAAATAAAATCAAAAGAAGCACGTACTATTTTCAAAGGAAAGGAAGCAGATGTAATTATGGATGTCACAGATTTTTCTATTTATTACGATTTGGGAACCAACGAGGTAAAGTGGTCATCAAGTTACTTCACATTTTTCTTGAAACGTTTATAACTTAGAATATGTTTGGGGACCGCTGCCGTAGTCATCAACAAAACTTCCAAACATAACGTGAATAAAAATGAAGTTAAAGCAGTACATAATATAGGATAGAGTAGACCGTAAGTTATTCTTCTTACCAGGTCTTCTGAAACAGTGTGAGAAGAATTTTAGATAAGCATCAACGAGGCTTTTTTCATGCAATTAACACCATGTTTTATAAGCTTTTCTTATCATTGCAGACGATTAGGAAGATGATGCCTCGTCCATGGTACAAGCCAGGCTGGCTTCTACGACTGCCTTTTATGGGCGGCAGGTGCGACTGTGAGGAACTAATGTGCACTTGCTGCACCGGTATTCGTATTCAAGCCTTCAACTTCGATAGGAGAAGTAAGCAACTCACAAATGCTTTTCAAAAAATTATATGAGCCGAGGATGACCTTCCCTTGATCAGTATCAATGCTCTATCGGATCCTAATCTCCCCTGATGAATAACTCTTATAGATCTGTTAATTTGGCAATAATATGACCGTGGCTCATCCAGGTATTACAGTTGCCATATTAATTTAAAAAAACTTACATTTCAGCATGTGCCATATTGAAATACGACCCAACAGAATACATGATTGATTTGGAAGTAAAGATGAACAATAAAACGCTCTTCAGGAGTTCTTATTCAGGTAAGCAACTAAATTTTATCAATACGCAATCCAAAGATAAGTAAATATTGATGATAACAGAGTACCTGTTTCCTCTTTTAGATCTTATACTGAACACAATAACTTCTACGGCAAACGATCTATTTTGGCGTAGCAGTTATTGTAGGTTGCGTAGCAGGCTACGGAATGACGCGCCCTATGTCAAGTAATAAAGAATGAAAAAGTTTTTGGAAGTCATGCAGTAACTAAATCGTATACTCATTATGTAAACGTGATTCCCTTTAGATCTAGTTGTATTTTGAAGTTTCCTGTAGACTTTACAATTTGGACGCAGTGTATCAATCTCACATTGTCATGTTTTCAGTAGATGCTATTGCGATGTAGGTGTATTGCTCTGTGATAAAAGTAGAGAAGTAACTAAGAGGAAACTATTTCTATTCTGGGCCAAGAGATACCCCATGCAGTGGTATTTCATTTTTGGCCAACCATAATGGCCACTTTTTTTTTTCTAAATGTTTTTTTTCTATGTTTACAGCACGTAACCCGCCACCGTTCTGCGTGCCGATACCCGTACCTTACCTGCCCCCCGGTCTCGTAGACATGTGTGTTAGGCTGTACGACATCAGTTTTGATGGCCAGAAGCTGCATGTGTGCATGGATATGGACAATAGGATCGATATGGCTCCTGTGTTGGTAAGTTTCAACAGATTCACACCACCATTATTGTGATATTTTAGAACCGTCAAAGAAAAAGTTGGGTGGTGTTCACAGAACATAGAAGAAGAGCCATTTGGCCGGAATAGTGTCGCCAAAATGCATGAGTATGTGCTTCTTTCTCCATGCAAACTCTTCAGTTTGTTCGGGAGTCGTTAAATGAAAAATACCTGGCTGCGCAATAATTACTTTCCGAACAAGAAGTCACGCAACATGTAAGACAAATAATAGTACATTATTGCAAAGGCAGCGAAATAGGCGATTGCAGGTCGAGTATGAGTTTCAATGATACGAGACAGGCAATTGCCATTTCAGCCGAGGCATGTTCGTTGTATAAAAAATGCAAGGAAATAAAAAAGGGTCTTTTACATAATAAATTTAATTTTTATTAACCAAATAACAACGAACTCCGCTTTACCGCCAATTTTTTAATTTATTTTACAGTTTGTGCCGAAAGGTAAACGCATCTGTGGCTATACAGTCAGAGAACGCAATGTGTACGATAGATGAAAGAGTTCTAAATTCAAACAGCACACCGTTTCATACAACATTGCCGGAGCGAGAACGCGCCGGGAAGTGATTTTGGTTTTTCAGTCTACGTAAATATGATACTTCGCGTGATCTTATTCAAAAGTAATGACAATATTTCCGCGCATGTTTCAGAAAATAAATCTGTATGATTCAAGTTGATGGACGCAAAGCAGTCGTAGCCTCGTAGGTAGGGCACGCTTCTGACGTGCGTGACTTACGAGGCAAAGCTTTGTTAAAGGCACATGTTAATGGTTAGGTGAACCGCGGAGGCTTGACAATCCATACAACACTATCTAGCCCCAAACTAAGCAGATATTGTACTATGAAAACCAGATAGCTGATACAATACTATCAATATGCAATAATAGATGTTCTAACAGCTAGATGTATCAAAAAAATATCTACCTACCTATTAACTTACTAAATTGTATTCTCCTTCTCAGGTTCTTCACTTCGACTGCATGGACATGGGTTCAGGCGGTATCGGGTTATCGAAGCCAAGTGGCTCAGGGTCCAACACCAACCTATCACCCGTCGGTAATGTCTCCACCACTGAACCTACTCAACTGGATTTCGACGTTTATGACCCTGTGACGGAAAAGATTGAAACTACGGAGAAAACTGTGAATACAGTGTGATTTAAAATTAAGAATTCATAGTTAGGTAATACTTGTATATACTTATATCTACCTTTTGTAAATTAAAAGCCTTGTTGATGTTAGCAAATATCTATTAATAAATATCTAAGTAGTATTATTTTACATCGGTAGAATCCTAGTAGATAGATAGAAAATAGGTAGGTACTTTATTGCACACCACAATAAAATTACCAAGGGAATACAGAAAAACGTCAAAGTGAAATACAATGGGCGGTCTTATCACTAAGAGCGATCTCTTCCAGACAACCTTGGGATGGACTGGACTTGAAAAGAACGATAGAGGACGAGGACTAGTACATACTTACCTACCTACTATGCATGTAATAGGTATGTTACTCATGTCACCGTAGGTACCATGGTAAGCAGTGAAGGCCATAAATAGGTATTGTAGAGCCTACTACTACTACATTAATATAGGTACTTAGTTATTAATAATAACTTCCAAAGTGACACACGATACCTACTGATTTATATCTCAACCAGTGAGAGACCAAATTTACGCTTGATTCATTTAATACCTACACACCATTAGTACCTAGGTACTCACAATCTCATAGGGCCGGCGCACGTTGTTTGATAAAGGGTGCAACATTTTTCTATAGGCATGCGCACGTCTAGGCAATGGCGATGGCGATCAGCTGAAACGCTGTCAAATATCGCCGACATATTTGAGAGCGTTTCAGCTGATCGCTATAGCCATCGCTTAGACGTGCGCATGCCTATAGGAAATGTTGCACTCTTTATCAAACAACATAAAAAGCAATGCACCTAATGCACAACCCAGATTATAGTATGATAAAAAATTTAATAGTACATTATTGCAAAGGCAGCGAAATAGGCAATTGCAGGTCGAGTATGAGTTTCGAGTATGAGTGTCAATGATACGAGACAGTATGATTTATTTTTTATTAACCAAATAACAACGAACTGCTTTACCGCCAATTTTTTTTTTTTTCAGTTTGTGCGGAAAGGTAAACGCATCTGTGGCTATACAGCCACGAGAACGCAATGTGTACGATAGATGAAAGAGTTCTAAATTCAAACAGCACACCGTTTCATACAACATTGCCGGAGCGAGAACGCGCCGGGAAGTGATTTTGGTTTTTCAGTCTACGTAAATATGATACTTCGCGTGTTCTATATTCAAAAGTAATGACAATATTTCCGCGCATGTCTATGAAAAATTTAATTATCTGCGCGCCAAGTCCCCTTCTGTCAGGGTCAGGGTCGGCCAGGGGGTCGGCGAATCATTTTTTTTATTCTGGCGCTGGACACTTTGCTCTTTTGCCTAGTTCTATTTTGTGACAGACAGAAAAGAAGATAGTTTTGTCAGTGTCAATCTGGTTTGCTAAAGTCGTAGCTGTCATTGCCAACGTCAAATTTGACTATAAAATCACTGTCAAAACTGTCTATGCTATGCCATGTCAAATAACTGTCAAAGCAAAAAAAATCGGGATTTTGCGGTGCAGGATCGGCTCTGTATTTTTGTGAATTTTTATTTGTAATTTTTGTCAAGAAATGAATATTTTTTCCTTTGGAACTTTGTGAACAATATTGGTAAAATTACACATTCTGTTCTTTGCAACTATTAGTGTAAAGTATGGTTGATAATGATGAGTACTTTGAGGGCGATGGGTTAGTAGTTTGTGCATGGCTGTCTCACACATTGATGTTGTGCTTTTACTTATAATTTTTACAGATATTTAATATTGATCGTAATATTTCACGTTTTTCCTTGATGCTGTTCTACCTGCGGCAGATTCAGCCACTCAGCAATTTTAGAACCAATCTTTTGAGACACCTGAATACTGCAAATAACTACCGGCATGTGTGGGGGCGCGGTGTTAGTTAGCCGATACTAGTACACAGATGCATGCTCGACTTTAGTCTATCTATCCTGTGGTTACCTCAATTCAGTAATAAGACATAATCAATTTCCTATGTAGTTTCCAGCTTGGCTTTGGATGTAATGTATGTTGCCGTAAATAGCTAAATAATGGGATTGGTCAGTCTTATAATTGATAACTTTGCAGAAGAATGGATCCCCTGAGCTCCGCACCCGAAGTTACGTACAACTGGGTGGATATAACTCCTGATTTCTTCAACCATATCCAAGGTAAGAACCACACGCCGGCTCTTTAATTATATCTGTTTGCTGTACGCTCGGAAGCTGGAATGTAGATTCACACATTATTATACTATTTACCCTTCTGTAGCCATTTGTGAGGACCAACTGCTAATTGGCTTCTCCGATAGACTAGAATAATAAGTTAAATATTATTTAAAGCTGTTGGTCTTCCTAAAACAAATAAATAAATAAATTATAATACACTAGCAGCCTGTCCTGGCTTCGCACAGGGGAGGAAATTTCTTTTTTAAACACACAAATATAGCCTGTGTATTCAGGGTGAATGTAACAGACAATCGTTGGAGCAAACGAATACTAGAGTGGAGACCGCGTTTAGGTAAGCGTAGTGTAGGACGCCCTCCGGCAAGGTGGGGCGACGATCTGCGAAATGTAGCTGGCAAGCACTGGAGGAGAAGAGCCGAAGACCGGGCTCAGTGGCACGTCTTGGGAGAGACCTACGTCCAGCAGTGGACTGATACAGGTTGATGATGATGATGATGTAGCTTTCCAATGGTGAAAGAATTTTTGAAATCCGCACAGTAGTTTTTGGGTTTATTCAATACAAACATACACACAAGAATACAAATCTTTCCTCTTTATAATATTAGTATAGATTTGGGTGCTAGGTTGGAATCTTGGTATACTATTTGTCAAAACTAGTTGATTCTCTTATAGGAGTTGTATATTCGATGGTTATTATTTAAATTTTAGAGTTGAAACTTGGTGAGTTGCTTCACGATGGCCAGCTCTTCGGCCTGTTTGAAGCCATGTCTGCTATTGAGATGATGGACCCTAAGATGGATGCTGGCATGATGTGCAATCGAGGTGGTCATGCCAAGCCCCTCAATTTTCAACAAGCTGTTGCAGTAAGTTGAAATAACCATAAAACAATAACCAAATAATAGTTCAAAGAAGAAATTATATGTTTCCAAAAGTAGCTTGCTAAAACTGAGGCTGGAAATCACATGATTTAAATTTAAATTTATCAGATATTTTATTACTCTTTAACTTACTGGAAATATCGAATCAAATTAAGAAACGCTTAACATCAGGTGGACTATATGCTTGTTCCATCAACTAATTGTATAAAAAATTGCTTTTAAAGTGCACAGTTATTTTATTCTAGGTTAAATCTTCTGAAATTGTTATGGAGATAAAATTAGTTTTGACATTACAAATTTTAATTTGGGTTTCAGGCCGGCACCCTCAAAATAGAAGACCTAGAACCAAGTGAGATGATCGGCATCATAGATGCAACAATGGCTTGTATTGTATCCTGGCTTGAAGGACACTCTCTGGCACAGACTGTCTTCACTAACTTGTACTTACATCAGCCCCATTCGATTGAGGACAAGACTCTGAAAGCGTACTGCATTGCTATCTATAAGCTCTTGGATTGTATAAAAGACTGTATCAACAAGTGAGTAGATATTGTTTTAGCAAGACTGGAAAATTCTTTGATTTCTCTCGATCTCTCTAGTTTCCGCAAGTAGGCTGCTAGCGGGATCTTTTTGCATAACGCTTGACACAATCATGTTTCTGAGCTTCATAGGTTCTGCGAGAAGCCGGTTTCCTCACGATATTTTCCTTTTTCTCAAATGGAGAAGGAAAATATCGTGAGGAAACCGTACTACCTATGAGTTTTTCTGTCGAAAAATGTATGTGCACTATGTCAGTACTCTCAAACGGTGAAGGAAAACATCGTGAAGAAACCGGCGTGTCGTAGAACCTAAAAAAGTTCGAGCAACAAGTGTCAAGAGTCATGCAAAAGGGGCCCACCAGCCTACTTGCGGAAAAACCTGCCCGCACATCAAGTGCGCATGATAAACTCGCCGAACTTGCCGAACGGTGAAGAAAAACATCGTGAGGAAACCGGCGTGTCGTAGAACGTTCGAGCGTCACGCAAAAAGGGCCCGCTAGCGGCCTGCTTGCGGAAAACCAGTCCGCACATCAAGTGTGGATAATGAATTTGCCGAATTTACCATTCCAGAGCTCAAGTATTTGAAGAAGAAGACTTCCAGCCGATGTGCTACGGCTATCGCCTCGGCTCGAACCCACAGACCGGCAACACTTATGACGCCACCCATGAAGTTAATGAGCAGAAGTGTATTGCAATGCTGCGGGAACAAGAAGAAGAACTGAACAAGAAAGCGAGGTCTATAGGAGATGAGGTATCATTGTTTGTCATTCTACTTTCGACCGGGCCGCGGCGGCGTCATGGCTTAGTTGGTTTAGTTGGTTGGTTACACTGCCTTCTGCGCCGTAGGTTGAGGGTTCGATCCCCACAAGGAACAAATATTTGCGTGGTGAAGACGGCCGGCGGACGTAACTAAAATAAAACGAAAAAAGTCAAAACTTATTGCAAGACCTGCCCCAACAAGCCCTTTCTATGTGCAGAATGTTTCATTTCATTTCATTTATTTATTGCATACATGTTACATTTATATTAGCTTAGGTATTATTGAGTTATAAGGTGGACATGTAAGGGCGCAGCAATGTACCTACCTACATAAGTTGAGGTTGTATTTTAAATATTGAATGTCATGCATGATAAAGGTAAATTATAATAACAAGCATACAATTTGAAATGTCAATATTAAATTCTGAATGGTACAGTCAAGAAAAGCAAGAATGCTGTAAGTTAGAGGGGGCAACTTTTTTCCACGTTGGAAGTGTCTCTCGCGCAAACTATTCAGTTTAGAAAAAAACGATACTACAAACTTCAACATCATTTTTGAAGACCTGTTCATAGATACCCCACACGTATAGGTTCGATGAAAATTTTTTTTTTGAGTTTCAGTTTCAAGTAAAGTAGTAGTAAAGTAGTAGTTAAGCGTTTTTTACTTGAAGAGCAAATGAAACGAGAGGGTTTCAACAATGACGCCTCCATTATTTGATATGTTTCTAAGTACCTAATATTATAAAATGTTATGATTGGAATAAAATAAAATAAATAATAGGAGGCTATTTTTCAAAGAATTTTTTATTTTTCACAATTGTTCACATCACAATCACAATTTTTTTATTTTTACTTTTTTTTTTTTTTTTTATTAATATTATTTATCAGGCCATAGCATCCACTTCTTATCTTATGTTCCTGCTGTTTTTTTTTAACCTGACTTTATTTAGCCATGATAGTAGATAATGTATTTGTGTTTTTTACCTATAATATACCTGTAATATATATATAATCTGTCTATACCTGTAATATAATGTAATATCCTGTCTTATTATTATACCTGTCTATTTATATATTTACCACGGTATGCACTTTGTGATAAGTTATTGCTTAATTATTATTATTTTTTAAATTTTTGTAATGATACCCTTAGATTCCGAGTGTTTGTGCGTTTGTCTGTCGTACGTCGTCACCTCACGGTTCAGCTGAAAATCAGCGTTGGATAGGTACCTGCCGTCCTATTCAGCATATGCTGAGCTGAAACCTGTTGAGTGAACACAACATAATGTAGCTCTTTAGGTGGATGGGTGGGTGCGCGGGACTTTTACCTAGTAGTTAGCCAATTTTCATAAGTACTCACCTTGTACCTATACCTTGTTTGTATTTAAGTTCTAGTTTGTTCTTTGTATTTGTGTTCATTCAATAAACTTTTTTCATTTCATTTCATTTCATTTCAAGTATGGGGCCCCCAAAATTTATAGTTTTTTTTCTATTTTTGTGTAAAAATCTTAATGCGGTTCACAGAATATATCTACTCGCCAAGTTTCATCAGTCTAGCTCTTACGGTTTCGGAGAAAAATGGCTGTGACATACGGACGTACAGACAGACAGACAGACAGACAGACATGACGAATCTATAAGGGTTCCGTTTTTGCCATTTGGCTACGGAATCCTAAAAAGGCAAGAAGATAACGTAATGACCCAACTTAATCTTCTAAGTTGAGGCTTTATTCAGCACTAGCTGTGCCCGCGACTTCGTCCGCGTGGTATAGTGTCTATGGGTAGCATTTTTAATTTGCAGCGGAAGAAAACAGTAATTAAATAACAACCTCATATTCGCGTGCACGTGACACAGTCGTCTGCCCTCTTACTAAACTTAGACATAATGACATCGTACTACGCCACACTTTCATCCCCCGCGCATTCCTCTCCGATCTCCCCCCACACTCCCCCCACTCTCCTCAACACCCCCCCACATTCCCCCCGCACTCCCCCCAGACTCCCCTCCACAATCCCCCTGTACTCCCCCTCGCTCCTCCCCTCCACACTCCCCCCTGTACGCCCCTCCACACTCCCACCGCACCTCCCCTCCACACTCCCCCTATACTCCCCTCCACACTCCCCCCCGCACCTCCCCTCCACACTCCCCCCGCACCTCCCCTCCACACTCCCCCTATACTCCCCTCCACACTCCCCCACACCTCCCCTCCAACTCCCCCCTGTACTCCCCTCCACACGCCCCCCGCACCTCCCCTCCACACTCCCCCCACACCTCCCCTCCAACTCCCCCCTGTACTCCCCTCCACACTCCCCCCGCACCTCCCCTCCACACTCCCCCTGTACTCCCCTCCACACTCCCCCCTGTACTCCCCTCCACACTCCCCCCGCACCTCCCCTCCACACTCCCCCCTGTATTCCCCTCCCTCTACCCCCCAGCACAAACTTTGAATGTCATATTTTTTTATATCAAATCAACAGACTAAAAAATAAGTTTTAAGTTTCTAGCTCTAAAAATGACGATACTTCCATACAACTTTCAACCCCTATTTTCAACCCCTTACAACCCTTTTTTCGCAATAAAAAGTAGCCTATGTCCTTCCCCAGGCCCTCAACTATCTGTGTACCAAATTTCATTTCAATCGGTTCAGTAGTTTTGGCGTGAAAGCCAGACAGGAAGACAGACAGACAGACAGACAGAGTTACAAACGCATTTATAATATTAGTATGGATTATTGAATGACTCGGGTAAAAAAAAAATACGGGTTGCACTCCGGGAGTGCCGGCAGAAGTGAAAACTTGATTATTAACGTAGGAACCCTAAAAGTTGTTTATTTTATCAAGTTCCTCAATGTAGTAAAACCCCAATCAAAGTCCTAAGGAACCCTAAAAATTTTAGCATTATCAAGCTCCTAAGTGTAGTTGAAATTCCAATCAAAGTGCTAAGGAACCCTAAAATTGTTTACATAATCAAGGTCCTAAGTGTAGTTGAAAGTCCAATTAAAGGCCTAAGGAACCCTAAAAGTTGTTTATTTTATCAAGTTCCTCAATGTTATAATATTAGTATGGATTATTGAATGACTCGGGTAAAAATAAACAAATAATCTAAAAGTAATTCAGTAAAACGAATGTTAAAAATAGTTATAATCTTCACATAATGTACCTACCTAATACAAGTGCCTGCCTACTTACAATTTCAAATAAAGTGTCAAAAACTATACCAATAATGTTTACAATGACATGTTTGTGCAGAGTTCTATAGAGCTGATAATAATCTATTGAAATTGATTTCAGTCAAACGGCACCTGGACAGCCCTAGCCGCCCGTATTCGATTCACCAGAATGTTCTATCAAGCGTTGCTGTTGATCACTAAGCGCGATTCGCAATCCGGCGCAGATTGCGTCGCCTTGTTGAACGGATGCTCAGAAATGATGAAAGTGATACTCAAAACTGTGGGAAAGGGCACTCAGCCGGTCATAAGTGAGGGGTGTAAGTATACTCACTGGCCTCGCAGTTTTTTATATTGTAGACAATGCACAAAACACTATCTAGCCCCAAATTAAGCCGAGCTTAAACTATGGGAACTAAATAGCTGATATAATGCTTAAATACATTTTTTTTTTGTAAATACATAGGTACTTATAATTTAATATGTATAACAAACACCCAGACACTACCTATAGACAGACCGTAGGTCGTATTTGTACTCGGTGGGGATCGAACCCACGATTTACGGTGCAGAAGGCAGAGCTACTACCAACTGAGCCGAGAGACCAGACAAAAAAGTTGGTAATAGCTCTGCCTTCTGCACCGTAGGTCGTGGAATCGATCCCCATCGAGTACAAATATTTGTGTGGTGAACACAAATATTTGTGTGGTGAACACAAATATTTGTACTAGTGTTGTGTGGATTGTCCGCATTATTTATTTATTTATTTATTGTAACTGTCAAAAAATATAAATTATTTTTATGTTTCAGCTGACTCGCCGAACCCAATGGGATTCGAACCCATGATCAACCAGCGTCTGCTGCCGCCGACGTTCCCTCGCTACACTCGCATCAAGCCGCGCGGCGAGGCCTTGCAGTATTTCGACGAGCTCGTCCAAAGACTGAGGCACGCTTGGAAGATTACATCATGTACCAACTTTCATGTCGCTTTGGTGAGATCACTGTTTTGAGCACTGGTGGTAGCGGCCCGGCCCTTCGGTCGTGAGTTCCGATCCAGCGTCAGTGAGTCTTTCTGTCCAAAAATGTATTTGCACTACAGTATGGAAAATTTATGAGACAACAACTTGTTTCGATCGTTTCTACGTAACGTATTTTGCTGTCTCTTTCTTCTCCATACAATAGAGAGAGACACATAGGCGAAACGAAAATAACGAAACGTTGTAACGAATGAAGTGGGACTTGCCCTTCTGATGACATGATTTGTGGTTTAAAAAGAAAGATGCATATGACTACAGAATACAGAAGTTGTTACTTGCCCCTGATTTTACAAATCAGAAATCAATCTATTATACGAGCCTGCTCAATTTTAACTTGTATAAATTTGTTACTACAGGATTTCTTCATGGAGTTCAGTCGTCGCGCTTGCATCCTATCTCGCTCTGCCCTTCAGCTGTTATACCTCAGTCCGTCTCCCGCCAACACGGCATCTATGGCGCAGAACACAGCAGGAAACACTTCGAACCGGCCGCAACTAGCGTTCATAGAGATCCTTAGGGAAGCTATCAAGGGGTTTGTGAACCCGCCAGCTTTGACGCCCAAGTCACCGGCGGCTGCTAGTCCTCAGGTAAATAAATATTGTGGACAAGCCACACAACACTATCTAGCCCCAAATTGAAAGAGCTTGTACTATCTAGAGTCTGTCCACAAAATTAAGTGTAATCCATTCGGTTATTTCCAATTGCAGGCTCGTGAGTATGTAGAAAACTTCCTGGCACGTTGTGTGCGTCCGTTCGCTGTGCTACTGCAAGTATGCGGGCACAACCGCGCGCGACAGCGGGACAAGCTCGCGTTGCTGTTGGACGAATTCTCAGCTTTACAAGAAGAGGTTTGTTAAATTTTTTACTGTTTAATTATTAGTGTTTAAATTTAATACTGTTTAGTTACGACAAACAACACAAATTTTTCTCGTGTTGAATGTTGTTCATTTGTGTTCATTTGTTTTTGTTGGATCTTTGCTCATCTTTAGAGGGTAGATAATTTAAGTTTTGTCATCCGCTTTTCACAACTACCCTCGTTTTGAATTGTGGGCCGACGCGGTGCGCAACCTTAGCGCGACCTCAGTCGGCAGTTGGCTTGAGTGATCAGACAATTTCGGTCACTTCTCATTTTATTGAGAAACTATTCCGTGGATAGTGAAAGTTTTAACTCCTTTTCAACACTGCCGTGCAGTATCTATTGTGTGAGACGTTCTCGCAGTGCTGTGCCAATTTTGATGGTGTTTTTGGAACGTTCAGTGCCTTTGCTCGCCGCCGCCTTCGAATCCAGGTCCCATGCCGTGCAGGCTCGCTTGAAGAAACGAACGTGTGGATGTTTGAGGTAGGTGGCAGACTAGATTATCTATCCATTTATGAGCAAAGAACCAGTGTCCAAATTTTACCTCTTTAAGTTGGTGCATATATTTCTTTTATTTATTAATGGTCCTTCAAAAAACAATTCCTTACCAGCCTTCTACAGTCATACTCAACATTTTGGTCCTTCGAGCCGGATATAATTTACTTTTTTAAATTATTTTATTGCATATTCAAAATCTAAAAATGTCTCAACCAGAAGTACCTACACTACCTACTCCGATTCCCACTAAAAAGGAATTGGAAACTGTTCGTAACATAAACAAATGTCTTGCTAAAAAGCAACGTATTTATTCTCAGTTGCAACAAGTGTTTGATTTATCCAATAAAATTGAGAATCATCCTTCCCTCAAGGAAATGTTCCTTTTGCGTGCCTCAGAGATAACATCGTTACGTGTATCATTTGAAAGTATTTGTATGGAAATATATGAAATGCAATTAACTTTAAAGCCTGAAACTCAATTCTCAGATAGCGATTTGGTTAGCTTCGATGACTTGTTCTTTCGCGTCAAGTTGTGCGCTTCTAAGCACACCAAAATGGCGGACGTTCCACCATGCGGTCACGTAGACACGAAAGATAAAAATGGCGACATTCGACCACGGTTACCGAAGCTCGAATTGTTCACATTTGATGGGAATATTGAGAACTTTACCACGTTTTATGAAACATTTTGCTCTTTGGTGCACAATCAAACGGGTATTTCAAGCATAGATAAATTTCATTATTTGTTGTCATGCACAAAAGGGTCCGCACTTAGCATCGTAAAAAGTGTGCCGATTACTTCAAGTAATTATGACGTAGTGTGGCAGTCCTTACTTGATAAATATCAAGACAATAGGATGCTCGTAGGTAAATACCTAGATAAGATGCTCAACTTTCCCGCGCTTAAATCGGAATCTCCAGTCAATTTAAATAACTTTATTGAGACTTTCGATCATTCTTATCGCGCTATTCATGCTTTAAATATCGAGCACTTATCTAGCTATGTACTGTGTCATATAGCATTGAGGGGATTAGACCCCAACACAAGGAAAACATTCGAACAAGGTATCGATCAAAAGACCATACCTACCTATGATCAGTTAATGTCCCACGTACATAATCAGATAAAGATATTGGAACATTCGCAATCTAATTTTAGTTCTACTGTTCCGCAAGGTAGGAATCCCACTCCAAACACATTTAATAAAAAATCGAGTGAAACTTTAAGTAGGAAGGCATTTTCTTCGCAGACACAATCGAACAATAAGCCAAGGGGTTTTGATTGTTTACATTGTGGTCAAAATCATATGATTTTTCGTTGCGTTCAATTCCGTGAATTGGCTCCTGCGCAACGCGTCAGCCGTGCTGACCATTTGAAATTGTGCCACAACTGTCTCAAGCAGAACCACTCGTCCTCCGATTGTCAAAGCGAATATAGATGTTTTACGTGTAATCAACGTCATCATGCATTACTGCACCTCGACTCTAAAAGCAGTCCTGCTACGCGATCTTTTCCCGCGCATAATAGCAGCGCCGAGCCGACGACGGCTGTAGGTACTCACACATTGCACGCTAAAACGTCGCACTCGTCCAGCGGTAACAACATGAAGAGCTATATGGTCCTACTAGGTACGGCTATCGTCAATGTTATAGATTCGTTTGGTAATCCGCAAGCTTGTCGCGTTCTTATCGACTCAGGCGCTCAATCGAATTTTATAACTTTAAATTGTTTAGAACGGCTAGGGTTGTCGCGTCAAAAATGTCCGTTTAATATTTTTGGTTTAGCCGGAAGTAGTGTCAAAAACTTTGGCATGACTTCCTGCACTATTAAGCCGAGACATTGCGATAATCCATCGTTTAATATCGATGCTATAATTTTACAACGGATCACTTCCGATTTGCCTACGGTGGAAATTTCTGAAGAAGTTTCCATGCATTACAAAAACCTTTTGTTAGCAGATCCCTATTTTTATAAAAAATCTTATGTAGACATAATCCTTGCAGGTGACATATTCCCTGATATTTATGACGGTAATAAAATTATTATCAACCCCACGCTACCCACTGCACTCAGTAGTGTCTTCGGGTTCGTATTGTGTGGGAAGATTGAAGTACCGTGTACTTCCGATGGCGTCACTAACATTGCAACGTCTTGCAATTTGGTGTCGTACACCAGTGATAGTGACACCATCAACAATCAACTCAAATCATTTTGGGAAATAGAGGAATCACCGTGTGACAACCCTATCAGCCCAGATGATAAGCTTGCCGAGGAGATATTCTCCGAGCGTCATTATAGGGACGAGAGCGGTAGGTATGTTTCGCCTATCCTAATGGACCCGAAGTGCGCCGCCCTCGGCGAGTCTTATAACCACGCCGTGCGTAGGTTACACCACCTGGAGCGACGTTTCGCTCGATTGCCCGACTTACGTTCGCCCTACGTAGACTTCATGCGCGAGTATGAACAGTTAGGTCATATGAAACCGTACGTAGGTACCGAACCGAGTAGGTATATTATACCACACCACTGTGTGGTGAAGGCATCCAGTACTACTACGCCCCTGCGAGTGGTATTTGATGGCTCAGCGGCTACTTCAAGTGGTGTGTCATTAAATGACACATTACTTACAGGCAGAAAACTCCATCATGACATTTTGAAAATCATTTTCAACTTTCGTTTGTATGACGTTTGTTTTACCGCTGATATAGCTAAATTTTATAGGAATGTATTAATTCATCCCGCTGAGCGTTCTTATCAACACATCCTTTGGAGGGAATCGCCTTCGCATGAAATAAAAACCTACGAACTTCTTACAAATACCTACGGGTTAAGATCGTCTGGTTTTGTCGCTGTTCGCTCATTGCAACAGCTGGCGAGTGATGAAGGCAAGCGATATCCTCAAGCTGCTGATATCCTCATGCAAGGATGTTTTGTTGATGACGTTTTGTGGTCAACACAAAGCCTCTCAGACGCCTGTACGTTACAGGATGAGCTCGTAGCTCTGTTGAAGTTAGGCTGTTTCGATCTCCGTAAATGGGCGAGTAATTCCCCTGAATTACTGTCTAGGATCGGTGCTGATCAAGCAGTAGCTATTAACTTCAGTGATGACACCGTGTGCTCATCGCTGAAAGTTTTAGGTCTTAAGTGGCTGCCAACCGTCGATTGTTTCTCATTCGATTACAACATGACGGATAGCACCTACACAAAACGGTCAGTGCTAAAACTTCTTGCTAGCATTTTTGATCCCGTTGGATTTTTATCTCCATGCACATTTCTAGCTAAATGCATCATGCAAGATTTGTGGAAGCTCAGTCTCGGGTGGGACGACCCTCTTCCGCTTGATTTACGTGACAAGTGGTCGGTCTTCATCGCGTCATTGTCAAGTCTATCGTCAATAAAAATTGAACGGCATATGCTAATACCTAAATTCTGCGGCGTACATTTAATTGGTTTTTGTGACGCATCAACTCGTGGTTATGCGGCATGCATTTATGTACGTAGTGTTGACCCAAACAATGAAGTGAAGACTAGACTGCTTGTCAGTAAAAGTAAGGTCGCTCCAATCAAGCCGCTCTCGATACCTAGACTCGAGCTTATGTCCGCCGTGTTGTTGTCAAAACTGGTTTTGTTCGTTCAACAAAATATTAAAAACCTAAACTTTCAGGTAACTGCTTTGACGGACTCCAGTGTCGCACTCGCATGGTTACTGACCCCTCCCTACAAACTTAAAACCTTTGTTTCAAGTCGTGTCGCTCAAGTAGTGGAGGTGGTCCCGTCGAACAGCTGGTACCATGTGAGAAGCGAAAACAACGCCGCTGACGTTTGTTCGCGCGGCGCCATGCCCACTCAGCTCGTAGCTGATTATGAACACTGGCTGCATGGTCCCGCTTGGCTATCTGATGACGTTCATCAATGGCCAATTAGTACTTTTTACGTCACTGAGAAGACGGACATTTTGGAAATGAAGACAAACGTTGATACTTTTTCTTGTCCAACTCAAAATGTACCTAACGATTTTTCAAAAACGTTTTTTGAAAAATACTCATCGTTCAACAGGTTGCAACGTATTGTCGCTTGGTGTTTGCGATTTGCTAAAAATTGTAGGCTACCTAAGAACAAGCGTTCTGTTGGTCCGATCTCAACTCACGAATTGAATGCGTCCCATGACACCGTTATAAAATGTACACAGGATACCTACTTTTGTAGCGAAATTGATCAAATAAAAAATAATAAATTTGTTTCCTCACTTAGGAAGCTATCACCCTTCGTCGATGCCCATGGTTTCCTCAGGGTGGGGGGTAGAATCTCGCAAGCAGATTTACCCTACAATAGCAAGCACCCCTTGTTGCTACCTAAAAAGTGTCACATAACAACTTTGATTATAGAACATTATCATAATATGTACCTACATGTAGGACCTCGCTCATTGCAAGGAATTTTGTGCAAACGATATTGGATCGTATCCGCTCGCAGTATGATTCGTAGTGTGTTGTCTAAATGCATCGTATGCTTCAAATGCAACCCTACTTCAATACAACCGTACATGGGTACGTTACCCGCTGAAAGGTTAAAACCTAATAAGGTTTTTGATCATGTCGGTTGCGATTTAGGTGGGCCGTTTCACATCAAAGCGAGTTTAAATCGTAATGCAAAAATTCTAAAGTGCTACATGTGCCTTTTTGTTTGCTTTTCTACAAAGGCGGTACACATTGAGGTCCTTAGCGACTTATCAGCTGATTGTTTTCTAGCAACGCTTGATCGGTTCGTGGCGCGACGCGGTCTGTGCTCGTGTCTGCATTCCGATAACGGCACAAACTTTGTCGCCGCTGCGAAACAATTGAAAGAAGTTTGCAATTTTTTTAATGAAAATGATGTTTTAATTGCTGACGGTTGCGCAACTCGTTCAATTGAATGGAAAAATATTCCTCCTACGGCAGCTTCGATGGGCGGACTATGGGAAGCCGGTATCAAGTCGGCCAAGCGCCACCTTCTCCGTGCAGTAGGTGACAGGGCACTTACGTTTGAAGAGCTCACCACTGTCTTCTGTAAAATCGAAGCCGTAATGAACTCGCGTCCGTTGTGCCCGTTATCTAACAATCCCGATGAATTCGAAACTTTATCACCTGGACATTTTTTAATAGGTCAAAGCTTACTCGCCGTGCCCGAGTACGGTCTTCAAGACGTAGTTATGAACCGACTGTCACGTTGGCAGTGTTTGCAGAAAATCTCCCAAACGTTTTGGAAGAAGTGGTCTGACGACTACCTGCATACTTTGCAGCAAAGAGCCAAGTGGTTCACCTCGCCTCCTAATGTTAAAATCGGTGATCTAGTTCTCATCAAATCTGATCTGATTCGTCCGTTAAACTGGGTCCGGGCCAGAGTGGAGCGTCTCCATGAAGGCCCCGATAAAATAATTCGCGTCGTTACTCTGAGGACGCAAAAAGGAATCATTAAAAGACCTGTTAATAAGGTTTGTCCTTTTCCCTATTCTAATTAAATATTCAAAAGAACTTGTAGGTACTTTAGATTTAACTATAAATTTAATTAAATTTAAAAATTATTTTCTTATATACTTATTTATTCTTGCCCATTGGCAACTCTCCTACTACCTACCAATTGCAATATATTATTTTTGTTTTTAACTGAAATTATCATGATAATTTCGGTGGGGGGTATGTTGGATCTTTGCTCATCTTTAGAGGGTAGATAATTTAAGTTTTGTCATCCGCTTTTCACAACTACCCTCGTTTTGAATTGTGGGCCGACGCGGTGCGCAACCTTAGCGCGACCTCAGTCGGCAGTTGGCTTGAGTGATCAGACAATTTCGGTCACTTCTCATTTTATTGAGAAACTATTCCGTGGATAGTGAAAGTTTTAACTCCTTTTCAACACTGCCGTGCAGTATCTATTGTGTGAGACGTTCTCGCAGTGCTGTGCCAATTTTGATGGTGTTTTTGGAACGTTCAGTGCCTTTGCTCGCCGCCGCCTTCGAATCCAGGTCCCATGCCGTGCAGGCTCGCTTGAAGAAACGAACGTGTGGATGTTTGAGGTAGGTGGCAGACTAGATTATCTATCCATTTATGAGCAAAGAACCAGTGTCCAAATTTTACCTCTTTAAGTTGGTGCATATATTTCTTTTATTTATTAATGGTCCTTCAAAAAACAATTCCTTACCAGCCTTCTACAGTCATACTCAACAGTTTTTTTTTCCTTTAATTTTGCAAGCCAGTTCGAAATTTAAATACATTTGACCTCCTTGGTTCCTATGTTTTGGAGTAAAAGATCGTTCCATTTTTAAATTGCACGAAAGATATGAGTTTACTATGTAAATCTGACCGCTAAACATAACAATTATTCCAGTTGGCCAGTACAGCAATTTCGATTTATCTCGTAGAAGGTTGTCAAAATAATGCTCAAATTTCCGAATTAAATATTTTCAGGCAGAGAGTGTGGATACAATGCTTAGCGGTGCGGCGGGCGTGGGCCCGCGCGCTTGCCTCGGGACGTGGGTTCTGTACCACGTGCTGCGTGTCATGATAGCTTATCTACTATCCGGGCTGGAGCTAGAGTTGTACAGTGTACATGAGTACCATTATATATTCTGGTGAGTTTTACCTTTAGTTTTAGAGTGCCGAATACTTGACGAAATCTGATATCCTATAAAAAAGCCGTCGAAAGCTACGTAAAAACATATTTATTTATAAACTCGTGGCCGCCCGCGGCTTCGCTCGCCTCGTTCCCGTTAATTTTTCGGTATTAAAAGTAGCCTATGTGCTATTCCAGACCATAATCTAGATCTGTGCCAAATTTCATCCAAATCTGTTCAGTCGTTTTAGAGTTATTGAGTAACAAACATCCAGTAGTGTGATATGTAGCTATCATATTTGGTTTTCATTCGTGTTTTTGAATTGCGTCCCTATAGAAGCAATTCTAAAGATGTATTACAGATAGATGTATTACAGTGATGACTTACGGAACTGAGACGTGGTCGCTAATTGCTTCTATTGGCCTCGTACACAAGCTCAAAGTCGCGCAACGAGCTATGGAGAGAGCTATGCTGGGAGTTTCACTACGTGATAGAATCAGAAATGAAGATATCCGTAGAAGAACCAAGGTCACCGACATAGCTCTTAGAATTAGTAAGTTGAAATAGCAATGGGCAGGTCATATAGCTCGAAGAACTGACAACCGTTGGGGAATAAAGGTTCTCGAATGGCGACCACGAACCGGAAGACGGAAAGTAGGGCGCCCACCCACTAGATGGACTGACGACATTTTTAAGATCGCAGGAAGTCGGTGGATGGAAAGGGCTCAGAATCGTTCTTCCTGGAAATGTGTAGGGGAGGCCTATGTCCAGCAGTGGACTTCTTCAGGCTGATGATGATGATGATGTATTCATTTTGACCATGTTTTTCAGGTATCTCTACGAGTTTCTCTACGGCTGGTTGGTCTCTGCCCTCGGTCGTGCAGAAGGGCTCGTCGGTGAAGCTAAGAAAAGTGACGGGAAAAAGAGTGGCGCTCGCAAGCAGAAGAAGCGGGTAAAGCCTTACGCGAGAGAGGCTCTATTGTGCCAGGTCATGCAAAATATGTGCGGCGGATACTATAAGGTGAGCTAAATCATTATGAGTAATACTATAGCACTGATGGCACACCCCGAACACTCGATTAAATGGTGTGCAAAAGCCGCGTTATAATTATCTTTTTCACAGACATAGACGCAATGCCGTTTTGTATTCTATGTATGTCTATGTATTTACAAAAAAAAGTATTTAAGTATTACATTAGCTATCTGGTTCCCATAGTACCAGCTCTGCTTAGTTTGGGGTTAGATAGTGTTGTGTGGATTGTCCGCATTATTTATTTATTGTATTTTCCAGGCGTTGATCGCGTTCAAATTTATATTAGCTTTCTGGCTCCCATTGTACCAGCTCTGCTTAGTTTGGGGCTAGATAGTGTTGTGTGGATTGTCCGCATTATTTATTTATTGTATTTTCCAGGCGTTGGTCGCGTTCAAACTGCAAGGCAAGATCCGACAGCCATCTTCGGAGTTCGACAACGAAGCGGTCCGCTACAAGCATCGCTTCTCCCCCCTCTCTGTGCTCACCCCCCCACAAGTGCACTATCACGAGTTTTGTGAGATGACGCAACCATTGCAGTGAGTAACTCAGCATCACTACATAGTATAAAACAAAGTCGCTGTCGCTGTCTGTCCCTATCTTATCTTATACCTTTAGGGTGTTATTAATAATCCTGGCGTAGCGTTGGACTAGTTAATCCGTGTTTTGTCTCTTGCATTGACATGCAATTGTCAACTCGAACAAATGTGACAAAACACGATTTAACTACTCCAGCGTTGCGCCAGGATTATTAATAACACCCTCAAGGTTTTTATAATGTCCCAAAAGTTAAGAGCCGAGCGGGATTTGAACCCGCGACCTTCCCCTCGGTACGGGGCTGCGCTGACCACTGCGCCATCGGATCCTAATCACACTCGACGAATAACTCTTAGGGACTGTTCGGCACTTGTTCGGCACTGTTCGGTCGCGGGTTCAAATCCCGCTCGGCTCTTAACTTTTGGGACATTATAAAAATCTTTCTGATTTCCTTAAGTGTAGTAAACACTATAAAATTAATAAAAAAAAAAAAAAAACCCTCAAGGTTGTTCGATTCCGATACAATAGTACATTATGATATAAGTGCGGTAGGTTGAAAATTACAGCCGAGGCGTTATTGCAAGCCCGAGCCGAAGGCGAGGGCTACAAGAAAGCAGAGGCTGTAATTATCAAAGCGCACGTATGTCATACGACGTTTTATAACACATTTGCGAGGAAATAAATAATACTCTGACTTTCGGACGAATAAATCTTTAATTACTTGTTAAAACAGTTGGAAAAATTTGAAGAATTTGACTTTTCACTCACATGGCCACTTGAGCGTCTTTTTAGAAATGCCAGCAAGTTGGAGTATGACTTGATATCAATACCATGTTTTGTTTTCACAGTGCTTTTTAGCATTGAATAGTAGCACCACAATGAGCTTGACTTATACTCGTATTTTTGAGAAAGTTCCATGAAATAGGCTATAAAAACACACTTTCTGAAGATGAATTGGCATCTTTGCTTGTTTTCCATAAGATGAAGTTTTGATACACTTGTAAGTATCTATCGTTAGATTTTTCGGGCAAGAGGCTTAAAGTAGCCCTTTTCGCTGCCTCTGAGACTTCTGGCGGTGTCGAATTAATAAGTTCATCATTAATTGACGACATTTTCAAACAAAAACAATACAGCGAAAATAAAAAGCGCGCGGAATAAGTTTTTACTTTTTCACAAATTAGCGATGCGCGCGCATCGGCGCTTTTTTTTTAAGGCAAAGGCAAAGGCACAAAAACAGCCAGTATTAATAATAGAGTAAATTAATATTTTTTGTTTTTGCTACAGATAAATGGTCTTAATTTATTGTCAAAATTAATTAAATTAAAGAATAAAATGTTTGTTTTCTATATTTTATCTTCCAAAGTTAATTTTATTCATAAAATGTTTACCACAAAAAAATCTTAGCAAAGAGTTTTTATGTCAGAAAACTGACATAAAAACTCTTTGCTAAGATTTAAAAAAAGGTACCGTTCGTGGATTGATAACCGTGCGTTTTACATTACGATAACGCACTAGTACGTAATAACATACATAACGATATTGAAATCGGTGAAGTAGGAGACCCTTTATGAGCAAATGTGTTATAAACTGAATTTACACAACTATGGGCAAACAAAGTATAAATGTACACTGAAACAGCTGTAATAGAATTTCACAGTGGTCTTTATTGCCGGCCAGTTATATAAAGTTGGAGAAAACTGTAGGATAACAGAAATATTAATTAAAAACCAAAAAAAATTGAGTCAATTTTGTACATCACTGTTTCAAAATAGACGTAAAAGTCTGTTAGTTCTTTTTCTGAAGCCCCGACTGCCACGACCAACGGCTGATACTCCAACTTTAATATAACTGGCCGGTAATAAGGACCACTGTTAAAGCCTATTACAGCTATTTCAGTGTACATTAATACTTTATTCGCCCATAGTTGTGTAAATTAAGTTTGTATGGAAATCGTAATTTAGTATACAGAGGTTATCGGGGGCGATAAATTGATCTAGCTAGGATTCATTTTTATAAAATGATTATTTCACCCCGAGTTCAATAATTAAACATAAACTGAATATGTGACTGCTCCTGCCATCTATTGACGATTGTGAGCAACTAACTGCAAGCATATCCAGCAGATGGTGTTGTTCAGTAAGAGTAAACCAATAAAAATAAAAATGATTTCTTAAAAATACAAATTAACAATAAAAAATCGGTCACCAACTGCTAGTGTATGCTTAAATACGCAACGTATGAATATCTGAATTGTGTTGTATTTGGTTGCAGGTATGAAAACCCTGTGATATTATACCTGAGCGGCTGCAAACACTTCCAGCAAGCACGAACATTTTTGGAAAGCATCACTACGCCTGACCAAGAGGTAACCTTAATAATTTGCCACTTAAAAAAAAATCATTGAAATTTTTGACACTATCTAGCCCCAAACTATACAAAGCTTGTCCTGTACCCGAAGCCGGAGTTTTGCTACCACATTTCGTTACCAAATGTTGTTTTCGTTTCGCCTATTTGTCTCTCTATTGTATGGAGAAAATATGAGACGGCAAAAATACGTTACGAAGTTAGAGTTGTTGTCTCATCTTTTCTTCATACAATAGACAGAGACAAATAGGCAAAACGAAAACAACATTTAGTAACGAAATGTTGTAAATGCACTGGGACTTCGGGCTCTGTTCGAACTAGGTCATAGATGTTTTTGTGAATACAATAATTTTAATACATTTAAACTCCTAGACTCAGATTAAAATAAATTAGCAGAGCTTGTACGATGGAAACCAGCTAATAATAAATAAATATTGTGGACAATCTACACAACACTGTCTAGCCCCAAATTAAGCAGAGCTTATACTAAGGGAACCAGATAGCTTTTTTGTAAATACATACTTAGAATACAATATAACACCCAGACAGAGATAAAAGATTAAAATGTATTTTAATATTTTTCAACTCCATGTTAATAATAACGTTTTTCTATTACAGGTATCGGATCTCCTAAAGGTAGCGAAAACGAATTTCGTAGTATTAAAACTATTAGCCGGCGGACACAAGATGGATTCACTTGTACCGCCTGAATTCGACTTCTCAGTACATCGGCATTTTCCTATCATAAAACTGTTATAAATGTAAAGAAAATCGTGTAAAAATAATGTATCTCATCAATATAAGGTGCACAAGATTATGATGACAAGAATATGGAAATATACAATTTATATAACAAATTTACTAGTCAAATAGTTATGCAAATAGAAATATAATCGCTGCGTGAATATATTACAACTAGAAAATATCCAGCCCTAAAATGTGCGTTCCAACTTAGGGTTGGTTTCACAGATTACTAATCAGCCGATCAAATGTTTGATAGTGTTTTATCTCACATATTATAAGCAAAAATTTTAACTGAAACAGCTGTAAAATATTTTTACTTATCGTGTCACTGGCTCTTTGGAACCAGTGCGGTGAAAGGATTTCAAGTGTGCCTCAGGGAGGCTCCTTTCGTGCATTCGACACATATTTTTGAACTTTTTAGATTCTACGACATGCCGGTTTCCTCACGAGGTTTTCGAAAAAAATCAAATAGTAATAGTAGAATCGAAATATTTAATCGATCGATTAGTCGTCCGTGCAATCGGCCCTTAGTCAGTTGAACTAAAATGTTCCATAATAACTGGTATCACAAGGAATAATCGCGCAGTTTAGTTTTAGGCTGGAGGAATATCTCATTATTCTGGCTTGTAGATAGGCTGGCCGCACACTATCTGAAAACTGACGTGCCAGAAAACAGAATCAGTAAACGTTTGCCCATACAAGTTCTACTAGGCCCCGAAGTTGCTCATTGTCAGAGGTAAGGTTTACCTCGATCCGAGTTTTTGGTTTTCAATAATTATGGCGTCCTATTCACCGAGTTGTTATTGTATGGAGTCACGAAAGTTCATGAAAATACAGTAACAGTAGTAATACGGCCTTATAGTTAGCAGCAATAAAGCCGCCTATTGTAAAAAAAAAACAAAACTATGCAATGTGTGTTGAATTTTGCGCCTGAGTATACATACATTTTGAGAACCTGAAGTTTTGCCACCTAGACGTTCTGCTATACAGACCATCTAATAGTTGGACGTTTTGCTACTAGGTAATTTTGCTAATTAGTCTTACTGCTTATACACTTTTTGCTCTGTTGGACATTTTGCTACTTAGACCTTTTGATCAGGAGGCAAAAAAACACTGGGAAAACCGGAAACGACAAGCGAAGAACTCGGATCTGAGGTAGGTAGGTTCGAACGGCGCGTTCTAGAAGTTTCTGTCACAATATTTCTGATTATCTGCGTCCGGCCTTATACTTGTAGGTATACTCAAACGCAAGTATATACTTGATAGAAGTATTAATCAACTTTCGCAAAAATAAGAAATGTGTGTTTTACAAATGAATGATAAGATTGATAAGTTTAGAGAAATTAAATTATTTAATCAGAATATATTTTTATTATTTCCACGGCTTGTCGGTCCTTGTTTTTGACAAGTCTTGTTTTTTAAAAAGAGATGGATATAGTTTAATATGACGGATTAATTTATCTGTAGATTGAAAAATAGTCTGGAAGGGTGGTATGGTATCACCATGGACTAATAAATTAGTCCATGGTATCACGTAGAACGCGGTAAAAATTAAAACAGCTATGAAACTTATAATTTTATTGTAATAAATATCATAGAAGAAATTACTTTATAATGTTTAACGTGTAATTTGTAATAAATTATAACAAACACCTAGTTGTCAAATACCTACAGTACTTTGGTACAGTCGGCAACATTAAGATACAATGCGTAACATTCGAAATGGTTTTACATCATTAAAACATCTACATGGCAAATACTCAAAAAAGAAGTATTTAATACGTTTTTACTGTGAAGTGTTAATTTTAATACTAGTACTATGATCCTATTTTGATGCCGACTGTACCACAAAAATCCAGACAATAAATATAAATGTTTACAGAGCGAATATTCAGCACATGCGGGAATCGAACCCGCATCTCCCGCGTCTTCCATTAGGCCACGCAGTTCCTAAAATTAAAATAATTAGGGCCAATTTCACAGATTCCTAATTGACAAAGTACATATTTAACAGGTACGTTTATTTAACACAAATTTTTGCTTGAAAAATTTGAGATGAACAACTGTCAAATAAATAGTTTGTCGATTAGCAATCCAAGAAACCGAGCCATAAAGTTCTTATGCGTTGAAATATAAACCCTGTACGGTTTTATATTTCAACGCATGAATGTAGGTAGATATGCGTATTTTTTTGGAGTGCGGGCTTTTGATTATAGACCTATTCATTCTTCATCTTCGGTTTCCTCGTCTGACACGTCCGTGTAGCAATCGTTGTCTATTGTTTTTACCCTCAAAAAATTCGGCGCTGGACGCCCTGTAATAAAAAAAATACTGGATTACATCAGATTACCCTTATCTGTTTGTCCCCACTAAAAGATCTGCTTGTCATGTCCCTAGCAAAGTATAGAGGGGGTCACTAGTTCGTTTGAACCGGTGCGGTGAAAGGATTTTAAGTGCGCCTTAAAAAGACTGCACTCACACTGACACTAGGTTATGACAAAATCAGGAAATTAGTCATCAGGGGATCTAAACAAGATCTAATTTCTGTTTGAGAAAAATGCCGAAAGATAAAATGCATGTAAATTTCATTTGTTCGTCGTGCGAATTGTCAAGCTAATGTCATCTTCATACAATGTAGGTATCTGTAAATGTTTTCCGCAAACCATGCAGATGTTCTTGTTTAGAGTGTCCCCAAGTGTGCCTAGGATGTCCCATACCCAGAATAAATAAGCACATAGTCCATTATTTTTCCTGTGTCTTCTGCTCAAAGTCAGCGTGGTACAAATAAAGACAAAATATCAGGGCTGTACCTTCAGAGTGGGTGACACTAGCACCGAAGTCTTGTATGGGCACCGGAGTCACAGCTCTGTTGATACCCGATGCTGCATTCTCTTCCGGTTCCTCGTCATCACTATCCAAAAATATTTCTTCTTCCTCGCATTCTTCTATCTGAAACCCGTGTGCGTCTTTGTTGAAGAAAGCAACAGGAATCATGTTGAATCTTATAAGCTGAGCTAGCGTGATACTGTGATTCTAAAGCTCGCTTATTTCAAACTAGCTTGTGTACCCTGGTCTTCTTATCGTGTCACTGATTTTTTCGAACCAAGTGTGGTGAAAGGATTTTAAGTGCAAAGAGGCTCCTTTCGTGCACTTGACACATATTTTCGAACTTTATAGGTTCTACGATATGCCGGTATGCTCACGATGTTTTCCTTCACCGTGTAAGAGCACTCGCATAGTGTACTTACATACATTTTTGGGCAGAAAAACGCATTGGTACACAACTGGATTTGACCTGTATGGACTTTGTCACCCTGGGAAGTCTGATAAAAAATTCACCAGAAATAAGAATATTTCTGGTGAATTTTTTAGGAATATGTAGTGGGTGAACGTAAGAACGACTTGCTCATTCAATCCTTGGTTC
The DNA here is from genome assembly GCA_939531255.2 of Thera britannica. Classification (NCBI taxonomy): domain Eukaryota; kingdom Metazoa; phylum Arthropoda; class Insecta; order Lepidoptera; family Geometridae; genus Thera; species Thera britannica. Next base: position 10,882,159 of record OW618046.2, on the reverse strand, counting down.
AAATTCTTACCGGTTCAGTGTTATTGCTTAGAAGTTACCTGAATATCAAATGACTGTTGCTTATTCTTGAAATCAAGAAACGCTGCGGAGTTCCTCTTCGATGTCCCCGGGTACGCTTTGCTTGGCGACGGGGTGCCTACTTCAGGATTCCCTTCGTCGATTTGGAAGCCGACTTCTAAGTTCAAAGGCAAGCCTGCGTTTGCCGACGTCCGTCTGCGTCGCAGCTGGCACTCTGGTTCAGGCTGTTCGTCCATCTTTTGGAACCTTTATTTATGAGACAAATTGGTTTTACAACCCTGGTGTTAGTTCTTATTCCTATACTTCGCCTGATGTTATCTACCTTAGGTTCTCGGGCATGTCTGTTACTTGAGTTGTTGGTATACACCACTATTTTGTAACTACCAAAAAAAATAATAGGGTAATGTAGTAGGGGTAGAACATTATGAATGTGCAATCAGAATTTTAGTTTCGATAAAATGACAATTATGGACATATTAGTTACATAGTACTAGAGAGAAAAAAAGTTACGCTGTTCGGTTCCGCTTGGTATTATTTAGCGTTTATGAATGAAATGATTTTTGCTTGTTGAATCATTTCTCAATATTTGACTAAAAATTGTGGTTATTTAAAGATATTTTTTTTATGACTTAATTTTTTTTTTCGTGGATGTGTTCAGTATCAGCAGCCAATATCGGCATTTTTTTTTTGGTAATTACAAAATAGTGGTGTATGGTGTGGAACATTATGGGGTTGTACAACCAATTTGTCAGTACTCAGTATTTTTATTGCCTTTTTACATTCATAATATTAGTAAGGTACCTAATAAAAATACTGAATACTGACAAATTGGCCATGTACATACAACTGAACAGTTCGTATTCCTATATACTTCGCCTGATGGTACCATAAGTTCTCGGGCATGGCTGCCCTTCAAGCATTCAAGGCGTTGGTATTCTTCCAAATTCTTTGAGATGTTGTCAAGATTTAAATATGACTTTATACACTTGCTTGCCTGTGCATAGAGTTCTTCTTGATATTACCAATTCTATTGTCTTTTACAGCATTCTTCCCATAGTAATCAAAGTTAAAATAGTATTTCACTTACCTTGATTCCTTGGCTTTTAAACTTGATCTAAATTCTTCTTGCGGTTTTTCAGTAACTTTTTCAGGCCATGAGAACGTTAGCTTGAAAACTGTAACGGTTCGCTACTAAGTAGATTGGGAGTCGAGGACTTCAGGTGAAGCCTTATTGCGGTAATCTGTGTTTTCTTCCAGGAGTCACCAACATTTTCTTTTTTTGAAGCCCGTGTAAAGTAACTATTGCAATATTTAAACCTTCGACCGAAATAAGCTTGTGGACTTTTTATTTGTTTGTTTGGATAAGCTCCGAAACTCATGCATTTGAAAGCGGTTTTTTGTAAGAAAGCTGGAATAAATTACCTAGACCTAGATAAATTTATCCGTTATATAAGTACGGTTTATCATCATCATTATCAGCCTGAAGACGTCCACTGCTGGACATAGGCCTCCCCTACACATTTCCAGGAAGAACGATTCTGAGCCCTTTCCATCCATCGGCTTCCCGCGTGTCGTCGGTTCATCTGGTGGAGGGTGCTCTACGCTTCGTCTTCCGGTTCGTGGTCGCCATTCAAGAATCTTTATTCTTTTTAACGGTTGCAGGCGCTAACTATTGCACATTGGCTTTTCGGCTGTGTAGAGCGCTATCTCTTTCTGACGCACACTTTGCCCTATGAAGCTGTAATTAGCCGATGTGCAATATTTGTTGCCTGCTACTGTACTGTCATTTTTTATTCGACGAATAATCTTATTTCGTAAATGGAAAAACGTCCCTAAATCATCTACCGTGCTATCTATTATTTTTCGCCATGATTCCCTCCAAAGGTTGATAACGACTGTCACTTGTGAGGATTCCCGTGCCAATGCCAATATCTAGTACTTAGGTGTTTTTCGTGTTCTACCTAAGCGACCTACCTATATACCTCCTTCATTACATAGGTCGCTTAGGTAGTCAGTGAAATAGGTGATTCATTGAATTAATAAAACCATTTAGTCAAATTTTCTAGTAGGTACATTACATTTATGTACTAATAGTATGTGTCAAATTTTCTAGTAGGTACATTACATTTATGTACTAATAGTATGTGATACAGGGTGTCCCACGGATATGCCACATGGAGGAAAAGTACCTTGAATATTGTAGATGGAACATTTTAGTGAAAGAATAATTTGAATTTAAAATGCATTCAATGTATTCTTGCAGTAAAATGAATACATCTACAATATCAAGGTACTTTCTCTCCATGTGGCATTTCTGTGGGACCCCATGTGTAGTACCTAAGTAGTAGGTACTAATAGATATTTTGCTGTCTCTAGGCTGTTTGCCGTAATCGGCGTGGCCTAGATCTCTAAAGCCCTGTCCAGCAAACGCCTAGAAAACAAGTTGTGTATGTCACTGCCAACTGGTACACTGGATGTTTATGTTTACTACTAGATAACTACAGATACGGTTTTCCTCAATTTTAGTAGTCTCCCTCCCCCCTCAAAGAGGGGGTTTTACCTATTTTTTGACGTGTTTTTTTTTATATAGAGACAGCTCAACTGATGCAAATCAGTACCAGACGGAAACGTCCCCACCACTAACCACGATAGTAATTTTATACTACACCTGCTTGGAAAGTACCTTGATACTTTATCAAATTTACGGTAGAAAGTACGTCATTGCATATCGAACAAATATGCGGGGAGAAAACGCATCTGAGCGGGAGAGAAAAGTGTATGAAAATCCATTTCTTACGTGGTTTTTCTTTCTTAATTTTGGGTAAGACTATGCGCCGGTAACCTAAATGTCAAAAGCCAAAAAGTTTTTACAGTGAGTTTTTATCTCAAAGTTCGCAAAATGACACTGGCCACTAGCTGTGTGTTGGATGGTGTCGGGCTGGCAGTGCGACCCTGCGGCGGCAGGATAAACAATTTGAAAAAAGAACATGTGAAAATTGCAGACGCCATTTCCAATTTGTGTGTTTGTTTGAGGATTCAGTTTTCGTAGAATTTATTTTCCTTGTAGGTATAGTATAAAGCACTATGTAGGTATCACTCGAGAGAAACTGCGATTCCCGATCTCGGGTGAAACGACACCCTCAACGGTAATCGGTCACTTTCTCCTCTCGGTGAACAATGTACTATTGATTACTTGGTTGGGTACCTCATCGTTGCATTTTTTATGTATTGCAGATTGGCGTGGCCAGATTAATGTATTATATATCGATCAGTAACGGAACCCACTATAGCTGCTAACTTGCTTTGCTGTACCTACACCAAGCCATGCAACTGTTTTCATTTATACCTAGAAATAAATATTGTACAAATTAAGCAGAGCTCTACCTGGGGACCAGAAAGCTGCTAGAGATGATGCTTATTTTTTTTTGTAAATTCATACTGAGAAATACAATATAACACCCAGGCAGAACAAACATCTGCGTTCACTACTCAAAGATTTTGTTCTCGGTAGGGATCGAACCCATGACCTACGGCGCAGAAGGCTGTGCTACTACAACTGTGCAACTGTGAGAGGCCATTCAAAATGGCGATAAATAGACTATGTGGAATGGTTGAGTGCTGGTTGAAACCAGCAGATGGCCCATTTCTAAATCGCTATGGATATGGAGCAGAGTGTAAACGTGACAATTATTCCCTCATTTAAGACGCGTAATTCTCATTAGCCTACCTACGTGCCCTTCGTGAGGATTCAGGTATTTATAATAGGGTGATTTTACGACTCATGAACGGAGTATTACAGAGGATTGGGGCGGCTTAGAAACCCGCATGCCCTTACGATGTGACGTCACAATGTTTCTGAATTTCATAGGTTGGTTTATTTTTATAAATAGGTACTGCTGAGAAAGTTTGAGTTGTGGTTTGCGAATGTTTCTGAGTAAAGTGTTGAACGTATTTAACACCTGTACAAACCACCAAGGGATTCAATGTTTAAATAAAATGTAGGTATATTTGGGCATTACATTTTGAAACGAAATACCTACACAACATATTATACTTAGAAATAAGATACGAAAATAGTAGGTACAGACATTGCAAATTGACATGTTAGAGTCGAAATGACGCGTACAACCACCTATGTACCTACAAAACGACACAATGTACCTACGTAGTGTCTGTGTGAACTGCACACAGACGCGCGTGTATCAAACGACATTTGTCTGTATAATAACGCGTCTTTAATACCTATAAGATATTAGTCGAGTGCCAGAGGTGGCCTATAAGTAAATTAGTTTACTAAGAAGGGACTTATTAGGTATAAGGAAGTAGCGAAATCTAAATAATTGTACAGATAGTTCTTCCTGTCTATCTGTAATGGCTCTAATTTCTTTGCAAGAAGCCGTTTGTGGCTCTCCTTCGGATATTATTGGTATAAAAGCGAATGTCCTGTGCAAATCGAATGTTTTACATTACACGTGCTGACAGAAGCTAATACTTCTTACAATGAAGCTGTTTTTACTCTGCCTTGTGTTGTCCGTTGCAGGGCTAACCGCTCATGTAAGTACCATACTTCCTATTTGAAAATGCTAAGAAAAGTTTTTTTTATACTTCGAGCTGATGGAACAACCTTAAAACCCACCTGCTAAGTGATAACCCTCGCCTCTAATAAAGCATTGTCTTTCGTCGCTTTAGGGGTGCGCTAAAGAAAAAATCCCCTAAGATTTGAAGATTTGATTAGTAATTTTATTTTATTTTATGTATGTTAGTCTCTAAGGGTGTTATTAATAATCCTGGCGTAGCGTTGGACTAGTTAATTCGTGTTTTGTCTCTTGCATTGACATGCAATTGTCAACTCGAGCAAATGTGACAAAACACGGAACTAGTCCAACACTACGCCAGGATTATTAATAAGACCCTTAGGTATTTATTACTATGGACCCAAAGTGTTTCATTTTTGTAATGTGTGCATTTGTTGGTCTGAAATAAACGATATTATTATTATTATTATAAAGGTCAGGCACGTCAGGAACGTACCCTACGATGCACTGCCCGGCGTCTATCAACTTGAGGCATAGGTACAGATGTTCAGCCTCACGTGCCAGTTATTTCACCGGCACCCACACCCTTCAAAGTGAAACACAGCTTCAAGGCAGAAATAGGTATGGTGGTAGTACTTCCCCGAACGTGCCCTTCACAAAGAGCACGCACCTAATAGAACTTGGTGACCGAGAAGAACCTTATGATAAGTAGTTCTGTTACCTCAGCTTATAACAATTTCATTGCATTATGGTAATGCCATTACTCCTCAGAGCATTCACTGGGGATGCTAACCTCCTAGCTAGATAGTTGCTATTTTTTAACCGACTTCCAATCAAAAAGGAGGAGGTTCTCAATTCGGTTGTATTTTTTTTTTTTTTTTTTTAATGTTTGTTACGGCATAACTTCGTCATTTGTGAGCCGATTTGAAAAAATATTTTTTTATCTGAAAGGTACTGCTTCCAGATTGGTCCCATTTTAATTTTATTAAAATCGGTGTTGCCATTTTTTTTAAATATTTTTTTTTAATGTTTGTAACTGCATGCCTCCGTCATTTATGAACCGATTTAGAAAATTATTTTTTTATTTGGAAGGTTATTCTTACGTCCAGATTGTCCCAAACAAATTTGATTAAAATCGGTTTAGCCGTTTGACAATGAAGTCGGTTTCTCAAGTTTTTTAAACTTATAATTATTTACAGTAGCAATTCTATACACATAAATCTCCAATCTTATAACTCCCTTTTTCGGTTGGGGATTTAAAACATGGCAATGCATTAATTCCATCAATCCTTTACAGACTGTGCAACTATCCGGGGCTCAGAAAGAAAAAGTTAATCAATACTCGATCGAATGTATCATGCAAACTGGCGCCAAACCAGAAGTCATAGCCGAAGTGAAGAAAGGGCACCTGAATGAGAGCGAAGACTTGAAAAAATTCACGTTGTGCTTCTTTCAAAAGTCTGGGATCATAGGTCCTGATGGGAAGTTGAACGTTGAAACTGCTTTGGCAAAACTGCCCGCCGGTGTCGATAAAGCCGAAGCTATGAAGGTTCTAGAAGACTGCAAGAACAAGAAAGGAAAAACCCCTGAAGACACCGCCTTCCAAATTTTCAAGTGCTACCACACTGGCACGAAAACTCACATTTCCCTGTAGATGTGTTTAACCAAATACATTTTATTTATTTAAGTTATTAAAATATTACTATTATGAAGCCTGTTTTTATAATATCTTTCGACATGCACAAACATAAAGGAACCACAAACCGGAAGAACTGGACCGATGACATTTTTAGGATCGCGAGAAGTCGGTGGATGGAAAGAGCTCGGAATCGTTCCTGAAAGTGTGTAGGGGAGGCCTATGTCCAGCAGTGGACTTTTTCAGGCTGATGATGATGATGATGTGGAACTGTGAGCGGAAGTGGACAGAAGAAGTATTAAAATGCTATAATAATAATTGTGGTATGAATTAGATTGTGTATGCTATTGCGTTGAAATAAAATAAAATACTTAAGTTTAATGTTTTCGCATTTCTCGATATTATATAATATGAAATCAACGTTATACTCAACACACGCATAATTTGCGTATGGGTGTGTACGTGAAAAACATTTTATTTTTGCAGCTGAAATTCACAAGGCCTCCACAGGTATTTGTCGCAACTAACTAGTTGCGACAAATACCTGTGGAGGCCGATATTACTAGTTGGTGGTTATGTGACCAGAGGTAAACCAAAGAAAACATGGATGAACTGTGTGTAAGATGACATCGATAAGAGAGGAGTAAATGCAGAGATGACGGCAGGACGGAGGCGGGACGATCTTGATTGACTTAACTGGCCCACTAAGCCAAAGATCGAGAGGTGTGGAAAAATGGGAGGGAGGCCTTTGCCCTGAAGTAGGACTACCCAGGCTAAAATAAATAAATAAAAAACTGGTGTGCTTCACTCTGTACCTAAACATTATCTCGGATTGACGCCAATTGACTGGTTTCATTGTTACATTTTTGGTCACCGGCAATATTATACCTACGGAACGATTACTCCTAACGTGATGTGATTTGACTACTGGCGTACTTCAGGACGACGTTGTATCTCCTCTTCTTTTAGCTTTCTTTATATAATTTGATACTTACACTTTTTAGGGTTCCGTTTTTGCCATTTGGCTACGATTATAGATTCGTCATGTCTGTCTGTCTGTCCGTCCGTGTCACAGCCACTTTTCTCCGAAATTATAAGAGCTACAGTAATGAAACTTGGTAAGTAGATGTATTTTGTGAACCACATTAAGATTTTTTCACAAACATATAAAAAAACAATAAATTTTGGGGGTCCCCATACTTAGAACTGAAATTCAAAAATCTTTTTTTCATCAAACCCATACGTGTGGGGTATCTATGAATAGGTCTTCAAAAATGATGTTGAGGTTTCTCATATCGTTTTTTTCTAAACTAAATAGTTTGCGCGAGAGACACTTCCAAAGTGGAAAAAAGTTGGTCCCCCCCCCTCTAACTTCTAAAATAAGAGAATGATAAAACTAAAAAATATATATGTTGTACATTACTATGCAAACTTTCAACGATATTTAGTTTGAACGAGATCTAGTCAGTAGTTTTTTTTATACGTCATAAATCGTAAACCACAATTTACCTTTCGACGAACTACAAGAACCTTTATTATGTTACTTGATGCTACGGAACCCTTCATGGGCGAGTCCAATTCGCACTTGGCTGCTTTTTCTTATTTCACCCATCTGTTTTTTACGAATGTAAGCAACACCTATCTCGTTTAATTCCCTAACATCTTTCCGTACAATAGAAATCGCAATCGATTTTTGTGCCTTACTTTAAAGGGGTACAAATCTTAGTGCGTTACATGCTGTGATTTCATATTAATAATTGGTACCTAACTATATAAATGACCTCGAAGTAAAACGAGTAGAACTGTAAGTCGAACTTTTGGAACTATAAAAAGAAAACACGAAATGTTTTATACAACCAATTTATTTATACCGAGCAACGTACCTATCCTTTAAAAACAAAACGACATTTTTCACAAAATTAAAAAAATTTCAAAAGATATGGTAAGTCATCAAGAGTACATTTGAAATAAGTATGAGTAACATTGGCGATAGTTTTTCCTGTACTTTTTGCTAAGCAGTTCTCCATCACGTGATATACGTTATCCCGCGTAGACTCTGGGAAAAGCTGAGAACCCTTCAGAATATTGACTGTACCGTTTTCAAAAGTATACCCGGATTCTACGAAAGCGCAATGTATAAAAGTTACGAAATCATCGTCATCTCTGTAAGATCCCATTTCTACCAGTTTCACAATTTCTTTCAGATCCTGGTCTTTGACACACTTATGTATTCCTTTTTGTATGATCTGCCTTTCTCCCTCTGGAAGTGTCACCGATTCCTGGAAAAGAGTTTACAGTTTTCAAATGAACTTCATTTGCCTCTTCTAGATAAATAACTCTTTATTGATTACCACGACCAAGGTAAGATCTTGGAGGAAGAATACGTCAGGGTAAGATGCATAATTATGTTTTATCTTAAATTAATGCTATGAGCGGCCTTATTGCTGAATACTAGGCAGCATTGGGATAAACTATAAGGTCCCTTGTGTTTTTTAGATTCATAATAAATATTATTTCATATAAGTTTGCATGGGGCCAAATTTTGAAACAATGGGTGCAGCCATTGTTCCGATTCGACCTCTAGCCCAGAACCGACAGCGTTACTTGTACTGACAGGTACTCCGAAGAAATGCCACTAGCAGTGATAACATATGTGGAAAATTATCATGAATAATTTAATTTTATTGGTGAAAAAAAATATCCTGCAACCCCCAAGATGTGAAAAATACTTACACGTCCTGCAATCTTCGCTTCGATGAAAACCACACCTGATACGATCAAAATTAGTCTGAGAACCGACATGATTTGATTTCGTAGACGTCCGTAGAAGCACCTCAAACTGAGTGATGATAAGGTATTTAATGAATTTAGATAATTAAGTGAACTTTAATCTTTCGCTTTAGAAGTTCACAACGAAAATGAATCATGTTTCTAAGCTGCAGCGTTTATATAGCAAGATTTGCTAAAATATTTATTTATGAGTTATGAAAAAAAAAACATCATGTAGGATTGTGCATGCCGCGGAAATGATTTACAGCAAAATTAGTGGAAATGTGCGCACAACAATAAATCTCCACAGAATCGTTTCAACTTAGTTCTCCACAATGTTATCTACCAGTCAAAATCACCTTGCCAGTACCTATTTATTTAGAAGAGTAGATTTGTCTAAAAAATAAAATAAATAAAAATCATTATCATCATCATCAGCCTGAAGAAGTCCACAGCTGGACATAGGGCTCCCCTACACATTTCCAGGAAGAACGATTCTGAGCTCTTTCCATCCACTGCCTTCCCGCGATCTTAACAATGTCGTCGGTCCATCTGGTGGGTGGGCGCCTTACGTTTCATCTTCCGGTTCGTGGTCACCATTCGAGAACCTTTATTCTGCAACGGTTGTCGGTTCTTCGAGCTATATGACCTGCCCATTGCCACTTCAACTTACTAATTCTAAGAGTAGAGCTATATTATCGGTGACTTTGGTTCTTCTACGGATATCCTCATTTCTGATTCTATCACGTAGTGAAACTCCCAACATAGCTCTCTCCATTGCTTGTTGCGCGACTTTGAGCTTGTGTATGAGCCCAATAGTTAGCGACCACGTCTCAGTTCCGCAAGTCATTACTGGCTAAACGCACTGATTAAAGACTTTTGTTTTGAGGCTTTGCGGTATCTGATCTGCGACGAGAAGATGTGGCGCAATTTCCCGAACGCTGCCCATCCGAGTTGGATTCGCCAGCTTACCTCTTTGTCGATGTTGGCTCTAACTAATTGGATTTTACTATAATTTATTTTAGTATTTGTTATAATAGCGACAAAATAATAAATAAGTACCTACATCACCTGTGAAAATTTTAACTGTCTAACTGTAACTATCTCGGTTCATGAGATACAGTCTGGTGACAGACAGACAGACGGACGCACCGCGCGGAGTCTAAGTAATAGGGTCCTGTTTTACTCTTCGGGTACGGGACCCTAAAGCATGTTTTAGATTTAGACGGTTTGAAACCACAGTTTCTGCCAAGGTGACCTTGGTAGAACGCTTCTAAAACCAACCCCAAGCTTTGCAGGGCGAGCCTTTTTACCAAGGGCGTTTAAAGGTCATGCGAAATTTGGTTTGAAACCACCGTCTACATAGTTTAATACCTCCGTTTTAAATGATGGTTTTAAATCGTGTCGGATATGCTTAAAATTCACTGTCATGATATCGCCTTGTTCTTGCAAATGGCTGTGTTATTGCTTAATACAATTCGTCAAATAGAATTGACAGATATACAGGGTGTTCAAAACTACCCGTTAAGCCGAAAGGAGATTAAATGGGCCTCTATCAAGTCCATTCACAATATTTAAGAACCGTAGTAACATATCAAAAAAAAAAAAATATTTTCACTGATGTGCCCTATTTCAGTAAAATTAAAGAGTAAACTACGCAGAATGCACCTACATTTCTACCTAATTCGCGTTTTTCTTAATGAGGTTCACAGAATACATCTACTTACCAAGTTTAATCAGTGTAGCTCTTATAGTTACGGAGAAAAGTGGCTGTGACATACGGACGGATAGACAGACAGACAGACAGACAGACATGACGAATCTATAAGGGTTCCGTTTTTGCCATTTGGCTACGGAACCCTAAAAACAAATGTTTGTGCTAGTCTCACGGAATTCCGAATCGAGATTCCACAATGGGAACGGGAACACGAGCGTGTGCGGCCAGGCTAAATGCCAGCCCACACAGCCAGCCGCTACTGGTGTTGGAATCTGCCCTGCCGTGAAGCATGTAGATTTATGCGAGCCCAAACGTGATTGTTATGCATATTTGAAAGCCCTGACCTCGTCCGTCCAAAGAACACAGTTAACGTAATTAGGGTTTTTCTCTAACTGTCTGAGGTACCACTCGCAGAAGTTCCTCCTGGGTGCTAAATTGGAGGGTATCAGTATTTTGTGTATGGCGATAGTGATAAGGTTGACGATTGTCGTCACGGAGAAATTGGCAAACTGCAACATAGTTTATACCGAATCTTGTTCCGGCTCGCTTCGTACTTGTGCTCGGTTCTTCTTAAAAAATCTCAAAACACTAATTTAGCCTGCTTGGCGTCGAATGTGCTTGGACGTCCACTTCCAGTAGACCGATGAAAAGAGCTAGTGGAATATAGTCGTCTTGACATGTTCAGAAAACACTGGTACCATGGCAGCCATCGCTGTTCAGTGGTGTTCTACCATCACCATCGATAAATCGCTGCCGATACAGTTTGCGAGTACTATTTAAATTCCTTTTTTTATGGCCTACGCATAACATCATATCGTAATATTTCCAGTAAGCATCATTTTGCCGAGTCTAACTTAGCGCTCGCTTTTGTTTTTAAATATGATTACCCCCTTACAAACCTCAGCTTGTTACCAGGCCTGATAGGTAATACCTACAAGTAATTAGGTGCACTTTATTACTGTTATTTTTTAGGCGATAGCTGCCAGACGAATAATATCATAATGTAATGCTAAATTTATTCAAGTTAAGGATTTTAGTTCTGGGGTAGTACAAGAAACATTAAATTACACAAAAATGTTATTTATTCTTTATTCGACTAACAAACATAAGAAAATATTAAGTTCCAAGTAAGTTTAAAAAACGAGCAGTTGTGGTAAACCAGCCACCCAGGTAGTGAGGATGGAACTTAGTTCTGCGTGTGGTGCGATGATAAAAACCAACCACGGGCACCAGATAAAACAGTTCCTCAGAACATATTAGCCCATTGTGGAGACGACAGAGCACGCACAGAGAACCAACGTTTTTCCGCAGACCTAAGTAAGGGCTCTATGTCATCTGTGCGCTTGGAATTTGATTAAAGAGTTTCCTTCAATAGCTTCTGGATCATAGGATTTTGTGGCAGCCATCAATATGCAACACTCAAAAGTTATTAAAATTTATTTATTAAAATGTATCCATATAATATTGTACTAAAATCTTCGCAAATATTTTGAGTCTGACACGAGTACGAAATAAAAACACACAATGTTAAATATAACCAATTTATTAACACCGATCAACGTATTCTTTAAAAACAGATCCGCGCCGATAATTTTCACAAAATTAGAAAAATTTCATAACATATGGTAAGTCATCAAGAATACATTTGAAATAAATATGAGTAGTATGAGCGATGGTTTTTCCTGTACTTTTATTAAAGCAATTTTCCATCACATGATATACGGTATCCCGCGTAGGCTCTGGGAATAGATGAGAACTTTTCAGTATATTGACTGTGCCGTTATCAAAAGTATACCCAGATTCTACGAAAGCGCAATGTGTAAAAGTTACGAAATCATCGTCATCTCTGTAGGATCCCATTTCTAGCAGTTTCACAATTTCTCCCAGATCCTGGCCTTTGGCACACTTTTGCATTCCTTTTTGTATGATCAGTTTTTCTCCCTCTGGGAATGAAACCGATTCCTGAAAAAAAGTTGTCAGTTTTTAAAAGAAAGTTCATTTTATTTTGCCTCTAGTTAGATAACTCTTTATTGATTACCACGACCAAGGTGAGATCTTGGAGGAAGAATATTAAATGTGTCAGGGTAAGATACATATTTTTTATCTTTAAATAAACTGTAATGCTATGATCGGCCTTATTTTTAATGTCCCCCGTGTCCTTTAGGTGGACAATAAAATAAGTAAATTCATATAAGTTTGCATGGGCCAAATTTTGTAACACTAGCATGCCCTTTGAAACTCCCTCATGTATCCCAAGATGTGAAAAATACTTACACGTCCTGCTACCTTCGCTTCGATTAAAACCACACTTAATACGAACAAAAATAGCCTGAGAACCGACATGATTTGATTTCGTAGACGTCCGTAGAAGCACCTCAAACTGAGTGATGGTCAGTGTACTTAATGAATTTAGTTAATTTAGTGTACTTTAACCTTTTGCTTTAGAAGTTCGCTATTAAAGTGAATCATGTGTCTAAGCTGCAGCGTTTATATAGCAAGTTTTGCAAAAATATTAATTATGAGTTATGAAAAAAATGCAACTTGTGTGCACGCCCCGGAAATGATTTACAGCAAAACTAGTGGGAATGAACGCGCAACAAAAAAAATCCACAAAAATTTCGAATTACTTCTGCGCAATGTTATCAGTCAAAGTCACCTTGCAAGTACCTATTTATTTAGAAAAGTATAAAAATAAAAATAAAACGGCTTATCTATAAAAACGGCAAAAAAATCACGTTTGTTGTATTGGAGCTTTTTGTTCTATTTTATTGAATTCTTTATTATTAAAGGGAATATTATAACTAAATATTCTGTGAATATTTCAGACGTCTACCTGTTGCAGTTATAAATTTCGAGCTAAAAACGACGAAACAAATAGTTCAAAAAAATTGGCTTTCTAACTAAGCGCTCGCTGATGTTCATTTTGTAAGTTTTTAAAATAATTACGAACCTAATTACTCTCTTACGAAACGTGATCCAAAAATGGTTTCAGTTTTAACACCGGGGTTCAACCAATGGGATGTCAGAAACCTCAGCTTGTTACCAGGCATGATAAGTACCTAATAAAGATACACTTTATCAATCAGTTTTTTTGAATAGCTTCTGGATTTTTGTGGCAGTCATCAATTTACAAAAACTCAAAAATAATTTAATTTTATTTATTAAAATGTAACCATAGAATAATGTACTTAAATCTACGCAATTATCTTAGACTGACTTGAACTAAGAAAGCATTATAAATTTCGAGGTAAATAAAAAATTTCAACACAAAATTATCTTGACTGCTTAGACACAGATAAGATAATACTATACTAGTAGCTTAGATCACATAATACACTTTCATTTCAACTGCTCACACTTTGAGCTAAGACCTCAAGTTATATTGGTTAAAATACGACCGAGATTAAACAATATAACTCATTTTGAGTTCTATTGTGTACATGTGTTGTAACACCAGAAAAACAATTAAAATGAAAAAGTTATGTGACTTCCCAAAATGACAAAAAACGAATCCGCGTTGGGATCAGTGAAACACTGTCATATTTGACAGCGCTTGATCGCCAGAACGATTAGAATATGTGAAGGCTTACTGCCTTGCTACACGGTTTGAAACGATCGTTTAAAACAGAAGGTTTAAACCGTGTGGACGCGCCCGCCACAGGTTGGGGTTGGTTTTAAACCGTGTAGATAGAAGCGTTCTGCCAAGGTCACCTTGGTAGAAATGGTGAGTTTAAACCGTCTTCTTTTTCTTCTTATCGTGTCACTGGTTCTTTTAAACCAAGTGTGGTGAAAGGATTTTAAGATTTTAATTTGAACTGTCTAAAACACGTTTACACTAAATTTAGCACCGAGTATCCCTTACACTTTCCGAAGATGTACTCATAAAACTAATATCATCACGAGGAATGGGAGTTGTCCTTGAATCTTCACTATCACTTTCCTCTGATAAGTTCCGGACACCAAACGTGGACCCTAGTGACTCTGAATCGATGGTATCATTAAAAATGTTGAAAGTATCGTCTTGTAGAGTATTCTTTATGTCGAAGTAGCGGGTTCTGTCTTGAACTCGATAGTAGTCCATACTCTGCTGCTTTTTGATTAAGTTGAAGTTTTCGTCGAGGGGAACGTAGAAGGTTTTGATGTAGCCTGCACCTTTGACGAAGATCTCTCCACGGTAAGCGGTGAGGATGTCGCATTCATCTAGAATGATTGCTGTATTCTCGGTGACCTGAGCGATTGAGAAAGAAAAAGAGTTTGTATACAAATACAAATATTTATTAGGGCACTAATTGTAGGTAAGAATTTAAATAAAATTCATAAAGGACGACTTTAAATTTTCAAGTAACTAAGAAACTATAGCTTATTAGATAATCAGCTATGTCTCAAAATGTAGTTAAGTACTTTATGCATGCAATTATAAAACAAAAATAATATTTTACGAAGATTTTGGTGCGTTAAAATCCGAACTAGATTGTAATCATAATAAGATAAAGTACAAAAACCCGTAGGTACAGTTTGTACCAAATAATACCTGAATTTTCCCCGTTTCTCCTGTAGAATCCATCCTAGAGGCCATATTGACGGCATGACCCCAAATATCATACAGTGGTTTTAGCGATCCCACTACTCCGGCCGCTACTTCTCCATGTGATATGCCTGAAATTAAAACAAGGCATGTCACATCACATCTGACACTTGAAGTAAGCAATTTATATTGTTTATCGTCAACAGTGGCGCATACAGCGAGAGACCCATACCTAGCAGTGGCTGAAGTCGGCTGTGGATGATGATGATGAATTAGGGAGGCCTTTATCCTGCAGTGGCTAAAAATAATATCTGGCGCAGCGCATTGCTTTTCAGCGTGGCAATGCCGTCAGCGTCTTGGGGACGCTTCCGTCTGGTACAGATTTGGATCAGTTGAGCTCGCTCTCATCTCTAGATCGTTTGTAAATAGCTCAAGTGTTTCTTGTGTATTTTGTAAATATTTGTTCAATTGTAAGTTTCTTTGTGCATATATCGTTTTTGATAATATTGATGATTTCAATAATATGGTTCTTACTTACCAATGCATAAGTTCAAGCCTTCAAAACTCTGAAAAGACCCTCGGTTAAACGTTTGCAGTTGCTTCATCATTGCCGCGGCAAACTCCACCATTGTGACCGTCACCGCTCTGGTGTAGGGGCTGTTCTGTCGAGGATTTGGGTTGTAAGATGATGAGTCAAGGGATTCCCTTCTGTTTGGATCGAGCCCGCAAGCCGCCATGTATGTCCAACCAGCCATTTTAATCTTTTCGACTTTGTATACTGATGTACCTGCTAGCAGCAGCTGGAAAATAAATAAATACCTAGTTAATATTATGGACAATACTATTACGACACAACACTATTTAGCCACAAATTAAGCAGAGCTTGGACGTTGTTCCCAGATACCTAATATGCAATTTTTTGTAAATATAAAATAAATAAATAAATAATGTGGACAATTCACACAACACTATCAAGCCCCAAACTAAGCAGAGCTTGTATTATGGGAACCAGGTAAATACATGTTTAGAATACAATATAACAACCAGACAGAGAACAAACTTATTGTGTTCACCAAATAAATCTTTGTTCTCGGTGGGAATCTAACCCACAACCTACGGCACAGAAGGCAGAGCTACTACCAACTGAGCTGAGAAGCCAGTCAAGACATGACGAATCTATAAGGGTTCCGTTTTTGCCATTTGGCTACGGAACCCTAAAAAGGCAGGCCTTTGTTCAGAAGCGGGATGACATAGATTAGGGAACAAAAGCTTAATTAATTTACCCGATCAAAGTCTGAGATGACTTCATCAAGAATACTGAGCATAAATTTGTCGTTGAGGTCTGCATCGCACTCTTCACCAAGTTTATAGTCAGTCAGAGAAGCAAACATCACTGCCACGTTGTCATACTTCTCGTAATACAGCTCATCGATTGATCTGTTCAGGTTTAGATAGACTTGCACTAAAATCAAAAATAAACAAGTCATTTACATATCACAGTATATTCATCAGTCCATCACTATAGATAGTGCAATTCACGAAGACGCGCCCCTCACGGGGTGCGGGGAGTTTGCTCCGAACCGTAGTCTATTCATTGTAGTGTGCGTGTGCACTCATAGGTAATTAGTGTGTACCGATAACACTCAAACATTGACGGAAGCTTGCACACATATACTATAAACGGTTAGGAAGAATAGTATAAACAGGTATAAACATTTTATTGGTCATATTACATGTCATGGAAAATTATAAAATTATAGGTAAAAATTATATAAATAGTATAAAAATCTTGTGCCTATACTACTTAACCTTTGTAGTAGGTAATTCATTAAATTCGTCAAAGCTATATAATGTCTATGTCTATATAAATAATAATAATAAATAATAATAAAGTAGACAGTCAACTGGATTAAAGCTAAGCGTGCTTCACCTTAGACTGCATTTTCACTTTCCATCAGGTGTGATTGCAGTCAAATTTTAGCTATCAACAGTAAAAAAAAAAATCGTTGGAGCAAACGAATACTAGAGTGGAGACCGCATTTAGGTAAGCGTAGTGTAGGACGCCCTCCGGCAATGTGAGGCGACGATCTGCGAAATGTAGCTGGCAAGCACTGGAGGAGAAGAGCCGAAGACCGGGCTCAGTGGCACGTCTTGGTAGAGACCTACGTCCAGCAGTGGACTGATATAGGTTGAAGATTATGAGGATGATGATATTTCATCGACATAGCTCGTAGAATTAGCAAGTTGAAGTGGCAGAGGCCGGTCATATAGGTCGAAGAACCGACAACCGTTGGGGAATTAATGTTCTCGAATGGCGACCACGAATCGGAAGAACCCCAACCAGATGAACTGACAACATTGTTAAGATCGCAGGAAGTCGGTGGATGGAAAAGGCTCAAAAAATCAAAATTCTACCGAACGATTAATACACTTTTGGTATTTGTTCAGTAGAATCGCAAGAATCACTTTTAAACGTCTTAAAGCTAGAGGTGCCAGTTCCACGCGACCAAGCCTAGAAGAACAGGCAGCAAACTAAGGCTTGGTTCCTCCGTTTTTTTATATAATCGTTTTACAAATCAAATGCCTATGTCTACAGTAGACTTCTTCAGGCTGATGATAAACTATATTTTGCAAGACCTAAGAATACAAATGACGAAAATAGATTATTAGATGCAAATCTTACCAACGTGAGCCGGCAGAATATTTTCTAACAACATATTGTTGACTTTCAACATCGTTTCCGCTTCCTGTTGTTCCTCACTCAACTGCAATTGCCAAAGATGATCCAAGCGATTTCTGTACTCTGTTGTTCTATCAATCCAGTACAAAGTTATCGTTATGAAGACAACAGAGAGAGTGTGAGAAATTCTCGGGTCTAAGCCAACGTTCCATGTTGTGTCGAAAGCAAAGAGTGAAGTCTTGATCTCCCAGACTATCCAGAGATAGAAGGCGGTCATTCCTCCGGCGACAATCCATTTGAAAATGAAGAATACTCGGCTGAACAGAAAGTTCAACAACAATGCTAAGCCCCAACATTGGGTAACGTGCTGGAACAGAAATCTTCTATCAACACATTGAATATTATATAATCTAAAAAAACGCTATTATGATGATGAAAGCTAAGCTAGAGTTAAAGAAGCTAAAAACTTTTTCTAGAATAAAATAAATAAATAAATATTTTAGACAACTCACTCAACACTATCTAGCCGTAGACTAAGCAGAGCTTGAACTAAGGGAACCAGATAGCTGATATAATACTAAAATATATAAGTATATATTTTTAAATATATTACTTAGACTGCAATATAACACCCAGACAGAGAACAAACATCTGCGATCACCACCCAAATACTTATTTGTTCTCGGTGGGGATTGAACCCACGGCCTACGGCGCAGAAGGCAGAGCTACTACTAACTGAGCTGAGAGGCCAGTCAAAGATAGATAAGTAAATTATGCAGATGATTTAAAAAAATATATTATGATGATGAAAGCTAAGCTAGAGTTAAAGAAGCTAAAACAGTTTTTCTAGAACTGATTCCAAAGCCAAATTTTAGCAGTGTATGAGAACACTAATAAGTGTGTGTGTAGCAGCTATAAGCTGCTTAAAAAAAGTACACGAAAAGTAAGTGAAAATAGCAACTGATATTATTATGATGTAAAAATGAAAATATGATTACCCACGAAGAAACGCAATTTGATAGGACGGTGTCAGCAACAGCTGAGGGCGATACTTTCACCTCCGTACATCCAATAACATTGACCACTGAAGTAACCGCAAGGCCAACACTTATCAGCAAGTATAAAACAGTCCTTATCAGTGCAGATTTTACAATTTTCGTCGATATATCGTAGAGCGATCTCAAGTGTTTGTTGCGAGGCTCTTCGAAACCTTTGTATTTTGTCCAGAAGAATTGAAACCATGTGAATGGTTGTAGTACTATAAGGCCTATTAATAATGTCCCGAATATTACCTGGGTGTACCAATGATACCCTTCAAGCCTAGAACAAAAAAAAATTTTAGATAACTCACAAAACATCTATCTAGCCCCAAACTAAGCAGAGCTTGGACCATGGGAACCATATAACTAACATGGAAACAGTGGCGTAGCGTGCCTTGTCGGGGCCCCGTATAAAAATTTTTTTGGAGGCCCTTATATGGAGGTAAAGATTTTTCACAAAAGAAAAAAAATATTGTGAGAAGTGATATTTATTTATCACATAATTTACCCATTTTACAAATAAAAATCGAATTTTAAATATTCACTCTCCTTGCCTTTTTATCGGCAAACTGATTTATTAAATCATTTATGGCTGATGATGGTTTTAGTTTTTCTAAAGTTTCTGCCTCTACTGGACAATAGTGAGATGTCTGACAGCCGTTCTTGTCCCATCGAAGTTCTTAAGTAATTTTTTATTAGTTTTAATTTTGAAAAACTTCTTTCTGCCGTTGCGGTTGTAACTGGAAGGGTCAAGAATAAAAAGCATGCTGTGATTACCTCGGGAAAACTGGATGCAAGACTATTGAATTTTACTAGCAATAATTTAATGAGTTCTTTAATGGAATATTTTTTTTTAATTTCAGAATTTAAGCATGTTTTTAGAGCCTTTAATTGGTCACAAAGATTACGTGAGATGTCTTTACTGTATTTAGCAGACAGTTTTCCGGAAGCGTTTAATATCTCTTCGCTTGAAGAAGATAGGAGTTTCTCCGGTTGTAATATTTCGAATATACTACTCAGGTTGCAAAGGCTCTGAAATCTTTCTTTAGTTTGAGAAATTAATATATCTAAACAGCAATAGTATACATTGACATTGACTTTGAAATAGGATTCCGGGTCGGAAATTCTTTCATCTTGTGATAAATCATCAAAAAAACGCTTCGTTATCTTTCGCCTACTGTTTTTAAAAACAGTTGTTACCCCCCACTTTTTTGCTAAATCTTTGGATTCATTTAGCAAACTATTAAATGAATTCTGATTTCTTAATTGGCACAGTCTATTTAAAAGATTACTTAATAAAATACTAGATTTCTGTAAGTCATTATTTTCATGCTGTAGAGCTTTAGAAACAGGATTAATAATTTCAAATAGTGAAGAAAAAAATGTAACGAGCACTAAGTAATCAAAACTCTCTAAAATATTAATTATACTTTTACATTCTTCACGTTCATCTTTTTTATTTGAAATTGAATTTAGTTGGTACAAAGTTTTCATGATTAGTAAAAAAATTTTCTTTACTGCTAATAAAGCGTCGTTCCTAGAAGACCATCTGGTAGGACATACCTTTTTAAGGGTAATCAAATATTTTTCAGATGAATCGTCACTGAATTCACGTCACGGAAAAAAAGGAATTGCTTTATAGAATTTTGTCATTTGTAAAATAAAATAAATTAGAAAGTTTTTATTATCTTTCCTTTCACACTTTGGGGGCCCCCGTGGCCCGGGGGCCCCGTATAATTGATACGGCAAATACGGCGGTAGCTACGCCCCTGCATGGAAACTTTTTTGCAAAAAATACTGAGAATACAATAGAACACCAGACAGAGAACATAAATCTGTGTTCGTCACACAAATATTTGTTCTCGGTGGGGATCGAACCCACGACCTACGACCTACGACTCAGAAGATAGAGCTACTACCAACTCAGCTGAAACTTATTGGCATCATGTCTGATATTCTTCTATACAAAAGAGTAAGAATAACCTCAAATTTCTTACCAATTCGTAGTAAGTCCATTTATCAACAAAATAAGAACTAGGATAATGAGACAGCAGGTTATGTAGTACTTAAATAACGGGTCTGGTAAACGCAGGAACGGTTTCTCAAGCTTAAAGTTTTTGAATATCAAGGTAAACCGGTTTAGCTGGCATTCTTTCCTGAAATGCTCCCTGAAAACAAAAGTATCGTTAATAAGTATAACCTACTTTTGTTATTTAATCTTTACGTCTTTTCTCTTTTTATAATCTTGCTCAGACACTTTCGAAGAATGCATCAGGGAAAATATTTTTGTGACATCTTCGGTCTGGTCTTATTCTTATTGATAATCGTTGAAGGCCCTATTGGCTTCCTCAACCTTCAACTTTTGTTATAATTTCATCTTTACGTTTTTCTTATTTTTGTACGCATAGTCAGAAACTTTTGAGAAATGGAAGAGTCTGGATAAATGTTTTTGTGACATCGGATTGGTCTTATTCTTATTGATCTTTGAAGGCTCTATTTGCTAAAGTAACCGATAAGTCTTTTCCTGTCTCGTGCCATTACTAAAAGTGCTAATGATAAGTATATTTTACTAGCAGCCACCCGAGACTTTATTAGCCCCATTCGTCACAGGTAGGTACTTACTTTCCATTAGTCATATCCTCGATCTCCTTAGTCATCTGTGCATCAGCAGCTTTTAGCATTTGTTGGTACTCAACTAAGTTCTCATCCATGAAACTGGTGGTCCTTCTTAGGTTGGTTGAGTTTCTATTTTCCGATCGCTACTGGAAATTAAATGTTATAGATTATGGTGTGGTTGGTATTTATGCTTACTACGTTTGTAGATACAGTCAGCTGCACTAGAATGTACACAATTCGAAATGAAGTGAGTCAAAAATAAAAATAAAAAGTGAAATTATTCAGTAGGATCGCAAGGATCACTTTGAAACGTCTTAAAGTTAAATGAGTCTAGGTGCCAGTTCCATGCGACCAAGCAACAAACTATACAGCTTGGTTCCTACCGTTTTTTGATATAACTCTATTATGATATGGTTAAAAGTAGCAGTAAAGCTCTTTGTGGCATGCTCGTCCGGGAAAGTAACCACCATGCCTATTTTTGCCGTGAAGCAGCATTGCTGTGTTTCAGTTTAAAGGTTGTGGGTACCGGTGAAATTACTACTGGCACGTGAGGCTGAACATCTGTATGCCTCAAGTTGATGGACGCAGGGCAGTGCATCGTAGGGCACGTTCCTGATGTGCGTGGCCTACGAGGCAATGCTTTTTTATAGGCAATGGTTACCGCTTAACATCAGGTGGGCCATATGCTTGTTCCATCAGCTGAATTATTATGACTTTTGAGACATATCCATTGCTATGCTGTGACACTACTATAAAAGTTACAAATTGAATATATTCTAATGCAGCTGACTGTACCAAAATTGCAGACTTACTCTGACGCTGGTGTTTTTTGTGATAACTTTGTTGAAGCCCACTGATGCTCTTCTAAATGGTTTGTAATCTTGTGCCTGCAAAATATCGACATTAATTTTTTTTAGGTTCTTCTTATCCTGTCACTGGTTCAAAAGAACCTATTTAAGTTTTTGATTGGTCTTTGGTAGGAAGGTATTATTCAAAAAATACCTAACCCAAATTACTGAAATTATTGGTGAAATTACTGGCATGTGAGTCTGAAAATGGCATCGGCGTAGCACTGGTGACAGAAAAATTGAGGAGCAACAGGCTGGTGTGGTGTGGACATGTCATGAGGATGAGCTTGCTGGCTTGAAGAGGCCCAGATTGTAGTGGTCAGGAAAAACTGCCAACGGCAATGATTTCCATTCGTTGGAGGTTCGCATAATGAAGGTGGAGCCAAAACGCTTAGTGCGAATGGGTGGTATGCTAACCAGGTATGGATGGTACTGAGTCTGCTAGTTCTTTGGTGGAAGGGAGATGGTGGTATGAGGATATTATTTTTTTAGGAAGAGGATGGAAGTATTTCTCAGATGATGATGATGATGATTCTTAGAACTACAGGTCATTACCCGCGACGGTCTCGAGAGTAAATATGTCTCCAACTTATTTTTAATAATGAAAGGGTGGTTTTGAGATTCAAAGTTCGGTTCAATGATGTATTCTCTTGCGGATTCTAGCAATAGTTCTAATGTCTGCTTGGTCACATGAACTTTTCTGAAACAAAAGTATACATGATTAGAAGATAAATAAATTCACATTTAGAACTTTTTAAATTTACTCGACCGTTATGCATAATTTTATGGAAGAAACAGATACAGATAGTGTGGTGTGTCGTTATATGAACGTTTCTAATTCTGAAGAGTGATTTCTGATTCCAAGTGAGGGTAGTTGCAAGTGCGACTGCCACCGCTCGACGGTAACTCAGATCAACTCCAGTCTGCTCGCGACCACGGCTGTTGTAACATGGTCGAAACGTTTCTACCATATAATTATAAATTCATATTGTGGACATTACACAAATTTAAAAATTCTATTATATTTATTTATTTTATTGATTAAATAAATAAACAAATATTGTAGATGTAGACTATCCACACAGCACCATCTAGCCCCAAACTAAGCGCAGCTTGTACTATGGGAACTAGATACCAGATAAAATACTTTAATTCATTTTTATTTGTAGATACATTACTTAGAATACAATATTTTATTTTATTTGTTCTCGGTAGGGATCGAACCCACGGCCTTCGGCGCAGAAGGCAGCGCTACTACCAAGTGATCTGAGAGGCCAGTCACACAGATAATAAGTGATTTGTACAACAATGAAGAAACTTTGAATAATGTTCTTATGCAACAGAATAATTACATGAGTTTTATTTATTAGATATTTATTTGTTTTTGTAAGACAATGAAAATAGCAATGACGATAACTAACTATAAATTAAAATAAATGTTTTTGAGATTATTCTTGAGTCAAATAATGCATAATGTCTTCAAAATGTTGTCTAGGCGACTGATCAAAGCGACGCGTGACCATGCGTCATTGCTATTCAGCGTGGCAATGCCACCAGCGTCTTAGGGACGCTTCCGTTTGGTACTCACTTGGATCAGTTGAGCTATCTCTAGATCGCTTTAACGGTCTGCAGATAAAAACATAAAAAAAAAAGTTTCAACATCATCATCATCATCATCAGCCTGAAGAAGTCCACTGCTGGACATAGGCCTCCCCTATATACATTTCCAGGAAGAACGATTCTGAGCCCTTTCCATCCATCGACTTCCCACGATCTTAACAATGTCGTCGGTACATCTGGTGCGTGGGCGCCCTACGCTTCGTCTTCCGGTTCGTGGTCGCCATTCGAGAACCTTTATTCCCCAAC
Organism: Thera britannica; assembly: GCA_939531255.2. NCBI lineage: Eukaryota > Metazoa > Arthropoda > Insecta > Lepidoptera > Geometridae > Thera > Thera britannica. The sequence goes on along the minus strand of OW618046.2, from coordinate 10,857,909 downwards.
GGTTGTCGGTATTAATGTTTAGATTAGGCATATTACCCCGCTTTTCCAGTAGATTCCATTTTGTTGGCAATAGTGACATCTTTGGACCATACGTCGTACTGCCACTTCCTGATGCCAATCAGACCACTGAGGATCTTTCCAGAATGAACTCCTATCCTCATGTCAATGTTCAAAGAACGCTTCTCTCTATAAAAAAAAAACAAAAATAAACAATTCCATTTATGTTCTCCTTCTTCTTCTTCCTGCTTTTATCCCACTTTATGTGGGGTCGGCAAAACATGTTCTCTTCTTCCATTCTCCTCTATCAGCCGTCATCTCTGTATTCACTTCTTTCTTATCCATGTCATCTTTCACACTGTTCGTTGGCTTACCTCTACTACTAGTATAGTATTATCTTATCTGTGCCTCTACCCAAATATCCATCTACATGCATTATACTCATCACTCTCCTCTCTTTAAAAAATTTCATTTCATTTAATTTTTTAATATTTTGGACAATTCACACAACACTATTTAGCCCCTTGTGTTATGGGAACCAGACAGCTGATTAATACTTACATACATTTTTTTTGTAAATACAAACTTAGAATACAATATAACACCCAGACAGAGAACAAACATCTGTGTTCGCCACACAAATATTTGTCCTCGGTGGGGATCGAACCCACGACCTACGGCGCAGAAGGCAGAGGTATTACCAACCGAGCTGAGAGGCCAGTCATTTATATTAGTACCTAAGTAAAGAGGTTAGTATATAGAAGGCTATTGCTGGATTCTAAGGTCGAGGGTTTGAGTCTTATGATGCATCAATAAATATTTGACGTGGACGTGGCACTGACAGCTCTCATAGATATGCTCATGATTCTTGAGTACCAAAAGATCAAGGAACAAAGGAGATGATTAGAATGCCAGGATCGTTTCAGACGTAGAACGTAAAAATAAATTTTATTGTTTTTGAAATTGAGCACTCTTAAACTTATTTTACAATAACGAATGTTATGACTAGTTAAGATTTCTTGCCATACAAAAATATACCTTACGTCCTTGATAATATTGATCATTTCGAGTCCTAGATCGACGCAGTTCTTGGCGTGTTGCTCGTTTGGTTTTGGTATTCCACTGACGCAGTAATAACAGTCTCCGAGGAATTTGATCCTAAGCACGTCATGTTCCTGAAATACAATTATGATAGTTTTTATTGTGAGCCGGGTTTTTCAAGTTGATGCTCAGTGCGTCGTAGGGCACGTTCTTATCGAGCGTGACCTAAAAGGAATGCTTGTTTTGTTGCAGATGAAATTACTGGTTGAACATATATACGCCTTAAGTTGATGGCCGTAGAGAAATGCATCTTAAGGCACGTTCCTGAAGTGCGTGACCTACGAGGCAATGCTTTATTATAGGCGATGGTTACCACTTAACATCAGGTTGGCCAGGCAGGACTGGCCTCTCAGCTCAGTTGGTAGTAACTCTGCCTTCTGCGCCGTAGGTTGTGGGTTCGATCCACACCGAGAACAAATATTTGTGTGGTGAACACAGATGTTTGTTCTCTGTTTAGGTGTTACATTGTATTCTATGTATAAAAAAAGTATTTAAATATTACATCAGCTATCTGGTTCCCATAGTACGAGTTCTGCTTAGTTTGATGCTAGATAGTGTAGTGTGGAATGTAAAAAATATTTGTTTTTATACCTCAGAGGCTTCGTCAAATCTCCCGAATAGTTCGTTCAGCAGTTCTACCATTCGCATCGGTGAAAGTGTCGTGGATATCATAGTGTAGTTCACTACGTCTGCGTACAAAATGCTCACATTTTCATGTTCCTCTACGTATAGTTGGCTGAAAGCAACAATTAACTTAAATAACCATGATTTATTTAGTTTCCTATAGATAATTAGACTATTGTGAAAAAAAAATACTTAAGAGGTAGGTCGTGCGTTTAAATCCACTCGGTTCATACATTTTAGAAGGATAGAAACATAAAACAGATGATCCAATTCTTTTTATATTTTTTATTTTTAGCCGAGCCGAGAGATAATGTCCCAAAAGTTAAGAGCCGAGCGGGATCCCCCGCTCGGCTCTTAACTTTTGGGACATTATAAAAATCTTTGTGATTTCCTTAAGTGCATCCAATTCTTCTTCTTCTTATCGTGTCACTGGCTCTTTTAAACCAGTATGGTGGAAGGATTTTAAGTGCATCTTTATTCATTAAATTCATGATCCAACTGATGACGATTCAAAACTCATAGAAACGATCGTTTTACCACCATTTTCTAAATAGTTCTGGTAGCCTCAGCGTAGACTTTCAAATCTTGCAGGCTGGTCTGAGGCTGATCTAAGGTCTAAGGAGCCTTCATTATCATAATTACAGTATTTTTTTTTGATTAAATATCATTTAATGTCAATATAATACAATGTCGTAGATCTGGCACATATTTGCTAAAAATGCCTTAAACTTTTGGATTATAACAGCGATACAAAATAACAATAGGTACTTACTTGAAGGATTTGATAGAGTGGGTCATAGTGTGCGTCTGTAGTTCCATAAACATAGTACGTATGTCCTGACGAACCTTCGACACAATATGCTCGGGAAGGATGCTCGCCATCAAACGTTCCTGAAAATCAATACTTTTCACTACGATTGCGAGAAAATAAAATATTTCAATACAATACTTATGATGACATTTTCACTATTGTAAAATGAAAAAATTCTTAAGATTTCGCGCCAATGTCTTTTTTCTTATTTCTTCTGTAGTCGCAACGCATTGCATGCATTCTACCAAAGAGACCGCCGATTTTATTTCCATTTTCAAAAATAAAATGTTTCATTTTTTATGAAACATTCATAAGTCGAGTTTTTATTCATGATTATTCTACATATGACTAAATACTTTTTTGTTTGTGTAGGCTCATTATCAGACAATAATTAAAAAGAAAAAAAAACCCTTAGGAAAAATAATGCCTTTCTGGCTGTAGGGAGCTATATCACTAAGGCCCGTACTTAGAAAAGTCACTCAAGCCTCAAGCATAAAGTTTTGGGCAGTTCTCCATAGGAAAGTGTCAAAAAATGTATGCTTGGGGGTCGGCTCAGACTCAATCACTGTTTACGAATACGGGCCGAAGTAATTATTCTAAGAAGAAAACGTTAGATTTTGCTTACTTCTTGATCCTTGACAAACTTGAGTCGCAGCGTGCTTTCAACACAAGCCCGACGATCTAGGAAGGATCGCCGTGTTACTATCTCGTTCATGAGGCGAAAGTACACACCCATCAGATTGACGCCGATCATGTATATTACATCTGATGTTAGCTGAAACATTATACGATTGTAATCACATCACATACAAAAAATAGATATGACATAATATCACATAACCTCCTAGATGTGACCACAGAAATGTTGGTAGACGACATAATAACCTACATACTAAAAATTCATCACTATTTCCCTTGGTCACGCCATCACGCATGAACCGCTGGACCGATTTGGCTGTTAATTGGGTAGCTTAGAAACAGGAAACGGACATAGAATACTTTTTATCCTTAAAAAGTAACGGGAACGGGACGAGCGAAGCCACGGGCGGCTGCTAGTTATGGGAAGGAACTGTATGCGGTGAACCCAAGACCAAAAGAAGTCGTGGCATGTGTTTAGAAGAAATATTATTTAGCACTGGGTGGAAACAGGTTGAAAAAGAAGAGCCGTTCATTTTGATTCAAAGTGGGAGAAACAGAAACTACAATTATTTTAGTAGATTACCTATAAAAAAACATGACGATAAGTGTTCTTTGTCTTGAGTTATTTGCTTATTATAATAATCTTAATGAATTACATGGAAAAACCAAGTGTAAACCAATTAAACATCTATTTGTCATGGAGGTGATCTAAAGACTTGCGCACACCTCGCAAGTCGCTGGCGATGGTGATCAGTGAAACGCTGACAAATTTGACAGCGATATTTGACAGCATTTCATTGGTCGCCATCGCCAGCGACCTAGGTGTGCGCAGGTCTTAAAGCCTCGCGCACATAATCTAGGTGTTCTGTCATATTTGAAAGATTTTTAGTGATCGCCACCCCCGAACGCTAAGACGCGCAAGGCTTAAGTAATCTCCATGAATGTCAATTAAAGTCTGGATATGCATTTTAAAATCATTAGATCAAAATATTAGTTTTGTTTAGGAGGTTATAAAAAAGAATCATAATAACGCTGAAATGTGATGAAATCAGATAGCGAATGAAAATGAATTCGATGGTAGAAAGTTAGTAACAAAATACTATACATACTCTTACCACTATACCAATTTGGGGGTCGTTTTCGTACGTGAAAAAAGCCAGGATAAGAACATAGACAGTACTGACGATGACTCCGATCAGTATGGCCAGGAAGTTGTTCCTCATTGGCAGGAATATGTAGATGGAGAGAAGAGCCATGGTAGCGTAGGCAGGCCGTAACGCAATGCCTTCTATAAAACTGAAAATACTGATGGCAATGTCTGAAATTAAATTATTAAAATTGATATAACCTGCCTGGTTTTAATAGTCAATTTAGAAAAAGCACAAACATTAAAATAATTTTGAACATTTCATAAGTAAGCATCATCCTGCCCTTATTTCCTCGCTAAGTGGGGTTGGCACAATAGGTTTTCTTCGTCCACTCACCTCTATCATTCGTCATCTCAGTGCTCACTCCTTTCCTGCTCATGTCATCCTTGACACGGCATAAGCCCGCATAAGTGAGCATATTTTATTCAAAATCGATCAAAATATTGCGTGGCTGGTAGCTAAACCATAAGGCATAGAAAAAGAATAGAAGAATACTAACCCGTAAGAACAATATCGATAGTAATGATGATGGTGATCAGAATCGGCATCCAGAACCATTTCTCCGTCAGGGGATTGTACAGTCGTCTCCAAAGCGACATTATCGGAATTCCGATTCGCAAGACATACATTCCAAATGACAGGTACGTAGATATAGACTGTACTTCCTAAAACAGATTTTTTTACTTTTTTCTTATGCCGAACTCGTATCACGTCGGTGGTTTTTGGAACAGCGATAGGTTAGAATTTGAATCCCTCTGTCAAAAGTAGTTGTATTATCTGTGCAACCATTTTATGTAGATTATGCACAATATAAAAGTGAACGTTCATCCGTAAATTGATGATTTCAGACGGCCAATAAAACAATATGTGTAACTTGCACAGAAGATAATTTGACCTCATATTATTGGGAATGACCAAAACTTAATCATATGGGAAAAACATTTTCAAATAGTTGTATAGTTTTTTCATAAGATTCATCTGTTTTTCCTAAACTTTCGGTTGATGGTCTACGCAGATGCGATTCAATGATAAAACTATAAACGACAAACTTATAAAATTTTCGTATAAAAAAGCTAATAACATTTTATTAGTTCTTAGTGGCAGAATAAACACGATTCCTGTAAGTTTTCATTCATGAAAAAAATAATCAAAGGAGTAATTTTTAGCCACTTTTGGAGATATTAGACGTGTTAGTTTATGATGAAATCCGAGGTATTTTTGTTATATTTTTTGCCTAGTAAATGAAGAAGTGTTCGTTTTAAAACAAGTTTTTTTTTTTTTTTTATAACATGAATATTTATTTTACTATGAATTATTTCGTATTACTATATAATCGGCGCGGAATCAAGTCAACGCTCAGTGCCGGCCGAGGCCTTTCAGAGGTAGGACGTGCGTCGCTCCCGGTCGCTGCAAGCAAGCAGCAAGCCTCAAAAAAATGTATTGTAGCTTCACGAGTTTATAGCGCTACTGGGACGTTTTGATACTTTTTATTGTTTAACAAAACTTTGGTGAGTTTTTTTTTGTATTTTAAAGTAATGGTGTTGCATTAACTTATTTACTTTAATTACCCCCGGTTTCTGGTACGCAAAAAATAGTTAATTATTTTTAATTTGTATTTCTTTTTAATTCAGGTTTCATTCTTTACTTTTATTTCAGATGTGGCATAAAAAGCCGCTTACAGGCTACATCACGTAAAAAAAGTAACGAGTACGTCACCAATTGCGAAAATTTGGTCAAGGCTAATGAAGCTAAAAGGTATGTTACCCAGGGGTTACTTTTTACAACGTTACATGTTATAGTCAATTCCCATTTTTATTAAACGTACACGGAGATAGAAGTAGTAATAATTTGCATTATGAAAATCATTATTGCTAACTTATCATAAAACATAACACGCCGAAAAAAAGGTCGAAATTAGCGGGTACTTTCAAATAGTCATCCAGTCCGCAAGTCCGCACGATACCAAAGCTAGTGTTCGAAGCACGGAGCCACTTGCACCGAGTTGATGAGCTATCTATGATTGTAAAGTAATCAATTAATTTTATAACACATTTGCTCGTAAAAGGTCTCTAATTTCACCGATTTCAATATCGTAATGTATGTCATTACGCACTAGTGCGGTAATGTAATGTAAAACGCACGGGTTGCTTTTTAATAAGGTATAACGTACGGTTTATCCAGATGCTAAATGTATGAAATGAAACTGAATGAAACCGAATGAAACTGCATGGAACCGAATGAAACTGAATAAAACCGAATGAAACTGCATGAAACCGAATGAAACCGAATGAACTTAATGAAACTGAATGAAACTGCATGAAACCGAATGAAACGGAATGAAACCGAATGATACCGAATGAAACTGAATGAAAATGAATGAAACTGAATAAAACCGAATGAAGCTGCATGAAACCGAATGAAACCGAATGAAACTGAATGAAGCTGAATGAAACTGAATAAAACCGAATGAAACCGAATGAAACTGAATGAAACCGTATGAAACTGCATGAAACCGAATGAAACTGAATGAAACCGAATGATACTGAATGAAAATGAATGAAACTGAATAAAACCGAATGAAACTGCATGAAACCGAATGAAACTGAATGAAACCGAATGAAACCGAATGAAACCGAATAAAACCGAATGAAACTGAATGATACCGAATGATACCGAATGATACCGAATGAAAATGAATGAAACTGAATAAAACCGAATGAAACTGCATGAAACCGAATGAAACTGAATGAAACTGAATGAAGCTGAATGAAACTGAATAAAACTGAATGAAACTGAATGAAACCGAATGAAACTGAATGAAACGGGATGAATTGGAATGAAATTAAATGAAATGACATTCACAATCTGCTATGTCATTTCATTTAATTTCAAATTCTCTAACTGCTTTAACAAGTGATAAACAATTTATTCGTTTAATTTTTATTTATTTCCTCGCAAATGTGTTATAAAACGCCTCTGCTTTCTTGTAGCCCTCGCCTACGGCTCGGGCTTCAATAACGCCTCGGCTGTAATTTTCAACCTACCGCACTTATATCATAATGTACTATTGTTCGAAATACGTACATCAGTAGGTACTGATGTACGTATTTCGAATACGTACATCGTGAATATGTCCCAATAAAATATGCAGTAGGTAGGTACCTACTGCATATTTTATTGGGACCTATTGCATGCATTATATTATTTTTTTAATGATTTTATGTAGTTTCTTCTGAGTTCGCATTATGGTTTCGATTTCTGACCTATTCCTTGTTTATCATTGTTTTCTTTCAATTTATTATGGTTACAGGTGCTTCGCCGGATGGACTAATTGAAGATGATGGTATCACCGAAATAAAATGTCCTAGTCCGGCATTCGGATTAGAGGCAGATATCGCTATTAGCCAAAAAAATGTTATTCTGGTAAATAGATGTATCCGTGAATCGACGCCATGACTGGTTTTATCAAATACAAGGGCAGCTGCACGTAACGAATAGAAATTACTGTCTATTTGCTGTGTGGACAGGCAAAAATTTTAAATTAAAGACAGAAAAAATAATTAGGGACGATACATTTTGGAGCGAGAACATGGAGCATCGGCTAGTCAGTTTTTATAATAAATTTCTATTACCCGAAGTTGTTGATCCCCGAAAAGCTTAGTCCATGAAACTTAGAGACGATAAATATTAAAATTGTATTTTACACGAAATTATTTTGATTTATTTTAACATATCTGCCCGTTTTTGCGTAAGTAGGTACTCATTCAACAAAATGTTGTACCTACTTACGAAAAATGAATACATTCCCTACTAAGAGCTGGTAAAGTATCAAGGTGATTCATTCAATGCGGCGCATGATACGCGCTCCAACACAGACGGCTGTGTGCGTGCTAGGTGTAACTGTATAGCTAGGTGAGTATATTTACCCAAACTTGAGTCACGACGCTCGGGATAAACGCTCTTAAAAATACACGATAGGTGTTATCCCAAGGGCACGTCCCACTTCATTTACAACATTTCGTCTACTAATTGTTGTTATTTGTCTCTCTCTATTGCATGGAAAAAAGATGAGACAGCAAAAATACGTTACGTAGAAACGATCGAAACGAATTGTTGTCTCATCAATTTTCCATACAAAAGAGAAATACAGGTGCTTACCCGAAAACAACATTGGTAGACGAAATGTGGTAGCAAAACTCCGACTTCGGGTACAGTACTAAGTTCTGTAGGTAATTTATAACATTGTCCAAAAAACAAAAATAATTTACGTTCTTTTCAGCGGTCACTAAAACAGCCCTAAGGATGTCTAGGGATTACTTAGACAGATGAGTCTTTCTAACATTAGTATGTTAGATTTTGTTAAAACTCCGTTGGATTTCTTGTTTGTAAAATAGACTTACTGCTTCGTAGGTTCCAACAGCAACGAAAATAATGTGAATTGTGGAGAAGGCAACGAGTAGCGATAAAAATATGTGTATCAGTGTTTCTTTTAGTTTGTCATCATATTTTCTGTACAGTCCTTCTAAATCTTTTTGGTCGAATTGATCCTAGAAAAAACAAAGCAGTTTATAAAAGGTGGCATAGTCTATGGCATATTGTTTTTGAGTGGACCCCTAGACTTAGTTTATCCAAATCCTATCTGTAAGATGTTATTCTCTTGGAAAATACAGGTATACAGGTAACTGATCCGTAGCAGAACTAATCGGGGTGACTAAAATAGCTTTCAGAATTTCTTCTCGCATCAGGGCTTCTGGCTGCTAATGACTAACAAACTCTTGTAGGTATATACTTAAAATTATGCCTAAAATACGAAGCAGATAATTAACAGTATAAATATTATCTGACGTGACTTCGTAAAGGTTGAAATGTTGAAAGTAAGTTTGGCCCTGGGGATATTACACGAGCTCATATATATTTTCCCAAATTAATTAGCGTTTTATTAAGTTCTATTTGATGAATAAGTTGATTAAATAATATGAAGCTATCATAAAATAACATAAAAGTTCTAGTTTACGCATATTTTCCAAGATATTACTTTCATTATTTTGAGTCAAATTTTTACGACATTTTCTGTAATCTTTAGGTAATAAAATTTTAATCTTTTTTTTTGTAAATTAGTGTAAGTGATCGCGATCGTTAATCTTAATTAAATAAATATTTAGTAGTTATTAAAAGCACTGAAAGTCGGTTCTTTGACGATAATTGTTAAATCATTTGAAACTATCATAATGTTTATTTATAAATCTCATATTCTGGTAATAAATAGTTTTTCATTACTGTTTTAGGGTACCACGTGCTTACCTAAGGCAGCAATCAAGTATCACTTTGAGACGTAAAGGTTAGTACTTTTTAAACTTTCGCGATCATAAAACATAAAGGTAATGTTTTATATGCAATTGCAATGGAACTACTCCAGACCACAACACAATTAAACGAGCATCACTGCTTATGAAGAGACTGTGGTAGTACTTAAGATAACTCTTTCACACTAAGTATATTAATACATACTCTCAAATACTTCCAGTTCCACTGCTTCCCGCCCGAAGATTCTGCCTCTTGCATCCTGAACTCATGTATCGAGGAGAGGACACTGGTGGCCCTTCCCGAGTTCATTGAGTACCTCGCCAGTAGCTCCAGGGCACCCACTTGGATCACTACGGACCCCATAGAACGCGCTCCATAATCCTTGAAAAATACAAACTCTGAACAAAACCACCTTTATTATGCGAACCTCCAGGGAAAGGAACACATTGCCGCTACAAGGCGAGAGTGGTTTGGAGAGATAGGTGTCTTCTAGACCATCTTGCTCCAACGTTGGCTACATCGTCGCTTACTATCAGGTGAGATTGTAGCTAAAGGATGGTCTACATAATGTAAAAAAAAAAATTGCTGGCCAAGTCGAGTGGAAGCGAGTAACCATAATAAAATACACAAGTATTCAATTTTGAACGATAAAGGAATTTCTAAGTTTGGTATTTTTTGTCTGATAAGATTTTAAATCCTATTGCACGCGTCCGTGTACTTAATTATTTTGAGTCACACCTCATATTAATAATAGATAATAATGATTTGTCTACAAAATATACCTAGTTTTTTTAAGTTCAAATAAAACGTTACGTTATTTGAAAATAGACGATCAAAAAGTTCGTTCAAGTAGCATCATTATAGGAAAAAAAGAATTATGAAAAAAAAAGAAACTACTAAAAATGTTCTAGAACACTAATCTTACTAACAAGTTTTATTAAATTTCTGAATGTTTGGATGTTTCAATAATATAGAGAAGTTTAAATATTTGGAAATCTAGATGTTTGTAACAAAGAAGTTTCAACTCAAACACTAACAGTAACTGGGACTGAATAAGACAAAGCATGGAATGAATGTATTTCGGGACCTGGAATATAGCACATTTCATTGCATCTTGGAAAACATCTGTATTTTTACTCACTTTTGCAATCCAAATTATTATAAAAATTAATAATTTTAGCTATGTATAGTGTGGTTAGAATTGTCCGTGGCATTACTGCGTGGGCCTGACGGAAGACCAGCGTTAGTTGCTAGCCAACTAACTTCACGCTGAGTCAGAGACCGTTTTGCAGCTCTTGGCTTTTTATATTTCTTGTACTTATACATGTATAGCGTACAAAGTGTGTATTTGCTAAGCGTCTGTAAATAAATATCTTTCTTCTTTCTTTCTTTTCTTTCAAATAGACTATTTTTATTCATAAGATAGCAAAGACGCGGGCGGGAACTAAGGCATAGGTAAACCTGTTTTGTTAGGGATATTCTAGAGACATCGTCAAATGCGATATAAAAGCGTTATCATAATTATGAAATAGTAAAAACTTTGATCTTGACTCACCATTTTGTCATTTACTCCGATCGCTTATCATGATAAAACACAATGGAAAAATAACAGAATCACAAGCAAAATATTGCAGCCTACTTATAACACTTCTTGCAAACAACTGAAGGAACTTAATGAGCACTGTCGATAATAGATAAGCGCCACTCAAAAAACGTACCTAGATACTATTAGATTATGATAATAATAATCATTAATGTGTTACAAATCAACAATGATGAATTACAAACGGATAGAGATTATCCACAAATTTGAGTTCCCAAAATAGCAACACAATTCGCAATAGCTATTACTAAAGAACAAAACCAAATGCAAAACCAATGTGGATGAAGAAAACGCCTTCGCCCAAAAAACCTCACTCAACTAACATTCATAGAATAATCTTATCTCTGATACCATTGATGGTTAGTAATTTACAGTCAAACAAAACAGTAAATTAGTGTGTTCATGTGAGACCTTCGCTCTTCCAAATGAGTGTTTCGAAGATATAATTGGTTTCATGTATCAGCTTTAAAGTATGTTATTTCCCGGATCGTCATAAGTATTTTTGGGTTTGCATATTTTTTTGTTACATTACCTACTGTAAATTTTTAAAATTGTAGGTCTCAGACTAGCCTGAAAACAGACAACACAGTTGGTTACTATAGCTTATACAAATATGAATGCGAAAGGCGATAAAATTCAAAGGTTTTTTAAGTTTTATGTTACACTAAATGAATTCCTCAGATATCGTATCTCAATTCATCAAATCAATCTGGTAGGTATTTCGCCAATAGAACATTATGCTAATCAATAAATCTCATGTAGTACCTATTAGGTATTAACCGTGCCTTATAACGATAAAAAACTAACCACGTTTATAACTTCTGAAACAATAATTAAGTTTTATTTATAAAAAAAGTTTTAAAACTCAAACTATTTTTATAAATAAAAATAAATAAATGTTGTAGACAATCCACACAACACTATCCAGCCCCAAACTAAGCATAGCTTGTACTATGGGAACCAGATAGCTGATATAATACTTAGAAAACTTTTTTTGTAAATGTATATTTAGAATACAGTATAATACCCAATTTATGTTCACCACACAATTTAATTTTGAGAGGTTTGAATTTGGCTTGAATTTGACAAGATTTTAGGAGTAGACTTTTTACATATTATACGTTCAATGATTTTCAACTCAATATAGTTGAAAATCAATATTAGAAGTAAATTTGCAGCGCGCAATAAACTTGACTTCTGTATCATAGGTGTGTTTCAGAAGATAAGAAATGATAAGATTCATTGCCAGGAAACATGTTATGCTTTATTAGATTCAATTAGTCTGTTTTATTTAAATAAAAGCGAGTAATATATTATGTATACAACTTTATGAGTCATAATTGGGACTGTTTTTATGAAAAGGTTTTTTTGGGGGATTGTACGAATTTATAAACACGAAAAACCAAAAAGTGTGGCATCAATAACGCTTTTCAAACCAAGTAAAAAGTGAGAATGGAACCAATAGTATTGCCAAAACTAATAAAAGAGTGCGAAAGAGGGTTGATTGATTCGTCTGCCAATAACATTTATTTTACTCGTGGACTTCAGTACAACGCGTAATCATGGTGCATATGCACCAGCACCAAATATCGGGAATCAAAACGCACAAAATTAAATTATTATAAATATCCCGTTGTTCATAAGAATAGTGATAATCACCATGATAGTTTCTGAAGTTATATCATAAGTGATAGAATCAGAAATCAGGAAATCCATAGAAGAACCCAGGTTACAGGCATACAAAGTCATACATGTCCAAAGACCAGACCGCTGGCTGTTGAGAATAAAGGTTCAAGAAGGGCGACCAGGAATCAGAAAATCGAAACGGGCCTACCCGATGGACCAGAGACATTGTTAAAATCGCGGAAAGTCAAGTATTTCTAGAGGAGGCCTAATGTCCAGCAGTGGACTTCTTTAGACTGATAATGATCATGATGATAATTACACTAATCCAGATACTGAATGACTACTCGATTTTAAAAAAGAAATTGTTTTCAATGACTGATCTTGCAGATGGGCTGACACCTATGACAACTGCAGAATAATTATAATCACAAGGAAGAGAGATAAGTATTTTGATTGTTGTTGTGTTGTCACCACTTTTATTAGTTGAACCTTTTGGTTGATCTAATAAAAGTGGTGATGAAAAATGGTTAATAAAAGTTGGAATTAAATGATAAACTCTAGGACTAAAATAAAACAGTCGAAAAGTTTTGCGCAATATTGTGATGTTAGAGGTTTGCTGTTATATAATAAATATTTACCTGCAACCAATTTACGTCGATTGGTCTAATTGCATGTGAAGTTCATTATAAGTAACTGAGCCATAGTCAACAATTTTAGAAATAGCGCAGGAAATGCCGTCGTAAACTCTCGACTTTCCAATGATGTCATACACAGGTTCATTTTAAAATAATTAAAAACCCCCCATATAATATTCTCAGACATGAAAACGGCTGCATGGATTTCGAAAAAACATCTCATAATTAGCAATCAACTCTATATTCTAATCAAAAATGAAAAAAAAAATGCATTCAAATCGAAGCATTTCAGTGCAACAAGGCTACAGACATACATACAGAAAGACACACTACAGCCTTAACCTTCTTACCTATTGGAGGCTAACGTCGTACGCAAGTCAGCTGCTTTTGTACTGCGAAAACCAAAAATACAAATCGCATTGCAAATAGTTTTTCTCAAAATTGTATTAATAGATATCTATTGAATTTTGTAACAACCGTCCGATTCTAATTAATATGGTTTTTTCTAACATCTAAGATAAGATCCTGGTTTTATTTTTGCAAAAGTAAAAAAAACAGTACCTACGTTGAACAAACTTATTGTTAGGGAAACTGTTTTTGAATTAAATGATAATCATTTTTTTGAACTGTTGGCAATGATTGATTGCACGCGCACAAATTTTTGGTTTGCGGTTTTTAAAATGGTTAGTGATTTTATATTCATTGTAATTGTAAATGTACGAGCGCGAAGTTATTTGATGGTTGTCAGCACCTTGAGTAGAGTAGACGATGATCTCGAGAGAGTTTCATTTAATTAAAGATAACTTGTAGGAGATAAAATAAGTACTTTGTTTCAAACGTGTATAAAATTTAATCATCTCTTGAACAGTTTTTCAACTAAGTGAATATTTCAAGGACTTTTGAATAATTTAAGCTTTGAAAACATACGCGTAATTATCTTTCTTTTACGGCAACGTAGACTTGTTAGTTTTTTCCCTCAATCGTTCATCTATACGAATATTAGAAAATAAAGAAGAAAGATTAGATTTTTGTGTGTATATGTTTGTAATGAATAAACTCATAAACTACTGTGCCGTTTTCAAAAACTCTCACCTTCGGAAAGCTACATTCACCCTGAAAATAAATATCCACCCGTGCGAAGTCGAGACAGGCCTCTAGTATTATAAAAATCAGAATAAAACAAGCAATCGGCTCGGCAGCCTTTGTCTGGAATACTTCCGTTGACGACCATGGTACACAAAACGCCCATCCACCTGCTGCCTACCTGCTAAAGATCTAAGGTTGACTGGTTTGACAGGTGCGTATTTGCAGCTGTAAAGGATTGGATTTTGGTCTTGAAATTTCTCATTTGTGAGAAATATAACTTTCTTCGTAATCACATAACAAATGAAATACACTTCACCTTGTGAGGGCTTGTTAGAAAGATACTGTTTGTGAAGTGCTGTTATACGAAACTTGTGCTGAATTGTTGAGGAAATAAGGTTGATATTTGTTGAGCAGTTGTTAGCAAAACAATGTAACTCATAAGTAGGTTTCAAAACTCTGCTTCTGAATTCTAGGGAATTACCCACATTATCAGTGTATTTAATCCATAGCCTGTAAAAACATGACGGAATAACCTTGCCGATAAAAGTTATAAAACCCTGGCTGATATAATTTAGCAGAAAAAAATAAAATTAGCTATTTTTGTTCGCATACAATTTTTATACAAACCCAAATTAAAACTCTTCGGTCGCTGCGTTCTATATAAAATGAAATAGCATGGAGATCATTAATGAGCTTGCAAACTGTGACGTATGGAACCAGTAGTGGTTCCATACGTCACAGTTTGCAAGCTGAAAAAAAACCAGTCTAGCTCTAGCAGCGTCGATGGGCTTGCAAAATGTGACGTATGGAATACAACCGAATGAGATGTGCCAAATTTAAGTGATATTAAGACGCACTTCTGGGATAAAGGTAGGAAGAAAAAGACCTTTGACTACCCCCTTAGACATCCTCAAACAATCATGAGTAGGAAAGAACTTGGTACTAAAAGAGCCTAAGGAATATCGTGGCTGGATATGAAAAATGAGCGGTTATTTTTTATTGCTTACAGATCATACGTGCGATAACGACAAGCGAACATAATAAGAAATTGTACCAAAAACAGCGCCCTCTTTACAATACCGTGGGAATGAAAATGCTACACTACCTTTTGTGTAAGGGTTTCGGTTGGTGTTCTCATTTCAAACAAGATGGCGCTAGTTACAACGACCAACAAGCTAGTTTAAAAATACTTCACTTCGAGTTTTTACTGATAAGTTACTGATAGTACAAAATTAAATGTATTAATAGTTTAGTTTCATGCTTTACTGCAATACAATTTAAAATATTAAATAGACCGTTAAAAGCAAACCCAGGGCGGGTTATACGGATTGCTAATCGGCAAATAAAAAAATTGATAGTTCCTAATCACAATTTTTTCAAGCTAAAATTTGAGCTATACAATTTTTTTTATCGAATATTTTATTGGTAGATTAATAAACTGTGAAACGGCCCTTACTGGTACCATTCTCTTACACTAGGAATACTAGGAACTTACTACTCTAGTTACAACTTTTTTGTGAAAAAATGTAAAACACCCCGTATTTTAAACAAGTAAAGAATCTTTTGATTTTTTCCTACAACTTGCCGTGTACTTTTGTATCGTTGTTTTCATTCTCAGAATTATTGTCCTTATTTGCTTCTTTGCAAAGTTGTAATAAGTTTTGGTACCAATCTAACTTTTGTTCGGTATCGTGCAATACGATATTATTTTTGCAATAAACTCAAATATCAAGTAAAAAGTTATTAACTGGCTTAATTATAGTGCACTGCAGATTATCAAGATAGACAACCTATATAGGACAATTAATCGGGACACACTCCAACAACATTATTCTCTCTATCCCTTAAACCAGAATGCCAACGTATTAAGAGCAAAAAGAACTCTTTGCTTTTAATAAGTTGGTATTCTGGTTAGATCAGAAAAATAAATTACAACTAGTTGATGAACCAGCATAATTGTTAAGTGACCTGATGTTAAGTGGTACCCGTCACCTATAACAAAGCGTTGTCACGCAGGTCACGCACATCAAGAAGGTACCCTACGATGCACTGCCATGCGTCCATTAACTTGAGGCATACAGATATAAAGCCTCACGTGCCAGTAATTTTGCCAGCACTCACACCCTTCAAACCGAATCACAGCGACGCTGCTTGGCAGTATAAATAGGCATTGTGGTAGTACTTTCCCGGACGAGCCCTTCACAAAAAGCTTTACTACTGCTAAAAAACATACAGTTAGGTGGCCACTAGGCAGGATGCACAAAATGCATCACATTGTATGAGCATCTGTACAAAAAAGTTGCTATAAACACTAATAAAACCATTAAAAAATCATTGATGATTGTGTAAATTATTGGTTGGTGTAAGTATTAAAAACTAAAAGATTGTTAAGTTCTCATACCATTTATAATAAACCTGTTTTTCTAACCTCCGAAATATGAAAAAGATAAAAGTATTGTAATATCAGAAGTCAGCCCAATATTCTTTATTTAGTTTCCGATTTAGTAAGCAATCCTTGTGTACAAGAAAGGTTTATGTCGGTGACCCAAATACATCGCTCGCAAGTGTAGTCATTTTGTTAGTAATTTATTGTTAGTGCTAATACTGATATGGACAGTCAGTGACAAAAGATTTATAAATATTTTTAATTTTAAAAATAAACAAAATCTCAATCAAAGTTTTGACTAGTTAAATATTTAACTGTAGGTATATTATTATGTATACTGTATATGCCTTTAAAATATTTTTTAATGTATTTATAAGCTACTTGCAATCAAAATAAAATGTTAAGAAACAAGTATATTGCTGTGATAAAAAAACGTAAGCACCTTTAATAATTATTGCGTTTTTGATGACGTATTTTGGTACTCGTAACAATCTCTTCTCACTTATTCAGAGCGAGATTATGATTTAAAATAATATTCTGAAAGGTCTAAGCATATTCACGTAAATAATACAAAATAAACTAAAAACGTTCGTAGAGGTGAACGACCTACGAAAAGCTGCGTAGAGCTACGGCGTAGCGCTAGCTCGACTGTGGCGGATAAAGGCGGACAGCGTTTTTTCTTAAAATACCGCTAAGTATTAGTAGAGCTTTTTGTGAAGGGCTCGATCGGGAAGTACTACCACCATGCATAGTTTTGACGCAAAGCGGCACTGGTGTGTTTTGGTTCGATAGTTGTGGGTGCTGGTGAAATTACAGACACTAGTTTATTATCAGGATACGAAGGATATTTGGTAATTATTTTTTTCACTCGATAATTTATAATATTTATACAGGATTTAAACACTCGAAGTTTAAAAAAATTGCAGGAGTATTCTAAAAATTTAGTGGTTCGTGTTTAATTATATTGCACAGTTTTTTTGCAAATGAAAGGTACATTATCTCATCCTATTTTATTATAAAGATAACAAAACCCCTAAATTCATTTTGCCGTACTCGTAAAAATTCTATATTAAACCTAATTCAATTAAGCCGCACTGTACTTTACCAACAAAAACGGCTTTTGACAAGGCTTCGAAGCTTATGCGAAAATTTATAGAAAATAGCACACGACATGCTGTGTACCGAGGGGTGAGAGGCACGTTCGCCGAATACGGTCTTATACATGTAGTACCTAGTTTTGTATACTAATGGTCGCCCGCGGCTTCGTCCACGTGGTTATTTTTACCCAGTTCCCGTTACTTTTTGGGATAAAAAGAAGCCAATAGCTTTCGTCGATAAATGGACTATCTAACACAAAAAAAAATCATGGCACTCCGTTTTTCCCAGTTCCTGTTATTTTTTGGGATAAAAAGAGCTTTCGATAAAAAGAGCTTTCGTCGATAAATGGACTATCTAACACAAAAATCGTGGCACTCCAGGAATGCCGACAAGTGTAAAAACTTGAACTATATGCGACTTTTGGCGAAGTTTGTCGATCTTTGCCAAAGAGGTGTCAGTGGCGGTGACGCGAGTTCTTTGGTTTTTCCCCACTTCAAAAAATGCTCGAGACCGCCTAAATAAGATTTCACAAAAAAACTATTTTGACTAGTCGTTCTTGATATTAGCGCGCTCGAACAAACAAACAAACCCTTTAGCTTTGTAATATTAGTATAGATTTTAGATTCAGCCTTTCAATAATTTCTTAAAACTGAAATTTCAGGCACTCGAGCTTAAGGGGGTACGATTTCCATACAAACTTAATTTACACAACTATGGGTGAATAAAGTATTAATGTACACTGAAATAGCTGTAATAGGCTTTTACAATGGTCCTTATTACCGGCCAGTTATATAAAGTTGGAGTGTCAGCCGTTGGTCGTGGCAGTCGGGGCTTCAGAAAAAGAACTAACAGACTTTTACGTCTATTTTGAAACAGTGATGTACAAAATTGACTCCATGCTAAAAGCCGTTAGAAAGAATGACGAAAAAATTACTTTTTTGGTTTTTTATTAATATTTCTGTTATCCTACAGTTTTCTCCAACTTTATATAACTGGCCGGCAATAAAGACCACTGTAAAATTCTATTACCGCTATTTCAGTGTACATTACTTTGTTTGCCCATAGTTGTGTTAATTCAGTTTGTATCGGAATCGAACAACCTTAACACGTATGCTGCAAGGTGATAGATGGAGGGCAGTACTATGCCAGTTATTAACGTGAGTAACCTACCAGGCAACGCTTGGTGATGTTTACCAACTCAACATCAGGGGGTTAATTCTCGGGTCAATCTCGATCATTTTGAAATTTTATTTTATTGCTTCTTTTCGAAGGGGGAATGGATAATTTCCTTGAGTAATTCATCAACGACCTCTTCGTAAAAGCCTCGACAGCTACGATATACGGAAAACGTAGAAATAGTGCGGGGTTGTGAAAAGAAGCAATAAAATAAAATTGCAAAATGATCGAGATTGGCCCGAGAATTAGCCCCCAGGGGCCTAATTCTCGGGCCGACCGAGATTTTCAATGTCTCTTAAATACACATTGGCATTGCACAACCCCGCACTTTTTCTACGTTTTCCGCATATCGTAGCTGTCGAGGCTTCTACGATGAGGTCGTCGATGAATTTCTCAAGGAAATCATCTATAGTCTCTTCGAAAAAAGCAATAAAATAATATTGCAAAATGATCCGAGATGAGCCGAGAATAAGGCCCCAGGTGGCCCTTTTACTTATTCTATCAGCAATTACAAACATCAAAAATAGTTACACGTCTGTGACTCTTAAGCACAGTACGAGTAGGTATCAGATCTTTGTAATACCGGCTCAATCTTTTTTGGGGATGTCTAAAGGGGGTCGTCAGACGAACAAACAATATTTGGCATATAACTCACGTTTTAGCGGGAGTTGCTAAAAAATATATTTTACTTTTATTTTTTATTATTAGGAATGTGCTCTCAAGAGCCCTCTGGCTAATTGAGACCTAGAAGGGCTCTGGCTCCAAGGCAGAGCTGCTACCAACTGAGCTGAGAGACCAGTCCAATATTAATTATAGCTAGAAATATTTTTCCTGATAAAAACATAAGTTTATCTAACTATTATTATTGCGTTTGTCTAACATCAAGTATTCCTAAGTCAAGTTCTACAGCAGCTGTCCCATTTTTTGTGCACCCCGTAGAAAATTGCATGGCGCGAGTTTTGTTGGGGTGTATATAGGGTGCGCGGGAAATGCGGGGGGTGTATATTTAGAATCGTTTCCAGCCGGCGAGCGACAGTCTATGTTTGGCCGGCGTACCGAGCGCACGTCTCTTCTCTACCTAACTCTGCATCCGACTTCGTCATTACCATAAGTGTTCTTTGGATTTGATCGTGTTGTGGACTATTTCTGTGTTTGAAACTTTGAACAATTGTTTTGAGATCGTGAATGAACTATTGCAGAATACAGCGATCGCTTTTGGATTGAAGGTTGGTTTTTACGAGCTTTTATATTTTTTTGCTGTTTTTGTTCTTCATATCTTTTAACAACCATATAGTAAAACGTAAAAAAATATTAATAGGGTTATTTGTGTCTAAATTATTGTTGCCATTTAAAGATTGTATTATTCCGGAATTTGTTTTTTAATGAAGTTTGTATATTTATTACAATGAGCTATACAAATCGTATTTTTTTTGTGATAATAACGTGATAATACCAGAAGGATATTTTTGAAATAACATGACCTGATTGATGATGTAATAAATATAATTTTAGAGCAATTGATTGGTCTAGTGATAGCAAGTAAGGCGGGGTCTTCCGATTTTTAGACTAAACACCATTTTTTTCCTATTGTAACTTTTTGTGTGCTATCAGTGCTTTCAAACGGTAAACACAAACACTGAAGAATCTGTAGCTTTAGTTAGTCAGTTTTCCATAGTACCTATTGATAATGTCTTACTGTTGCTAAGGGCCACGACATTGAGATGGTGGTATTACCTATACCAATTATAGGCAAGTCTTCATCATCTTAAATAATTTACCAGGAACCACAACGTTTACTATAATTAAAGACTTAAATGAAAAGTCACCTTTGACTGTGTATATTGTCCTTATTATGAGGTTTACTAAAGAACTGCGCACATCTAGCGCGATGGCGATGGCGATATTTGACAGCGTTACTCTGATCGCCACTGCCATTGCGCTAGACGTGCGCAAAACTTGAGAGCTTCTAACGCCCTTATTTTATAATAAAAATGCGGAAAGAGCTTTTGGCATTTCTATTATATTCCAATCAAAAAATCGTTTTATTTGCATACTATTAGACATAATCAAAGTCATACAGAAGTAGGTAAGTCGAAAAGAAGCAAACCGTAAGTTTGTTGCCGGTTCTTCTGAGCTTCATCGTGTGGAACTGGCGGCCTCGATTAACCTAGCAGATGTTTTTCTAAGAGATTCAATTGAATAAACAGTTTTTGAATTAACTTTAAGTAATGCTTAAAGTTCATAGGCATGGGAATTACTATGTAAGCGGATACTGCCATGTATAAATTAGAGATACAAAACTCACCAAACAGATATACTCATTACACATTCAATCAGTTAGATAACAGCTTGATACATGTCTGACCATAATTTATGTATCCTATAAACAGTCGAAACTAAGAATAATGTAAGCAAGCTTGATCGCTGAAGACGCGTTAAAAAAAAGAAACGACTAAAAAGGCTCGAACACATGGAGGTTGAAAACCCATCAGCAAAGAGTTTAAAAGTCTATGCTCGAACTGCTTTGGATTGTCCTGACAGATTGATAACCTGATAAAACCTCTTTGCTGATAGAACTACTTCAATTGACTTGTCTCGGATGTGTTTTGTTTTTTAAAGACCACCTGTTTTTTGCCTAGGCAAGACAGATAATATGTAATATTGACTTGGTATCAACCAAAAGAGATAATTAAAATTACAGTTATATGTACATTATATGATATGATTTGTTCATACAAAAATAAAATTTGTTCACAAAATATACAAATTATGCTTACGCTTGTAACAAGGCCGGTTGGCAGTTGCCGGTAGCAACTGCCACGGGCTTACTCTCTTATCTTACAGTTCAAACTTTTTCCATGATTTGTTACTCCGATAAAGAGCTTTTCTATAGATATTATTATGTTATTATAATGTACGTTATCACATTCCCAGTATTGTTTACAGTCTTTAATTAATGCTTTAGATAAATGTTACAGTTATATTGACAAATAATCTTTTTTGTCATAAAAAAAAAGAAACGTTATGCATCGTTATTTCAAAATCCGAATTTCAACTTGAACCTCTTTCAGTCTTATTTCGAATTTTGAATTTCGACTTGAAGAGCTTTAGTTTTTTTAAATTTCAAATTTAGAATTCCAACTTGAACCCCATTCAGTTTTATTAGGTCGATGTTCAACTGTCAAATGTCACTATAATTACAAAATGTCAAATTAACTATGACAAAGGGTTCTAGAAAGGTCAACACTATCAAGTAAGTGTTAATTATTGAACAATTAGACGATGCTTTGTCACAAGTCTTGGGTCAAGATTAGTGTAGCTATGAAAAGTTTGTTTTACTAGGTTTGTTTTCTTTTTTATTATAGATAAATAAAAATGGATGGAGATTTAGAAATGGCTTATGAAGTCCTAAATTAGAAAAAAAACAATAAGTTAAATAAAAAAAATGTACTATGGATAACTGCAACAAAACATAAATACTTCTTTTTGTAAATATAATTAAAACACTCGGGCAATCACACAAAATGTGTGTTCTCGGTGAGCATCAAACCCACAACCTACGTCGTAGAAAGAAGAGCTGTTACCAATTGAGCATTATAATTTGTTAATTAGAAATTTACGTAGTGACAGTATCGTATTTGAATTAAAATTGATTGAAAATCACATTTAAATATTATATTACTGACGATGAATAGGAAAGTAAATAATAAAAATATCATAATTTATGAAATATAAAAACTTGAAGACTGTCATTTGAAATCAATACTTTGCCTCACCTTAAAATTTAAAACTATTGTTTGAGCATTTTACTGCAAGCTTTATTGTATGATGTAAGTCTTATAAAAGATAAAGGTTATTTTTAAGAATACGAGTTATCTGATATCCGGATGGTAAAATGAGACTTCCTAGCGCCATACATACGCTTATGATTTAAAGAAGTTTAAACGTCGTTTTGTATCTTTCAAGACAGTTTTTGTATGTCCTACGCTTTTTATAACCCTTTTTAAAAAGTGTGATGTATCTAGGCCGTTATCAATGGAAAAAACTATGGATCCTATATGGATAAAAGTAACTAAATAGGTCTTCTAAATGCAAGCTATTTCCGTGTTCAGTTAAATCTCGATCGGTTTTGAGATTTACCCATAAAAACGTAACAAATACTTCCACGTGTTAAATAGGCACGGATTTCTCATGTTATTATATTTATCCTAGTTTTTTTTTAGTATAAGTATAGCTCTTTGTGAAGGGCTCGTCTGGGGAAGCCACCATGCTTTTTTCTGCCGTGAAGCAGTCGTGTGTTTCGGTTTGAAGTGTCGGGGTGCCGGTGAAATTACCTACTGGCACGTAAGGCTGAACAGCGGAGTGCCCCAAGTTGTTGGACGCAGGGCAGTGCATCGTAGGGCATGTTCCTGACATGCATGACTTATGGGTAATGCTTTGTTATAGGCAATGGTTACCACTTAACATCCGGTGGTTCATATGCTTGTTCAATCAGCTAGTATTGTAAAAAAGAAACAAAATATGTGACATCACAGTATTTGCTATAATGAAATAAAAATTATTCATTCCTTCTGTCCGTTCTTTAACGGTAGGGTCAACGGGATACCTTTGTCAAAATAAATTAGGCATATAAAGGTTATTTCTACATTTTTCTTTTATGTTCGCTTTTCCCTTACAAATGTACAAGAATTTTCGTTGAAATAATTTCACAAAATATAGCCAACAAAATATCAGAGCTTTGTTCAGATTTTTTCAACAACTTCAAATTCCACTTTAGCTACAAAAGAAACATGAATTTGGCTAAGAAAATGTTTTTAAATTAAATACAAACACAACAAAAGCTTTGAATATGTAATTAAGAGAATAGAGCCTTATTATCGCCATTTCAAATTAATTATTTTAGAGAGGCCTCAAAGTAAATCTAAATTCTTAATTTACTTCGAAGCTTTTCCCTGTTTTAAGCTACATTTTAATTAGGGCTGGGTGTTATAAATAGCTTCGGGGCAAAAAGGTCTGTTTTCAATGTTATTTTTGGCAAAGCCATGGAGTACATCTTAATATATGTATAAAAAATAATCTATATCTCCCTTGGTCACGCCATGACGCGTGAACGGCTAGACCGATTTGGCTGAAAATTTGTGGAAAGGTAGCTTAAAACCAAGAGAATATAGGATACTTTTTAATCCGAAAAGTAACGGGAACGGGGCGAGCGAAGCCGTGGGCGGTAGTTAGTAATCAGTATATTTCAAACCATGGATTTTCTTAAAAGATATTTACTACTACAAGTACAAGTTTTGTTATACTAAGCTAATCGATTTGTGTAGCTTCTGGCATGTTGAAAGTAGCGTTATTTTCCCGGTCAACGGGTAAAACTCGCCTGGAATTTCCACTTTTGCTTCTGTAAATCCTTCAAAGGCGCAACGATCTTGTGCAATTTTTAGATAAGTCTTGGATGATGTAGTAAATTGCGATGATTTATTTTATTATTTTCTAAAGGAATAACTTAGAATAAATGGTTTAAAAATGATCCGAGCGATATTGTGTTCATTTTTTAGGGTTAAGATTGTGTAGAATGTCTAACATTTATTTGACAAATAGCTTATCTGTATTTAAAAAATCTACGAACACCATGTCTAGATAACATCGTTATAGGCTGTTGGATGATGATGATGAAAGCACTTAAAACTATTGCGATTATAATTTTTGATTATGATCGACAAATCCAATGTACTAATGATTTTAATTCCCCAACTTAATTAATTCGCAGTGCACAGTTCATTAAGGTTTTAATGTTTGTTTACTTAGTGAAGTTTTCACCAACGCTCGTTCCCGACTCGAAAATTTTAATTGGAAAACTAGTTTTCGAGTTGTCTTTATGTACCGTCACGAAATAAATAAACAATTGATTATCGTATAGAAGCGAAACCGCTGCTTATCGACGCAAACACAACTTGAATAACAGAGCAGTTATTCTCACTCGATTAACCGCTGGATACTTGCTAGCCATCGGCTTATCCCATATTTCCAGGAAATCCAAGATTGAGCCTTCTCGGCGATCTTCACAATGATTTCGGCTCATCGCAGGGGTCATTACTAGCCCATGCGGAACAAACGTATTGAAGTTAATAAGCAAAACACTTACAGTAACGGTTTTTACTCTAAGTGTTTTGCTTCTCCACTGCAACGCAATTATATCTAAACTAAAGTTATTAATTATTGAGAAAAACACTTATTATTTCAATTAACTCACTTCAAACATGGTTTCATCTCATAACTTTAAAGGAGTTCCACTTCTACTGACTAGTATTAACTTACGCTGTAGTACTGTTGAGTTCAAACAAGTACAACAGACGTATAGAGTTATCCCCTTCTGCTTGTTCAGCTAAGTAGGGTTATAAGAAATTTTTAAAAAACTTGAAGAGGTTTTAATAAACAATCACTCTTATTAATTTTATTTAATATTTATTTATAGCAAATACTACTTAGGCAAACACGTTTGAAATGCAGTTGGTGTATTTACTTGTTAGGGTAAAGTAGTACCTTCATGTTTTATAGCGTTGTTAATACGTAAACCCCATTTTGTTTCGGCTTGCATTACTAATACAAAACGCGACAAAATAATTCATTGGTTCGTTCAACAGACAGTTTAAAAATAAATACTTTTCAATAAACGCTTGAAAGCAGCGTCAATCTTAGACGTGTGACAAACCACGAACTTAGAATACTCGTCTAAAAAGTTAACGCTTTGGTCTGAAAGACCTTCGAAAATTTGAATTCATTATAAAACCCCATCAAACGTTCGAAATATCTTATAAATTATCTAAAATCACTCAAACGAGTAATCCAATTTGATCTCATAAATATTTATCATAGGTAGTAGTATTCTCGTATACACGTGTATACTTCCTACCAATAAACTGCGGTGAAATGGTTTATAAGTGTGCTATTAGACTATTACCACCAATTAGAGGAGCGGTATGCTTTGAGGCCACCCGGTTGTAAACAGAAAATTGATCCAGCGCCCACCCTGCTCGATAGATGCATTATCTGGCCATCGATAATGCAACGAACAAAATACTCTGAGCATTTTCTTAATTGGTAAGGAAACGGGAATACGTGTACCAAAATGTGTCAGAAAAACATGAACAAAATCGATTTTTAAGAAATATTTATTTACATAAAGAAACTTACAATTAAACCAATATTTACAAAATGTACAAAGTACACAAGAAGGGGTTGAGCTATCTGCAGACCGTTACAAACGATCTAGAAATAATAATAAATTTTTAACCGACTTCAAATAAAAAGAAGGAGGTTATCAATTTAGTTGCATTTTTTTATGTTTGTTATCGCATATCGTCGTCATTCATGAACCGATTTAAAAAAACCTTTTTTTTATCTGGAAGGTTAAACTTCCCAGATAAAAAAAGGTTTTTTAGTATAGAAATTGTATCAAAATCGGTTCAGCAGTTTTGCCATGAAGAAAAAAATTCACATCGGTTCTTAGATGACGAAAAAATGTGATAACAAACACAAAAAAAATAGAACCGAAAAGGAGAAACTTCTTCTTTTTTATATGCAGTCGGAAAGAAAATATCTTCGAAAATAAGTTTGAAGCATTGCTCAGCTCAGGTAAATTATTATTATTCAATACAACGGGCACAATCAATACCCTTTGCACTTAGACAAAGTTTTTGCTCTCTAATGGAAGTTCTATTCTTAGCTTAGCGCGGAGTTTAAAAACTTCGGTAACCATTAATGTGCACGCAGCTTAAGAAAATCTCATTAGAGTTTCGGAATTAATAAAAGTACTGTCCAATACTAATTCTCGAAAGGTAAAGGAAACCGTCGTAAGTTTTTTTTACAAATCAAAGTTTTTTTTATGCCACTAGCCCGTGCAACAAGAATAAGCCCACAAAAACGAAAAAGTCTGTAGAATAATGAAAACAGTTTCACAAAAAAAGAACAACATTTTATTTTTGAAAATGGAACTATAATCGGCGATCTCTTTGGTGCATGAAACACATGCAATGCGTTGTGGCTACAGTAGAAAAAAAAAAGACATTGGCGCGAAATCTTTAAAACTTTTTTAAATTATATTGAGAACCTAGTTTTTCTACACAAAATATTTGTCTTAGTCGTAGTCTTCAGTCTCAGTGCTTTAAAATGTATTCTAGAATTCGTTGGTTTGCCCGGTTTGCCCACATTTACTGCATATCAACAAAAACAAGAACCATTTACTCTAAAAATAGTGACACGCGCTTCGCAATGTGGCAACTTGTCTTTAAAACAGGCTTGCTGACACCATACTCGTAAACTGCCGGTTATCGCCCCAGCCGTTGATCAATGCTAACATGCCTGCATTGCCGCACGCCCATATATCTGGTTCAAATGCTTCGCTCCAGAGTAACCATAAAAGGACAATTTTAATTGAAATTTCTGGAATAATATATTAAAGTCACAAAAGACTTTTTAGTAGAAAAATGTAATTCAATTATTTATTTTAATATGAAAATTTTATTTATACAAATAAATTGAATCCGTTCTTCTTTTCCATTTGACCTCGTTCACAATAAGATTCATTATTATTTCAGTAATTCAGCATGTATGAACTATGGTACAAACTAAGCTATGTCTACCGCTTTACTTACATTTCTTAAAAGATGATCAGTGTTTAAGCACGTGCCATCTCTTACCTAATGCTAATGAAATAGTTGGTGAAGCAGGGACATAAATAACTTTAAGCAATGTCTCACACAAGTAACGCTTGTAAGAAAAGCCAATAAATGTATTGAGTATTGTGTATCAAGCATGAGAATAGATACAATAGTACAAAGTACAGAAACTTTGTTACGAAGTTGAACAGAACATGAAGTGACGTAATACCTAAACTACCACCAAATTAAATTCCACACATGTGCGAGGTAATTCCTTCATCAGGCCGATCCCAAAGGTTACAGCAAGCCCGTTGTACCCCGGGCTATGAACATTGAACACCAGGTGTGGTTAAAATGCCTTTGTATTTCGATATACAGGGCGATATTCATCCTTAAAACTATTTCATCATCATTAGCCTGAGAAGTACACTGCAGGACATAGCCAGGAAGAACGATTCTGAGCCCTTTCCATCCACCGACTTCCCACAATCTTAACAATTTCGTTGGTACATCTGGTGAGGCCCGCGTTTCGTCTTCCAGTTCGTGGTCGCCAGTCGAGAACCTTTACCAATTCTCCAACGGTTAAAACTTTGTAATCTGAAAACGCACGAATCTACATCAATATTATGATAGCTCAAAGAAAAATAAATCATTGCATACTTTTTTTGTATTGGTACAGGTACAGGCTGAGTCTTATAATGGTATTTTTTTTAATTCTTAAAAAAGAAGTGGTTATTCTCAATCAAATCAAATAAGTACCGAACAGCCAGCTCTCATTCTTCGCGGACCTTTTAGTACCTACTTTAAAATGTTCTTGGGTAGTGAGGAGCAATTCACAATTTTATGGTTACACAGTGATTTCATAAAAAGTCGGGTAAATAAAAAAAACTTGTTACTAAGGTGTAATACATAGTATTTTTAATTTGCCTAGGATAATATTTATATCTACCCTAAAAGTATTTATGACCCTAACTAAATGTGTAGCACCTTTTATAACAAACGCTACCAATAATAACGATTAATTGGAATTCTGAACGTATATTTTTGTTTTATATCGTTCTGTGTTATTACATTCTATGAGTCATCGCCCGCGGCTACCCGTAGATTACCTCTTAGCGTTCATTTTTACAGAATAATCACGGGTTACGATTATTTAATAACCTTTTGATTTATACAAAACTGTTCTAGATTGCGATGAGCAACAAAATTTGATATATTACTTGGGAATTCTCACGTAACCCGCCTATAAAAAACTCGTAAAAGTGGCCACTTCCATCAACCAAAAATAGTTTTGCTACAAGCCATCAGATATGATACAGGTTTTTTAAAGTTATAGGCAAACGTTTGATCGCAATCTCACCTTTATCTCGCGTCTCAGTTGCGCTTACTATTTTTTATGAAGTCACGACTATCTCCCATAAACCCTTGCGCACATCTAAACAATCTGTGATGGCGATCAGTGAGACGCTGTCAAATATGATAGTGATATTTGACAGCGTTTCACTGATCCCCAACGCCACCGCCTAGATGTGCGCCGGCTTTAACTGATGTTGTGAAACTTTTCGCAACTTCATACAATTATATTATCAAACTACGCTATGAAAAATCAGTCTCAAAAACCAACTCTTTAAGAAAAGATGACGCAAGTTTAAATTAAGCTAAAATGAAAATTCTATTTTATTTTCAAATAATACCGAAAGTCAAAGTTGAACACGAAAATAAATAAAAACTCTCCAAAGTTAAACGTAAAGGTAAATAAAAGATTTGCATCTGATCTTGTAAAAGTGCTTATCTGTAAAATCCATCCCAAATCTCGACACTGTTTGAATAAAGTTACGATATTATTTTTGCATAAAACTCTTGGTGAAACTGAAAGGCTTTTATTATCTTATATTTTGTATTACATCTGTAAAAAAAACAGAGAAAACATGGATGAACTATCTGAAAGATGACATGGTTGAAAGAGGAGTGAATGTATAGATGACAGCTGACAGGGAAGAATGGAGGAAGAAGACAAATGTTGCTGACCCCACATAAAGAGGGTTGAGGAGTGAATGCAGAGATGACAGCTGACAGGGAAGAATGGAGGAAGAAGACAAATGTTGCTGACCCCACATAAAGAGGGTTAAGGGCAGGAAGAAGATCTGTAAAAAAAAGGTTTGCTTAGAAAACGGCAGGTCTTCAAAACATGGTAGAACCGGTTTTCTTTCCCCACTCTCTTCTATCATTATTATCGCCATTCCCCTTTAAAATGCAAAAACTGAGCTTTGCTTTTAACGGTATTATTCATCGATCAGAATTAAATCGCCGTGAAAGATCCCCCATTCCATTCCATCATTGTTCGGATGGAGGTTGACCTAACGCAGTTTCCTTGTAATCCCGCCCGAGCTTTAAAACTTTGAGAAAAAAGTTTCTTACATGCATAAACATTATACTTTTGTAGAGTGTTGCGGTTTGAGGGGCACCAAAATCTAGATAAACGTTCATGAGAACAGCTAGCGTAATGAGACCAGGGGTTCTAGTGTTAACAGCCCGTCTTTCGATCCTAAAGTCGTGTGTTATACTTTTTCCGGTCATGTACTTTACCAATGAGTTTCGTATGTGTGCCATTTGGTAGCAGAGCTTTGAATATGTTGATTAAAAGAGCGTGAACTATTGTGATGTACGGTGAGTGGTAAATCTACACTAATATTATAAAGAGGAAAGATTTGTACCTAATTTGTATGTTTGTAATGAATAGGCTCAAAAAGTACTGGGCCGATTTAAAAAACTCTTTCACCAATAGAATGCTACATTCTTCCAATTTGACATAGGCTACATTTCATTTTGAAAAAAATTAGGGATCCTTGGTACAATTTGAACAATGTAACCGAAGGTGTAGAAAAATGAGTCTTAAAATGTCTTTCGTCGAATGCGCTGCCGAAACTATTAGCGATAGAATAAAATAATGTACAACAATATTGTCTACCCCGTGCGAAGCCGGGACGGGCTGCTAGTGTAGGTATAAAGCTCAAATATTTCTTTTCTTGATCAATATGTTGTACATTATTTGAAAACATCCAACATTTATATCGATTCCGTTTACTTGTCGCAAACCATTATTGTCAATTTTCATCACTAAATCTAGATGAATAATGTTTAGGTTCTAAATAATAATAATATGGTATTGCGGAACTTATAGTTTCTGATACCCGATTCCATACAATACAGAGAATCCTTGCGTGTGGGATCAGTAATGGTCTGTATGGTGACAGGAGAGTGTTTATTTATACACAGAGATCAAAACCAGTTGCGTACGATTTCTGGTTGCAATTTTATTGCGCTAGTGTAGGCATTTGTCTATGATGCTGATATTAATGTGTTCACAGTTGGAACAAGTGTTGTATGAGGCAAATCCGAGTTTTTCTGTACACTTTCTTGTTTTATTTAATTTTTGTTAAGGAAACTGCCGCTGTGTTTGTTTAACAAAACATTTACAAAAATAAACTACGTAAAAGATTAACTTTTGTAAATAAAGGTTTCGATTTATTTTGGACCAAAGTTTAACAAGAACAAAAACTTGAATTGTTTAAGTGTTTTAATGAAGCATAATGCTATAAAATATTATTATGTCGGCCGTAGCCTTAAGAAAATCGCATCATTGGGCTGGTTTTCTCACTGGAAATAAATAATTGTTTAATAGTTTTATCTGTTTATGAAAGTTAGTGTAACATTAGCAATTTAAACCATGTGTCACTGCATCCGGTTCACTGCACACTATTGCCTAATAAAGTATTTATAGAAAAAGTATAACCTCTTGCAAAGTTGGTACAAAGTTGTCCCATATAACGACGTTTGCACACAACTCACGTCCGCATAGGGGCATGAACACCGATGGGTTTGAATAAGTTATTTGCACTAGGGATGTAACTGAACTCTGCTTTGACTCCGAGGAATAATACTTTGACTTCGAGGGATAATACTTTTGACTCCGAGGGATAATACTTTTGACTCCGAGGAATAATACTTTGACTTCGAGGGATAATACTTTTGACTCCGAGGGATAATACTTTTGACTCCGAGAGATAATACTTTGACTCTGAATTGTCGTTCCCTCTGGGGATATGAGATGCCCTAAATATGGGCATAACTACGAGCATGTTAAAGTTTGCTACTAACGACCAAAGAACTATGTGTTTTCAACGCAACATTCAGATCCTTTTTTTTTGTTCTCAATAAATACAAAAAACTGGTTGGGTGGTTCTTGCATGAGGCTATGGAAAATTGAAATGAAGCTAATGGAAATGAAATTTACATTGAAATATAAAAAAAATAGGAACAATTCACGATATTGTTTCCCATGTGATATTTAATAGACAAACAATGAAAAAAGCTTTCTTTTTGGAAAACATCCTGATAAATTAGAATGTTGCTAGTCCGAAAATATCCTTGTACCTTCTCAGTGACATCCTTCATTTGCCGGCAGGCCTAGCTCTCGTAGGTAGCCCGCACGGCTGTAGGCAAACTATGTTTTAATAGTTAGTTAGCTTATAGTTCACATTTATGTGAGATCGCCTGCAGATTTTAAGTAGGTATTTTAATATTAAATGAGGATCAAGAAGCTTGAACTATGAAAATCAATGTAGCAGTAATTTGAACCCAAATTGTTATACCAACGTTCCTTCAATTCACATAATATAATAATGTTGACTGTCCTCTAAACTCAGTTGGGTTGGTAGCTTCAGCGCCGTAGGTTGTGGGTTCGATCCCCACCTAGAAAAAAACATTGTGTGGTGGACCCAATGTTTGTTCTCTGTCTGGGCATTATATTCTGAAATTAATAAATTTATGATATTTGATATATACCGGATTTATAACATAATGTAGATGTTTGCTTTCCATAACTTTATGATATATTTTTATGAATATATGTATTCCATCAGAGTTATTTAGGTTTTCTTAGTTGGAGCCTATATAGACGGTGTGAAAATAAATATCCTCTAATTCATATTTAAATTTATTTTAGTTATTTATATTTATTATACAGAAAGTTAGGTACATTTAACATCAAATAATATTATTACATATGAATTCCTTTAAATTTTATCATAATATTTACCAAGTGCTTTAACAATCATCAAAATGGTGTTATGGGTGCGCAATTCAATTATCTATAGGCATTTCATTTTTACCAGAAGCTTTTTTCATAAAAACAATCTATTGAATTTCCACAATTAATAATAGAAAGCGGTAATTAGTTTTATTTAATTTCCCCAAAATAACCCCTAAACGTCATCTTCATTTTTTCATCACCCCAAAGAAAGCTCGTTATATTGTTTTCCGCACACAATTGAATGATTACTAAACAGCCCTGAGGGCCGGTAACGACCCACGATACATCAGGGTTAAGGGTGTGCGATCAATATTCAATATCCGGACGAACTCGCCTCTTCCGATCTCTGGGTATACCGGATAGTACCGGATTTATAAACCGGTTACCGGTTAACAAGTGAACGCCGGAATTGTAATTAAGGGTTAAAGGATTGCAGTTTTTGTGAAGAGTTAAAACTGTTTATGTGAAAACGCTGAAATAGTATCTGCTTGTATTGCGTGGTTTCAGTTGAAACTTCTGTTTTTGCATATAAAATAACAAATAATAAAACAACACAAAATAGGAAATTTATTTTATTTTATTTATAATAATTTCTTTTTGGACTTACAGCTCATAAGAAAACTTTTGTAACGTTGTAACTTGTAGGTATTCATTAAAATTAATATAAACACCTATATTTAAATTAATTACTAGTATTTTGTTTATAAATCATTTATTTCATTTCAGGTAAGCCGTTAAAACGTAGAAATTGGATGAAAACAACAGAACAGTAAGCCTTTATTGTTTGATTGGAAACATATTAATATTGTGACTATTATTACCATAATCAAATATACTTACTGTCTAATTACCGATGAATGATGTAGAATTGTAGACAATCAGTCGAGTATAATTGATTATTGTTAGTTATAATTATGTTGAAGCATTGTTATACGCAGGTACATTAAGATGGATAAATAGGTAATTAACTTAGCATAGTATAAACATACAATCCATACTAATATTATAAACGCGTTTGTAACTCTGTCTGTCTGTGTGGCTTTCACGCCAAAACTACTAAACCTATTGAAATGAAATTTGGTACACAGATAGTTCAGGGTCTGAGGAAGGACATAGGCTACTTTTTATTGTAAAAAAAGGTTTACAAACCTTTTAAAACGTTATAAAGAGCATCACATTGATGTTTCTGTCTCACTCTGACAACAAAACACTCCGACGATCACCAATCACCAATTGCAATGAAATTTGGTACACAGATAGGTTAAATCATTAGAAAGGACATTTGTGCAACTTATTATTGCAAAACACTTATTGAAAACACCATTTTTCATGAAAATTACACTTTTTTGTACAATTGCGACGGCTTTCGATCGAGAAATTTCTGTTTGTGTAAGTGACTGACTGACTTTTTTTTTGTGCTGGCGGGGATGCAAAGTCTTTTCGCCAAGTCCTTATGACTGACTGATTGCCGACCAGTGTTGCCAGTGGCAGATAGTCATAAGCGTCGATGGATTGAAAAGATCGATATTTAAGCTGGGAACATATTATATACCGAGTCTGACTTAAAATTTAGTTGTATTACTGTTCTTAGATTATCAACTGTAATCAAAACCAGCCAAACAAAGCCTCCGACTCCGGACCCTTAGCAGTAAATTTTGTAAAATCTTGGCCGACACAATTATTAAATAAATATAATTTTTTTTAAAGTTATTATTCTGTTTTCCTTATCTTCTCTTCTACTTCCCCACAAATTAATGTATTACAAAGGGTGTAAAATAACAATAAGACTATTCTTGAAAGTTTGCATGGAAATATGTAAGGTTTATGTAGGTACCTAAATGTTTTATTTAAGCTTGCGACAAGAAAAAAATGGGGGGGAAATATGCCTAACTGTGCTTACCCGGCGTCTGCCCGACCCTGACTGTGCCACATGCACTCGAATACAGATTTTTTTCGTTGGAAGTTATAAATGCTACCCAATCACTATTCTAGGCGGACGAAGTCGCGGGCACAGCTAGTAAATATATATATTTTTAAAGTTATTATTCTGTTTTTCCTTATCTTCTCTTCTACTTCCCCACAAATTAATGTATTACAAAGGGTGTAAAATAACAATAAGACTATTCTTGAAAGTTTGCATGGAAATATGTAAGGTTTATGTAAATGTTTTATTTAAACTTGCGACAAGTAAAAAATGGGGGGGAAATATGCCTAACTGTGCTTACCCGGCGTCTGCCCGACCCTGACTGTGCCACATGCACTCGAATACAGATTTTTTTCGTTGGAAGTTATAAATGCTACCCAATCACTATTCCAGGCGGACGAAGTCGCGGGCACAGCTAGTAGTTTCATAAAAGTAAACAGTAAAACCATCGATTTATTTAGCAAAACTTTCATATTAACATGATATAAGTTTAAAAAACTTGAGAAACCTACTTCGTAGCCAAACTACTGATTCGATTTAGTTGAAATTTCTATAAGACCAAACTGAAAGTAAATCCTTTCAAATATAAAACAATTTAAATCGGCTCATAAATTACGAATTAAGTATGCCATAAAAAAAATATACAGCTGAATTGAGAACCTCCTCCATTTTTATTTGAAGTTGGTTAAAAATGCATATGAAATGGCTATCTAGAGATAGCTATCAAATCATCCTCATCTATAAAATGTAGGGAAAATCATCCTGAGATCTACAGACTTCGTTTAAGTAGAAGTAGTAACGTTTTCAGCAGTCGTATAAATTACTAATCGATAATCCATGCTTTTCACTTAGTTGGACGGTTAGTATTATTGTTTCATAAATGAAAACCCAGTTTAATTACACCCTGTATATTTTGCTACCTGTCCACGTGTCCATAGCTGGATCTTCATATTTTCTAACGATAAACCATGATTTCCACCTAGTTGGACGGTTAGTATAATTATTATTGTTACTCCGACAACCCAGTTTAGTTACACCCTGTATATTTTGCTATTCAGCAAGTTCGCTCGACCATCAAAGTTATTGGGTTGGCCTCTACTCAATAGTTTAATCAAATATTTAGAGGTTTATCTTTTCAACCTGAAATTATTCGAAATTGCGTTGACCAAATTAAAACTGACCGAATATTAAATTCTCAACCTGCAGTAGATATGGCTACTATACATTTTCCATTAAATCGTCAGCGGTTCATGCGTGAAAGAATTTTTCTATAGTGTTGTTGTGTTGCCGCTCTGAATTTTGTTATTTATGGTGATTAGCTAAAAGAATAGAGTCATTAAAACTGGGTGATATACCTACCAGGCATTTTTGTAGCGTTTTGTAGCAACAATAAAACACTTTTAGTACTATCTGATACCTAAATGGGTTTAATTTCCACGAACTATTAACACAAACCATACATTAACCTTCTAAAAAGTAATTGCCTTTGAAAGATTAAAGCATCTTAACTGCAAAATGTTGCTCACCATTCAATATGTATTTATCAATCCAAACGAATCTAAGGCAACGCTTTATAAATAGGAGCAAACATGGTCCTTACAATCACATTCTCGATCTCGCCTTAAACCAACACCATTTATCCATTCAGATACCTCCGGACAGATACAATTTTGCATTTCTCCGCAAAACACGGACACCACTGCCTGCGATTTCATTATCTAGACCGCGTATCAGGCGATGCTAGTAAAGCGTTTGCAAACTATTCCGCTCTCGTTTCTCTACAGTCTACCCCATATCATTAGTTAATTTATGTAGCATTCTGTTCAGAGTTATGTGGAGTGTGTTATCTACTTGGAGATACTCGTCTGCGGAGAGTGCGTCCGTGCAAGAAGCAGTCGGACTGAGAGCGGGTTCGACGTCCTTGCGATCGCATCTCACTCGACCGGGCCGCAGGTGCATCGCTACACCTGCCGGTGCCGGCCCGCCAACTTACCATAAAATGCGATTTGAACCAACCCCGGTGAAACAATGCTTCATCTCGCTCACACCCGTCCATCCAAAAGAGACAGACTCACAATCACGACCGACATTAACTCAATATACGGCGGACAGAACGCGGCCAAACGGAATATCAGTTTTTACCGGCGCAAAAACTATCGGAATTTTAAGCCCGGGTTAGCTGCCGAGTCGTAATCACCCGTCCGGGACTTCTTTTAAAACAATATCTTCTTTTTCTGTGCACCAGGCAGGTGTAATTTATGAGATATACTAATCATTTTACTTTTAAAGGTTTTGATTTTTCGCTCGAGTTAACCCCTCGGTAGTGCAGATCGTTTTCAGAGTTTTATTTTTCTTCTGTCTACGGTTCGTCTCCTCCGTCTTTCGCGGTGTTTACATTGGATTTTAGATTAAATTCTGCCATCTCTTTCTAACCTTTGTTCGTTTTATGCTTGCAGCTAATCATACGAAGTGAATCACCGAACAAAAAATCAATTATCTATAACAATGAAAGCGGAGTGTGAGATGAAAACATGGCACAGCTTCGGCCTTCGCTATTGTTGTTTCGAATTAATAGATATCGCGATATCACAACACCAAATCTATAAAAGCGGATCCGAATCCCCAATTGGAGAACGGTGCGGTGGAACGGTAACGGTGCGGTTTCATAATGTTTAACTCATTTCAACTGGGACTGTACCATTTTTTGTAGCTAAGCTCTGATGGATGTTTATTGTATGTTGTACTATTCAACATTACTATTGCCATGCTTACTGGTTCTATTGACTTATTTCGTAGAATAACAGCGCTCAGCAGTTAACCTGCAATGTTATTCAAGCGACTTTTTATTTTACCTAGAAAATTAAATTCAAAGATGTTATCTTTGTGGTTCGTGAATAATAAATTACTCAAAGGTGTGCTCCTGTCTGGAGTTGTGTGAAACTAATGTGTTCAGCTACCTATCCGACAATAATGAAGATACATTATCTAAATTACGGATATATACACACGTATGTATGTGAAGCGAGACCCGTTTTTAAAGCAAAGTCACGCCTCGGTATGAACGATACATCTTAATTAAATCACTCCTCGTCTAACTTACGGCAAGCATAATTACTTAATAATAATTATGAGCAGAGCGGGACGTATTGTCGTGGAAAATCAATAGCTTACTGTCGAGGTTTACTTTCCTGGAACTTTCGAATCGTAGGCGCTGCACGTGTTAAAGTGTAAATAAAAAATGAATTCGGGCTTAGCGTCCGCTGCAAAGTGTCTATATTTAAATAAGTATCGCTGGAGGGACAGTAGCGCAACGTACCTACTATTGCGGTTCATAGAAAAAAAGAAACACTTGCGTGTCACGATCGAACGCCGAATTCGACAGTCTATAAACTGATAAAACAGAAACGATAATTATGATTTCGGCCAATAAATTCGACAAAGCTTTCAGTGGTGATACCGATAACGATGCAAATCTAATTAATAGTGAGGCGATTTTATGCCTTGGCGAAAGCTAGTAATATTTATGGCGTAATTATATTGTAATTATAGTACGGAGATGAATGCGATAGGCGGTGGTTTGCGGGGAATTTACCGCTGCGTATCACGCTAACAATAGGCCGGACTGGCGTTCTCGGGACTCAGCCTAAGCTCGTTGCATACTAAGATGCATTCGTTTTTGTCTTGCAACATTCTCGCTCGTCTAGACGTAATATTTCTAAAGAGCAATAACGCGAGGGTTTCTCATAGTTTCGAATAAGTGATCTAGATAAATTGCCGGCAGTAAAGCAATTTACAACACTTTTTCAAAATTAAATGAACTTTGTTGCACACAACTCCGTGTGAAAAAGCAAACGAGTCCTTCAACGAACGCTCAAATCAAAGTGAACTTCGCCTGAAACCGAACGAGGCCAACCCCAATCGTTTAACTGAAACTCTCCCGTTGAGAACAAATCAAATAAAACCTTTTACTTTGAAGGCAAATATGTGGGTTTATTAAAACAAAACATCAACCACACTCGTTTCCAATTCCAACGAGAGCGGCGCCCGTCCTTAGTATTCACAGGGCGGCCTCGACGCGGTAGGTGTATTTAAACTGAATTATTCCAAACTGACAGACAGAATGTCTAAGTGACGTTACTCCAAAAAAAAACTAAAAATTGAATACTTTATACTGGGTAAAGTTTCACATACAGAGAAGTCTGCACAGCGGAGAATATTAAAATGGCAGGATGTCTTCTGTCGTGCCGCGTACGTCAGATCGCGAATATTAACCGCTTCACTCATTTCTGATTAAAGAGAAGCGATTTTGGACAGGATGACTGATGCGCACGTGATCTTAGGAATAACGTTGTTTTATTAAAATATGAACGGACATTTAACTTCGTGAAAGGAAAGGCTGTATCCCGTCATGCATACAAATCAGGATCAAGTTTAAAATCGAATCAGCTAGTACTTAGTCGACATTTTATAGCTTGCAGCTGATTTATTGTGTCCTATTAAGGAGACGTAAACGCTGCCTACGCTTCCTTCGAGTATGTAGTCGTACACGAAAGGAAATATCGCGAGGCACGTTCCGTCGCGGCCACGACTAGTTTAGATAAATTCTCAGACCTCGATTGCGTTTGCTGTGCGCGTAATTATCTCGAATTAAGCGAGTCACTGCAGGAGCGGCTAACGAAGTCCCTCGTCCTCGCCGACATAACCGGAAGGTTGAGTTTCGCCCCCTAAAACCACGCTTCTGTAGGCACTCGAACCATTAACGCAGCGTCGTGAACGAGATTTTGTGACCGTATTTAATCTCTGCGTTCGGGTAATGACCATCTACCTTTCGGATACAATGTACTAATTAAGTTGCGTGCTCGATTCGGACAGCTTCTCCGAAGTCGTTCGTAACTCGTTTTGAGTTTACTTTGTAATTTGTTTCGAGTAATGTGCGTATTATGTGTCGCGTGTGGCGGGTTACTTGCACCTTGCACCGGCACTAATCCCGTCTTGGCTTGAAGTAAATATAGAACAGCAATTTGTATCTACGTAGCGAGATGATTGCCGCGAACGAGGCTGCGGTTTGCTTGAGGCATCACGTTTTTGTGCACACCTGCGGTCTTCGCCAGTTATGACTTCACGTACTGTATTTCTCACCGGCGAAACTTCGCTCCGTTCGTTGTTTACCATTTTACTGCCTTGTTTGTTTAGGTTGTACTACACGCCCATAAACGGTGTCTTTTGTTACTTGATGACTTTATTTTTTTCTTTCCCGTGCCTCGGACAAAGAACTGTCGACACATTTATCGCGCTTAAAACGCATCGCGATTTCGCTGTCATAAATCATTTATCATCAAACAGTGCTCTCTGTCCTTGCGACGACGTCGTCTTTCATCGGACGCTTTCAATCTGGCCTCCTTTATTTCATTACAATAAGTAATTCACTCGCCTACCATTCACTCACTTTTCAGTAAATATTTCCTAAAATTGGCAATAAATTCCCTTCCAAAATGTCGTTCCCGAGCGAGGGTCGGTCTGCGGCAACAATAGCTGAACCGAGTCTCATGAAGATGTTCACTTCGATGAATTGTTTGGAACAACAATAGTTTTATTTAGCTACGAGCCCACTGCCCACACGCCTCGGCTAATGGTCAGGATTGTATAAAGATGTCTAAAAATGAATGGCCTGCCTTATGAAGGGCCAATAATAAGTTCTCATGCGTCTGCGATCGGGGATTCTATTGTTGGGATTTTTTTAGAGGCATGCGAGGATGGAGTATAATGGGGTAGGTGTCAATCGTGCATGGCCGAGCCAGGCAGGTGTACGCGGCGGTCGAGAAATAAAAATGCTCATAATTTCATTCTGCAGCTGCCCGTCAAGCGAGCATCCATTCGATGCGGGGCCGGACCACGCTGTCCTTTTGTAGCCTCATTGAATTCCACAAAATATTACCAGACAAATCAGATCAAAGAAATTATTTTTAATCTGTGCTGGAGTTTTAAGTGCGCTTCACATTAAATTAGAAAGCAATACATGCGCTCCGCTGCGTCAAACAACTTGATGAATATGAACCATAATTAGGTTAGTTTACCAAAATTTGTCCTCCATTTTAGTAACACAAAATAATATTAGAGGTGATTTTAGTACGGCGCTCACATAGAAGTAATGAGCATGCGAAGCTAATTAAAACATTAACACAGCCACTCTATTTTGGAACCTTCAAATTTAGATTTCAGTTATGGAATACAAGCCTTGCTAACTTGATTTATTATGAAAATAGCTATTATATTTCTGGAAATTGTTACCAATTAAGATGCTCATTTCTAGTCACGTACAAACAATAAAAATCAAAACTAAATATTTTGTAAAAGTTGTAGTGTAAAGTTTATGTAAATTATTTTGTTTATCTGCTTCGACATGTAAATGCATTTAGTTATTACAATAATTTTACAATAAATCTTCCGTAAACACCAATCTGATTTGAATATCACCGATTGCGTTAACTAAACAAATAATAAATTAGCAGGAGAATAGCGCTTCTGAATCCAATTTCAATGTCAATTAATCAATATCAGACATTTTAATCATTTTGTTTTCAAGCCTCGGTTCCCCGTGGCGTTCTGAATTATTTTTGTATGAAAGAACTTGTGGAAAATAAATTAAATACTATTGCTATTCGCTCGTGGCTCAGCCTGCTGGAAGCAAAGTACTTAAAGTGATGGTTCATTCACTATAACCAAAAAGCTGAACGGAAATATCATTTTCTTAAGACTTATCATAGCGAGTCCAAAATGAATCTACCTACTGTTATAAAAGTCTTTACCGAAACCCGTTATGATCAGTGATAATCTTCTTACAAGTTATTATGGTTATAGGTTTTGGTTTTCTTATTGTTTTTCAATCTTATTTAAATTCTGGGGGCTTACTACTAACACTCGCTTCTAATGTCAATTTCGTTGGAATTTTGTCAGAAACTTATAGAACTTCTGTAGTACTTTCTTACTCTTTCTTTCTGTATTACATTTTGTAGAACAATAGCACCCCTCACTTCTGAACTATCTGCAGGATTACTAAAAAACTCAATTTCAATCTCAATCTTAAGTTATATATGACGGAATATTGACAAAAACCGAACAGAAAATTTTGGATTTCTGTCAAAATGCCAATGAAATCAAGAGTGGAATTGGAATCGAGTGTTGGCTGTAACTTTTCTGTTCACTCTAGCCGCTCTGCTAGGTTTTTTATCCTTCAGTAAAATCATTTTGCTCCAAGGAGGTCGTAATAAAATGATATGAAAAATCCTAGCAGGCGTGCTGCACGACGCACCTAATCTCCTCTGAATAAAACATAAGATGCTCGATAATATACTATTAGGGTTAAGGCGCATAATACAGCTTTCTATTACCGAACAATGCAAGGGGTTTGGCTAAGCATCGGTGGATTTATGTAATCTCGCACGCGCCTAATGTACACTGGAGGAACACTTAATTAAATCTTAATAAAAATCCGTCATGTGTATAACAAAAGGGGAACGTTGCGACTTCATAAATCAAAACGAACGTGTATAAAGGCTTTTGTTTACTTTATTTGCGTAGAGTGCTAATGAACATAACCTTACAATTTTATTCAGAGTTTAAGCGTACTTTACCTACATTGGATGTCGTATAGGAAAACCACTTTACTAAATTATGGGCTGTAAAATATGTAATGTGTGTCACTGATGGGGGGTAGCCCCATTAGAAACTATTAACCGCCACAGCAAATACCACCGCTGAAAACTCAAACTCAGCACGCTGCTCGATTTCCATATTAGGAAATATTAATCTACACAGTACCATATTATATATTCCTGTACTAATTAAGGGGGTTATCGCTCACGGCATTCGGCGACTTAATGTACAGGCAAATCCAAGGAAATGAGCTCTTAGTTAAACACGATTATATTGATTTTAGAGCCTTATGCTGGCGTATTAAATTTAAGACAATATTGGATATGATATAGTATGTGTACACATTCGCAGAATCAGCATTAAGCGGAATCGTAGGGTGATTATTAATTTTGAATGTTATTTACATGACAAATCAAACATTATGAAGTTCGTAGTAAGAGTAAATTAAACTTCCTACAAATATTGGGTAAGCACATTTCAACCAGTATTTTATGGTGGCTTGCCAACGGCGACACGAACTACTCGTTTACAAGTTTTACTAGCTTCTGTCCGTGGCTTTGCGTGCATGATGGTCTATAAAAAGCTGCTTATATTATTAATTATTTATTGCACAATATAAAACATAGGAAAATGACCGAAATAGCGAGCTTAACCCTGAGCAGAGTTTCTTTACAGCAAACCTTTCAAGTTAAAGAGGTGACAAATAGGCTGGCTGGTGTACCTACATTAAAAAGAAAAAGCAAAAAAATAACAAGAAATATTAAATTAACGAATTTACTAATATGCAAAATAAATAAAGGCATATAATAGATCTTGCGATATTTGAATAAACAAATTTTTAATTTTAATTTGATTTTAATACATAACTAATAATAATAAAAGTAGAGAAAATACATAATACATACCTACATAAAAATATGTACGTATCACAGTTCACAAAGACATTCCACTAGTGATCCGGTCGCTAGTAAAATGTTACGCAGAGACAATGAATGTAGTTTTTGAGTTTATTCGTTACATACAAAGCATTCCTCCTATATGTGGAGATACTCGTATCGTAACTAAAGATTATTAGTATAAAGATTATAAGTTAGACTTATTACTAGTGTAGATAACTAAAGATCACAAACATAAACATACAAACAAAATTGATGATCATGATGATGATCAAATCAAGCAATCCTTGCATTCGAAAACTAATTACACACACTCTGTACACAAGTATTGAATACAAGCATGCTGGCTGATACTACAAATCCGTACAAACATTCAAACATTCTTGTTGTGTAATATTAATAGGACAGAGAAGACACAAACACACGAGTAATC
Organism: Thera britannica; assembly: GCA_939531255.2. Classification (NCBI taxonomy): domain Eukaryota; kingdom Metazoa; phylum Arthropoda; class Insecta; order Lepidoptera; family Geometridae; genus Thera; species Thera britannica. Next base: position 10,814,020 of record OW618046.2, on the reverse strand, counting down.
AAAGCAATTAACTATAGAATTTGAGACAAGAATATTAAATGAACACTGAAGATAAGTGCCGTTTGCACAATCTCATCGAATCAATTAAGTAAGTCCGCCCACTTCTCACTTAAACCTTCAAAAACTCGGGTCCACTTCGATCAATTTGTTTTATCTATACGAGTTCTTATCATCAAATAAAATATTTACTGCACAATAAAAGCGTCCCCTAAAATAATAGGACCGTATAAGAGATAATCAAGCGAACGTGGGTTTCACTTTAGTCACGTTCACTATCGTATGTTCATTGCTTAGACGATAATACATAATTAAAAACTTCGTGAATTCATAATCAATTCAAGACAAGTCGACGACTCCAAGTTTGAACGATATTGATTACTAAAAGTGGGTTAGTCGCGCGAACTCCGAAGTTAAACAAAATCAATTTGTAAACTAAACAGAGCGACTGCGAAAGATATTTATTAAAACAACACCTTCGCTAAACAACGAGATTCGCTTAAAGTTGAGTATTTCATTTGTAGTTTGCGCTTCTTATTGATATTCCGAGCGCATCACCGAAGATATCAGCGGTGGATATAAAACTTTACGTGAGCATAGGTCGCGGTCGGACTGACGGCGCGCGGCGGCACGCCCCTAGCTGCGGGCAGCGAAACAAATTGCATTAAACCAAGAGCTTCTCGTACAAGCCATTACTTATTCTGTGGTTCTGCTTTCAAACACAAACAAACAGCAAATTATCAGGATGCTTTGTTCCTTTTCACTATAAATAACCATTTCATTTGTGAGCTTTTCACATGGATGTGGTCTGGTAAATGAAATCGCCGAAGGCTATGACGGTTGCTGTTTTGAGAGAAGATAGTTTATTAGTTTACAGATGTATCTTATGGCTGCAGCTGTGCCTTTTGTGTTCGATCGCTCAGCGGCTTATTAACTGCAATATTATTCACAAAACTCTTGGCATAATAAAGGAGCTGTCAGTTTTCCACATATAAATATTTAGTGAGGGCCCACCAGAGGCCTAGTTGTGGAAACCAGTCCACTCATCAAGTACCTACCAAGTTGTACTGCTTATATGCAGTATGTAATTTAATGTTTTTAACTGGAATAACTATGCAGACGTTTGAGATTTGGAGTTGAATAATATAATAATTATAAGTTTAAAAAACTTGAGAAACCGACTTCATTGCCAAACGGCTAAACCGATTTTAATGAAATTTGTTTGGGACAATCTGGACATAAAAATAACCTTCCAAATAAAAAAATAATTTTCTAAATCGGTTCATAAATGACGGAGGCATGCAGTTACAAACATTAAAAAAATTATTTAAAAAAAAATGGCAACACCGATTTTAATAAAATTAAAATGGGACCAATCTGAAAGCAGTACCTTTCAGATAAAAAAATAATTTTTCAAATCGGCTCACAAATGACGAAGTTATGCGGTAACAAACATAAAAAAAAAATAAAAAAAAAAATTGCAACCGAATTGAGAACCTCCTCCTTTTTGATTGGAAGTCGGTTAAAAAAATTGACTGGCCTCTTAGCTCAGTTTGTAGTAGTTCTGTCTTCTGTGCCGTAGGCCGTGGGCCACCGAGATCAAATATTTGTGTGGTTCACCACATTGCTTTTGGTTCTCTGTCTGGGTGTTATATTGAATTCTAAGTGTATTTACAAAATATATTATTATTATTATTATTATGCTGGCTGGCTCCCATAGTGCAAGCTCTGCTAAATTTGGGGCTTAATAGAGGATTGTCAACATTTTTTTATTTATAAATACATTTAGGTACTTTGACTTGAAGACTTCCCGAAATTATAATTTAATTTGCTCAGAAATGAATCAATGACTAATAAAAAAAACAACTACCAATGTTTTGAACTTATGGAAACATTTAAATCGCATATCCAGCAGTGAATGATCGCTACCATTGTATTTTTTAATGGTTTGTTTAGATCGCTCCTCGCCGCTACTCTGGCCACACCCAGAGCAGAAGGCAGTGCGCGTCACGAACGCTCGTGGGCGGTGCAGCCCCGGCCGGGGTGGCCAGCTCGATGCGCTTTGTTTGCTCAACGTTTCCTGTATCGTCCACTTCATGACTATCAGTTTACCATGATGCATGATTTTGCAGCCAAAAGCGTTAAAATGCAACTGCTAATACTCAGGTTGTCGTATCCAATCAATTGCATTGTTTTAGACACTTTTTACACGCTTTATATTAGCTTCACTTGTATGTTTGTTTGTAAGCATAAGACGCGAACCCACTTTAAATGGCCAGATTTCATTCAAATTTTGCACACCTGTCCAATGACAATGCAAAAATTCGATAAAAAATCCGATTATCTTAAAAACAAAAAAATTTAAATAAGTACCTAACTAAAAAAAATTTGTTTATAAACTTAAATACACGCTTTTATAAAAAAAAAACTTTAAAATGAAAAATAAATAATAGCCGTGCAGAAAGCATAGCTAACTGAACTGAGCTGAGAGGCCAGTCGAATTTTTATTGATGAAAGTAGCTTTTTTATTAACGAATAGCGTTAATTTGGGGATTGTAAAATCAACCTAATTATGGCAACTGCTTTACCAGGTTTAGTCAAGTCCGCCAACACTTCGGCTTGTAATGCGTCGCATAGATAAACGGAACCTTTCGTTTAAGTGCCGTGAGCTTCGGCAGTAAAATTAAAGAAAGTTGCCTTTTGTTATTCGCTACTGGATACAAGTATTTACTGCCACTCAACAGACGCGTGCAATAAAACATTTTGTATAGTGTCTTTTGCAACATAATAGGCTCTTGTAATGAAAATTCTTGACAAATACGACAACTTGCATCGAAATTTTACGAGGTCGTAAACTTTTGAAAACTGTCACCGTGTGAAGTGCGCTGATAATGATGATCAATGTTTTCGTAATGATAAAGTGTCTGTCTTTCAACGATTTTTAACATGTACTTGAGAGATTGTCATCTGTGTGCTATATTTTAATGCACGTCATTCCCAGTATTTCTCTGAATAACACTTCCATGAATTGGTCCCGCTGATTTAAATATACAAACTTACCTACTAAAGTGTTTTTATTGGATGCTGGTACAGTGCCACCAACTTATTTGTTCTGTTCATCATAGTTAGGAACTTATGGCCATTTCATTTTATTTTGTATCATCTTTTGTTTCATAATTTGTGATAGAGGTGGTCTTCTTCTAAAAATATGTTGGTGGCACTGTACCAGCATTCAATAAAAACACTTTAGACAGCACACACTTCATGTTAAGTACAAAATCTGTCATGGGGCGTCACAATTGTTAGCATAACTACTCCGGTGTTTAAATATCTTAGGCAATACTTACACAGAAACCGATCATACCGGATTTAGAGAAGGGATTTATTTATACGAAAGTCTTTGTAAATTGTATGTTAATACAAAGACACCTGCTGAATATATTGGTGTAAGCGTTAGGGTTGTGACACACTGCGCTATGTGTCATTTGATCGTGCAGTCAGCGTTTTGACAGACGCAGTTGCAAATAATTTACGTGTAATTTCAAAGTTGTGTTGTGATAGAGCTTATTGTGACATCTCGATGTGTATTGAAAGTTAATATAAAATTAAGAATTTATGATTCTTTTTTGCACACAGAGAAATTTACAAATAAGTGCTATTACAGGACATGTACTTAGGCGAGTAAGAATACACTTTTTCTGCACACATATTTGAAAGCGTTTCACTGATCGCTTTCGCCATCGCGTTAGATGTGCGTAGGCCTTAAGATTGCCGTCATCCTCAAAAAAGAATAGAATGGAAGAAAATTTATTTGACGTTAAGCCACAGGTACAGCACAACACAATAAGTAAAATAAAGAACATCGTACTATATTCATCATTATAAATAGCTTTATTTATCTACAGAACTGATTTATTTATTTTATTTTATTTAGACAAAATGTTATAATATAAGCTTACAGCTCGTGCCAAAACATCAGTCAAAACTTCGTTGCAGTATTAACTTTCTGTGGCAGCACCTTAGTCCACTGTCCTTGTTTAAGAATGCTCACTAATGTGCGACTGTCTGAGTCCACCTATTTATATTTACAACGATTGTGATGCGTCGAGGTGTTATGTAAATTACGGATAGGTAAGTGCGTGACGATTTAGAAAAGGCGGACTTACATTAAATCCAGGCACCACTACTTATTATTCCGACAAGGCTTTGAGCGTCTTCGTTGGTACACTGGTTTGTTTTTGGTTCTTCTATGTAAGACAATCCGGTTATTTTCAATCTCTGACTGTCAAATCTGCTCAGCTCTTTTAAACATTTATTTTGCAAGGAGATCAAAAAATTATTTTCTATTGTAAAACCTGTTTGATCTTCCATTATCGAAGTAAAAATATTTTTGTTACACTATAACAAAAAAGCTCTTAGTTCTATATTGGTATTACTTAGAAAGAGAAAGATACAAAAAAATATCAAGATAAAAATTAGATATCGACAGATTTCAACGAATCATTGTCCGATCAATCAAATGGAACCAACAACGGTGTACCTCGTTAAAACCAAGAAAAAACCTGCAATTGCCTATCAAATCGAGATACATGAATTACCCGTGTAGAACATACAGATCTAATAAAATACTATCATTATCTACACACGAGCCATACAATCTTGTTAAGTAACTCCATGTTGGTACAGGTTTAATGATATTGACGTTTTTTTTATCGTACGCTTCATCTAAGAAGTTTCCTAACCCAGTACTGTAAAAAGTGTTTTAACGTATTAACGCTGTCACTTACGCCGTAGTTACTTTCAACTAATCTGTGTTAGTAATCTACGATCTCGGAATGCCCGAGTTGATGTTTTGAAATCGTCACTCGTAGAATTATTAGCCGTTAATGTGGAGCTGTAGAACTTTAGTAGTTTACAAGCGAACCACTTAGGGTAGAAGCTCGATACTATTTTCATCCTCATAAACCACCATCAACTCTTCGGGCACACTAGTAGTAGATAGATATATGTTAGTAACAGTAGTAAAATAAAAAAAAGCCTGTGTTGTGGACACGGCCGTTTGTTGTACGTGAATACGTCTCGTAACTTCGTGGCTTCCCCCTCTGCCGTGCGCGATGTATTACAATCCGTATTTAGCGTAATAAATTCCTTGATTTTTTAGCTATCCAGTGGTGTTATTGAAATTTGGATGGGTATGATAGATATTATGTAGCTGCAAAACTAAACTGTATCCCCCGATTTTGTTATCATTAGTTTTTTTTAATTGCGTTTCATAAGAAAGCAATTTTAATGACGTATTCACGTTAAAAAAGTTTTCATCTGTATTAAAACAGTTGTAGAAAAACCTGTTGCCACGCGGCAGATCACCGAGCCGGTGTGGTCAGATCAAGAAAAGGCTCTCACTGCTTCCCTTTCACTGTCACACTGATACAGGCAGAGGATATGGGAAAAATCTTGTCCACACCGCGACTTAAGTGTTTCAAGACGGGCATGTTCAGTAATGAAGAAAACGACTAAGAAGAAGAGAAAAATTTGTGACATAATGTGTAGTCGTGACGCTGGCAAGATGGAACGCCACGCCACGCCATACATAGTCATAATATACCACATCTTTCACTCTGTGTGTCAAAGCTCTTGTAAAATCAAAGTCTATGCTTCACAAAGTAGGTAGTTTATCTTCCATTATTAAAGATAAACATCGTATTGGAAAGTCTACCAATCGAGATTAAGATACTCTGCTTAGAAATAGGAATATTACTGTCAAACAAAGCGTTCTTTGTGTTCATTTTATGTATCTAGCTCCTATGGTATCGCTAAATAAAATATCTTCTTAGAAATATTATAAAGTTGTAGAATTTTTTATTGTTATCGACGATACAAAGAATTCGATACAAAAAAACGGTAGTCGATTGCTGGTTTTGATTTGTCTAACATTTCCTGCTCTGCATGTGGTGATTCTTTAAGTAGTGTAGAGAGTAATAATTTGTTACCGATATTATGTACCGGGCCGATGAAACAAGAATACCGTTACGACACAGGTAATACACAACAGCTGAACCGGTGGAATTGTTATACCATTTGACGCAATTATGATTCAATTATACTTATAGCCGGTATTTAATTTTGTGTTTGTAAGTTAATAGTGTAGCTAAATTATAGGTACTTATTTCAAATTGAGAACGATAGCGCTGCCCTAACTTCCTGTTTTGGGGAGAATTACTTACCCTGCGTGAACCTTACCCTAGCTAGGTCTAAGTAGAGGTTAGTTTTTTAATGATGATGGTGTATAGGTATTTTTTTTTAGTAGCGATGAAAGATTCAAACTAGATAATTTTTATGTCTTAGGTGCTTACATTAAGAACTATCTCACTATATTTTTTGTTTTTTTATTATGGCCATTACCACATCATTCTTTACAAATGATACTACTTTTATGAACAAACTACTCTCTAATTAGCTGCGGTATAAGATTCATTTTGATGACCAGATAGAAATCTATTAATAACATTCGGCCAGCGCCGATGGACAGATCTATAAATGATGAGTTCCATTTCAGATAAGATCATGCTCTATTCCTCAACTCCATATAAAGCAGGCTCATTACTCACTTACTAATCACTCCTGGTATTTTATTTATAGAACGAACTTCTTAGGCCTTGCTCACATTTAAGCGTTTTGCAGTGACGATCAGTGAAACGCTGTCAAATATCGCTATCATATTTGACATCGCAAGGCTTTAAGGCTCGAACACACCTAGTTCGCTGGCGGTAGCGATCAGTGAAACGCTGTCAAATATCGCTGTCAGATTCGAGATTTGACAGCGATATTTGACAGTGTTTCAATGATCGCTACCGCCAGCGAACTAGGTGTGCGCAGTCCTTTAATCAATAGGTATTACTCGCGAAAAACAGCAGTAACCTTCTCATATAAATATCATCAATAAACTCTTAGTTTACAGACGCATTCCAGGGGCAATTCTAAAAAAAAAACAATCAATTGCAATAAATTAATAAATGATAGATTCTATTAAGTTTAAGTTGTTTTCGTATTCTGCTATTGGAAAATGATTCAGATATCGTTTCGATTGAGAAGTTGAAAGCATGAGAATAGGCCCCCAGGTCAGATGTATAGATCCGAATAAGTTCGAATTTCAAAAAGCGTTCACTGAGTATTATAAATCGTTTTTGCGCCCTTGTCAGTTTGTGCAGGTCGGCGCCGATAGTGAAGTAATAACCTGTTTTCTACGTAATGTTAGTTTATCGGATGATTGATGGAGGCGGCCCTTGGTATTCTATTACTATATCTTATTGTTTCGGGGTCCATTATAGCCGCATTAGCATATTTCTGGGTGTGATACTTAATTTGTGGCGATAGATATTATTCAATCTTTCGAGATTGGAAATTTGTTAATAGACATTCCTTCCGTCCGATTTTTGACTACTTTAAAAACTACTATGTTTACTTAAAATATTTTGTTTCAAAATTCATACTTTAAAAGTTCTCAACAACTCGTTGCAAACTTCATTAACTTAATATTCCAAGCTTTACCTTTCAAGAGCAGTAATTTCATAAATTCCCGAACAGGTTTTTGATAACGTTGCTGTAAATTTTGGGTAAAAGAATCCAAGTCACTTGACTATAGATTGTGTATTCAAACATTGACTATGACTTTAGATCTACGTAATCATTGCGTTATTTAATCCTTGCTAGCGTTTTGTCGTTTATTATGGACCATGAATACCTACATAAAATTCTTCTTTGGTTAATGAAATAGAATGATATTAAATAATTTATTTGCTTAAAGCGTGGTATATTTTAGAACTTAAATACTTATAGGAAAAAAAAAATTATAATAGGCAAAAGTCGTCTGGAAAAAACACCCTGAGTGACAAGACCGCCCCGCCCATTGCAGAACACTATCTTATTTTTCTCTAATTTACTAGAAATTTAGTTTTTCGGAAGCTGTCCGCAATAAAGTGATTTTATAAGAACCTATTGCTAGATGCACTTTTTTTTGTAATATGACTACTTAGATAAATCTATTATTGGTCTATTTTAAGATGATACACCTACACCCTGCTATTCAACTTTTATAATTGCTGTTGATTTTCTAATAAATAAAATAAAAAAATATGATTTATTGATATAATACGATAGGCTTATAACATGTTCGACTAACGCTTGGTTACAGCAGTTGGTGCAAGCGATGCTTAGGCCAGGTGGTTAGAAATGAATAAACAATGCCCTTTCTAATCACAAGATCCATTTTCCTAATGCAAGTCATCGCATTAGGCTCCACCGAGCATTGTTGTTAACATGTTACAAAGACAACAGAACGCATATAGAACGAGGTGGAAAAGTATGAGGGCGTTGAGTACGGGCCTGACAAATAAAAAAGGAACCCTTGAAAATATGACTAAGCAAAGAGGTTATTTTAGATAGTTTTTCTTATTAAATCTGACTAAGCACAGAGGTCAATTTGATAGTTCTTATTAAATCAGACTAAGCAAAGAGGTCAATTTGATAGCTTTTTTTATTAAATGAGACTAAGCAAAGAGGTCAATTTGAAAGCTCTCCTTATTAAATTTGACTAAGTAAAGTGGACAATTTGATAGTTCTTCTTTTTAATAAATTTGACTAAGCAAAGAGGTCAATTTGATAGTTCTTATTAAATCAGACTAAGCAAAGAGGTCAATTTGATAGTTCTTATTAAATCAGACTATGCAAAGAGATCAATTTGATAGCTCTTCTTATTAAATCTCACTAAGCAAAGAGGTCAATTTGATAGTTCTTCTCATGGTGTCGCTGGTTTGAACCAGTGTGGTGAAAGGATTTTAAGTGCGCCTGAAAGAGGCTCTTTTGGTGAATTTGACACATTTTATTCGAACTTTTTAGGTTCTACAACATGCCGGTTTCCTCGCGATCTTTTCCATCATCATTTGAGAGTATATACGTAGTGTTTGTATTTGATATTATAGGGTTACAAATTGTGAAGGAAGTAATCGTTGAAAACAAAATTACTGTTAGCATTAAATATTGGAAATTGAATGACAACTTTTTTTAAAGATAAAAATGCGACTTTGTAAGATTATTTAAATCTCACAAGAATTATATAAATAGGTACAAATTTAAAATAACATACTTACACTACATAATTATAGCATAAAAATCACTTGGGTCACACATTTTCTTATAGATACGACGCAGACCTACAATTATATTATTTCTACCCACTGATCTTTGCTGTAGGTAAAAACCTACGCCATCTAACTTCTCTAGCTCTATGATTCGTCCGATGAAATTGTAAACTTTAAACATCTTAGCGCTGAAGCACCTTCATTAAAATCAGTATACCACGGCTCTGTCTCGGGGCAATCCCGAATAATAACTATCATTTTCGTTAATAGCCCTTAATTAATTAAAGGTTTCGTTCCCAAATTCAAGCCTTCGCCTAATGGTCCAAATGACTTAAATAGCTTACACGAAGTTCAAGCTGTAGGCCATTAATTGCTACGAATAAAAAAAGTGTTCCAATACGGAGATGGAATAAGAATGGACCACACACATCCGCGGTTCTTGTTAGTCTAATGATATGCACATTTATTTGAAACCTAATGTGCTGTGTATACATTGAATACTGTATACTGAATCGCATTGTGCATTGTGGGTAAGACTGAAGTGTAAACTTGAGCGACAATATGCTCACCTAAGTCGAATAAAATGAAACGAAGTCAAAAAAGCAGCCAAGTGCGAGTCGGACTCGCCCATGAAGGGTTCCGTAGCATCAATTAACATAGTATAAAGGTTTTTGTAGTTCGTCGAAAGGTAAATTGCGGTTTACGATTTATGACGTATAAAAAAAAAACTACTGACTAGATCTCGTTCAAACCAAATATCGTTGGAAGTTTACATAGTAATGTACAACATATATTTTTTTTGGATTTATCATTCTCTTATTTTAGAAGTTAGAGGGGGGGGGACCAACTTTTTTCTACTTTGGAAGTGTCTCTCGCGCAAACTATTCAGTTTAGAAAAAAATAATATTAGAAACCTCAACATCATTTTTGAAGACCTATCCATAGATACCCCACACGTATGGGTTCGATGAAAAAAAAAATTTTGAGTTTCAGTTTCAAGTATGGGGACCCCCAAAATTTATAGTTTTAGAAAAAAACGATATTAGAAACCTCAACATAATTTTTGAAGACCTATCCACAGATACCCCACACGTATGGGTTCGATGAAAAAAGATTTTTTGAGTTTCAGTTTCAAGTATGGGGACCCCCAAAATTTATAGTTTTTTTTCTATTTTTGTGTAAAAACCTTAATGCGGTTCACAGAATACATCTACTCACCAAGTTTCATCAGTCTAGCTTTTATGGTTTCGGAGAAAAATGGCTGTGACACGGCCGGACAGACAGACAGACAGACAGACAGACAGACAGACAGACATGACGAATCTATAAGGGTTCCGTTTTTGCCATTTGGCTACGGAACCCTAAAAAGTAGAGTATGGAATAACTTGTGCAGAAATTGTTGTATTTATCAAATTAAAAGGTTTAATATGTCAAACTAAAAGGTGTAAGGTGTAATAATGTCTAGTATATGACGTAACGGACAACGGTGACTATTAGTCAATGAGTTGTGTGAACGCATTTTTCAGTTTTAATTTTGGCAGCTATCCTAATAATTCTGTCTAAAAACTACATACCTACTTAGGTACACAAATAACCTTACTTACCGCACTCCAAAGAATACGCCTATTTTTTTAAAATATTAAAAAAAAAAATAGGCGTATTTCTATTTGAACTAACATAATAATTAAAAATATAAATCTGGCAACTTGCCAACCAACCATCTTATTTCCAAATATCACAAAGAAGCGTGTTTAATATCCTTTTAAAATAACCTATCATAATAATTCCTTTTATTCCTCAATTTCATTGTTTACTTTGACATTTCACTTTGACTTTTTGAACAGCCCCCAAATTCAGTCTTTATTCTTAATTCATACCAATTTTGCTTGACAGGGTTGAAAACGTTCCGTGCTTAGTGCATCGTCATCCTGTTTACTTACTTTACTTTTTGCTTCGCAAAAGCTTCTACCTTGCAATCTAGGTGCTCTGAATCGAGGTACAAGCTAACCAAGATAATTTCCACATGAAGGAACGTGCGTGTGTTCTCCGGATCGGAACGTGGGGCGGCGTGGACAAGGTATCCTTCCACTAATCTGCATATTAGGTACACAAATTCACCACTTGCATTCAAATTTATTCACTGTGTACCCACGAATAAGAGTCACAAATGACATGCCCTACCATTTCTAACCGAACTTAATGAGTAGACATTGTCTACGCATTGAAATGTTTTATTTAACTAACAGCTGAAAATTCTAACGTGTCATGCTTGATAAAAATTCTATTGTCAAACGACACAATAAGCAATCTAAAGTTAATTTATAACTTTATCGTACAATGTTTGCAAATATAGACGTAAACCCTCTATTTTATAGCAAACGTGTATTCTTGGAAAGGCAATAAAAACAGACAATAATATTTTCTCGTTATGACTCGTGATGGATGGCACACCTTCCCAGGTAGACGGGTGATTATTAAACTTTTTCTAACACAAAACAGCACCCAAACATAAATACTTCTATTATTATGAGTACAATAGACTACCAAAAACTGGCGAGCCGAATTCCGATCAGTTACGGTAGTTTAACACTCTTAATCGTTTATTTTTTACTCTCTGTCCGCCGTTATTAACAATTTCGTATCATTAATAAGCAGTGGAGCGAAAGAGAATGCGTTTTAGCTCTGTGTACAATCGTACATTCATATCGCAGTGAATGGTAACGCTCTCATTAATAACGTTTAATGTTTCATTTGGATCGTGTACCGCTAAACCGCTACTTTGTATTTGTGCCAGTTATTGAACACGAAGTTTTTAAAAGCTATCTCGCCTTTTTATTTATATTATAGTGTTTAATGCACTATAACAAATAACTAAATTTGAAGGACAATCCACACAACCTTTCACTTCCTTATTCTTCATAGAGATAATATGTCTATAAAACTATTTCAAAGCATACAAGATATTATTTTGAATCATTGTTGATGGGGATTTAGGGTGAATTTCAATTTAAAGTTTAAATAAGCCCACGTTATTCTTTATAATTATGAAATTGCATTCAAAACCATAAACCGGCAAACATTTGCCCAAAAATTACTCCCCTCGATGCTCACGGACCAAAAAACCACTCGAACCCAATTCAAGGCGGCGCGCTTCCTCTAACACAATGGATAACGCTAATTTATTTCGACGTCGAGTATCGCTGAGGGCCAGCGCTCGGTATAGAAAAATTAAGTAATTCATTCGGGTTGAAAGGGTACTGTTTGTATCTGACGTAGGAAAAAGGACGGTATAGAGCCATCACGAAGAAATAGGCTCGGTCGAGTGCGTCCGCCGCCGCCGCTTGTGCACGCAGTCACTCACTCCACTCTCCCGCCAAACGCATTCCTATTCCGATGCTTAGATAAACATTTATTAGCCTTTATACTATATCCTTTATATATCATTGTATTTAAAAGCAGTTGGCAAGTTGAATTGTTTCCGGAAAACGAGTTATGCCCGGTCCAACAGAAGACGAACGATGTGAAAGAATGTAAATTCACTATGCGTATGTTTTGTTAGATACGTATCAATTCTGTTTACTCACGTATGCATAATTCAGTGTTTAGTTAATCACATAGTTAATTTCGTTCGCCTCAAGATAACATTGTCATCATTTGAATTCATTTCTCGCTGAGAAACTGAGGCAAAGTAATGAGAATTCCCAGGGATAGCGGGAGCCGCACGAGTGTTGAGCAAGCGAGCCGCTAGCTAATGAAGATGTGCAAGTACACTCGACCGTGTAAACAAGCGCACCCGGAGGCACTTTTTCTGTTTACCCCGCGGGATTAGTAATTTAAAAGTCAATGCGGACACTCGAAAGGGTCAATCGTATCGCTCGACCCGAGTATTGAAAACAGATACCCTTTTCAGTATTCCGGTGGTAGCCCATGAAAGTTATAAGGGCTGAGTTGTTGAACTATGTAATTGACTCGGCTCTGCGGTCACCGGCTTTGTTCTCCGCAGGGCGGATAATCGAAAACGCCTCTGGTTAGGCCCGAATGACGGGAGAGAAACAATACGAAGTTGATATGTGGATTCGGCAGACCTGTTTGATTTGCAAAGAGCTATTTGCTCGTCAAGACTGCGAGCCTTCAGCGGAAATTGGTCTTTGCTAGCCACTTTAAATCCACCAACACTTGTACAATTACTTTCTTTTAAAAGTTTAACTGTTAAATAAAGGACGCTAGCCGCTTAGCCGTAAGCATTTTGTGACAGAGCAATTTCCCTGAGACACGAATACACGTCGGGAAAAACTAATACGTTACACTAAAACAAAAGGAAAACGAAACAGAGAGACGTGACGCCGGTTATAAAATAGACAAAGGCGTTTAGCTACAGCACGAATACTGAGCTATTTAAGTCTGCAGCGCTCCCGTACCATCAATTTTATTTTCTCGCACAAAACATGTCGGCTGTCGCTACGCATTATGCCGAGAGCGCCACACGCGAGATTGTAACGGCGGGTTTTATTTTGGGCAAATCGTGGACGTTTCCAATGATTGACTTATCCGGGGGTAACTTGAGAAGCACTCCTGATGCGTGGACGCACTCCTCCGTCCAGCCGGTATCCTCTACCCAGTAACACTACACCGCCGCTCCAAGCAAACACTACTCTTCAGTGACAGGTATCTGATAGCTAGATACATATTTCAAAGATTTCATAATTTATTAAGAGTTCGTAACATGACGTGAAATTGTGGGAGAAAATATGTCTCTAACTCAACTTTGAAATTCACCTACGAATTCTACATCGGATTAAGTAACACGCCTGTTAGCTTAAATAAGATTTATCTACTTCGCATTCACGACACCTATCTAAAATTACATGACAAATTAGATTACCGTCATGGAAAATCTAGGAAAGAGGAAATTTCCTGCATGTTTGTGTCCGCATTAAGTTGACTTTAATACGGTGTTGAACTATTTATTACATACATGTTCCATTATATCCGAAGAACAAACATTCAACGAGGTAAACGGAATAGGTCTCCACTCCAAACATGGGTCGGTAAACTCGACTGTGTTGTGTCGTGCGTCCGAGCAACTAGCACTAATCTATCTTAGTTTAGAACCGTCTGCCTCAGACAATCGCCTTTGTACAGAGGAAAGGTAATATTGACAGTGCCACGTGATTTAAATGTCTTCTGTTTTAAGAGTAAACTTATCCGGATGAGCCGTACCATATGTGCGTTGTCTTCTTCAAATGGATGGGAGTAACTCGATACGAGCGTGTAGCAAACAAACTTATTGTAGTTCATCGAGCCTCGCCTTCCGAGAACGTACATAATGACTCAATAAGCAGAAGCTCAGTGCGAAATGGAAATAAAAAATACGGATTCCAACAGAGTCCGACGGCTTAACGCATCACCATAATTCAATCGTAGATGGGCCGCTACTTTGCTACCAAAAGAGCATCGAATTTATTACAAAGCTCGCTTCGGGAACCCCTACCTATTATTTATGGCACTCGGTTGGTCTGTCACAAAAAACGGACGGGTGCTTCGAATGCCTCAGCGGGCGGCTACGAAACATAAGCTGCAATAACACGCACTTCCTCTACTCCGAAAGTACAATCCGAACCACGGTTGCACATTTGTCACCGAACCTTATTGAATTTTATACCTTGCTACTGAAAAAATAATGATCGTTTTTATTTGTTGCTGAGTCTGTGTTCGTGTCAGGTATGCTTCAATAAATGATAATCCGGATTTATTGAAAGTAGGCTGCAGTGTCGGAGATATGTTTCAATGCGAGCCATGTGGTGGCAAATGTGGGAACCCCGCCAAGATGTTGTCCCACTAACGAGTTTGTTACTTCATTGTTGTGCTGGAAATGGCTCATTTCTGAATAAATATTATGAAAATGTATTCATTCGTGATATCTTTATCAGCCTGTATTATTCAAATAAAATTAGTTTATTGATAAACCTGGGTGTATTTTTTGGTAACGTATCTTGATTGGAAAATATTCGAACCTTTTTCATTTGATGGTCGTATCAAACATTATAAATGAATAGGCATCTGCAAATGTAAAAGCCTATTTAACGGGAAGTTCACATAAGCCCCACGTGCAGAGCTTTTTATTCTCCTTAGAGCTTTTTTACTGTTACGGAACACTCAATCTCATTGAACCGGAAATGTGTTTAAAAAACATCACCTTTTAAATACTCAACATTGGAGATGTCATTGAAGAACATTAAGAATTAAACGAAGACGTTTTTTACAGCAAAGTATAAGTCTCCTTTTGTCGTTCGAGATCTCTCAAAAAGCGAAGCTATTTTGAACCCCGTCTAATTATACAAGAAGCTCGTAAGAAAGGCGAAGATCCTTAAAGCAACCCGCGAGGCTTATTGTAAGACAAGATTCGACAAACAGAAGGCAATGCCGTTCGGAAACGATCACTTTTAATCCCCGAAATGAGCCAAGTATCACGAACCGGGTCAACGGCTATCTTCTCACGTTTGTTGACGACTACAGTGATAATATTTATTAAACAGTTCACTTTCAACGACCGAAAGCGATAAATAAAACCCTTAAGACTATTATGCGTCACGCGAGATTTATACCGTGTATGGTAACGGCTGAGTTTTTATTCCAACAACTCATGCGTCACTATAATGCTAGGAATTTCGGCGATGTTATCGTGTATTCTGCTGGTAATTAGTATTTATTACTACAGGTTCTAGTACGAGAGGCTTTGGTGTGAAAGCGGACCACTGAGTTATGTGCCGCGGGACGGATGGGTTAAGCAATTAAAGCTCTTTTACGTGAACAACCCGGCTCATAAGATGCGGCACGCGATAGTCCACAATTTATAGTTTTATAAGTGTCGAGCGAGATCTGTAAAGATATATCTCCGTTGGAGTTCAACATTTACAGTTACTCTAAATGTAAACTAATAAGGGTCTGTTAAACAGTTTATCGTAAAATATTTGGAATTCTTCGTTACCGGGTCACACAACTCGGTAGCTACATGCTTACAAAAAATGTGCTACCGTCTTGATTTCGCCATCTGTGCATGGAACGCGATCCAAAATTAATGAGATGATGAACGCTTAAATACACCGTCTTTCCGCCAAATGCGACCCTTCTCTCTTTATAAATCATACGATAATTGAATCATATGCAGCGTGTCAAAAGTAATTAACAGAGGCTGCGATACGTATCTCCACATGTGCTTTTTTAAACCTCTCGGCTACACGCGACTCACGCTCGAGATAACATCGACATAGAATTTCTTTAACACATGAAAATGATTACTGCCTGTTCATTCCACTGAGATGACTTTATATTAAGGTCATTGTGAGTGTAAATTGATCCGTAGACCTTTATGATGAGCGAGGGCGCAATCGCAATTATAGCAATCAAATGGGAATGTCATTTTTCAACTGGTACAACTCAGATAATGTTTATTTGAACTAGATATTATACTGGCTGTTGAACAGGAATTGTACACGTGGCTCATTAATTTAGATCCGAATAATGTTGGCACCGCTTTGTTAGTTTGTTGTTCTATAAATCTCGAGAACCAATCTATCCGTTGGGTACTTAAATTCGTTCCATTAACATAGAATTCCGTATTAAATTCGGCCCGCGGCGGAGACTGACAATGATTGGTCTAGCGCAGCCCCGAACGACCGTTGAGATGGCCCATAAAAGTGTTTCGCAACCGTACACCAATTACCTTAATGTATAACTACCATCAAAACAACCTTTTTGGCGGATCGCTATTCAGTATTTGCCCACGAAACGTTTTTCCTTAATGATATTAAGATTGTAAAAAAAATTGCACATACGCTGCTCGAAGTGTTTTATGTTAATGAGAAAAAAAAGGTAGTCGAGTGTATTCTATTTAGGAGATGCCTCGCTCAGGCTCCTCGTCTGGGACCCGCCAAGGATGAAATATTACAGAAGCGCCCGGACCCCGCCCTGTAATGAGACCCACAGGAATACGAAGCAATATCTTAATACCCACCTCGGCCCGAGGTGACAAAGACACGCTTCTTAACAGTAAATAATTTATAACCGCAGCATTTTACGATGTTTTCAGCGAAGCGATGACAAGCCAAGGCTTGGGCGGAGATAATATTGCACGTCGCTACATTACGCTAAGTGGAATTATTGCTGACGATGTACCGAAACCGCGCTCCCGAGCTTAGTATTCCGGCCCGGGTACATCAAAGCCGTTACGACATTAGGTTAGCAATATTACGCGCAAAACAAACTTACGCTCGAGTCGGCAAACCCGCTAGATATGATTTATGGAACGCCGCTGTGACATTATTAGAGAACGTATCAGCCAGCGTCACTATCTAGGCAGAACATCAAAGGTGTCGAAACGTCAAAGCTCGATGTTTAACTTCAAAGAACAATACCGAGGATATCGTGAGACAGAGTGTAAAATAAACACGTTTACGATGCGCCCGCATTAATTTATTTTGTCATGGAAACAATCGCACTCCCGCCCTCGTTCGGTTCGAGAGCGTCGTGCTTGACTGAAAGTTTAATATGAAAGGGCCGTAAAAAGGTCATAAAGTCTATGAAGAGCGATGCTTTCAGTGTTCGGGAGTAGTCACTTTGATTTGTGTGGAGCAGCTGCCCGAAGCGTTAATAACTTAATTCGTCAGAGTCGTTCAGACGGGAAGAGGGTTTTAAAAGTATGCATGTGCGTAGGCGCCGAGGAAATGTCCTGATGCGCGGGAGTGTTGAGGATGAAGTTGTCACATTCGACGCGTTACTTTGTAGAGTGCCTCTGTCGAACGATTTGTGTTTATCGGTGCTACTTCAGACTGTTTGGTTATTGACTACTAAGTGAGATAACAATTATTGAACTCATCGTAATGGTCCGAGAAACTTTTAACGGCGAGACTTTTTTAAGTTCTTTGAACTCTTGAGCTTTTATAGACATTGGCAAATTTTCATAGTAAATTTGATCCTGATAGATTTTCATAATTTAATAATAATAATAAGTACATAATGTATTAAAAATGATGTGCCACCCTTTGATACGAGCAATAAAAGATGCATCAACAAGGCTTGAAATTCCAGTGGATCTCAAATGTTCTTAACAGGTGCTTCAGACGTTATTCCTATGAGAACTGTCATAATTATTTGTAGGGCTCACGTCAAACTACTTGAAATATTATGGGTCTCTTCTTGATTCTGTGTACGAGATGTCGTTATGTCGAGAACTCGAAACCACTTCGGTACAAGTGTCATCTTATGCGTTATTATTTTATTAATCCTAGGGATGTGTGCTTGCTTGTTTGAAAGTTGATTTATTGAAATCCAAATAGGCACCGACCTACTCATCTTAATTTGTCTTATAAAGTTCTATACAAAATAGTGAAAACTCGACGGAGAAATAATATGTACGTATGTATGTATGGACGTTAAAAATCTTAAGCCCTGAAGTAGGTATTAGGGATTGATTAAAGAACAAAATTTAAAACAAAGTGTTTTTATTAGAACTATGTTCAGCTTCACGTGCCAGTAATTACACCACAGTATGGCATCAAATCTCGAATTAGACTATTTTACTACGTAAATTGGCTTTCTATTATTTGGACCTTTTTTCTTATTTTGAGTATAGTTGATTTTTTTATTTATTGCTTCCAATAGCACACAGTACAAAATATAAATGGATGAAAAAACGATTATAAACATGTATACATAAGTAATTACAACGATAAAAACAGAAGAACAGAAATTAAAAACTAACATAACATAAGTATTTATAAGTTAGGACATGAGTTAGATTTAAGTAGAATACATTGGACATTACGTAACTTACTCAACGTTTCTACCCAAATAAAACACCGCTTTGCTGAGAGATTCAGATCAATAGCAGGAATACTGGGTGTAATCTACATACTGTACTATAATTAGCACGGAAACTGGGTATTAAACAAGCCCTCACCGCTTATCAGACGTCGAGCTCATTACGAAGGAGGAATTCAGTTTGCTGCTTGTATTTACTATTCGATCTAGGTATTTTATTATGTATCTATCTTCCTGCATTGGGAAGCAGGATAAATAGACAAAGATACAGTGAGGAAGCACAAACAAAACAAAACAAATAATAATAAATATTGTGAAAAATCCACAGAATGATGACGGGACTAGATAGCTGATATAATAACTATATGCATTTTTAAATACATACTTAGAATACAATATAACACCCAGACAGAGAACAAACATCTGCGTTCACCACACAAATATTTATTATCCATGGGGTTTGAACCCACGACCTACGGCGCAGAAGGCAGAGCTACATAATAATATTGAAAATTATTCAAGAATTTAAAATAAATTTTATAAAAAAGTACCCTTATAAAATTGTACACGAAAATAGACAGAATTTCTCATCAAATATTATAAAACGTCGGCTATTTTTAAGACTTAATTATAGACCGCTTCACTGAACTGCAATTGCTAGGCAAACGTTCATAGAACTAAAGCTTAAATAACTAGCTTCCCTTACAAATTATAGGCTTCGTAACTGGCAGCCAGGTATCCTTTGTGTAAGGGTAATTGTTTATGAACTGTCGTTTGAAACGAGTGGCCAGAGACACTAGCTAGACTATCAAAAGGACAAGGAAATTACAAGACTATCAAAAGGACAAGGAATTAACAAACATTAAAAATAAAACTTCGAATTTAGAAAATAATGCATAGAAAATGACTCAACTAATTAACTAATTAATTATAAAAAGCAACTCAACATAAAGTTAGGTCGCTTTAGGGATGCCGATTACGAAAAAAACCCATGAAAATTAATAAATAATTTCCCGTTTCTTTTTATGTATAGGTATTTATGTATATGGATGTTAATTGCATGACAGTGATTTTAGTTAGAGCTTATTCTATCATTTTATCACTGTGAAACTGACTTTACTAGACGATTTATTTTCCGTCATTTTGGGAAGTGATATAGCTTTTTCATTTTAATTGTTTTTTGATGTTATTTTGAATTCTATTTTCTAATTTCGGTATTATATCAACATAACTTGAGGTCTTAGCACAAAGTGTGAGTGGGCAGTTGCAATGAAAGTGTGATATCCTGATTTGAACGAAAGTGTTTCCGATAGTTTTTAAGAAAAACGCTATCTTTTCCTTCAAAGCCGATGACGACCAACTTGTCTGGCAAAATTGACTGAATGGACAGATGCCATCTAATTAAGAAGTTGAAGTTGACTTTGCTGGAAGCGTTGAATGTTAGAGCGCTTGTAACTTCAAACAAAGGCATTTTCCTGTGTAAACTATTTACTGAAACATCGGCAGTTTTATCATTTCTGTACCATTCAAATCGATAACATGGTTCGGGGAAAGCCAGGGGAATATCAATGCTGTACAGTTAGTACAAGTTTATTTTACTATAACACACTGGGATTATTCGACTGCGCGAGAACAAAAATATTTGTTGGATGAGCATAGGGATCTATCTGTTTCTGCAAGTCAAACAATGCGAAAAAAGGGTTAAGAAGTGACAAAACTTTCTTTAAACTAATTTAAAAACAAACTGAACCTTTTTCGAATGCCACCTGTTTCACCATTTAATTAAATGAATATGTGAGCTGTTTATTTTCTGATTTGCAAACGTAAATATGCATAATAATATATATATATATATTAAGTAAGTGTATATTGAAATATATAATATGAATAAGACTTTATTATGAAAAATTTACATTCTAATATTATATTACTGTAACGCAATGGTTCAATAAATAAATATCAAACAGTTATCTGGCATCCAAAGTTACAGGTTTTGCTTAGAGCCTCATCCTGATAGCGCTTTGCAAAATTCATAATAATCATTTACACCATCATTCATTGAGGCCAGTGATAACAAAATGTCTAATCTTAAGTTGAATAGCGACCGATTTGTTTGCGTTCAAACTAGTGCTAGCTCGTTAAAGTCTATGTGAAACGTGATATCTGGCATATTCGTTAATTAATGGAATTTGCATGAGAGGTGCAGTGCTAAGAGCGTACGCAGAGTTGCGTGTAGATTGTGGAGTTTGAAACTAAGATAGATTAACATACATACAGTTTTGACGGTAAGCAAGGAACACATGATTAAAACTTCAGTTGCCATTGCAAGGCTTTGAAAGATAAGTATGAAGAAGGTTTTGGATTTACTATGAAGAATTATTATAACAGATAACACCCAATTATTCTCGGGGCTAGTCACTGGGCATTGGAAACTTAGAATGCACCATTGTATTCCACTCTGATGTTTTTTCTGTATTTCTTTGTTAATTTTATGTAGTGTAAAGTATTTTCTAAGACAGGTACTGGTGGTGGGAATTTGTAACTCCACGGAGTTAGAGCACGAAACTCAGTTGCGCTATAGAAGATAGAAAATAGAGGCTGATTCATAAAATTAATTAAAAACAGACAACTCCCATGTACTTATTTAATTTCTTCCCCAATCGTCCTTGTATTACGGGTTTGCAACTTTGTTACTTGTAAAAAAATAACTTTACCTTCATAAACTTCAGAACCAGTTTTCCTAAAATGAACAAAGACTATCCAACTTGCGGCGTTAATAAAACTTTGGTGATCTTGTATTTTTGAGGGTCACCTAATTGTAACTCCATTAAAAGTTTGCTTGTTTTCGAAGTAAACACGGTTGTCTTCAAAGGAAGTCCTTAAAAATTAATGGGGATATCCTGATTACTTTGAGGTAGGTAAGCTTATGTCCACTGACTATTTCTGTTCAACTAACTTCTTTACGATAATATAAATCAGCACTTCCGTCGAAAATGTTTTATTTTGTTAACGTAGCAGAACATAAATAAAGGACGTGACAGATACTAAAGAAATGTGTAAAGAAGCGTGTGCGTAATATTGTGACTGGAGCGGGTATAGTTAATAACAGAATCCCAAAGGAAAGATCACGATTCAAAAACGAATAAAAATTACGTGAGCGAGCGCGTGTCAGATTATAGGCATAAATTATTAGGCACTTTTGTTCAAGTCAAAGAGTTGGTTGCGGCCCATTCAATTATGGATCAGCTCTACAAGGAGCGCCGAGTCTTTTTCAGATGTTTGTGTAAGGGATTAGTCGGGATATCTGTGCCGGTATCTCCGTGAGATAAGTACGAATATACGTCAACGTCGGACGGCTAAGCCGATTATTTTAAATGTATTCACTTCCTTAATGGACGTCGTTTTTCACGTCGCGCCCCGTGAGCGCATTCACCGACTTACTGAAGATTTTCGGTTATGATCCGGTCAATGACTGCTAGGGATTATTGCTCACTTATCTGACATTTATTAAATTGTCTTAGGACTACCTCGCTAGGCGGTGGATAAAAATGCCAGTTTTGATCAATTGATGCTGGCATTTTGTGGCGCAGACGTCAGTTTCATAAGCAACGTCATCAATTATGTCGTAATACCTTTAACCGCAAAACGAGCGCTTTCTAGCCGGTTTTACACTGAATATTTTGAAGATTTTCATTTAAGACCGCGGAAGAAGGGCTTTACTATGATTTTGTACGTTTAATAGCATTACATTACATTGATCTAAAGGCATATTACTCTATTGTATCCAGAAAATATATATAAAATAATCGATCCCACTCAAAATATAAACAAGCCATAAAAACCACATTTGAATTACGTACAAGACCACACACAAACAAACTTAATGTTCTAGAAAAAGGCTTCTGAGCATAACCAGCACGAGTTATTGAAATGAACCGAAAAATAAAGTAATAAGGATCATAGGCCGCCCACCTGCAGGCATTGACAAATGCTGCCGTTACGGTGCTCCCTCGACGGTTACCCAAATAATATACATATCATTATTACGCTTCGTGCCTTAATAAATAACGAGAACTAAATTTTGCCCGCGACTGTAACCGTTTTTTTATATTACGGAACACTTTTGTTGACATAGGATGATTCGCTGTTTAAATTGTAAGATGGGTCGTACTCATCAGTGTCGATACGCGGTTAAACAGTAGCGATTTTTATTTTCTTTTACTGATGAAAAATAACATTTACTTTAATTTGGGTTATTCCTACATTTTTTGTGACGACAACATCTATTATGTCGCGTGTATTTTTAAGGCTTCTCTAGAAGAAAAAACATGTTTCATCTGTTGTGGAACTAATATTTATCTAAGAACGTTTTTTAAATTACTTACAGACGAATACGATACATAATCTTCCAGTATACCCACTCTGCCAAGTACTTTGTAATTTTTCAAAACAAATGCTCGTTCAATACATAAATAGAAATAGATGGCAGTTTTAGCTAAAAATAACATTTAAGTCGCTTACAATTGCGACCATAAGTCGCGCGTCTGTCAGTATGTCACTAGATACGTGCCTCAAAGTTGAACCTGTGACTTATTATTATTACCGACCTGGCGGACGTGCCTTGTGAGGTATTGTATGATATTGCTATAGGCAGAGGTACCGCTCAACATCAGGTTAACCTGGATACATCTCTTTTTCTCATAAATAAATCGTATTTGGGCAGGTTAAAGATTTACTGTATTTTCGTACGAATGCGTGTGCCTTAGCTGTGCCAAAGTAGTGTTAGCCGGTTTTCGGAAGAGAGCAGGGGGGAAAATGACAGTTTGTGGTTGACAAGAGAACATTGGAATTCAATACTTATTCGTATCGAGGGATTTTTTATTTGAAAGTTTTTATATCCGTTTTCAGTAAGAACGACTTTAAGTCGCGCTTGTCCGATACTTTGTCTTCAGCTTAAAGTATTTTACTTTTTCTGAGAAAAATCGTGCATGCGCTTAGCTTTTGACGTTTAGCTCAGCAATATAAGGAGATCAATATTCTGCTTCAGAAGCCAGTCACTGAAAAGTGTTGCATGAATAATATCGTAAGGTATTTTAATATAAAATACAAAAATAGCACAGTTGAAGAGGAAAATAAATAAATTGCGTTTAATCCCCAGGCACGTAGAAGATATCCCCTGAAGGCCTGCGCACATCTAGGTGATGGTGATGACAGCGATATTTGACAGCGTTTCAGCTGATCGCCATCGCCATCGCTTAGATGTGCACAGGCCTTCAGATCTCCATCAGGTCAAAATGCTAGTAGAGTAGGTAATAATGTTTTACAAAATCTAATCATAACGCGGTTGTGAACTAAAATTGAATGAAAGAACTTTTTTATTGGTGTGTAACCCGGTTACGAAGTACTAAGAAAAAAAATCCTACGTAGCTGGTTACGAAACCTGGATACGTAGAAGCACTAAAGGGGTATTTTAACTGACAGTGAATAAACACTGATTGACTTACTTTAATGATTGGCTGTGCTAATTGTATGTGCGAGTATACCTACTAGTTTCTTACTATCTAACCTCTATGGATCTAAACAAAAAGGTTTTATTTTAATTTATTTTATAAACTACAGTTACTATACATAAGAAAATGATACTGTTGCCCAAAAATAATTGACAGTCTTTGTTTTTTTTATAGCTAAACTAACCCGACATTAATTGAATGGTTCACAGTAAAATAATAATCCCATCACGCGATACTAACCGCCATATTTTTAGGGTTCCGTAGCCAAATGGAAAAACGGAACCCTTAAAGATTCCGTCCGTACCTATGTCACAGTCATTTTTCTCCGATACTGTAAAAACTAGACTGATGAAACTTGGCAAGAAGATGTATTTTTATGATACAACTAAAAAAAATATATTATGATGTACATTTACTATGCAAACTTCCACCGAAATTTGGTCTGAACGAGATCTAGTAAGTAGTTTTTTTTTAATAAGTCATAAATCGTAAACCGCAATTTACCTTTCGAACTTCAAGAACTTTTATATTATAGAATAGAATAGAATAGAAAATGTTTATTTTTCGTCACAAAACATGGTACACACAAAAAATATACAATAAGCAATAGGTGACGAAAAAAAGGCTTCCACTCAGCATTTGCCATAACAGCGAAAGGGCTTATACGGCGCTGGTTTTCAGTGGTGCGGTTATTACTACGGAACCCTTCATGCGCGAGTCTGACTCGCACTTGGCCGCTTTTTTTATTACTCAAATAACTACAGCCAGTTTTGCGTAGCAGGTGGGCATATAATTAATTAATAGGCGGGTGCACCCCCTCACAGGGGTTGAAATTAAATGTATATTTTGCATTTTTCACCCCGTTGTAAGTGCCGCATGCCGTCACTAGCGCGTAATAATTAATAATAATCTATAGGTACGTTTTGGCTATATCTGATGGGGAAATGTTATCATAAATTTATATTTTACAATGTTTATTTAAATAAGGGTGTTAATATTGTATAAATGATGATTTAATACGGTGTTAAAATACTAAGACCTGTATTCATAAACAGTGCTTGAGTCTGAGTCAAGCCTCACTCTTAAGCATAGTTATTTTGATATTTCTTTAGAGAAAAAAGTTGAAAATATCTATGCTTGAGGCTCGACTCAGGCTCAAGCACAGTTTCTGAATACGGGCCTTAAAACAAAACTTTTTATCGATAAATAAATATTAGGGACAATCCACATATATTACTATTTAGCCCTAAACTAAGTAAAGTTTGTTCGATGGGATTTAGATATAATAATTAAATGTTTTTTTTTTAAATAGATTCATAGAATACAATGTAACACTCAGACAGAAAAATATATTCACCACACAAATATTTGTTCTCGGAGGGTATCGAACCCACGGCCTACGCCGCAGAAAGCAGGGCTATACAAACCGAGCCTGTCAAATCTGATATAATGGTAATATAGGAATACCCAATAAAAATGAGTTATAGGTTAGCTATTTTCCGTTATTTCCTATGGATTAGGTCGACTAAGCTGTGATGTACTAGGCAGGCATGCCTCTCCATCTAAAACCTTGCCTCAGAAGCTGCTACAGTCATGTAAATAGGTGAGAAAAAGTATTTCCTGATGACAGCGTCAGGAGATACTTTTTCTCACTCTTTCTTTACTTACTTATTTTTAGATTACGTATACTTATACACTTCTTTCCATTTTTAATGTGAAAGTCAAGGATGAAACTTTTAGAAAACTTTAGAAAGGTTATAAATAAACAATAGGGTATTGACTAGTATCAGTAGAGGCCTTTGTCCAACAATAGAACACTATCAACATTGATACTTATAGAAAGTTTTGTAATTTCATACAAACAATGTGATAAAATCGCATTTATAACAATAGAACAAAACTATGTTACATAGTTTTGTTCCATTCCAATCCAAACCAAACCAATACATTTTATTGGTTTGGATAACATCAATAAATTTGCTCAATTGATCGCATCTGAGTCTGAGTTTATAAAAAAATTGCACACAGCATGGTGTAATTTGATTTAAGACAAATTTTAGTATTTATTTTTTTATAACTTCGAATGAAGCGTACCTATTCATATAATATCGATCGAACTTCACTTTGCAAGTTCGTTTGATCATATAACATATGTCAAAATGTGCGATCGAGCAGCTTATCGATCGTAATCTGCTGCCATAAAAACGGATACCTATTCGTGACTTTTTCATATTTTGCGGAGTAGTATTACCCTACCATTATTAACAGAAGTTTACCTAATAGTTAAACAAACCATTACATCCGGTAAAATACAAGTCGTTAAACTTTAATCACCAGGTAAGCTTAAAAAGCAGCTGAGATGTTTTTATGTTCTTCTACATCAGATAAATGTTGGAGTCACACCTGGTGAAAACATCTTTTATGTGAGGTAATTAGTATAACTTGTTGTGCCGACCCCTCATAAAGTGGGATAAGGGCAGGAAGAAGAAGAATTAGTATAACTTGTATACAAGGTGCACAAGCTCGTCAGACGGATTCGCACGTGGATTTAATAATTGACAAAGTCAAGGTTTATTGTTGCTAGTCATAATTAAGAACCAAGTTAAGAACAAATTCGTCTTAAAGCTACGTGAGTCTAAATGGCTGTTCCACGCGACTAAGCATAAAAGAACAGGCCACAAACTACAGCTTGGTTCCTTCCTTTTTTTTGTATGTAACCCACAAAAAAAAGGAAGGAACCAAGCTGTAGTTTGTGGCCTGTTCTTTTAAGCTTAGTCGCGTGGAACAGCCATTTAGACTCACGTAGCTTTAAGACGAATTTGTCTGGTCTGGTTTACCATGCCGAAGGATTAAGGCCAGGACTCTCAGAATCGACCTATTTTTGATTCAACATTAAACAATCAAATATTATTTGTTTTGATCTGATAAAAATATATGTTGTAGTTTAATAAATATTCTTGATTATTCTATGGTTCAAAACACGATATTGTTGTGTTTTGAACCATAGAATAATTTTTGGGAGAGACGACTGGCGACGCGTCATTGAATTCCAACGCGTCAGCCCGATTCCTGTGGCTAAGTACCTAGCCGCCACATGGACTATTACCTAGTTATAAAACATAGCCTATGTGATAGGTGAAAACTAAAGCTACAGAATACCGAAATTCTCATCCAAATCCCTCCAGTAGTTTTCTAATCAAACAAAAATTACAAAAACCGCATCGGTAAGCGTAGTGCGGAAGCGCTGTAACAGTCATGAAAGAAAAGGAGACAGGGTTAGTGACATAAAAAAAAAACTATTGTAGGTAGGTAATAAAATAAATTGTGTTGCTTACTTATATTTCCCTAAAAATAAACACCCGAAACATTAACATGAATTCCGTAAAACAAAGTTAATTGTACTTACTGTTACAATTTTATACTGTGACGCAAAATTTTTGCACAGCGGGTCACCGAGTTCATTTGAACTGCGTTTTCGCGCGACTGGCTCGCGGCGATTGAGGTAGCGCTAAATGCCTACTGCGCTCGAATATCCTGGCATCATGTAAATTTACTAATAGTAGGTACATACATACATAAAATCACGCCTCTTTTCCATGGGGGTAGCTGTCTACCCCGGATGAGGTGTACGGAGCGGATTTCCTACGATCCGTACATCTCTCTTTCGCTTCATTCACTCTCATAACATTTTTCATATATTCTCGTCGGTTTAGTGTACTCCTGACCTGGCCTTTCACTAAAACGTCTCCTATCTGATCGAGATACATGCACCGAGATCTAACTCTTTCAGCAGTTCCATTCATACTCGCCTAATGCACCAGTTTAATAGTAGCTAATTGTAGGTAGATATCATAGTCCCGCATAGTAAAAGTAGCGTTTTGCTGTTCTGCGTATTGCATAAGCTATAAAGTAGGTACTGTGGATTGGAAAATTAATAGTTATGTTAATGAGATAACAGAACCATTATTCTCAGAAGCTTTAGCATTATCAAAATCAACTTTGATTTTGAGCTGTGTTCAGATAGTACACATAATAAGCTTTTGCTGGAGCATAATGGTGCATTTTACTTCTTAAATATTTAATTTGTTGCCTCTGCTAGAACTTAATAGATACTATTATTTATTCCATGACTCTGCTTACACTTTTAAGACATCGTTGAGGAGCTTCGTCTTCAAAGATAATATGGAATATTACTTTTTTTACACACACAGGTTCAAAACCAGAGCCAGAGACATAGCCAGCCAGAGCTTGTCGTAGAGTGGGACACTTCGGGCTAGTAATAGTAGTAGTAGTATCTAGTAGCTAATTATTTTGAAATCTGGTGTTTTTGCGTAACACATAAACTATAATAAAGGTTCATGTAGGGCACGATAAAGTGTTATACGCATCATCAAACTTTAGTACCTGGTCATTAAAGCAGCGTCATAAACCTGCCTACTACATTAAGATAGTACTATCTTTTTATCTTAATGAACCACAATTTGTTTGGCCAGTTCATACTTAGCAAAAGTATTCTTATGAGAATTCGCTGGATGAAGAAGGCTCAAACCATTCTTCCTGAAAATGTTATGTTATGTAATGAATGTTATGTCCTGTTTTCAGCAGTGAATGTCTCTTTCTTTAGCTGGATTTTTAAAAATATGAATCTCAACAAATTTTAATTTTAATGAAAAAAATTCACATTCAACTTTATAAAGTATTAATATTAACATACAATCATTCATAAAATCACGCCTCTTTCCCATGGGGGTAGACAGAGATCACATATTTCCAGTTGCTACGATCCTGACATACCTCTTTCGCTTCATTTACTCTCATAATATTCTTTATACATGCTCGTCGGTTTTGGGCACTAACCGAACCCTTTAATTTTTTGATTTGTTTTTATGAAATACTATTTAGTACCGGATTTACTTACCTAACAGATATTACCATAACCATGTTGGAACATGATGACAGTCCGTTAGGTTAATAAGTGCATTTGCACTGGTTTAATCTGATAGTGGTATACGAAAATGATGCCTTACCGCGATAATTTCATTTTATGACACAAACTAATGAGCTCATCTATATTTTTATTATCCCAGCTTATCTGAAACTACAAAATAGAGTCGAGATCTTGTTATAAATTGCCTGTATCGGGAATACAATCTATGAGAAACTGCCTGTTCTACATAGAAAAGAGTCCGTGCAGGTTTTACAACAAAAGCGCCCGTCTACAAAGCATTGAATAAGCCTACGCCTACTTTAACGCTGCCCACGCCTGACAAAACACTCAATACCCATTCTGATAAGTCTATAAAAAGAGTTGATAAAAAGTGCTACAACCATCGATGTAATAAGTACTAGATACAGCATATAAAACAGCGCAAAAAATAGTATGAGCTTACTGTGCTTTCAAATCGAGAGGAATCTTATTTACCAAAAAAAGACACTCCTTCGGAAACCTTACGGTGCTGGTTATTTTCATAGTTTTTGAAAGCGAACCGAGGCATTTTAGACGTCAATACGTTGGCTGTGGTTTAAATCAAATAAGACCACGCGTACGTTTGTGTTCTTACTTCTCTGGCCATTTTGCCATAGAGCCAGGACGATCAATCTAGTTATTATACATCTATGGCTACAGACAACGTGTTCATGCAGTACGTTGCTATAAACTTTTAGCTCGTTATAACATCTCACAACGTAATTTACACACGCAATGATTCCGTGGGCACCAGTTATTAAGGTTATTGAGTCGTGAGACCATCGTAAAATCTAATATATTGAGCAATGATATTGAACTGGATCGACTAATTATTGTAACGAGAAAGGAGTAATTAATGCTACAAAACTTTGAATTATTGCATCATTATTTTGTTTTGAAACAAACTTATCCTATTTGTCTGTCTGTTTTTCCGAACTTGAATGTTTTTAGATAAATAGATAGAAGATAGAAAATTCTTTATTGTACGCATTACAAACTAACAAAAAGAGAATTTAACACTTAAATATTATTCAATAAATGTACAATGGGCGCTCTTATTGCTATAAAGCGATTTCTTCCAGACCAGTTTATAAGAATAGAGAGAACAGGGCATCTTCTTGGTAAGCGTGCTACACCGTCGACCTCATCACTTAACAGCAGGTGGGATTGCAGTCAAACGCAAGCCAGTATATAATGCAAAAAAGTCGTGCTAAGTAAAATAAATAAGTGCTTCAGGTACCGTTCCAAAGGGTTCTGTCGAGAATCTTAAAGGCGTTGGAAAATTTAAAGAGTTTCAAAAGAAAATTAAGGCCCGGAACGGTGTTTATTCCGAAAACGGCAAAGCCTGCATCATAACTTTGTTAGAGTTACCTCGTTAACTGGTGCAGCGAAATTATTACAGAAAGTAGAACTCAAATTAATCTGCATTTTTTTTCTTTTTTGTATTTTATGCAAAGGTTCACGCGCTAATGAGCCAGATTGTTAGCTCTCGTCGAGTCCCGCCTTTGTGGCAGGTGTTTCTGTTTAGCTGTGCACTGCAACTTCATTACAGTAAAATGTTAGCTTGAACAGGTTTATATAATTTAACAAATTAATACTGTGGACAATCCACACAACACTATTTAGCCCACAATTTAAGCAGAGCTTGTACAATGGGAACAAGATAGCTTCATAGCATTTAATAGCATTTTAAAATTATTCAATAAAAATTAATTAATTATTTCAATTTAAATTTTTCATTTGTTGATTGAGTAAGTATGGTAGACCATCGTTCACTTGATGATAAGCAGTGACCATCACGTGTTATGTTAGTTTCAAACTTGTTTCGCGATTAGTTATGTAAAGCGAGATTCTATTGAATTTTAACAAACATCATGTATGACTTATTTAAACTCATGTAAATTTCGATAAAAGCAATGATTCCATTCTATACTAGAAACGCTCTCAAATATCGCTATCATATTTGACAGCGTTTCATGGTTCGCCACCGTAGAGCGTTTAGATGTGAGCAAGGCTTACGGCCGATTATATCACCTGCAGTGAGTGGTTATGTGGCTGTTAGCAATAAAGGCATAAAGCTCCCCTAACCAGCTGCACTTACCAACGGCTATATCGTCCGAACATTCGTACGGCACGCAACATTGTACTAACTAAATTAAACGTGTTACGGATAGGGTGGGCTATTGTATAGACTATTGTGGGTGCGTTTGACTAACTGACAGGAGTGAGTGAACAAGATGTCAAAATAAATTGAAATTGCAATCCTACTAATAGCCCCTTCCCACCGATGTGTGATATCGCGCACGGAGGCGGATCAGCAAGCACGACACACGACATGGGAACGGTCTCGTGCGTCGAGGTGCGCGGTAGCACAGGAGCCCTTGCTGTGTGCGTTGCCGTGCGTCGTCGTCGGCTGTGCGTGATGATCTGCAGAACCAAGCACCGTAGGAAGGCAGCATTATGCTGCCTTAAATTAATATTATGGATGGATGGAAGTTTGTAACTCATTCACGTAAAAACTACTGAATGGATTTGAATGAAACTTTACAATAATATTACAATAATATTGCTTATACATCAGAATAACACATAGGCTACAATTTATGAAAAAATTGTAACGGAGAACGCAAGTAAGTAACAGGAACGGGGCGAGCGAAGCCGCGGGCGGCCAGGCTAGTTGGAAATATAATAAATAAATAAATAAATAAATATATATTTTGGACAATTCACACAACACTACCCAGCCCCAAACTAAGCAGAGCTTGTAATATGGGAACCGGATAGCTGATATAATACTTGAATACTTTTTTTTGTTGTAAATACATACTTAGAATACAATATAACACCCAGACAGAGAACAAACATTTATGTTAACCACACAAATATTTGTTCTCGGTGTGGATCGAACCCACGACCTACGGCGCAGAAGGCAGAGCTACTACCAACTGAGCTAGAGGCCAGTCAATAGCTTGGAGGTGTGGTTATCGCTGTGAGAAATCAAGTTATTTTTATGCAACTAGCTTATAGAAATGGCTTATGCTGCACCTGATGCTAAGTGATAATCATCGCCTATAACAATGCATTGCCTCATACATTACCTTATTGGTTTATACCAATACGTAAAATAAGTTGGTGCAGATTTGTTCAGAGGAAATTATTTTCACTTGTAAAACAAAATAGCTACAAAATATTTATGTCTCACGACAGAATTCTGTAGTTGAAACACGCAGCATTTATCATACTGACCAATTTCAAATTTATGCACCCACAACTTCCCCCGACGTTTTGCATAGTGTTATCAGCGCAGTTACAGAACAAATTCAGCTGGGACATGTACACGCTTCAAAAACATTCCCGCGGCTAAAATTGCTAAATTTTTTGGTCCTACTTTCAACTATGCTGGTAGAATTAAAATAGATGCCCGCTGCCTGCACGAACGATATACGGCCCAGATAAATTCCCATCATTTTTCTCCAGCTCGCTACCCGTCACCGTATAAAATGCTTCCACTGTCTTTTTTTGTTCGCTCAACCGATGGAATTACAGCATTAATCAGCCGAAATGAACCTTTTAGCAGAATGTCAAAAGGTTTACGAAGATCACCACGAAACGACTTGCTGTTATCCACAATGAAAACAAAAGAATGGTCCACTCTACTTTACGGACATTGGCGCGGCTTGGGAAAGCGAAAAAATAGCTTGAGCCTATCTTGAATCTTTTATTTATACAACAAAAGTACACAACATAAACTGAAGGACAAGTAAATGACGCTATTAATTAACATTAAAAAGAACATAAAATATGAAATACATTTTTGTCATGTTTGTTTTATGAGGTTTAATTAAAATGGGGCTGCATCTCATTACTTAGTAGCAAACAATGTGAAAATGTCAACCAAATCTCTTTCTAGATATCGATGCGTTTCCGTCTTGTTAGAATGCTTGTCCGGACGGACCGTAGAACAGCTCGCTTTCACTCCGATAAGCAATAGCTCTTTGTCTCACCAACCACATTAATACGATTGATGTAATCTCTTATTATAAATTGATTTAAGTGCTTTTCATTACCGATTGTTCTCTTGCAACGACGACATTCCAAAACCGTTTTGTGCAGTGAATCAGGCGAATAAACAGAAAGATAGCTCGAAGCTGAATCCAAATTTCCTGTTAGAATTGACCGAATATGAACTCCATTCAGATTTCGTACCGGGAATCGTATTCAGGTGAAACGCCGGACGGGTCGACGGGTCAGGCGGCCGGGTCTGCCGGTCCGGTCGTCCAAGCACACATTTCCGCTTGATTAGAGGACGTGCAAGTCGCCCGGGACACCTGCGCCATCTGTGTGCCGACTTTTCGGTACTTTTTGTTTTAGAATTCAGTACGTTTCCCGACAAAGTTTTATCGCTGAGCACCAACCGATGCGGGTTGCTGAAACGTTTGACTTTACTAAACGGACTCATATTTTTGGAAATGTTTTTGCAATTATTCAAACGGACGCCTGTTATTAGACTTTCATTTTCTTGGTCAGTTATTTCCTTTGAATTCTATCAATAGCTGAATATCATTCATCCTCTTTCATCATAATTCATTCGTGTTTTTCTATCATATTTCCCGAAAATGGGAGGGAAAACGAATTATTAGGAGGTATAAAAAGATATTGCTTGTTTATGAAGGTTTGTTTTTATAGGGCCCTGAGGGAGAGCTTTTTTATCGATGTTTTATAATGATAGTAATGGTTATCCGAAGATGTTAAATCTGTTAAATCTGGAAGGTCACGATGGTTTTCCGATTTTTGAACTCTTTGCAAATTTGTTTTTTTTTTGTTCCAGATTTGTGTGAAAACCAACTCAGTTCTCTGCTATCCAGCTTTCGTGTGGGATCTAACTGAAATATTCGGTTCTCATGAATCCAAGCAACGGAGATTTATAACATCAAGCCAACTCCCTTATTAGGTAAGATATTTCTTTTACAATTTATTTGTGTGATCATTTATCTAATTGAACTAAAAAGTGGTACATAAGTTTATTTACACAAAGAAACTTACAATTAAACAAATATTTACAAAATGTACAAAATACACAAGAAACAGTTGAGCTATCTGGAGATCGTTACAAACGATCTAGAGATAGCTCAACTGATCCAAATCAGTGCCAGATGGAAGCGTCCCCAAGACGCTGGCATCATTTTATTACATCATTTATTGTTAAGATATTTGAAACTACTTCGAATTTTCTACTCAAGACCAATTCACCAGAACCAGAATTTTGGCTATCAAAAAGAAGCGAAGGATCAAGAAGAAACCACTGACGAGAGAAAAGATAAATCGATAAGCAGAAATATGCGTCCAAATTCCTCTTTCCGAATTTTCCAATCAGAAAAAGTGGTTTCTAGTATAAAGGCAAAGGCATCAATCCAGCGTCAAATCGCGTAGAAAGGGGTAATTTGTATCTTTTTTTCAATAAAGCAACACCTGTGCCCGCCCATTTGTGCTACCCTCTAAGCTTGGAGCTTTGTAAATGTTACGTCATTTGTAGCGAGATCGAAAAACTGTTCCGTGCACTGCAACAGTTTGTTCTGCCATCTCTACCGCTTGTTTTGTAATAAACAAGGTACAGGAGAGGACAAAACTCGAAACAATAAATATTTAAAAACAAATTGATGAAAAAAATAAAGCCTTTTTCTCCGTTTGCATAAAGGCATACAACCGATCTTTCTGATTTACACGGATTTTAATAGTCAATTTTTTATGGTACAGTTCATCACATAATCGTGACAGATTCTTACAATTTAACTTGTAATAAACTTGGTAAAGCAAACTTCAAACGCGGTTATAGAATTTACCGCAAATTGCCGCTCTGACTTTGTTATGATAGGTCTCCCCTTAAATCACAAAAGAATCGCCGCAATTTCAAGTCTTGCAAAGATACTTCAAATAATGAGGCCAGTCCATTTTTTCTTATTTGACAAATTATTATTTTACTCGATTGGCCAATGTTTTTTGAAAAGACAAGCGAGTCCAAAGAAGCAAGAAAAAATAAATAAAAGCTAATGGCCTGGCTAGCAAATCACGAATAAAAAATTCTAAGTATTTTTGTGATAAATTAAAACAAAATATACATTATTTCATTTCAATCAGATAAACCAGGTAACACCTGGTAGCGGCACCGTTTGTCTTTATTTCTCAAGTTGTTGTGTCGTGTTGTTTTCTGCTAATGAGTGTGGTACGGTCTGCCTAAAGTTTGTTCGATAATAAAATGTTCAGGCCCACGTTACATGCCTTTCAAACTTTAATTCAATAAAAAACACACAACAAAATATAAAAGCACCGATACGCCTAAACACTAGTTATATAGAACACAATAAAATTAATTGATAATCATTTATTTTATTAAATTTAATGCTTGACGTACCTCAAACTATATTCCTCAGGCATCCTTAAAAACCACCGTCAAGGGGCCAAATCCCGCTCGGCTCTTATCTTTTAGCGACATTATAATTTTTTTGTAATTTCCTTAAAAAAATGTGGGTACTTAATACCACTAGATTTGAGGAGAAAGCTGGCATGTCATGAGGCAATTTTTTTAGCAAAGACATCTCGCTAAATAATTTAGCATGCTACGCACTACGTCGTAGCTCCTAAAACAACAAACAACTTTTAAAATGTATTTGCAAAAACCACACGTGCAGCCGACTTAACGCGAGCTCAATCCATATCTACAATCACGAACAGCCTGTCCGTTCCGACAAAAATATGACCAATCATTTTTCAATGACACCCCTTTGGGCAGATTTAAAGCGGTGTGTTTGACTGACGCGTATTTCCCATGTGTCAGTTGCGGATGACTGACTTTAAATGATCAGGGCCAGAGGCGAATGACAGTTCAGGGTACGAATTGGGAGTGCATTGTGAGTAATTGGCAGCGATAGCCCTTCAATTTGTCAACGCTACTTTGTCGCGATAAAGAGTTGTGAAAGCATGACTTTTCGATTGCATTATTCTTATTATCGTGTCACTGAGTCTTTCGAACCAAGTGTGGTGAAAAGATTTTAAGTGCACCTCAAAGTGGGTCCTTTTCTGCACTAAAAGTTCAGTTACATTGAAATGGCTCTAGTATGTAATAAGAGCTTGACCTTGATTTGTTTGAATATCGTTGATAAGAATCTGTCAACAGATAAACAAATATCAACATTTCCATCTCTTACCAATAGGTAATAACAATCAGTAAAAAAAGTCATTTTAAAGTTCGGTTATACACTCGTGGAGAGAATGTATTCGCTTTAAAAAAAAATTGGATATTTTTTACATTAACCTACTATCCGTCACAAAATGAACAAAAAGGCCGATGTCCCACTTTCATTATCATACAAATTTTTGTTGGCGTCTATTACTTAGCAATTTGTTCTGATTAAAGGTGCTATTAAAGTTTTCCAGGTGTATATGGAAGCTGGTTTACTCCATAGGTACATCCTAGATTTCTTAGCTTGCTTTGAGGAGCTGTTTATGTAATTATAAAAAGTGGAACTATGGAGGGGTAGAAAAAATAGGAGAGATGGAAATATCTTACATAAAAAACAATAAAATGCATTTTTAGATGCAACGAAAATATTAATAACTAGCGGCCGCCCTCAGCTTCGCTCGCCCCGTTAACGTTGCCCCGTTGATTTTTCTTTTAAAAGGTTTTTCCTCTTTTTCTCTGCTTAGGGAAATATTTTTCCAATTTCCTTTCTTAGTGCACCCCTATGCTATTAAAGGAACATACCCTCCAAGTTTCATGCTTCTAGGACTTACGGTTTAGGCTGAGCGTTGATTGTCAGTCAGTCAGTAACGTATGAGTTTTATATATTTAGATAAACAATTAATTAAAGTCAATAATTTAATTAGTCAATAATATAATTATTTAAGTGATTCTTGCAGTACGATGCAAGAATCACTTTGAAATGTCTTAATAGCCTGGTGAGTCTAGGTGCCAGTTCCACGCAACCAATACAACCTAATTTGAACAATACAACCTAATAAGATGACGGTCATAATCACATGTGATAAGCTTGCATCCTAGCAAACTTATGCGAACTGGAAAGCTCCTGCGTCAAAGAACTTTTTTGCTCCATTGTACCAGTTGCTCTTCAAGACTTTGGTCGTACCTATGCGGTGGCGACAGACTGGAAAATAGGGCCTCCTTGGTACAATGAATATTTATGCGCGCCAAGTTAATTTCGGAAGTGGTGTTACCAATTGTTTTCGAATGCAGTTTGTTGCTAATGAAGTTGTTTGGCTTAGAAAGACTTGCTCGAATTTTATGGCCCATTGTCACGGTATTGTACAAAGACATTCTATGGAAATTGTTTGTTGGTCGGCGGAAATATTTTATTTGAACAGAAAACTGGTTCGTGTTTTAACGTTTTAAGTGTTTTAACTGAGATCAAATAAAGGAGTAAATTCTTAATTTAGTTGTATTATTGTTTTCATGTTTGCTATTGCATAACTTCTTCATATAAGAGCCAATTTATAAAAATCTTTTTTACCTAAAGTTTTAGATCGGTCTCAAAGAAATTTCATCAAATCGGTTCAGCAATTTGGCCATAACGTCGGTTTGTTAAGTTTTTTAAACTTACGTTCTTATTTCTTTTAAAAAATGCTTTGAAAATTTTTCATAAAAAATAAGTAATAAAAATTTGCCAAAGAAAAAAACACCATCAAAAAAATAGGCTTTCAAATTAGATATTTATTTCAAAACAAACAATGCTATTAGATAGGTTCTGAAAGCTTTTTGAAACTGCTCATGGCGTTCCAATCTAAAGAGGGATACAATCTCATCCTAACGTGTATAGAAATGGGTGACTTACATACCAAATGGGCCGTTTCATCAGTACTTGATCCCTTTTGCTTCGTAACTGTTGAGAAAGTTATCTATTCAAAGATATTCAGAGCGTGTTATACTTACACACTCCCAGAAATCCCTTTGAGTTTCTCCACAAGGCCAACCTAAATGCCTATTTGTTTATCAAACTCTGCAAGAAACACAGCAAGAAATACAACAAGAAACACTGTTTAGTGTGTCGTAAATTGCCAAAACAACGATACATGAACATCGAACACGCAAAATAGCAGTAACTGGGTATCTTATCGAGCAAAGTGGAAGTGTAACAACGGTTAATATCGGATAAACACTAGACTAGTATTTGGAATCGGAGCAGCATGATAAAACTTTATGGAACATTCTGGGTATCGTTTATCGTAATAGATTTAACAGTTATGCCGCGCAAGCCACTCGGCCGATGTGCTGATCCCCGATAGGCACACATGCGGGCTCTAAATTGAGCCTCGCTCGGCCAGACATTATGTTCCTTGCATCGACATGCTTTTGTCAGGCCGATTCAAAGATGGTTACCCATAAGTGGGTCAGCTAGGATTTGCGAACGCTGTATTCCGTTATACGTACCCCCCGGTCATATGACGACCACTTTCGGTGCTTCAGCTTTGTGACAAGCATTCAGAACGCTCAGTTAACGTGCTTTGATAGTCCCGAGTCTCGTAACGCCGGAGATTGCGAGCGAAGCTAAAACTCCTAGCAGTCTTATTTTAGCGACTTTAGCATCGGAAACACATACATATTGTTTCAGCAAATTGCAAACTGTTGCAGTTCCTGTTGTGTGCGAGTTGTTACAGAATTGCTAGTTCGCAGTTTCTTCCTCGCAAAGGAAGTCTAGTTTAACTCGTATTATTTTCTATTCTGCTATAAACAGCTGTGCGAGCCTGAAACGGAATCGTAAAACGAATGGCTGAAAAAATCAAAAGTACTGGGCAACCGTCGTAAAGCATTTGAGTGCTTCAAAACCTTCATGTTTCAGAATTGGGCCGTCAAAACAAATGGCGGGTGAAAAATACAAGAGAATATAAACAAAGGCTTGTTTGGTCGTAGGAGTGGCGAGAGGTCCTCATTCCGGCAGGCGGATAAGTGCGGACGTAATCTGTGCTGAGCCTCGTGTAAATGCAAATTGTCCCATAAAGCCGACGTTCCCTCAGCCCGCCTCTCCTCTAATGAAGAGGAGCATCTCGGACGGAGCCACGTCCGTCATCTCAGCAGCGGTTTACGTGGACTGTAGCTACACGGCCAAATTAGATTCGCCCGAAATTGGTTTGCATACATGTAGCAGATGCGGAATGCTTAAGAGTTCTAGCTTGGCTTCCAACTCGATTTGCATGCTCGTGAGAACGTTTACTGGGATATAGCTACGGTATGTTTACACTCGCTTAATGTTGCACTCAACTCAGCAACTTTGAGTACCTATAAAACCCTTCGTCTGTCTGTACCGAGTTACTGGCTTTTATAATCACACTTCAACTTAATTATTATTGAGTCTTCATTATGCATTCACTGATTAGAATTCATCAAGATAAAATAATTATTGCAATAGCTTTAAGCATTTTTAGGTCCAGTTTAGAATTCTTTTTTATTTCTATATAATTAAACCGCTTGTCGTTTCATATTTTTTTACATGAAAATGGTCGTAAAAGGTATGTAGCATTAAAATATTTCAGCGTAAAAACCTAGAAAAACTAATAAAATATCATTTCTTATAATCAACGCTACTCGGTGAACTACCTATTACCTGGACTATTACCACAGAATACAAAAGGGTATTACCTCGTTTATTCTAATCACAAGTGTTGAGTTGAATAACGAATGCGCCGGTAAATTGCTTATGAGTTTTATACTAGTATCCTTAGGCAGCTTTTGTTGTCACTCAAGAAATCTCAAGCTCACGTAAGATAGGAATCACGATGAAAATTGGGACAGTTTAAGTTCAGAAAAAAGTTGTAACTTGAAGAATTTGCTTATAAGCAAATATCACGATCTGAAGTTTCATGTAAAAAGTGTAAGAACCAGCAGATTGACCACTTAATGTTGAGCAGATACTTCTGTTTAGAACAACAACTGCAGAGCACGATAGCGGGTTCCAGTGGCATCACACTCAAAATGAGACAAAGTCCTTTTGAAAGTCCCTTCGGATGTCATCAAGGAGTTCAACTAAAACAAAACCTACATAAAACGCCTAACAAATTATTCTAACATGCTATAGCTGATTTTACTCAAATCAGTCATGTTTGGGAACTAAAGTACCAACATTATTGATCTCTCATCACATATTCGTACAATGCACTTCCCCTTAAGTAGTTGTAAGTAAAACAATAGATACAGCAGGGACCCCGTGTTGAATTACAAGTACGAGACTTGACGTGAATTCGAAAGGAGCGTCTGGGTTCAGTATCAATTTTACTGGTTCGAAGTAAATGTGAGTCCTTGTTCAAGAATGTTTTGTCCAACTTTGTTTTATTACTTCTCCCAAACTAGTTACATATGAAACGGTTGGCTGAGAACCGTTCAGTGAGACAAGAATTCAATACATATATCATTTTAAAACAACCCTTTTTGATAAATTCTTTGTTAAATTATTCATAGAATAGTAAACATTCACATAAGAAGCGTAGGGTGGTCCTTCGTCCGATGCACCGATAATAGGAAAGGCATATATCAAACATTACTCAAGGTGATGAATTTTTTTGTTATAATTATACTTTATTCCCATATAGATTGAAGTTTGTCGGTGAAGGGAATAGAAACAATAGCTCAAAAAAGCCTTTCTTGATATATAATAATAACCAGAAGATTTATAAACTAGGTAGATATACATTTATATTGCTACTCAGAATAATATAAATATTTCTCACCAAATGATACGATCATTCCATCAAACGATGAAGAATGATCTCGATCTAATCTCAGATCGCCTCCGACTTGTGATTGCTCCGCTATCAATTATTAAGAATTCGTAATAGTTTTTACTGTTGGTCATATAACAATAATACAACATCAAATCACACAGATCGTGACTAATATTGTAATTGTTGTATTGGTCGAGAAAAATAATTATGGGAGTAGTTATGGGTACCTATTCATAGTCAGTGGACCGAAACGGTGAGAACTTTTTGAATTTTGTTAATCTTCATTTGAGAGCGAACGGAACTGCCGTGGTTTTTATACCGCAAGATCATTTTACGGCGTTTGGGACTTGGA
Source organism: Thera britannica (assembly GCA_939531255.2). Lineage (NCBI taxonomy): Eukaryota > Metazoa > Arthropoda > Insecta > Lepidoptera > Geometridae > Thera > Thera britannica. The sequence goes on along the minus strand of OW618046.2, from coordinate 10,772,515 downwards.
CGTTGTTGATACAACTTAAAAGCTTGGTAACTCGATATCTTTACCATTTTATGAGCGGGTATTATTGGTACTTTCTCATATGATTTTATCGAATTATAAATCTTTTTCTTTGTAAACAAACACATATAAAAGTATTTTAATATTAAATGTTTTGTATTCAAACTTTTCAATAAAACTGAATAACTGAACTTAAATTTTAGACTTCTTTATATGCATAACATTATTAGTACAGACACTTAGAACTATAGAAATAATAATAGAACTTGAGAAACATTGACCATATTTAAGATGTTACAAAATTTTTTGACTGGCCTCTCAGCTTTATAGTACAAGCATTGCTTAATTTTTGCCTCGATAGTGTTGTGTAGATTTTCCTCATTTTTTTGTATATCTGAGTTAGGCATTCTATTGATCCTATAATAACAACAATGTATCTTTATATTAGTTTAGATGGGTCTGTCTGACCACAGTTTTACGGTCCATAGAACTACGTCAGTTTCTATCGTCCTACGGTCACCGCATAGTATGATATCCGATATACTACTAACGTTGGGTAATACCGTTCAATAGAGATCATCAGATAACCGGCCACTGAGGTAGACCGTCGTGAGACCGTTTATAACATGTATTTTGAAGTTTACTAAGATTTCATGGGAACAAAGATTCGATTTCACACGTAGTTAGAGTCCGATCGTTTAAAACGGATTTTACGACCAAAAGGCACGTAAATACGTAATAAAGACTAAAATGTGGTGACAGAAATTAAATATTACAAATATTGACTCCTAAATTGTTCCATTTATATGGGCTTAAACGAGCGAGTATCATATTGGTAATTTGGATTTTATTTTTATTGATTTTGAAATTCGATGAACGTCTTTACCCACACGTTTATAAATAAAGTGTTCTCTTTATTTTTATTCCCAAATATAATAATTACATGATTATTCTTGCAGAAATTGAAAGTTAAATAATAGTACATTGTTACCTGAGTGTTGAAAGTGACGTTTTTTTAGTCCCGAGACGGGTTTGGCGCCAGAGCGTAGCGAGGGCGCCAATGGAGCTTGAGGGACTTAAAAGACTTTCACCCGAGGTAAACACTGTGCTTTTCATTACGAATACAGGGAAAGTAAAAATAAAAACATGAAAAAAAATTTGTGAAAATGAAGATTGAATTGCCGCCATCCCGGTTTTTTTTTTCTTTTTCTCTGGCGGGCCTTCGGCTTCGGTTCGACAGCATTATTCAGCCATTATTTTCATTCTCATAATTTAAAAAATGGTAAATTGATGCTCAAATCTATATGTTATTTTAAATAAATAGTTGAAGCTATTATCTATTAATTAAGTTATTATCTATTAATCAAGTAATTTAGAAGATATATTATTTATTTAATACTATCTTTATGTTATTTAAATTTAAATTTTACATTGCGCTCTAATTAGACTTTTTAAACTTCTTACCGTTGTAATGGGTTTCCAACCTACTTGCTGAATAAAAAGTTGGAATTTGGTTCAACGACCTCCTTGCAGTTAAAAAGACTTTAGAAAGTTGGAACATGGTTGAATAAAATAGAACTTGTTTTTTTTTTATAATTTGACAGCTGTCAGTAGAAAGCGATTCTCCCTAGGGCTGAAAGTTTTACTTTCAATTAGGCCCCTCAGGCAACTTCAGACCTACTTTCAGAGTATGAGTAATGAAAAAGTAATTGTATATAGTAATGGAGAACTATCGAAGCACTAACTTCTGGTATTAACTTCTAAGTATAAGTAACTTCTTATAACAATTTCTAACTGGTATTTTATTTATTACTCTTGTCAATAAATACTAATAAATTGCCAGTAAATAGCTTAAACTATTTGTAACATTCCCTGTGGCTCTAACTGGATCTAAAGGAAGCAGCCGTCAAATAAGACATGTTGTAACATGGGCTTGTTACGGTACAAATCTGAGAAGCTTCTCAAAGCATAATTGTAAAATGAACTTTAACTACTACACATAAGGTTTAGAATAGCAGAAATGTCAATGCTTTTTCCCATGATTGTGCGTGTACGCAATGCAAGTTTTTTTACTTGATGAATGCAGGATGTATGGAACGTAGTACCCTTGTTAGAACCTTCAATGGAATCAGATACTTTGTTATTCTTATTAGACATACACACGCTTTAAGTCCATTATCCTTTCAGCACACAGTTTAAAATAACCAAATGTCACACAAGACAAAAGAGTTCAGTAAATATTCATCTCAATATTAAATCAGATAGTTTTAATTAAATGAAGTAATGTGTGTGGATTTCATTTTGTTTCCTTTGAAATCAACAAACGTGTATAATTAAAGCACGCAAATTGATAGAAAACAGCATTGCTCCTATTGCATTCGCAATCAAAGCGTTCAGTGAGAAAATCAAATTAATCAACTCATCTGGCCTTTGAGTACCACGTTCACAGTCACACTCATTATAAATAGTAGCCATCTAACCTTTCCCGACCCTCGGCAAATAGGTTTCAGCCTCATTTGCTCTAAGCGCAATATCTAAATAGACCATCTCTCAGCCGTAACAAACTAAGATAATAAGGTCATAAAAATTCGGGAGCACGATGTAAAATTTTAATCAAAATTATGGCACGACATCTATGAAATATAGTCCGAGGAATACCGAAAATTGTAGAGTAAATCACGTGCGTCACCTTTGTCAGGATCGTAATTCTTCGGCTCTAAACTTTATGTATCGTAAAACTGCATAGCCTTGCAATATCTTCACGGAATTAAGCTCTACGCAAAATTGTCTCATCTCACGGTGGAACTATTCAAAAATTTATCGCACGGAGCGGTTCCTTAATGCCCTGGAGTCTTAACGGGGTGCGCTTTCGCGCAACCCAATAGTTAGTTGGAAGTGAAATCCTTCCATTCATTCGTTCATTCATAAAACGCATTACCGACTTGAGCCTTAACCCTGGCGTCTGGGTGGCGAATGTTGAATACGTTAAAGTGAATCTCGGATGCACTGCAATATGGAATAGAAACCTGAACGCAGGATTTTGTTGGGAGTTACGCTTGCGGACTCAACGGTGGGTTTAGCTCTCGGGCATGCACCGGGCTTTTGTGGATATCAGCTGCCTGCATTTCGTTTTCACCTTTAATAAAAATGTAAAAAGAATAAATATGTCAGTTTGCTCCAGCGAAAACTGGAAGGTATGATACTTTCAGCTTTACTGCGTTTCCGCGTTTGCAATTGTCGGTGAATTTCCTTTTGTTTCAGTCTTGAGCTCAGCATGCAGACGTTATAAGTAATATTTTTCATTTGCATATCGTTGTGGTTTCATCTTCTATAATCGTTAACTTTTATTTGAATTGGTTTAGTTTGGCTGGTTCTTATAATAGTACCATATAATTTGATCTCATGCTGTATCTTCTTTCCTATAATGTTTTCTATCGGTAATCCAATTTCTAACAATTGCATTATTACCATTCCAATTCCATCTGCACAAGGAAGAACAATGGTTTTATCAGCGATAACAGTTCCACTTCCATTCTCCTTATTGGCAAGACGCCCATGTGAGCGCGGATTTTTATCTGTCCGAACGCTTTACGCCTCCCCAATGAAGACGATGTACGAGCCGGAATTTATTTCATGGGAATTATTCGAAACAAAAACAGGTTTCGATGGGATAGATTTATTTCCCAACTCATTTCCCTAAAACCCACTCCACTTAATAACCCTAAAAGAGCCGCCAGATATCTCACACGGAATCCTCGGATTTTCGCCTGTGCTCGGTGGCCGCGCTCGCACTCTGTAGCTCCGAGTGTCGATAACGTCTATCTAACGTCTCAACGAGCTATTTCATTATTCAGTCTCACCGAGTCCGCTGGAGATGGTCGCGATAGGATTGACTAATTTCGCAGTATGCCGAAGACGCGGCGTCCTCATTTAGGTCGAGACCGTTTGGCGGGCTTAGACCAAAATCCGCTCCGTAAGCACGTCATTTAAACATGGCCCCTTGAACGTACAAAAACCTCTTAACCTTCTCTACTTAATTTACCTTACGGTAATGCAAACGGTAACTTTTAATTTTATAGACTCTTTTTCGATATCTCAAAGGAAAAGTTTTAATAACAGTCAAACAATTCATGGCAGTTGTTTTTTCGTCGGGCCCGGGAAGTCGGAAGTTCTGAAACGTGTGCCGCAAACCGTACACTTGCGGCAGTCTGTACCTATAGATAGAGTAGATGTGTACACAAAATGCGCTCCAACTTCCATTTCTGAAAATGTTTGGGAATAAAGCCGAAAATTTGAAATGAACTTTTAGTTTACGCTAGCAAGTAATAAACAAGACAAAGTGCCGTGAGATAAGCAGCACTCTCTCTGATTGTCTTGAACAACCTGACACAAATTTCAAACAAAACGCTTGGAATTTAATTTGTTACGCCCCGTGCCGTCACTTGGCCTAAATTCATTGACTATTCATCCGTAGGCCGCATCCAATCGCGTTGAGGTCTAATCCTCGCGCTGAAAGTTAAAGCGAAAGCGAGTTGGTGCTCGCTAAAAGCCCTTTGGCGAGGCATCGAGGCGGCGCGCGGCAGAAGAGAGGCCATAGCTCGGAAGGAACAGCAATTTCACGTTATTACCACAATAAATAAAGTACAGGTGTGTGCTATGTGGTGAAGGTGTTCAAAGGTAACTTATGCGCGAGTGTTTTAGTGCCGAGGCTTTTGCTATAGAATGTAATATCAAACACAATTGAAAAAGAATTATAACAAAGTTGTTTGTGTTCCGTCATTATTTTCGTAATACTGTAACATGTCAGTAGTAAAGATAAAAATCGTAAAAATAAATGTTTTTCAAAAGTGAGTGGATTATCCTCTATATGGGCTGTTCCCGGCGGTTGCCGGCCTCCATTACCGCGCAAGTGGCAAGTTTTGTACTCGGCTCATAGGCGATTCATCGGCGCCTCTCGTTAGGGCGCTTGCTTGAATGCCACCTTACAACTCCTCATTATTGCGTTTATAAAGGCGCCCATACAGAACCCTGATTCACTAAGACCCGCTCCGCTTCTGAAAGAGAACATGGAATTGTGTGGGTGGTTACCCGTTCACTTCGCCAAAGCTTTTTTACTAGATATTCTGTTGCAACATTTTGCATTGTGCACATAACGACTTTAAGTTACCTTTAGCTAACGTTTATCAGTGCAGTAATAAGCAGACATAAATTACCAGTCGACTGCTTGTGAGTATGTGTGCATCTTGGTTTCTACGTTTTTATCGGTGATGTTACGGTCTCGCGTCGGATTGGTTTTTGCTCAAAAGGAAATCTTAGACGGAAACGAGATCGGAGCAAAAAGTTGGCAAGATGTGGCCTTATTGAATCACGGCTAGATATACTTGTAGACCGCTTGAAACAATATCGCCCGTAAATTAATATCTGACCGTAATCGCGAGGAAGTGGCGCGGTTCTCTAACAGGGGTTTGATTGCAAAATCGATAGTTGAGCGTGCAACTATTAGAGGCACACCTGCCTCGGTGATATTAAAATTTGTTGTGCGATGTGATGTGATTAGGTAGAAAACGCGTTGCCAATCAGTTTATTTGCACCAATTTCACACTCTAATTAAATGAGTTTGGGGTTTACGCTGCTTAGGTCGTTATTGTATTGAATTACAACGACCAATACACTTTATTGAGCAAGCTTTATTACAATATGTCACTATGAAGTTTGATCCATACTGTCATTACGCTTTTATTATCCAATATAATCTTGGTAGTATAACTTTATCAATTTATTTGCTAATAGCCCTAATATCACATGGTTTCTAAGAGCACTTTTGCATTCTCATCAGAATTTTATCCAATTCAATAAACCATTATTAAGACTTGCAATGTCACAGAACGTTACACAAGAAGCTACTTTGAAAGTGTGAAGTGCACTAAAGCGCACCAACTGGAAACTACATCAGTGAAATGTTTAAATTCCAGGGATAAAATTACTTGTTTTACAGCAGCAGAGTACCCTAAAAGTTTCTTGCGATTGTTTTGTGCAAGATGTAGAAATACCAGTGGAATATAAAACACTTGGCTCTTGGAATGTTAATAAATGCAAGCTTGCATTTTATTCTAAAAATTATGGCTGTGGGACGTTCTTGTGAGAGGAATTTTGTAAGTCCACTAAATATTACTCAGTCACTGCATTTGGTTTAACTAACAGGGTTTTGTTGAAATAAGAATACCTACTATAATATAAATGAATTAGAATTTTAAATAAGTTTTAATTATAGCTTGTTTCTTAAACTGCCTTGTGCCTAGATAACCACTGTACATAATATTCGATAAAAAAATATATGCTCATCTGTTCACTGGTAAATCTATTATAAAGTGCTCATAGACTTTTCAAGACAAAACAGTGCATTACCTTGCAATGGAGTTGCAAATTTACAATCGAATCAACGGCTAGCCGCTTCGGTCGTTTTGCTCTCAAACTAGCGAGGCTGGATCTCCGGCAGACCAAGTTTTCTCATTATTCCCGTTAGTGCCTGTCGACACTCACACTAATACTTACGCCCGTCAAACTGAGGCACGTAGTACGCACTTGGAATACCGAACCCCAAATGCAACGATTCATACTTACAAACAAAAACGTCTTTTATTTCAATACGCTTAGAAACTTTTCGGGGCTCCGTCGGGAACTGTTTTGAAAACGGTAGCACACGGCTTAAGCAACTCATAAAAGTGGCGAGGGTTCAAGCATTCGGGGTGAAGGAGCGGTTAGCCGACTTTTACGCTGGTTTTATTATTCGGACCCTCTTTGTTACATTTCTGAGCTACAAGATAACTTCAGGTGACAATTTTGATTGGTATCCGCAATTAGGCCAGAAACACCCAAAGCGATAGTTTTGATAACAATAACTTAAATTGAGCCGATAGTTCGGCACTTAATGCTAAAGGTTTGGTCCCTTTGATATTGAATTTGGTAGGTAAGCAGGGAAATTGTGTAATAAATTACGGGCAGCCCTTAGCGGGCTGAACGGTGTTTAGATGTTATAGTGTAATTAGGAAGGTCGCCAGTGCCCGGGTCGAGCACCCACCCAAGCCGCTTAACAAACCGGTTTACGACTGAATACTATCTTGTGGACGAATAAAAGTAATGCTTACGGGCGTATATAGTCCGAAATATAACTTCAGAGAAATTTCCCTATTTTATTATTTGCTGGAAAATATGAAAGTAAATAAACCAATGCTTAGTAAAAGTATACAAACCTTCTTCTACCTGTTCAGTAACTTTTAAAAGTATCACTGCTCCCTGCAATTCAATCATAAAAATCTTATTAAAATTTTAATGAAACTCCCGCGTGCCGAGTCCTCGCTACGAAACTCTTACAATTAATATCCAGCATCTAAATGCTAACATTCTAACTTTTCAATAAGGAAATATTTAATTTCCATTTGGAGAGGTTCCGCCGGCGAGCGACGAGCGCGAAACAAACAAAAACTCTCGACACACTCGATTTATTAAAGGAAAATGAGGAGACCGCTGTTCATATCGAGGGGGCGGCGGCGCCGATCTCTACGACAAGAATTTTCCAACGAATTTAGCGGTTTCAATCGATGACGGCAGTAATGGAAAAGTTCAATAGGCAACAACAAAGGCCGATACAAGTTAACGAAGCTCACGAAAGCGAAATTCACGTTGGGAGCGCACTCTCGCGGACAGGAAATTAAAAGACAAAAGAGTGCCGGCCAGAGCAGTTTAGCTTCGGAAATGGGAAGCGTGCCCTCTCTTGGCCTTTTTTCACGTTCACCAAACCGCAACCACCTTTGTTTGAATGCTAAATACTATGAAAATACTGTTGCCAATATTTTTGTTCCACTTCTGTTTCGGCGGAATTGATTGGGCGGTCTTCGTTATTTAATTTAATTGTTCGGCTTTGTAATTTGAATTTCTTTCTGTTATGGTACCCACCTAAAGAGTTGGCCTTTTATATAAAGTACTGTGTGTGCTTGCCACTGGGTTTTCTTCCTTGTTGTTTTCAGCGCGTTCTACAAAAACCAACAACCTTACATAGAAGTACAAACACATTGAAAATGCAATCTTAACGGTTCACCCGATGTGGAATACCATTTGGAATATAGCAGAATTAATCCGTCTTAATACGGGGATCTCTAATGTATCTGGTAGTCATACGGTTTCTGTAATACAGGCGGGCCAGGTAATCCATTTGCTACGGATCATATCGTGTTACCGAGGGTGACTGGGGTCGTCTTCTCACGACTTTTCGACTCCTATCAATTCACACTACTCACTTATTCAGATGGCTGAGTAAAGGTATTCGGGAACAGCTACGCAACTCTGTGATAGTTAGCTTGTTCAACAGGGATCGATGTTAATCTTACGGTATAATAATAATATGTTCATGAAACTTTTACGGAAGCTGTCCAATTTTGATTAGTTGAATGGATGTTAATCATTTAGCATAATATAGCTTGAGGCAACAGCGCTGCGGCAAACTACGGCTCAACACCCTCAACTTTGTTTCCTAATTCAATTTGCATTTGGAATCAAAAACTTTCCGTGACACTGTTTTGCATTATTAATACTTTAGCGTGGCTTGATCTCCCGAGAGGCGCACTAGAAGCTATAAATTGAATTCCAACCTTCGCAATTAGTTATTCCCGCGCGTGAAAACTTTCTAGATCGTTCGCCTTCGTTAACAGATGTTACGGTGCTATTCATTATAAATTCCGTCGAATTGTAAAGCCGAACGTTTAATTTGAAGTACCCACCAAACTCCTTTGTTAAATCGCCGAGAATTTGGGAGGTATTGTCGAGGAGCCGCGCGAGCGCGGAGGATTAGTCGCTAGTCCCGTTTACGGAGAACATTCGTCTTGTGGGAAACGTGCGACAATAAATAAAGGTGGGCAATATGCCGTCGCAAGCTACCGCAGACAACTTGTAGCCTTAGTGCCGAGCTGCGGAAAAGCATTCGCTCGAGCGACACTTGCTTACACGATTGTGCCAAAATGTGAAAATGATTAGCCATGCCACCATTATTGTAGATTGAACCACAAACAAAACAAGTGACGCAAATGATATCGTGCAATATGCTAGACTGGAACTTCGAAATCGCTACAAGGATAATAAAAAAGTTTAAGCAGCCCAAACCACCATTCCACTGACGCGGCACGTCTCTTATCGTCCTAATTTTGATCAAACAATTCCATTTCTCCCCCCCTCCCCCCTATAAATTGCGGAGAGGCACATTTGCTATCTGCAGTTTTTGGTTGAAAATTATATTAAGATTTGGTGGAGCGATAATGTTGTATATTTTTACTTTCCTTGTAGTCTTAGGCGACATGCCCCGAGGGTGGCTTGGATTTTATGATAACAATAAATTACACGAGAAATAAACTAGATCCCATCTACTATAGCAATGAGATTTTCATGTTGTTTGAATAGGATTTGTTTGTGACTCACACCTTTTTTTTTGTTCTAAGATGAAGAACCAAAACTCGTGCTTTTACAAATAATGTATATTTTACTCGTAAAAAATAATACTGAGAAACATTGCTAATTTGATATTTTCTTTGTTTCAGGTCCCCGTGGCTCATGCATGAGATGTTATGGGCTCCTGCGTAGCGAAGTGGCGCTGGTGCCTGGTGGTAGCGGCGTGGGCATGGAGCGCAAGCGCGCGCACGCTTTGCCCAGCAAAATGCGCCTGCGACGATGCCTTGCGCGCCGCCTCTTGCGCCAACGCGAGCCTAGAGATTGTCCCCATACAACTGAACCCCGAAGCCACCTACATCAATCTCACGCACAACTCTATCACGGACCTATTATACACCTTCGGCTTCTACACGCAACTTACAGTCCTCGACATCTCATACAACAAAATCGTAGACTTATTTGATAAAAACTTTGAAAACAACATTGAGATGACTCATCTCAACCTCACTAACAACTATTTAAAACGCCTCGATAAAGACACGTTTGTTGGGCTGAAAGGACTTGTCTACTTAGATTTATCAAGCAATGAATTAGTCGATATACACCCACAAACTTTCAAAGACTTAACTTCTCTAGAAAATCTGGATTTATCGAGCAATAAGCTGGTGGGATTCAAGAAGGATACTTTTGAACCGCTTTCATCGCTAAAAACTTTATCTCTTCGAAATAATACTATACTGGATCTACCTACATTCAACTTCGCTTTCTTGGTAAGTTTAGAATTTTTGGACATGTCGCTAAATTTAGTACAGGAGATACCAAAGCATGGTATACCTTACCTGAAAGAGCTAAAACATTTGGACTTCAATACAAATGTAATTGACACTATTGATCAATTGGGCTTCTATAATTTGCCTTCACTGCGACACCTGGACTTGAGCAATAACAACATGACCTCGATCCCTACATCAGCGTTGTCTAAACTATCAAATTTATCGCATTTGTATCTAAGTGGAAACTTCATACAGAATGTAACGGCACTTTCCTTCCAAAGCCTTTTCCACTTGAAACATTTGCACCTAAGTAGACTGTTTGATCTTGAAAAGATTGACTCGAGAGCGTTTGTCGATAATATCAATTTACAAAAAATATGGATGAACGAAAACGTCAAAGTTAGAGAAGTTCCTCCCAGACTTTTCCACGGAAACCCAAAACTAACTCACATCTACATGAGAAACAATGCACTAGAAACTTTGGAGGCTTCGCATTTCCCAATCGATAGACTGCAGGAGTTAGAAATATCTGGGAACCCGTTTGTCTGCAACTGTTCACTTCTTTGGCTGTGGAAGCTGGGAATGGAAAGTGAGATCAACAGTAGAAGATCTAAAAACACGAGCACTGTACTGAAGATAGATTACGAGGATGTGAAATGCACAGCGCCGATGCATCTGAAAGGAGTTCTATTTATTCAATGCCCAGAGTCGGAATTTGGGTGCTCAAATGGGTGGGTTATAGTTGCTATAGTGGTGTTGACTGTTAGTATCGTTATAAGCGTCGTGGGAGGTGTTTTGTACTTTATGGGCCCGTTGAAGAAGTGTAAAGGAGACAAATCAAAGACAGTGATGACAAGTGTGATGTTAAACAGCGACGTGTCGAAATTAGGGAACGGGTTAGGGTATTCGACGCGCAGTCGGGAGCAAGAGAACAAGCGGGAAGTGGACCGGTATCTAATGATCGGTTCGTCTGTGACTAATAACTTCCACTCTCTGAATCCTCCCTGGCATAGTGTGGATAAAAATCCTTACTATCAAGAAGACAGTGATGAACATATTTACCAGCAGTTTGCTTATGAGACAATTCCTGCTCACAGAACGCCTGAGAAACCTCACATAGTGTATGTCTAGCAAATCTTGTGCGCAAGAGACAATATAGATGAAAATATCTTTGCTGCGTTATACGAATAAAACAGAAACAGTGAACTACCGTCAATAATGGCGACTGATATTGAATGCAATAATGTAAATAGTGATATGAATTATGTAATTTGTGATAGCTTTGTACATAAAATTGTAAATATAAATGCCGATAAAGACATTACTATAAATAGTTAGAATATTCTCCTTTTTGTACTTAACTTTATTAGTCATGTTTAAAATATGTAACTTTGTTTATAATGTAAGTTAAGTTTTGATTTGTTTCGTTTGTTAGTTCCTGATATAATATGGGTACTCAAATAGTTATTATGCTTTGTAAAGTTCTATAAAATGTTCGATACTTATCAAGTATAATGTATATTCATGTAATTAAATAGTATATTATATTTTCTGAATGAGAACACCAATACATTTAACTAATTGAAAACTTTGTACAAATATGAGCAATATAGGATTAATACTTTTAATATTATGATTACAATTGTTTTTTAGTTTGGGCATATAATATCTAGATATACGGAGAAAGAAAAGCATTTCAATATTCATCAAGCTTAGAAAACATTTACATGCATATTATCATAGAAAGAATATTATACTCACAATATTTACTTATTTAATAACCAGTTGCTCTGATGGAGAGGAGTACAAAGTAATAAATACATACATTACCGATTGGGAATTTCTTGAAAACTGCGTTTATGATAGATAATTAAAATTAATATTTTTGTACTTAGAATACGCAAAGGGTAAATCTAAAATTTTTCGATCTAAAATTAATAAATACTACTGAAACTTCAGCAATAAATATGTTTAGAATCAATAGTAGATTATAATAGTAAGATTTTCAGATTGTTGATTATTTAATGAGTTATATTTAAACCTAATCCATGATTATAGACTGATGACGGTCAAGTCATATTTTAGCAGTTTGTAAAACCTTAGAAAAAACGATAATTTATAATTTAATTCTTTATATCAAAAATGATACCCACAATATAGCCAAGGAACTGTACCGATTCAGTGGATGATAAAACAATATGCTAGAGTAAGCCTATTTATACATTACTACTATAAAACTTTTGTTATTGAACTTGTTTAAAATTATAATGCATTTAAAACAAACGACAAATAAACAACTAAAAAATTTCACGGCATTTTTTATTTACCCGAAAGTTAGATACAGTTAATAGCAGAAGTTGAATAGCAGAGTTTGACTTTATTATTTTTATTTATGCTTCACTTTATTTACGTAGGTACATTTCAAATATTACGACGGTAACTTAAGGGGGTACGATTTCCATACAAACTTAATTTACACAACTATGCAGGGGCGAATAAAGTATTTATGTACACTGAAATAGCTGTAATAAACTTTACAGTGGTCCTTATTACCGGCCATTTATATAAAGTTAACAGAAAAAGAACTAACAGACTTTTACGACTATTTTGAGACATATGTTTTAAGCTCATTCACTTATTCAATGTCGAGTACCCGTTAGAAAGAATGACGAAAAAATTACTTTTTTGGTTTTTTATTAATATTTCTGTTATCCTACAGTTTTTTCCAACTTTATATAACTGGCCGGCAATAAAGACCACTGTAAAATTCTATTACAGCTATTTCAGTGTACATTTATACATTGTTTGCCCATAGTTGTGTAAATTCAGTTTGTATCGGAATCGAACAACCTCCTACTTAAACTTAACTTACTACCGTCAACATTCAGGATGAAAAACCATTTAATGTACATCAAAGGTTTAAGCAGATTTATTATTTCTTAGATCATTGTTAAGATCGCGGGAAGTCGGTGGATGGAAAGAGCTAAGAATCGTTCTTCCTGGAAATGTGTAGGGGAGGCCTATGTCCAGCAGTGGATTTCTTGGAGCGGATTATGATGATGATTATGATGATTTTGTCAGACACTGGTTCAAAAGAACTAAAAACAACATGAAAAAAATGTTCTGTAGATGGAACCACGTTATATAACGTACACCACGTATATAAGTTGCATAAGTAGGTTGGTACCGTAGTAACAAATTTGCGAGAAAAACTTTGATTGAGCCAGTTTAGTATTGTTCGGTAGCGCTAGACGTAGTCCTGGAATGCGAGGGCTTAGCAACTCAACGACAGGAAATCCTGGACAACCCCAGGTCACTCCAAGCCTGTGAAGTCCCCAGGGAGATTCTACGCTTTTGGGAGAAGTTAGGCTGGCTACAGTTATATTCAGTACATCCTGACGTATAATAAATGCCACTAAAGATGAAACCTGACAGATCACGTGGTTTGATTTGCGCAGTAAACGATTCAAGGACTCTTTAGGGGTATGAAGTCTGAGGCGGTAAGGGGCCGGTTGTCATCGTGTGGCGGATAGACATACTATATCCTAGAGCCTGTGTAGATATATATATATTATATATACACAGGCTCTAGGGCTCCCCTCTACTGACGCTCCCAAGTCTCAACTTTTATGGCACTATCTGTACAATGGACCTCTTTTGCGTCTTATTGCGGACACAGGAGTCTTTTTACAAGATACAAGTCCGGTAGCGCTGTAAAGATCCTCAAACAATCACCAGCATCTAGTCCATTCGAAAAAAGAGTCATTTCTTAAATCGGAAAAGTTATCTTCTTTCATGCTATCTGTACAAAGCGCTATGACTATCGACTGACACATTTGGCTCACTATGAATCATGTCCCCAGTACAATGAGCCATTCATTACCTACAAACTGAAATGAAGTGTCGTTCGATTGCAACAGCTTGAAATATAGTTAATATATTTTCATTTATGTTGTCAACTGTTTAGTGGAACCCAACATACAGGTAAAATCCAGTTGTTTACCAGTGAGTTTTTCTGTCGAAAAATTCATGTTCACTAATCAAGTACTCTCAAACTGTCAAGGAAAACATCGTGAGGAAAACGGCGTGTCGTAGAACCTAAAAAAAGTTCGAACAACGTGTTTCAAACGTCACGCAAAAAGGGCCTGTCAGCGGGCTACTTGCGGAAACCTTAGAGCCCGCACACCTAGTGCGAATGTTGAATTTGCCAATTTGCCCCACAGTTGTACCTACTCCGCGGAGACTGTTTGTGACTGTAAGCATAAAGTTTTGTACTAACGGTACTTTATATCCATAATGTTCCTAAGTATAATAGTATACCCATCACGTTCAAAATTAAAAAGTTCATTATAACATCCTGTTGATATTTAAATAAGCCATTAGATTTAATTTTATAAAAGTGTCAAACAAAAATAAGGATATGGCATCTTTTACGAGCGCACACGGAAACACCCATCTAATAAAGGGTATAAAAGCAACATTTTAAACGGGATAATTGCAAAATAAATGTCCTACACGTTTACTCCATTATACCGGTAGTAACCCGTGCAATTTTACTTTTGAGCTGGGACCGGTAGGAGGGGATTGCTTCTGGACGCGAGATTCTTGACTTGATTGCGTGGGACTGGCAATTATAAATAAATAATAAATAAATATTGCGGACAAACCACACAACACTATCTAGCCCCAAACTAAGCAGAGCTTGTTATATGGGAACCAGATAGCTGATATATTACTTATATACTTTTTTTTGTAAATACATATTTAGAATACATATTTATTATAACACCCAGACAGAGAACAAACATCTATGTTTACCACACAAATATTTGTTCTCGGTGGGGATCGAACCCACGACCTACGGCGCAGTAGGCAGAGCTACTACCAACTGAGCTGCGAGCCAGTCGTGGTAGTACTGTCGTGGTAGATTGTTATTGGTGCAAGAGAGCCACAGGCCACAGCTACTGGTTGCCAGTGACATATATTTTGTAGGGACTGCGAGTGGCCATCCTTGCTGCTTGCTGCTTGGAAGTTTAGAATCATTCTTTTTGGAAAATGAGGGACAACTGTGTCCAGTATTTGAGCTTCAATGACTGGACTATGATGATCTGAAATTACTGACATGTGAGACTGAACATCATGCCTCAAGTTGATGGACGCAGGGCAGTGCATTATGGGGCACGTTTCTGACGTGCGTGACTTGGCAATGCTTTTTTATAGGTTAATGATTACAACTAATTAGTGATTGTTGCCTAAAAAAAATTGTATGCACTTTTTATAAGGTGCGTCATAAAATAGATCAAACATATACCTACCTCATCCTGATGAGGTGTGATGAAATAAGTAGTACCACAGAATAGAATCATTGTATCGAATAATAGCTCTTCTTCTTCTTATCGTATCACTGGTGGTCAACCCAGTGTGGTAAAAGGAGATTTAAGTGCGCCTCAGAGAGGCTCCTAACGTGCACTCGACAGCTGTTTTCGAACTTTTAAGATTCTACGACATGCCAGTTTCCTCACGATATTTTCCCTCACCGTTTGAGAGTACCAGTATATTGCACATACATTTTTCGACATAAACTGATTTGTACACGATTAGATTTGAACCCACGACTTTAGGCATTAGAAGGCGAGACCGCTACCACTAGACCACCATTGCTCTCATAGTAAGGTATATAGAGAAAAACGCTATAAATATATTAAAAATAAGTTTTAAAATTGTTGTCCAGGATTTTACCCGTCCAAGGCCGGCCCATGCCGCAATTTGAGTGCTTTGACATTCATTTATCTCCATTATAGATCTGCAGAGGAACGGGTCGGAACGGGTCCCCTGTGTGTACTCCCCTTAGTTACAGTAGAAGGTAATGAGCTTCTAGCTGTGGTGATAGCATCCCTGGGTAGTGTGGACCTGTCCTTATTTATTAAGGTACGCTATTTTTAGTATTGTTATGCTGTTTATAGTTTTAGGGCGTTGCGGTTATATGACGAAAAACTGAGGTGGTTGAGAATTGAAATAAACCTCAAAGAATTAGCAAGCTGAAATAGTATTAGTAGTAGAAATCTTTGTGAAGGCTCGTTTGGGGAAGTACTACCACGGGGAAGTATTATTTATTTATTTATTTATTTTTGCTGTGAAGCAACATTACTGTGTTTCGGTTCGAAGGGTGAGGGTGCCGGTGAAATTACTTACAAGGCTAATGCTTTGTTATAGGCGATGGTTACCACTTAACATCAGGTGGGTCATATGCTTGTTCCCTAAGCTAGTTGTATAAAAAAAGTAAACAAACAGGCCTTTGCATCTATTGTAGATGATTTATGTAGCGTCAAGAGCAACTGGTGGATTACTCAAGCCTTACTTAAGGGGCGCTATAGTGCCTGGGACAGTATTTTCGATGAAACAGGCAGCACCTATTATACCATCCTGACAGCTTAGTCGCCCAATTCACAGCAAAAACATGGTCAATACGTGCAGAGCTGACAAAACCATAGGTTTCCTCACGATGTTTTCCTTCACCATGTTTTTCTTCCTATTTGTTTTCCAGTACTAGAATTGTGTATATAAATTTTCCGAACATAAACATCCATAGGTCACTACTGTTTCAAACCCGCGACCTTAGGATCAGAAGGCGGGGTCAATACCACTAGGCTACCGGTGCATCCCAAGCTTAAGTAAAAAGCTTATATACCAATATTGGTGGGCATTCTATACAACACTATCTAGGCAATTCTACAATGCAAATAACCAAATTAAATAGCAAATAGCAGACCCAATATTTTTAGAATCAATGGGTACGGTTCATTAATCATGCCCCACTTCATACACTGACCATGGAACTAACATCCCTCACACAGTTACACATTTTCATAGAGTTGGCAAACTGCCAGAACAGACGTTCGCCACAGTCAAATCAATTGACCACTTATTTCTTTCACTCTAGTTGACTTGAGTGAAATGCTTTATCTATCATTAAATTTAGATTAAGCTAATACCCAACCTTACCTGGACTTCGAACTAAGTGAAAATCTAGGGCTCACAGTATATTGGAATCACAATTTTATTATTTATCATCATTGTATTAACCTGGCGGCTACAGAATGGTGGCCAAAGGATGCTCGACATTGTTTTGAGTGCTGGGATTGAGTGGATGAGACTCGCAAGATCGGAAAGAGTAGCGCAATAAAGTGGAGGCCTGTAAATAGGTTGAGATGCTGATAATGATGATTTATTATCCCCATTTGAGAACTTTTGTATCATTTGACATAAGTGTACATACATCACTGATTCGTCAAAATTTACTCGTCAAAAGCTCTTCGCCCTCCAGCTCCCAAAGTCCCTGAAACTAAAGCTGGCTTGTGAACCGGATTTCTTTCGAACAAAGGTATAGCATTGCTGCAGCAGCCACCAAAAGAGGCATTGGAAAAACGTGTAAACATCAATGTTTATTTGAAATCCAATAATGCGATAAAATTAAAAATAAGTCCCTGAATTTATTTTGTCAAATACAAAATGAGTTCAGGGACAACGAACAAAACAACACTACTTTTTCTAGCGTTGAAGTGTTCATTTGTTTTTTTTAAGCAACATTTAATTTTCCCAGCCAGTTTGAAATTTAAATAAAACCTTTGATAAGTTACCTCCTTGGCTGCCATGTTTCGGAGTTAAAGATCGTTCCATTTTTAAATTATACGATAGATGAGTTACTATGTAAATTATCTGACCGCTAAACACGACAAAATAGAAAATTTTCATGAACTTTTGCCAGCCGCTGCTTGCATGTATTTGGCTGGTACAGTAATTTCAATTTAAATCGAAAAAAGTTGTGAAAATAATGCTCAATATTTTAACAACTTTATCGATGCATTAAATTGTATAATATTTATGTAAATTTATAATTACGACGCTGTAACTTTAATTGCAAAAACAGCCTAGTTTTCATAATTTTGCATAGCGCCCCGCAATAATTCTGCGTCATTAGGGGGAGTGGCTCTCGTAAAATAGTGGTAATGGTTTCATCTGGCTCCATAAAGCATATTTACGCGTCAATGGTTATCGGGATCTCGTTTTGAAATGTGTAATAAAATAAGTAATGACTATTCGATTACTCTGCGAATCGAACGAAAATCAACAGACTAGCAATTTTATCTTAAACATCTGGGTGTTATTTTGTACTCTAAGGGCCTTATTAATAATCCTGGCGCAACGCTGGAGTAGTTAAATCGTGTTTTGTCACATTTGTTCGAGTTGACAATTGCATGTCAATGCAAGAGACAAAACACGGATTAACTAGTCCAACGCTACGCTAGGATTATTAATAAGACCCTTATGTATGGGTATATGAGTATTATACCTACTAGCTATCTGGTTCCTATAATACAAAGTCTGCTTAAATTTTTTTTTTTTTTTTTTTTTTTTTTTTTTTTTTTTTTTTTTACATATTATAGGCTTGCGTTTGACCGCAATCTCACCTGCTGTTAAGTGATGATGCGGTCGACGGTGTAGCACGCTTACCTAGAAGATACCTGTTCACTCTACTCTTAAAAACATCCAAGTTATAAGTGTCCGGAAAAACAGACGCCGGCAAGGAATTCCACTCCTTGGCTGTCCGCAACAAAAAAGTTGAAGCAAAGCGCTTGGTGCGGACAGTTGGAACATCAACTATGTATGGATGTCGCATTTCCGTACGTCTAGTCGTCCGATGATAAAATGGGGATGGGGGAACTAAATCGTGAAGTTCCATCGCACACTCTCCGAAATGTAACCTGTAAAATACCGATAGACTGGCTACTTTACGGCGATGTTCGAGACTCAGGAGCTTAGACTCGACTAGAGTGTCACTACCAATGAGTCTTTTGGCTCGTCTCTCAATAGATTCCAACGCCTCAAGCTGGTATTTGGCAGAGCCATCCCAGAGATGAGAACAGTACTCCATACACGATCGGACTTGTGCTTGGTACAGGTTGAGAAGCTGTCCCGGAGTGAAGTACTGTCTCACCTTCGATAGAACGCCTAGCTTCTTCGCAGCTGTCTTGGCCTTGGACTCTATGAACGAGCCAAAATTCAATTTTCTGGTTAGCGAGAACCCTAGAAGCTCAAGTTGGTCCGAAATCGGAAGAGATACATCACGGAAAGAAGGAGTCACGTGGAATTGACTCTTTTTAGTAGAAAATAGACACGCCTGGGTCTTCGAAGCATTGAACTTGACCAGATTGGCATCCCCCCAATCAGCAACTGCTTTCAAAGTCAAGTTCATTCGATCAACCATGGCCTCTCTACAAGACTGGATCTGCAATCCGCTAGAACGTGTGTCGGGTATGTAGCTCTCTACGACTGTGCTGTCGTCTGCATACCCAATGATTCCGGGCTTAAGCAGATCATTGATGTGCAGCAAAAACAGTGTCGCAGAGAGAACTGATCCCTGAGGAACCCCGGCATTAATTGCCATGTGATCAGACGAGCAACCGTCAACGACTACTCGAAGTGATCGGTCCCTCAGAAAGTCTGATACCCAAACACAAAAGCCAGCGGGTAAGCCGTACGATGGAAGCTTGCCTAAAAGGCCGTCGTGCCAAACCCTGTCAAATGCCTTTGAGATGTCCAGAGATACTGCAAGAGCTTCTCCGTTTTTCTCAATGGCTTCGCTCCATACATGCGTGACATACGCAAGAAGATCTCCAGCAGACCGGTTTCGGCGAAACCCGTATTGCCGGTCGCTTAGGAGGTCATTGTCTTCGAGGTATGCCAGGAGCTTGTTGTTAAGTATACGTTCCATACTCTTGCACAGTATGGACGTTACTGAGATTGGTCTGTAATTGGCAGGATTGGCGCGACTTCCCTTCTTGGGTACAGGCTGCACATTGGCAAACTTCCAAGACTTAGGCACTACACCAGTCTTAATTGAGAGTCGAAAAAGGCGTGTCAAAACTGGAGACAACTCAGGCGCCAAGTCCTCAGAACAATAGCTGGAATACCATCCGGGCCACTAGCTTTGTTCACGTCCAGATTACGCAGGGTTTTGCGAACCTCTATCTGTCGGATACGAATATCTGGCATGACCGTCTCGCATCTACTCGAGACAGTTATAGGGGTTGCACTACCAGCATCCAGACGTGAAGACTCCGCAAAAAGAGAAGCAAATAAGTTTGCCTTTTCTTCAGCAGTGTGGGCTAGCGAACCATCAGGCTTCAGCATAGGAGGCAATGACGGCTTGCAGAAGTTCGATTCGACCGACTTAGCAAGGGACCAAAAAGCTTTGCTGCCTGCAGGGTATGAAGCTAATTTAGTCCCTACTCTGCTGATGTGATCAAACCTAGCCTTCCGAAGTGCCTTCTTGCAGGACTTGGCAGCTCTGTTAAAGGCTTTCTTCCGTTCACGCATATCATTCGACTTGCGGTTTCGAGCGCCAACCCATGCTAGGTATGCCTCATGTTTCCGCGCCTTAGCGCGGGAGCATTCAGCTCCAAACCATGGGTCAGCTTTGCCAGACAGTGGCACGTCGGCAAATGGGATAAAATATTCCATTGCCTGCCGCAACACATCTGTCACGGCATCCGCACAGGCCGAAGAATCGCCGGAAGAGAAGCAGACTGACTGCCAAGGGTAGGATGCAAAAAAGGACCGCATCTCATCCCAATCTGCTGACCTGTATCGCCATACTCGCCGGTTACCTCTAAGGGTAGGGTCCGGTGGGGAATACGTCGATACAGATTTCACCAGACAGTGGTCGGAGCTTCCCAATGGTGGGGCTACTACTACTACTACTACTACTACTACTATTTGAGGCTAGATTAGTGTCTTGTGGATTGCCCACAGTAATTAAATTATACTAATTAATAACTATCTCAGCCTGCGGTATCACCTATTGCTGTGTGTAATAGAACTCTTGTAATTTTCTGCTAACATTTTCTGTCTTTGCATGAGATCAAAGTTAGGAATAGTTCATGTTTTGAACCTTCAATACTTGCTGATCTATTTATTTATTTATTTAACCTATAGCTACATAATTATTAAACCTGAGATTTATTTTTTATAAGAATAAGTATCATATTATATTATAAAACGGTGTCAGCCTACCCATTTCGGGCGTACAATATAGCTAATTACAAAGAATTCAAGTATGTACTTATTATACAAAATACACAAGAAACAGTTGAGCTATATGCAAACCGTTAAATGGTCTAGAGATAGCTCAACTGATCCAAATCAGTGCCTTATGCAAGTGTCCTCAGACGCTTATTATGTGTTAACTTGTATCTACCAAGGCTACAAAGTCATAATTTCAAACTTGTGTCAATAATCGGCTTTGCAGCTATTGACGTAACCTGGCGCTCATTATAACTCGGAATAGTGTTTCGATTGTTTCGAGAACACAATGTCGCTTTGCAACTTTACAGGATCGAAATTAATTAACAAGATCGGGAACGAAACTGGAGCGTTCCAATTCTCACGTACGATCCGCGATCTGCCGATTTGCGGCCGTATAATACAGGGTGTGGTCCCCTACAGCAGGGGTGGAGTTAGGGGTAAAAATCGGTGTCTTGTTTTACACGTGGCAGTGGCTATTCAGTAATGTAAACAAGATAGTTACTAATGAATAACCAACGAAATTGTGGTTTAAAATTAGAATAGGCATCGAGAATTGGAAAAACTTTTTTCGAATTTCACAAATTATTTTCTAAGAGCACTCTTACTGCTGGTGGTGGCTACGCAATTCACACGCTTTTTCATACGTTTTTAACCGACTTCAAATAAAAAAAGGAGGAGGTTCTCAATTCGGTTGTATTTCAATGTGTTTGTTAACGCATAATTTCCTCATTTATGAGCCGATTTCGAAAATATTGATCTGAAAAGTAATAAGTATTTCCAGATGGGACCACCCATAGAAATTTCATTGAGTTTGGTTCAGCAGCTTGGTCATGAAGGCAGTTTCTTTAGTTTTTAAAACTAATGTTAAGCATACAAGATTCGTACATACACGTGGCCGTTAGGTGATGAAATGGATGTCGCTGGGCCCTCGATGGCTGTAGCCGCTGGCTGATTTGAGATGAGCTTTAGATTGCTCGTTGTCTATCTGATGGGCAGGCTTCTTCAGTTACTTTTTTGGTTATAAAAACCTCCTTAAATCCAGCCCTGTTAGGTCGCTGCTGCAGGCTGCATTCCTCGCTATAGTCCCTTCGGTGCTATAACGAGTACTGTCGTGAAATAAATCTTGCCACCCCACATTGCCGTTTCAGCCTTTCAGGATAAAGACTTTATTTTTCTCGCTGAAGCCCTTTTATGTCCGATGTTTTGATTGGTTAGCTTTTATTGGAAGATGATTACCTTTTGGGATTCACGCTGTTGTTTTCGGTGTGTATTTTATTATTTTATTTATTGCAGGAAGATTTTATAAATTAGAATGAAACAAGGTTTCGGAGGTATCATACACTTACTTTTAGAGGTTGTGCGATGCGACTATATATGTATATTTTCTCAAGTAATGGTATTTAATAATCATGTTTGAGACTTACAAGAAATATTAATAGTGATAGATTATTTCTTTATTAGTACTATTCAATGGTTTTAGGATGCAGAAACCTAAAACCTCTAGAAAATGGCATAAGTATCTACTATCGGTCAAGTATTATTTAAAAGAAACAAAAGTAGAAGATTGATCATCTACCATGCTTGGAGATCACAGTCTTTTTTTCACAACCCTCACTGCACGCGTCACTTGACAGGCCAATACAGGCTGCCTACCCAGACGTTGTTACAGACAAATAAATTAAAGGCCAATAGACGTGTTGGAAAGAGACAGTTTAGTCAAGTCAGAAGTACAACTGCGTAGCGAGCTACTCGTTTTAGGTTCCGTCCCACCCGGGGCGCTAATTAGGTCCAGAGCAGGAGCTCTAAATAGGTAAGTCTTTATGAGCAGATACGGACAATGCTGGGTTCCGTGGTAAGGTAACTATAAATAAGCCGTAGAATATTACACTTATGCGTCTCGTCCTCAGTATGGGCGTATTTTATAGGACACACTATTATTATAAACCAATACACCCACACCAAAACCTGGTGGAGCCCTCAAAAAGTTTGCTTTTCATTAAATGCAGTCAGAAAAAAATGTCCATGTACAAAACTTGAAGATGTCTTACTAATTTAACCGCACTGTGCGAGAGGCGTATTTGGAAAAATTGCCCGCGGCACGCAAGAGGCATCGAATTTATACTGCAGTTTTCACTCCCTACAAAGACCATTAAAACTGTCCGTCCGTCCGTTTGTAGATTTAAACCGAGCGGTGGCCGTCACTAAAAACTGGTCAACTGCCAACTGGGCCTGGCGAGGGTGCAGATTTCGGTATTTTCCGTTGACCAACTTTTCAATATTATTTAATTTAATAACGAAAGTGCACGAAAGGAGCCTCTTCGAGGCGCACTTAAAATCCTTTCACCACACTTGGTTCGAAAGAATCAGTGACACGATAAGAAGAAGAATTTAATAACACAACTAGGATTTAAGAATAATAGGCACATTTCGTACGAAATACATTTAATCTCCTGATAAATAATATTTACTCGCATTTTATAATACTTATTGATTTACTTCTATTGATCATTAGGATACACGCACAGTTGGCAGTCTGGAACGATGAAGAAAAACATCGTTGGGAAACCGGCAGCTTATTTATTCAGCTTCGTATGATTTGACCATAATAATATATTTCCTGTGCAAGGAACAACGTAGTAGACAAGAAAGTATTAGTGTAAAATGTGTCAACAAAAAATATTTCTAGACTTCTCATTCTTACACATTATTTTTCTAGTGGTTGATGAACTTTCAGCAAGTTTTTAAATACAGCCATTGTTTTAGATACTGAAAACTCCCGTTCACAAGAAAGAATTTCGAAGCTTCGATTCCAAAAAGCATAAACAAAATGCGAACGTGTTTTAAGCTCTTAGCGATGGCTCAGCGAAGCTGCTCTGACTGATAGCTTCTGAAAGCTATTCGATCAGTGAGGATATACTCCTTTCCGTTAGTGCATTTTTCCGCAAGTTTATGCAATTTTAAAACGTCTACTTTTATTTATTTTTGCATTAATCTAACGTATCGTATCGTATACTGTGTGAAACTGGAAAAAAAACTTACAACAGAACTAAAGATATCGTGATCAGTTGGTAATATTAATATATTTTTTGATCAAAATCGAATAAAAATAAAAATTTATTCACAAATACAAAAATCATTTGGAAACGTCTTATAGATGAGCGAGTCTAGGTGCCAATTCCATGCAGCCAAGCCTAGAAGAACAAGCAACAAATACTTAGTGAGGGAACTGAATAACCGTATCAGTGGAAACAACTCATCCATCGTTTTCCTCTAATTTTTTTTTCTGAAGAAAAATCCACTCAGTGGCGCCACAATTCTGGTTATAATAGTTCTTGAAAGATTTTTTTCAGAGAAGTTGCCAAGAAAATATTTATTCATACTTCGTAACCGGTCTTACAGAACTGGAACATTATTCAACGGTAGTTATTCTAGCCAAGTACCTAGTAACAGCACTTCTGTTCCAGCCAAAATCGCATAAATTAACTGCTCCACCAACAAATTTATCTTTTTCCGCCATCAGAATACTAATACCGGGCCCTTCGCCGTCTATCCATCGTGGCGTCCGCATCAATAAAATTAACATTGTAATCTACTTACTGTTAGGAAAAATTACAAGTAAAATGTACTTTTCCGGCATAATCTTCGGAAAAAGGGTCTTTGGAAGAATTAGACGAGTAGATTCGGTGGGAAGTTATTCTTGTGCGTTATATCAACGTTCATTCAGAGTGTTTTTTCTGAGTTTTCTGATTTTCTTCTGGGATTGCTTTATGAGTGCCTTCTTTTATTATTGTATGTGAACAACTATGAAACAATAACTAACTTAATTAACTATTATAAAGTAAATTAGCGACTGTGTAAGGAGAAACAAAAGTTTTTATTTTTTTATAATGTGCTAAGTAAAAAACCACACATTCTCAGTAATTTTCAATGAAGTGCATTCGGATCATTGATTAATTTTGTTCATTATCTTACTGCCTAGTTTCTAGTTTTCTTTTTGCCACACTCATCTTTCAATTATTATCGCGGTGCTCATTTCCTTCTTACTCATTCATCTTTCACACAGTCCATCATCGAGATATAAGTACTACGTACTAGAGAAGCTACGTCAAATAACTGAATTGTCCTATTCTTCGTAATTTGTTCTCGGCAAAAAGGTCTTAAGCGCCATGTAAATCACGGCACTTACGCGTTTTCGAGAGAGAGCGACCGAGGCGACTGAGTGAGGTGCGGCGCGATCGCCGCAGTTGAACGGGACAAAATAGGAACTCACGGTGTCTTCTCTAGTACGTAGTACTTATATCTCGATGCAGTCCATCCATCTTTTATTTCGTTTACCTTTATTTCTATTACAATCCACATCCATACTACCCTCTCGTAATACAGCTTTATTCCTTCGCATGATATGTCCGTATCTCAGTTACCAATAGGTAATAAGGGGTAACCTAACTTGTACATCACAGACGTTCTCATATCGTAACATACTACCTACTTCCTTATTTTATTACCGTTCCCGTTCCCGTTTCTAGCAGTCATTAGGTCATGACAAAGGCTTCAGGCTACGTCCGCACTGCCGGGTACTTCGCACCTAGAGCCTTGCGAGTTACCTAGCGAGTAATAAAGCGAACTTTCAAGAATCTTTGCAACCGGCCGCATTGCCCGCTAGGCGCCCTCGCTAGCTCGCTAGGTAACTCGCTATATAGGCTCCAAGTTAACCAACCGTTAGTGCGGACGTAATCGTAGGGTAAGCTCAATAAAAAATCATCAAACACGAGCTCATAATAGGAGAAGTAAACAGATATCCACAAACACGTAACGAGACAGCAGTCATAAAGTAATTATTCTTAGTTCCATTTTCAGTCCGAAAAGTTATTCAATTTCACTCCGACAGTAATGTGAAGCACGAAATCTTATTAGGCACCCCGAGAGAATTTAAGTTGCTTAATTGACAATTCGTGATTTAAAATGCATTTAGCATTGTTTTCCTTGAAACGATGACGTTTTTACAAAGATGTGCTAAGCTAGAAAATACAGTAAAACCACTCCTTATTTGTTCAAAATAAAAATACAATTCTGCCAGCCAGACAATAACATTAAATGATCGTTATAAAAAAAGCCTTGAACGTAGGTCATCTAGGCAATTAGCAACAAAATAAAATAAACTTTTTTGACGTTAGATATTTACTTTGTTAGATAAAGCAACAGTCATGGCAAAACTGGACTCTTCGCCGAACGGGAGCCCCAACAAAAAAAACTACCGGGATAAAAAAAAGTAAAAAAACCAAGAAGGGATCAAATGTTTGCCACCACTTTTTATCTTATACAAAATCGTCTTAAATGCGAATATGACTGATCTACGAAAATATACATCACGAACGTAATGCAATAACGCAGGAAGTTTGATAATGAGTTCCACCTCAGGGTTGAACCACAAATTGGATTATAATGTTAATATCATGATTTCCACAGGGTGCTCTGCGGGGAACAATTTCGGCACTAAGGCGAGCGTCTATTCTCATTTCAATAAGAAATAAATTACGATTTCTTATTACGTTCCCATTATGCCGGGCGATTTATCAAGTCCATTCAGCGGCGCGTGCTATAACAGATTTTAATGAAATCTTTGTCGTTTAGCTGTCTGTAATTGTTTTACAGTTACAGAAATTATAGAATCTAGTGTAGTGTAAGTGTTTTAGAAGTAGTAGAGCTTTTTGTGAAGGGCTCGTCCGGGGAAGCCATCATGCCTATTTCTGCCGTGAAGCAGCATTGCTGTGTTTCAGTTTGAAGGGTGTGGGTGCCGGTGAAATTACTGGCACGTGAGGTTGAATATCTGTATGCCTCCAGTTGATGGACGCAGGGCAGTGCATCGTAGGGCGCGTTCCTGACGTGCGTGACCTACGAGGCATTGCTTTGTTATAGGCGATGGCTACCATTTAACATCAGGTGGGCCATATGCTTGTTCCATAAGCTAGTTACATAAAAAAAAAAAAAAAAAAAAGCTTATAACTTATTTTTTAATGAGTAAAATTAATAAACTTATAAACTTTTAAAAACACATACCTAATAAACCTGATGGACCAACGATATTGTTAAGATTGCGGGAAGTTGGTGGATGGAAAGGGCTCAGAATCATTCTTCCTGGAAATGTGTAGGGGAGACATTTATGTCCAGTAGTGGATTTCTTCAGGTTGATGATGATAATGATGACCTAATAAACGAAGTTTTCTGTGTAATTCTCAAGTATAGCTGAAAATTACAGAATTGAAGATTGAGTTTGAATTTTGGTAGCACTTACAATCAATAAATAAGGTATCTAATTCGGGTTATTCTCGTTCAGCTCTGATTAGAGTTCTAAGCTGCTTGTGTCCAAAACAGTTCCAGATTATATTACGTAGTACATATATTATAAATTGCGTTCATATTTATTCCTGTTGCCTTGGTACGCCTGTCTCTGCAACTAAGCTTCAATGTAAAATGAGCTGCTAATATGAAAGTTTTTAGTTTGCGTTCATTGCAAACGCTTATCAATCTAAGAATACCTAGTAACGTGACCGGGTCTTACGCTTGTAAATGATACAATTCTCGTATAAAAGAACGTAAAAATAGGTAAACAATAAAAAACCTATCAAATTGACCAATCTACCTCTGATAAAGCTAGCTAGTGAAGCTTCCGCTCCTCGGTACAACTACTTCTTCTGCGGCATGGTCCGAATAGCGAATTTCGGACACCGAGAGAGATTTACAATATGTAGTTAATGTCTACCAACAATGAGATACAATTTAACTTCCGCAACGAAGCGATATTTACAAAGCAACGCTACTGGACGACGGTATATTTTGCTAATGTTTTTTGGCTAGCGTTTTACAAACTTCTGTTATAGCTGAATGAGGACGACTGGTTCAACTTTTTGAGCGATTATATACAGAAACTTTTAGCAGCGATACAAATGTGCATTTTTGCATTTGTGCATGGATGCATGTCCGATATTATACGCAAGAGCACTCTGGGAGACTTCTTTTATAAGAATTAAATTTAGTTTAACAAGCGCTTCAAAAAAATTGATCTAGTAACTTCGGGGCTTCCCCCTCCGCCATGCATGATGAATTACAGTCCATACATAGTGTAATACATAGCGTAAGATTTTTAGCTATCCAGTGATGTAATTAAAATTTGGATGGGGATGATAAATATGTAGTTGCAGCACTAAATTGTATCCAACAATTTTGTTATCGTTAGCTTTTTTTTAAATTGCGACCCTATTTTTTACAGAAGTAATTTTACAGAAGAATTCACGTCAAAAACGGTGTGTGAAAATGACATGTCAATGCAAACGTGTAATATTTTATTTCTCAAAAATCTATTATGAAAAGTTTTCATGTTATGAAGTTAACAAGCTCTTCAGGTATTAGCCAACCTTCTACACTGCGCCATAAACTTTTTCAGCTGTCGACTACAGCCAGACTTAATAACTTTATAGCTTGTAGAGCATGCAGTCCGCGTTTTTAATTTATAAATTAAACTAGCAGATTTGGCCACGTTGCCGGGTAATTACGCGAATCGGGGGAACGAGCTTGTTTCAAATCTTTTGTTCGAAATCCAAAATTGTCGCCAATTGCATTTGTTTTTATGAAACACGTGAATGCTTTGTCATAAGCAATGGTTACCATTCATCAGGTGGGTCATATTATGCTTGTTCCATCAAATTGTTTTATATAAAAAAAACAGCTGTAAAAACAATGGATTATCAAATACTTCATAGCTGTATTTATCAAACTGTTGCACTGTGCTGGTCATAAGATTTTAGGATAAATAATAAGTACAGTCAATTACCCAATACTTACGTTTCTTTTAGAAAATCTACGTCTCCTTCTAAATCTTGTGGAGAAAGAAAGATAAACAAGCATTTTATTGATAAAATAGCTTGCAATATTTGAAGCATAATAGTGACATACATAAAAATACCAACCTACCTAAAACACACAAAATAAAAATGTTTAGAACCAAGAATAGCACAAGGTTATTTTGGATTAAATTGATTGATTTATTTAATATTGGTTTTAATTTATTACACATACAGCAGTGATAAAAACACAACCGAAAAAAAATAGATTTCCAAACCTTATTCAATGTTTCCTGTGGATATATTCAGAGCAGATAAAAGTATGACGTTTTAAAAATGTAGCGATCAGATAAGCCTTGTCGAGTCGAGTCTAGGAAAAAACAGAGCTATGTTTTTCTGTTTATTCGTGTATTCCATTGTAGGTACATACAATGAATCGGATTAAAGCAATAAAATACGCTTTACAAGTGACAAAACTGGCTTGGTCATTTATAGCAACGTCCTGCGCGCTTATAATTTAGATAGGTGACTGCTAGTGTATTTTTATTATATATTACATTTGAGTGTTTTGTACTTTGAAGGGTATGTTAAGCTGGCAGTCTCTCTAAAGTCTCAAAACAATGAAATAAGCCTTCTAAAAAACACAAACATTTATGAGTAAAAAGGATAAAACAATATACAGTAAGAAAAACATGATATACTTTTAAAATAAAAAAAATGTTGTGGTCAACCCACAAACACTATCTTGCCCCAAATTAAGGAGAGCTGGTGTGCTAATGGAACCAGATATCTGATATTACTTACTACATATTTTCTTGTAAATACTTATAGTAAAACTAGTTGTAAATACGAACTTAGAATACAATATAACACCCAAGCAGAGAGCAAACATCTTCACGACACAAATATTTGTTCTCGGTGGGGATCGAACCCACGACCAACTAAGCAGTAGGTAAAGCTACCAACAATTTTTTTTTACACCGTAGTTATACTTGATGGCTTTTAATTGGCTTATTTACTTAACGACGTCGATCCATCATGAAAAAGTGTATAAATTAATTTTCAAAATTAGCAAAACGTGCAAACTCATTATTAGGAAAACTCGTAGGTTACACGTTATAACAGTGGACACCTCTACCATGTGTTGCAAACACGACACAGATTCATTCAATTCGATTTTTTTTTTTATGAGATGCCTTTTAAAACCAAACCAAAGGTAGAACCTAAAAAGTTCGTAAACGTTGGTAGAAAGTCGCCTCAATAAGACGCACATAAAATCTTAAAATCTTTTCACCACCCGGGTTCAAAAGAACAAGTGGCACGACAAGAAGTTGCTTGAACGTTGAACTTATTCAAATGATTTTATTGTTTGTTTGCTTGGCACTGGCTCAAAATTGTTTAGATTCGATTAGAAGCCGACTGAATAAGTTGTGTACCTCTTTATTGTTCGGTTTTGGGAATAGATTTCTTGTTGGTTTTTGTGTGCGCTAATTTGAAATGACACAGGACGAGTAGGAATATTGGCCGCAAATCATATCAAAATATAAAATGGGTGGCAAATGAACACAGTTGAAATGATAGAAATATTAATATTTTGTCCAACATCAGCTACGTCATACACGGCAAATGGTATCCCTATGATGTAAAAAAGATATGATGAAAAAGTGGATTTGGGCAGGACTCCACCAAAAATAGTTTTCAGCTTTCCTTTTCATTTTAGATTGCATTCCTTTGTCCTGAGCGACCATTTGACAAATCCTGGAGAAAACGCGTGTTATATTGTTCTTCCATCAGTAAGCAGAAGAAAAAAAACGACAGCTGGTAACAGTGGTAAGGTACGTCGCCACAAGCAACTCGGGCCGTGACAACGAAATTCCATCAGAATTGTTTTAATAAGCTGGCAAAGCCACATAGCCTGAAGCGGCTATTTCGTACGATAGCCTTTTGTCGTGTGCCTAACTGTGAACACAAAACATACACTTTTAGGAAATTTGAAACTCAAAATTAATATGTCGTCAAAGCGATGTTGGGAACAAACGCTTAGCCGATGACCGCAGAATAAAATTAAAAATTTAAAGCCGTGGTCACACTGGTAAAACGTCAGTTATGAGACGGCGATGTTTACCCCCCTTATATAAATAGGCGTACTGTCAGTTGGTTTGAAAAAAAATTGGTGCCACCGTCATGTCAAATTATATTGTGGTAGTGTTCTTCTTATTCTTATTTAAGAGCAATGCTGTTGTCGGCGTAGGTTTTGTATGTATTTTTCTCCAAGGTATTTCTTTTGGGGGCAACCTTCTTGACCTCCTTAAACTACATGACGGCTATCTTCGCTTTATTTGGCTCATGTAGTTTATCCTTGGTCTTGGATTGTTGTAGTAGTAACCTAGAAAATATCTTTGTGCTTCACATTTTAAGATAATGAGAGTGATATCTTTAGTAGATAGATACACCGGCTGCAAACAGAAAAGGTACCTACGGCCCTAAGCAAGTAAACAAAACACGAGCAGAGTCCACCGATCGATTGAGGTTTCGTATCTTTGTCTTTTTTGTCGCGTCAGTGTAACCAAAGCTTTAGCCTGCTTTGTTTTCCCTTTGTTTTCTTAAAGAATTTTCCAGGTTGGTGTTTTTGTTATGAACTTTATAGCATCCATTGTTTAATCTTTTGAAAATGGAATAACGGGATTCGTTTTCTGTCATTTTTTGAAAGCTACCTAGCTTTTTTATTCTTTGATTTCAGGAATTTATGCTGGTCGCGAACCTATATCGCAAGTTGAGTTTTATGGATGCGAGTATTATTTGTCGAGAACATCGGTATTTTTGAACGTTATTGAAAATTTGAAGTTAAATTGGTTCAAGTGATAAAAATGATCAAAGCGACATTCGCTCTCTCAATAACAGAACATCGAATTGATATTGATCTCTTCAACATCGCGGTGTGCTTTTATAAATTGTTTTGTATTTCGACAGCCTTTTGATGTTCAATTTGTGTTTTTCAAAAATAACAAAAGATTTATGCTTTTTTATAATGTCTCAAAAGTTAGGAGCCTATATCAGGATTTAAACCCGCACCCTTCTTTTTGACTCGTGCCAATTGGTGGCCGTAGAGGACTCACATGCGTTTTTCCTGAAAATGATTGGGGAAGATTATGCAGTAGACTTTTTCAACTTACTTTAACAACTTATGATGATCTGAAAAGTAGCTGAAAAACAGGATGATCGTGTTTTAGTGCATTGTACTTACATCATACAAAAACTTTTTTCAGAATATATATAAGTATATTTATAAGTACCATACATACTTACATACCTTATCCAGAGCAATACCTTTCTACATTTCATTGTTTTACTCCTACTGTGATATTTGTGTTGAATACCATACCAACCTGATGCGTGGTATTGCCATCACCAATGGAATGTAGTCATCCACACTACGAATGAATTTAGCACTGGATTTGTGCGGGTTAAGCTGAGTTTACACCGATTCAAGCGACTAGACATTAATATCCATTATGCTGGCGTCAGCTAAAATGTGGCTTTTATAAAATCTTATAAAATTTAGGCAGGCGAAACGGCTCAGTTGTTAGTAACCCTGCATTCTGCGCCATAGGCCGTAGGTTTGATCCCTATCGAGAACAATATCATCATCATCATCATCATCAGCCTGAAGAAGTCCACTGCTGGACATAGGCCTCCCCTACACATTTCCAGGAAGAACGATTCTGAGCCCTTTCCATCCATCGACTTCCCGCGATCTTAACAATGTCGTCGGTCCATCTGGTGGGTGGGCGCCCTACGCTTCGTCTTCCGGTTCGTGGTCGCCATTCGAGAACCTTTATTTCCCAACGGTTGTCGGTCCTTCGAGCTATATGGCCTGCCCATTGCCACTTCAACTTACTAACTCTACGAGCTATGTCGGTGACCTTGGTTCTTCTACGGATATCCTCATACGAGAACAATATTTGTGTGGTGAACAGAGATGTGTGTTCTCTTACTGGGTGTTATATTGTATTCAAAGTAGGTACTTACAACAACAAGAAAAAAATGTCATCAAGTATTATTATCAGTTATAGTCTTTATTAGACACAAAATGACATTAGGTAATATAGTTCCCATCATGCAAGCTCCGCTTAGTTTTGTGCTAGCTATACAGGGTGTAATCGTTAAGTGTGCACAGGCGATTATTCCGTAACTATTGCAGATATCAAAAAACTTTAAACTGATATCGAAAGTACTTTACCTAATGAGTAAAATTACATTAATAACTTTTTAAAAATAAAACGAGAAATACCCAAAAAAATTACATTAATCACTCCCATACATTTTATTTCTTAGTAAGTACAAATATTGAAAAATACAATAAATTGGCGGGAACGAGAACCCGCGATAAAGAATTTGAATTTAGAACGAACACCAAAGAGTATCTTTCTTTTTGTTTTTATTTAGTATGTTGCTTTTCAGCTAGTTCAAATCAATACAATATTGAAACAAGGTTTATTATAAATTTGAAGTGGTAAGATAATTAATCTACACGTGTATCTACTTGAAATTCATTAATACCTTCATATCGTACATAATTATAAAATGACAAGGGTAAAATGAGTAGGTACTATTCCACTTAAAATAAGGAAACTAAAACCTTTCTACTATCTCATACTAAATGTATGGGAGTGATTAATGTAATTTTTTTGGATATTTCTCGTTTTATTTT
This sequence comes from Thera britannica, assembly GCA_939531255.2. Classification (NCBI taxonomy): domain Eukaryota; kingdom Metazoa; phylum Arthropoda; class Insecta; order Lepidoptera; family Geometridae; genus Thera; species Thera britannica. Next base: position 10,738,676 of record OW618046.2, on the reverse strand, counting down.
TAAAAAGTTATTAATGTCATTTTACTCATTAGGTAAAGTACTTTCGATATCAGTTTAAAGTTTTTTGATATCTGCAATAGTTACGGAATAATCGCCTGTGCACACTTAACGATTACACCCTGTATAGGTAGTATTGTGTGGATTGTAAAAAAAAAACATTCTAGCTAGTGTATCCGATTTGCAAATGTAAAATAAACTTTGACATAGATAATTTAGGAATAATTAAAGTTACTTTACTTATTCCTTACTTTACTTTGTTTTTTAATTGGGAAAAAGAAGAACTCTCTACTGTTTCACTAATAATATTTTGTAACTCTTGAAGATGATATTATTATGATGACATTTCAAATTATAAAGTAAGTAAGTATAATAAACACTTAAGGAAGTCATACAACCCTCACATTTTTTACCACATTAAAAAAATACTATAAGGCTTTACTCTCTGATAGTGAAACCGTTACTCAATAATTTTATGTCAGTAACTGGTGTTACGACAAACATGCGGCCATGTGATACTAGCTTTAAGAGGCCAGCGGAGGGCGAATTTTCATACAAACGAAATACCAAAATGATTACTAGTTTAGGCAGATTTTCACTATATTATTGTAATCACGGTATTCATATAGTATTTATCTAGGTTCCTGAACAGTTTTTATTTTAAATTACATACCTCAAATGAAATAATCACCAATCGCATTTTACACATTTTTTTCATTGAAAATTGTGATTGGCGTTAATTTCATTTGAGGTAAGTAATTTAAAATAAAAACCATTTAGGAACCTAGATAAATACAATACAAATACAATTATTACAATAATATAGTGAAAATCTGCTTTAATTAGTAATCATTTTGGTATTACGTTTGTATGAAAATTCGCGCTCCGCCGGCCCCTTAAGAGCGGGTCGTGCGAAAATTTGAGATTTAAAAAAAAAAATCTTAACTAAATAACTGAGTGACATTTTAAAAATCGACAATCATCAAGAATCGAAACGCTAATGAAAATCGTATGTCAGCGTTAAATAGAATGTCATGTTAAATAGTATATTTTTTTAACACACTTAAATTCGAATTAATCTCAAATGTATAGCCTACAATTAGTCCTTTTGCGATTTTTAAAATGTCACTTAGTTATTTAGTTATGAATTTTTGACGTGATAACGTCTTATAAATCGATGGAGCCGGCTGCACGCACGAAAAAACATGACTCATGCGTCGTTACGTCGTTTCATCGTTCCATTTACCTGAGCCCGAGCCCGGGTCGGGTAATGGGTAAGGGTAAATGAGGGTAAGGGTAAATGAGGGTAAGGATAAATGAGGGTAAGGGTTTGGTCGGGTTCCGGGTCCGGGTCCGAGAGTTCGAGTTCGAGTCCGAGTCCGAATCCGAGTCCGCGAGTCCGCGAGTCACAAATATTAATTTAAATTCTTTTGAAAAATGCAACCATTCCATCAGTATTTTCTTATGACGTTATCACGTTCAACTATCGTCAGTAAACCGACTTTACAGACAACCGATTTTTTTTTTTTAAATCTCAAATTTTCGCACGACCCGCTCTTAAAGTATGTGTGTACGCGGCTTAACTCAATGTCTAAATATTTGGGGTCCCGTCGTAATGAGAGCGGTGGGGGTTTGTAATTATTATTTTAATTCAGTGAGCTATGTTATGGCAAAAGTTTCTCTTGATGAGTATTAAGGGGGTTTAATTGTTTAATTCACTGTGGTAATGTGCTCTTTGTTTTGTGTGCCTAAAGATGTTGTGATGGGGTTAGTGACCTTTTACAGAGGTAATACTTAATTACAAATACCGTTTTATACGAAATGGGTTTTGACATGAAATTATTTGAAGTATCTCTATAGTTTTTATACAACTAGCTGATAGAACAAGCATATGTCCCACCCGATGCTTAGTGGTAACTGTCGCCTATAACAAAGCATTGCCTCGTAGGTCACGCACGTCAGGATCGTGCCATATATATTATAAGTAACATATTTATAGCTCGGCCGTACTGGATACTTGACATAACATTCACGGAGCCTAGTTATTTGAAATACATAAAAGTCTGCCTGAAGGGAAATGTTAAAGGCTCAAGTTAATGTGAAATTCATAAACATGAGATGTTTGCCATTAAAACATTACCGAGTTTACGTCGCGGCACACGGTAAGTGCTGGTAAGGCTGGTTTGCCAGTGTAGGTAAATCTTTCTTTTGATATAGCACGTTATAACTTTTGAAACTACTACTGGTGCTACCACCATTACACTTGACTGTTTGTATTTTTTGCACGTTATAGCTTTTGAAACTACTACTGGTGCTTCTAACACCTGACTGTTATAAAACCCAGAACAGATTGCGACGAACAGCTGCAAACTGCAATGGCGATGGCGGTGGCGATCAGTTTCAGCATAGGGATTTGCATACATCCTCACACACACACACACACTTCCATGGACTGTCGTGAAATGTCATTTCCCGCGAACCCCACTTAAGATAGCTTTGAACGTAACGCATGGCGAAAAATGTAAAAAGCCCGATTTGGGACAATCTGTCAACCATCTATGGCCATAGACAAAGCAAAGCATAGAAGTCCGAGACTTTGCCTATGGTTATATGGTCACGCACTTTAGGAACGTACGGACTTACGACGCACCACATCCATCCACTTAAGTCATACAGTCTTAAACCTCATGTGGCTCTAGTTTTGATGTGGAAGGCTTATAAGATTTTTTTTGGAAATGTATCGGAAGGCCTATGACAAGCTGTTTACACTTTTTTATCTATCTTGCTGTTGGAACAATGATATTATGGCCCATCTGCAGTTCAGTGGTAACCATCACCTATAATAAAGCATTTTCTCGTAGGTCACGCACGACAGGAACGTGCCCTATGATACACTGCCTTGTGAATTTTAGCCTCACGTGCACCAGCAACTTTTTAACCGAAACACAGCAACGCTTCACGGCAGAACAGAAATACTCGTATACTCGTATGTGATACCTACTTACAATTAAAAACTATGTACATATGTACAAACTAAACCATGATTGTGTAAAGCAATAAATATATTGAATATTGAGTATTGAGTACATGGTAGTAGTAGGTACTTCCCCTGATGAGCTTCCACGAAGAACTAGAATGACTTTTTCAGGCTTCTACAGGCATGCACAAAAAGAACGTTTTTTATAAGAAGAACGCAATCCAAAACTGTGGCTTTCAGTGGAGTATTACCTGAAAGCACTCATAAATTAAACAAGCATTTTAAAACGACAATAATAATTAATCGCATGGTGATGTTGAACGCATTTTTTTTACTGTTGATACAAGCAGATACTTTCATGAGACAGGTCAAGCCCGTATGACTTCCGCGAGAAGGTATGTTCTATTTTGGAGTATGAATAAAAAAATCTTTGTGAGCGCGAAGATCTTTAAGGCCTGCATAGTTTCAAAAATTTCGTGATGAATGAGAGGAATTTCCACCTCCTATAATTCCCTCCCATCCTATTCATTTCCATTCCGTTAAATTTAAATGATATTGTACATTAATTTTAATGATTTCCGCCGTTTCAACACCAAAAACTACGAATTATTTTGTCTCCAATCAATGGTAAGGTTTAATTAATTTTGAATAAATTCTCCTTGGTGCTCTGTAATTTTGTTCCAGTGATTATTATTCCCTTGATTCGAAATTTAAATAATCTGAGTCGAAGTTTAAAAAAAGAATCGTACCTACATCTTTTTATTCGGTTTAATGGTTTAATCTTGTTCATGTGAAAAATACATGACGTAATTCGACCAAAAATACAAAGTATTTTAATGAAAATATTTAACACGCGTCTTCATCAGGATTTGTCAAAATAATGGTCGCTCAGGGCAAAGGAATGCAATCTAAAACGGAATGCTGAAAACAGCTTTTGGTGGAGTCCCGCCCAAATCCACTTATACACCATAGCATTTAAAGAGACTATTCGCTGTGTATGACGTAACTGTTGGACAACTTTTTTTATACTTATAACTCGAGGATGGAACAAGCATTATGCCCACCTGATGTTAAGTGGTAAATGTCGCCTATAACAAAGCACTGCCTAGGAGGTCACGCACATCAGGTACGTGCCGTATGATGCACTGCCCTGCGTCCATCATCTAGAGGCATACGGAAGTTTAGCCTCACGTGTCAGTTATTTCACTGGCGCCCTCATACCCTTCAATCTGAATCACAGCGATGCTGCTTCACGGCAGAAATAGGCATGGTGTTAGTATTCCCAGACGAGCTTCTAGCTTCTACTACTACTAAACTAATAATTATTTGTAGCTTGAAATAAGCCATAAAAAAAAAATTACTCACTGTGAAGGCCAGTGCACATAAAGCGATGGTGATGGAGATCTGTGAAACGCTGTCAAATATCGCTGTCATGTTTGACAGCGTTTCACTGATTGCCATCGCAGATCGCTTGTATGTGCGCAAGGCTTTAGTGGATTTCTTTTGTTTTTGCCAGTCTTCATGGTGCCATAAATTTTGGTATCAGTTTGGAAAAAAATCTTTTGTTTTTTTCTCAAAACATTTCGTATGTCGAGTTTGGATCTCTTTATTTTCTCAAAATATTTGCCGCAAGATTTGAACTCCCCTCGTGTATCACCCTCAGAAATAATAGTTAGTTTAAGAAGCGAGATATTTCCCTACTTCGAGGGTTTGTCAAGTAGTTGTCTAAAGTACACGTCTCCTTTCCATTCATATTGTTTCAAAGAATTTGCATAGTTTTGTGAGTCTAGACAATAGTTTTAGATAAGGGATAGCTTACAGAGCCTGAATTTTGAAAAACTGTTTATTTTAAATGTTATCTAAAGCCGCGTTTTGTACTCAACTGAAATAATCTGAGTTAATTGGCTAAGCCAATATCGGTACATAGCAACCATTTGCTTTTATTAACTTTACATGTTCAGAGCAGGTTAATTACTTTGAAATAAATGGCCATTTTTAAACTGTGAATCACATGAATAATTCAGCATTGAAACTAAAGTTTTTGGCTAATTCAAACGGACTATTTTGCTTAACAAATGAGAAGCCAAATAGAGAGAACAAGATTACATCCCTAAGTCCTACGCATACGTTTCAAATTGCTTAAAGAGGAGACAGGGCATCGTTAGACCACTGTAACATAGAACATGAAAAATTATGGCATGCCCATATGGCAATGGCCGTAAAAGTCTTCTTCCCAATAAAATCTTCAGAAAACTAACGAGGATATAACTGAACGATTAGGAATATATTACTAAAAGAAAGTTTATTTATGGAAATAGTTATAAAACTAGCACCTATTCTTCTTATGACACTAGCGTTACCTCACAAAGGTTTTTGCTGCGTTTATCAAACTCTGAGGCTTAAAGTTTTTAAGTCTTACATGCAAGAAATTTGTACCAGCAATTTTACTTTTCAAATTTTAACACAGCTATTTTATGTCAGCGTCACTGCTTGGCACCAAATTTGTAGTTTATTACAAAAACACTAAAGGAAGTTCGAAAATTAAAACTTTCAATTTTTTGATAGGTTTTACTACCAACCAATCTCTTTACTATGTGTTACTGCACAGCAAAGAGTTTCTATGCCCTTTAGATATATAATGCATAGAAACTCTTTGCAGTAGCAGATAGGATGGAGGTTGGAACCTCCTTTCTATAGTGGCACTTAACACCTTTCATAATATGCCTATCTTCCTTTAAGCTATGATCGGTGTTTATAATAATGAAATTGAAGTACATACTCCGCTGTTAATATAACGCCGATGATTATAACGCCGGAAGAGCTTCGGGGTAGCATACTGAAGGCGGCACCTTCTTGTGCCAGAAATAACCTACTTTCAATGTAAAATGAGTTTTATGTGCTCTAGCTCTAGATTTAATATTGCCTGGTGATGGTTTGGTATTGGTTGGATGCTATGCTTTTAGATTCGCTATGGTTTGGATGTGAAATGAAAGACACTGAACATAATTATTTTACTTATTTGGTTCAGCAGAGTCTACGATGGAGTACTAGTTACCTTTTAAACGTTCGCGATTATAAATAAATGAAAAAAAAAATGTGGAAAGTCCACACAACGTTATCTAGCCCCAAACTAAGCATAGCTTGTACGATGGGATCCAGATAGCTGATATATTACTAACATATTTTTTTGTAAATACATACTTAGAATACAATATAACACCCAAAAAGAGAACAAACATCTGCTTTCAACGCACAAATATTTGTTCTCGATGGCGATCGAACCCACGGCCTACCGCGCATAAGGCAGAGCTAACTATACCAACTGACCTGTGACGCCTGGCAAAAACATAACACATACTGAATCTATTATGGCCCGAACACACCTAGTTCGCTGGCGGTAGCGATCAGTGAAACGGTGTCAAATATCGCTGTCAGATTTGAGATTTGACAGCGAATATTTGACAGCGTTTCACTGTTCGCTACCGCCAGCGAACTAGGTGTGCGCAGGCCTTTACACAGATAAATAGCACGCATTACATTAATTTTCACCTTATTATATTTTATACTCTACGATGGAGTTCTTGAATTTTGAATTTTAATGTTTCACTGTCAGGAGAGTGGAAGTTTTAGTGGTACCAACTGTTACTTCATCGACGGCGTTTCATTGTCCCTATTTGCAATTCAAAAATTCACTCTCCCTTATAGACTAACCCTATCCCTCTCACTCATACAAAAGCTTTAGCTCTCCGTCCCCCTCACACCCACATTTTGATGTTAACAATTTAAAAAGCCACTTTCTTGTAGGGACGTGGCTTTGTGTGCAGTTTGTTTCAAAAGGATTAGCCATAAATAGTTCGAGTTCATTACAATTTCATGAAGGTTTCTTATGGAATTTATGCCGAGAAAAGTTTGAGCTTTACTGAATAAAAGATATCTATTTGGCGGTTACTGGCAGCTTGCCAACGACACTTCCCGCAGTTCAACTTATTAAATGTAGGGTCAACTGAAATTTTTATACGAGTTATGTGTGAATCAAATAGTTTTGGATTTATGACGTTTTCGTGATCATTTTTACTAGCTGACTGCGGATTGCTTCGGTTTGTTTTTCAATTTCTGGAGCATCAAACCTTTGGGAGATGAATTGTATTTTTCAATATCATCGGTGTTTTTGGTAGAATCATCATTACCATCAGCCTATAGAAGCCCACTACTGGATACGTCTCCCCTACACATTTCCAGGAAGAACGATTCTGAGCTCTTTCCATCCATCAACTTCCCGCGATCTTAACAATGACATCGCGGTCCATCTGGTGGGTGGGCGCCCTACTGTTCGTCTTCCGGTTCGTGGTCGCGCTTCGAGAACCTTTATTCCCCAACGGTTGTCGGTTGGTAGAATACACGGGTATTTTAGAGCTTCTATATCTTTGTGACCCATGACGTAGCGCTCATTGGCTAAAGAGACAATGATGTGACAGTGAAAAACAACATTTTCAGCCTGATTTCAGTTGTAAGCAGAAACAACAAACATTTCCCAAACATTCAGGAGCTCGCGATAATTACGAAATAATCGCAACAGGCGTAATAAATTATCAAGTAGATAAACGTGGCAAGATAAATATCCTGGTTTCACACACAATACAAGGGAAGTGACACACTGGGAAAGAGATCAAGTCGATTTTGTAAAGCTCACAATATTCTGTAATAAGTTTACAAAACTCGAGATATTTGCTAAACTGCTGAACCGTTTTTGATGACCTTCTGATAAAAAATTCAAATCGGCTCATACATTAGACGTAGGATTTATTTAGTCAGTACTCACACAGACACAAAACCAGAGCCAGAGACAAAGCCAGACCGAGCTTGTGGTAGACCTACTGGGCAACTATATATCTCCGCTTTACGCATCTTAGCTGGATATTAAGCCTTACGCCAAGATAAATACCATGGTATCACCCACAAAATAAGGCGCATGTGACCGTGCCTCGGGCGTATTCCCCGTCCGCTGTTTTTGCCCGAGCTTAGGCACATAAATACAAACGCTTATCTTATTTGCAATATTATTGTCGTGGCGTGGCCTACTGGGTATTGAACGGTGGTACGTGTGTCCTAATTTTACGGACAAACAAGGGGATGGACTCTGAAAATGGGAAGAAAAAATATTTTATGATACCTAGTTTGGCAAACAGTTTGGGATCGTCTGAAGATCAAACTGTTCCTGATTATTTGCATAAATACGAATAAAAACTAACCAAATAATATGACACAGTGCACAGTTATCCATTTTTTGATAGATCATAATTATCTTCAAGAATGAAGTATAATGTATTTACCTACCGACAGAGACTAAAAGATAGTAATTTTGTAGCCTTCAATATTTTTGTTAAAAAAATAAAGGGCGACCACAAGCTCTGTCTAGCTTTGTCTCTGGCTCTGGTTTTGAGTCTTGCCAGACTGAGCTAGACAGAGCTTGTGGTAGGCCAACTGTACCTATATTTTCACAAGGTTAACAAGTTTATTTCATATAGTTGAACAATAATAAGAAATTTATAGCAAAATATCAGCGAAAATGCCTCACTCGCTTTCATATAGCAGGCCGGTACTCATAACTTAGGGAATGATACTTGGTATAAGGAGTTTTCCTCGAACACAGACAAGGACGAATGAATTTCGTATGTGTAAAGGGCAATACGTGACGAAACACAAAAGGTAATGGAGAGTAAAACTCCAGATAGGACAAATATACTTCTTTTTTTATTCGACTAGCTGATGGAACAAGCATATGGCTCACCTGATGTTAAGTGGTAACCATAGCCTATAATAAAGCAATGCCTCATAAGTCATGCGTGTTATGATCGTGCCCTACGATGTACTGCCCTGCGTTCATCAACTTGAGGCTTAGCAGATGTTAAGCCTCACGTGCCAGTAGCTTCACCAGCACCCACACCCTTCAAACCGAAATATAGCAATTTAAAGTATAGTATGTTTTCTCTAATAGAATAATATTAATAGAGAACCTGATATCTGAATTAAGATTATATTTTCTTGGAAACTTTCAAAGCATATTTGTTTCAATCTTCGTATCTTTATCACATGCTTGTTCAAATAATAATAAATTGTAATCAGCAAACGGCACCCAACAGCCCCATAAATGTCCCAATCTCTGTTCAAACTGCTAATAAGAAACCTGAATCACCATAAAATAAATATAATCAGACAGAGTTGGCCCTTTAAGTTATCTTTAGTGAGTACCTGCACATATTTACTTATATTTATAGTGACATTTAAAAGCGAACCTTCTGAATCTACCTACAATTTTAGGTGCAATGGGTAACTGAGACTAAATACATTTACATCTCAGACCTCTTTGGGGCGCACTTATATCCTTTCACCACACTCTTTCGCAAGAACTAGAGACGCGAAGAAGAAGAAGAAGAATCTCAGAGTGATGGACGCAGGACCATTACTTATAGGGCACATCCTTGATCTTGTTGACAGAGGTAACCGCCCAATATCAGGTGTGTCATCTTTTTTTTTATACAACTAATGGAAGCATATGGCCCATGTGATGTTAAGTGGTAACTATCGCCTATAAAGTGCTAGGTTATGCGCGTTAAGAACGTGCCCTACGATTTACTGCCTTGCGTCCATCAACTTTAGGCATGCCGATGTTCAGCCCTACGTGCGACAGTAATTTAACCAGCACTCTTTAAATCGAAACACAGTGATGCTGCTTCCCGGCAGAAATAGGCATGGTGGTAGTAATTCCCCCCTTCACAAAGAGCTCTAGGTACATCTACCAAACTAAATCCTCGATGTGGTAATTTTATTTCATAGGTAACCGCTCAATAACATGTGTATCATCTTTTTTTTCGTTACATTTTCTCATAAATAATTCTTTTCTTCCCGTTTTCTTAAGTAACGGATTGTTTAAGAGAGAAAGTTATATTTTTAGGTACATGGTGTAGAATCGTTCTACGATACCAAGAGGTATTCATGTCGATTATATTACGAGTATATCTAAAAATCTTAGAATAGGGAACCAATAAATTGAGAAGGTCGTCAAATATAATTATACACGTGATCAACATTTTTAAGAATTTTATTGAAAATATGAATCAGAAACAACTTACAACTAGAACTGTGGTTATATCTGTTCAATCTAGTTCACGAACCAATATTAAAGTGGAAGAAAATATCCTCTCCCAGCGCGGTGATTCAATATCGGGAACATTTGCAAACAAAATAAGCAAAAACCACAAGAAAAGCTAGTGCGGTGCGGTCTGTGTCACTCCACACTGCCATATACTGTTAAAACATTAACACCTTTTTTTTGCAAACATAGTTCTGCCCCTACATTGAATTAGTATTAATAAAAAAAAAAAATTCACACATTTTTGATAGATAATTTTATGATCTACAATTTTTGACTGGAATTTTTTTATGATAAAACTTACCGTTTTGCTGAAAATTGCGAAAAACTCATTTTTTTGACCTTTGACCTCAAGTACAATTTTCTTATACACGGGAATGATGCGGAACTTAATTTTTTTTTCATAATAATTATGTTTTGAACAGTTTTACAGATTTTACATACTACTTACTTATTACTTATTTTACTTTTTTTTTTTTTATACTTTTTTTTTTTTTAAGGTAGACTGGATCTAGTCTAGATTGACCGGGCTAAAAAGTCAGTCATAAAATTGATGTAAAAGTTTGAATAACTTTGAGACCCGTAGCCTCTCGATCAAAGTACTACGTTTGTACGAAATATCACGGTAAATATCCCGTCAAAGGTGAAAAATACTACTAGAAAGACTTTACTTCTCTGCTTGTGATGTGGTTTGATAAAGTGAATGTTTTGCCGATGTAATTTAATTGTAATTTATCCGCTGTACTATTATTTCTTCTGTGATTCGCTCTGTTTCTATCTTCTGCGCAGTGTCGACATAAATAAAAGATTCCTATCGATAGAATGAACACAGATACGCAAACCAAAGGGAGACAATAATTAATTAAAAGACTGAATGAACTGAAAGTCCGTTTTCTTTTGTTTTTTATCCCTCCCTTTGTTTCAAGATATAAACTTGCTGATAATTATTTTGAATACTATGAATTTCTTTACCTATAATCTTCATTTGCACTCGTGATTATGAAAAACTAGTGGCCGCTCGCGGCTTCGCTCGCCCGTTCGCATAACGCCCCGTTCCCGTTGCTTTTTCGAGATAAAAATTATCCTATGTCCTTCTCCCGGTTCTAAGCTACCTCCCCACTAATTTTCTGCCAAATCGGTTCAGCCGTTCTCGAGTTATAAATAGTGTAACTAACACGACTTTCTTTTATAAATATAGATAACTATTTGAAAAAAGCCTATGCTAATATTAAAATGAGAAATGATACAACCAGTCTTCCTGGGTGTGCAAAAAGATGGTGTGGCGTGTTTTTAATGAAAACTTTGGCGTAAAGGCCTGTGCGCACCTGGCCGCTGGCGTTGGCGATCAGTGAATCTACCATACAAACATAATTATAATTTATTAAATTAAATTCATACTATACATAATTATATAATTATAAATTTAGTTTCAATTTTTTCACATAACGTTTCACAATAGTAGTTATTGTAAATAATCTAGAATTCTAGATTCTACTATCATATTTATAAGAAATATCTATACCTATTCCATTAAGATTAAACTAGGTAGTATTTTATAAACAGGAATTTATGTACGATATTGAATAAGCAATGTTACCTAAATTGCTTATTGCGTGAGGTAAATATTGAATGGGTTAGATAGAGGCCCGGCTTAATGAAAAATTATTTTCCAAGTGATAGCTTCACAAAACCCCCTTCGATTCCATATTTTTTATAAGCAGTGAGGGTTGCTTATTGAAAAGCTTTATTGAATAAAATAAGGAAAAAAGCCTTAACCATAACGCTCCAATTTTAGAAAGAAATAACATAGGGTAGGCTTTTATAAGATATTTTAAAAAACAATTAAGCAATCGAACCTTGGGGTCTGTTCGTAATGAGGAATTGAAAACTCTTTGTGCTAATTAAGATTTGCTTTGAAACGTTTTTCGTTTTCTTTTGAGTGTTATGATGAATTCTGCGGTGCTTTTGGTGACAACTGGCTGCGATTCAAGAGGTGCTGGTTCAGAAATAAAGATATCCGTTGAAGAATCAAGGTCACCGACATAGTTCGTAGAATTAGTAAGTTGAAGTGGCAGTCATATCGCTCGAAGAACCGGCAACCGTTGGGGAATAAAGCTCTCGAATGGCGACTACGAACCGGTAGACGAAACGTAGCGTAGGGCGCCCAACCACCAGATGAACCGATGACATTGTTAAAATCGCGGGAAATGTGTAGCGGAGGCCTATGTCCCGCAGTGGACTTCTGCAGGCTGATGATGATGATGATGAGTAGCAGTTCTAGGGTTAGTATATTTTTTGTTATAGTCAATTCACACAACACTATCTAGCCCCAAACTAAGCAGAGCTTGTAATAATGTTTAAATTGACGATAACACTTTAAAAAATGTTCCCAATCGGTTAACTTTCCTCGAAAAGTTCATCCGACTCGAGGCTTTATAAAATATCTACGCATACGTCGATGTAAGTATACAACTTTTAATTAAATTACTTCGCGTGCCAAGAAATCCGCAACCACGGTATCCGCACATCGAGACTCTTGGCATTTACGAACACTCAATTGATCAAATATGCAGGGTTAAATTTTTTTTATGCCTTAGCTGGTAGTCGAGCAGACCGACCTCCTGATGGAAAGTACTCACCGTCGCCCATATACAACACCAGAGTTGGCGCTGATGCACTGCCAGCCTTTTAAGAAGTGATAGACCACATCCACAATATTTATTTATTGATTTTATTCCACAGCTTAATATATTTTTTTTTATGTATATTATGTCACACTAAGTTCGCATAACTCGCGCTCCAAGTGACTACTTAGCCTACCATGACAAATGTAATCTATTTTAGTCCCTATAACACTCACACGAGCACTTTAAATATTAGGTACCTACACCAGAATATCACCGTAGTATGCAGCGTAATTTCCATAACGTTCAAGTAACCTACCTTCATCAACATCATCATCCGCAGCCCGAACTCACCCACTGCTGGGCATATGCCTCTCTTTGCTCTTGCCAGTCGCCACGATCTTGGGCTACCCTCATCCATCTACGGCTCACGACGCTGACAATGTCGTCAACCCATCGTGCTAATGGACGTCCAACGCTTCTCTTCCTAACCTACCTTACCTACTCATAAATAGCAGCTCAACTTTGTGTTACTTCGTCTAAATTACCAAATTAGCATGAGTTTTTAAACCTGTATACCATAGACCTATAATATTTTTATGACTAAAACTGTTAAAGAATTATGCACTATTAAGATTTATGACGGTGTATTTTAATTCTTTGAAGTTCGTTTTAACTTGACTACTTGATTTATAGCATCTGTGGCTTTGTTTAGTTAAATGTGCTACATGGTTTTTGTATTATGCACGTGTTTAATAATAAATTATAGTTTTTATATAGTTTATACCTATTACTTTCACTCGAAAACAGAATAAAATAAGCTCGTGACTTTAATCTCCCGGCACGGTTAGGTATCTTCTAATTTCTTTCGGTATCAAGAAGTGAAGTTTTTTTTATGATGCCTATAAAAAACCCCTCAGATAATCCCTCCTCTCAATTAAGTATTTAACAGCTGTGTAACTAGAATGTTTCGTTGTCACTATTGAGATAATCAAATGTCAAATATTGAATTAGTCGATTAAAAACCCGTGAACTTTATTTTCTATTCATATATATTTCGAACGAATATTTCACGAATAAATATTTGCTCCTATAATTTAAGGAAAATCAGTGTTTTTTGTCTTGAACCCAAGTAATTAATTTGTTCTTTGTCATTCAAAAAGCTTCTTTACCTCCATTCTTGAAAAAATAGGCGTGAAAAAGCGCGCAAGCCATTCTTATTATCCTCAAAAGTAATATTCCCGAAAACAATATTGAAAAAAAATCAAATCCATATTTCATAGGCCAGTCGCTCATCATTTTTTACCCGCGTTTTCTGTCTGACCGAGAAAAAGTAATAAATTATTCCTCTCAAAAGAATTATTACCGCCTAAATGAAGTTGTCCTTACCCCATGAGAAACACGCCTCCCCTTTCAAGCCGAATAAAAAGACGGCAATTTTTAGGCCATGCATACACTGAAGACGACAAAAAACTGATGCAAAAAGGTACCTACCAATAAAGACTTAAGTGTCAAATTGACATATGCGATTCTCTATGGTTCGGTTTTTTCAGCTCGTGGGTTCGATTCCCACCGAGAACAAATATTTGTGTCTCTGTCTGGGTGTTAAATTGTATTCTTAGTATGTATTCACAAAAAGCTGCAGGACTGTTGTCCTAGCGCGTTGGGAATGTTTTGTATGTCTATGTTTTGTATGGTCTGAAATAAAAACAAATTAAATTGAATTACATTTTTTTTTTATATTTGACCGTCTTGTTGAAAATGGGCCTTAAAATGAGATTGTAACAAGACTGTTTAGTGCAGTGACCGCGCAGTTTCAACCCTCCCTAATGCTCCCCTCGACCTAAATCGTGAAATAATGGACACCGCAGCAACCGATCACGTCGCAAATAGTTCACGCACAATCAAATTAATTAATCATGGGAATCGAGTTCCAGTGAAGTTAAAAAACTTGTCCACCAGCCTCCGACTTCGTGCAAGTTTTCCGAGAAGCTAACGAGGAGTACGACCGTGGATGGGAGATGAAAGTTCAGCAGGCCTACCACAAGCTCTGTCTGGCTCTGTTTCTGGCTCTGGTTTTGAGTCTGTGTGAGTGCTCACCAGTAGGCCTATCACAAGCTCTGTCTGGCTCTGGTTTGGAGTCTGTGTGAGTGTTGACTAAATAAGTCCTACGTCGAAACGTCTCACACACAGTATAATAACACTGGTGAGCACTCACACAGACTCAAAACCAGAGCTAGAGACAGAGCCAGGCAGAGCTTGTGGCAGGCCTACAGGTATTACACTGTGTGTGTGACGTTACGACGTAGGATTTCTTTAGTCAACACTCACACAGACTCAAAACCAGAGCCAGAGCCAGACAGAGCTTGTGGTAGGCCTACAGAACGGATAGCGCCAGACAAGAATAGCTGCAATTTAAAACTCGATTAGAATTCGAACATTGAGCTATGTGGTTATTAAAAACCGTGTCCCTGGGTATGAAATTAAGGAGTTTGATTCCATGGAAAAGTTCAGCTGCATTCGCTTCGTTTTTTTTTCATTGCTACGAAAGTTTGGGATATGCTTACGAAGGGAAACGAATGTCATACTCAGGGTATATCCTCGTAACTTCTTAGCAATGCGTGTCTCTACAGCTGTTAAGCCTGGCATAATGATTCAGTGTTCATTAAGTAAATGTTGTGCCATAATATAAATTTAAATTGAACAGTGGGTCGCGCGCACCTAGGTCGCTGGCGTCGGCGATCAGTGAAACGCTGTCAAATTTGACAGCGTTTCACTGATCGCTATCGCCAGCGGCCTAGGTGTATGCAGGCCTTTAGGACTCGTTTTTGAATTAATACATAATTTACTCTATAAGGATGTTGCAATACAATAAATGCTGACCGATATGATCATTATAATCATGCAGATTGTAAGCTGGTTAATATGAAATTTGATTTTTATTTTTATAATCTTTCGTAGTTAAAGAACTCGTTTATGTAGTAATATTTTTTAAAGTTATTCAGACTAAGGTGGAATTCTCTCTAATAGGCCATTGACTATTCAGCCTTATCCACTCGAATGCTATTAAAAAAAAAGGATCTGATTGCGTTTTGTGTTTCCTTATGCCAAAACTGAATGGATAAGTGAATTGGCTTTCTTGTTCAAATGTGCTCGTAAGTCGCAAATGCTTAGCACTTGTATTATTTGAGCCACGATTGTGGTGGGAATACAATACGTTTTATGGTTGGTATCATTTGCATGTAAAGAGAAAATGTTAGAAGGTATTGGAAGTTCGCGTTTCCGTAAAATCTTATTTACCATAAACTGTCAGGAGAAGTTGGCAGCATTGTTTATGAGCCATAAAGTAAATCGAATGAAACTGAGGCTGGGTAACACTAGCCATGGCTAACTGTACTCAACTATGTAGGTTTAGTAGTTGTACAGAAGTTCTTGAAATTGGAAACATAACTCAGTGTTACTTTTTACGATACTATGAAAATAAATATGATTATGGGTTTGTTCTCTGAACAAATAATTTTGTTTTGTGCGATGAACACATACTTATGTTTGTTGTGTTAATGCTGCCAACAGAACAAAAATAGGTATGTTGTTTTCATCACACAAACCATTCCATACGTTATCAGGTTCCCATAGTACAAGATTTGCTTGGATTGGGGCTAAATTCAGTGGCGTCAGTGGATAACCAGCGCTATAGTAGCACACGCTAGTCTACGCTATTTGTATTTATGCTGAGTGGCAGCCAATTTTAATGTCCCCTTTTTAGGGTTCCGTAGCCAAATGGCAAAAACGGAACCCTTATAGATTTGTCATGTCTGTCTGTCTGTCTGTCTGTCTGTCCGTCCGTATGTCACAGCCATTTTTCACTGTAAGAGCTAGACTGATAAAAATTGGCGAGTAGATATATTCTGTGAACCGCATTAAGATTTTAACACAAAAATAGAAAAAAAACTATAAATTTTGGGGGTCCCCATACTTGAAACTGAACCTCAAAATTTTTTTTTTCATCGAACCCATACGTGTGGGGTATTTATGAATAGGTCTTCAAAAATGATGTTGAGATTTCTAATATCGTTTATTTCTAAACTTAATAGTTTGCGCGAGAGACACTTCCAAAGGGAAAAAAGTTGGTCCCCCCCCTCTTCTAAAATAAGAGAAAGATAAAGCTAAAAAAAATATATGTTGTACATTACTATGCAAACTTTCAACGATATTTGGTTTGAACGAGATCTAGTAAGTTGTTTTTTTTTTATACGTCATAAATCGTAATCTGCAATTTACCTTTCGACGAACTACAAGAACCTTTATAATTATGTTACTTGATGCTACGGAACCCTTCATGGGCGTGTCCGACTCGCACTTGGCTGCTTTATTTGTTAAACTCAAACTCAATAAAATTTTATTCAATACAATTGCAAGAATCACTTTGAAACGTGAAACGTCTTGGTACAGAACATTTATACTATTATTGCTATGTGCAGTTACATAAATAACCTTAGATTTTTTGAAATTGAAAATACATGTATACATATACGCAGAAAGAAGAAAACGCAGAAGAAGAAGCAGTAGGGATCAGTGAAGCGCTGTCAAATATGACAACGATTATTTGACAGCATTTCACTGATCACAACCGCAGAACGCTTAGACGTGCGCAAGTCTTTAGTGAAAAACAAAACAATCATACCTATTAATGAAATAAAAGTAGAGACGTTAATTACTTGTTTCAGGGATTCTGTTTGATGATCGGTTACAAATAAATATTTAATTTGATTTTTGAGGAACTTCAAATTCAACGATATTCAAGGCAATTCCAATACTGTAATTATTACCAATATTTTTAATTACTACTGACCTCACCCAGTTAATGGGTGACCGGTGAGCTTACAACATTATAGACGCGTAGTTGGTGGCTAAGGGTAGTACTTACCTATGGGTACTTTACAATAAAAGTTTTTTTACTGACAATAAAAGGTAAGTCAACCTTGGAGAAATTTTATTTGGGTCAATGTAAGCCCTGAAGTTATTCATGAGATCACTTTATCATTGGGATCTTTCATTGATATGAAATAATGGTGAACAAAAGCATAAAATTCGATTTTTAGTACCTTTAGAACACATGCACCAACGTTATTTCTGTTTAGACAACACTGGTACCCAAACTAGGATCACCCTATGTCATTCTTTAAGATTGCTAATGGCAAAGAAGTGTTTTCAAAATTTAGATGGAGTAGACTTGCCCAGCACCTAAACCATCCTGACAGCTTAGTCGGCCTAATCCACAGGAAAGACGGTCAATACGTGCGGAGCTGACTAAGTATACAATAGTATGTACTTTTACATTAATTCTGATTGACAACATTGGTACCCAAACTCGGATCACCCTCTGTCATTCTATAATTATATCGGTTTTGTTACTTGCAAAAATCTTGCCTGTGACAAAGTACTGTTGTAAAAAAAAATTCCGTATTTATTGATCATTCTGCTACGGTACATAAATTAGCTTCGTCACCTATTACTTTTCGTTTCTATCGACTCTTTAGCGTTGGCAAACCAAAACCAAATGAAACTATAAAAGGTTGATCGACAAATTTAAATAAAGTGGTGCTAAAACTCGATAAAATTTCATTTGCCACTGTCAAATCGATAGTCAAATCCACCATCAAACAATTGTGTAACTGCGGTTCGTAATACCATCAAGCTGTTTGTATTGAATCACGTTATAATTTAATTATAATCTGTCGATCGGCTAACTGCAGACAGCATTGTAGCTGGAGCCCCAATCAAAAATGCAAATTTTAAGGCTTGTCCACACTATGAACGGTTTTGTACTGTGCTGTGACTGTCATCAAAAGCCACGGAACTTTCCCTGTGGCGTTTCCATGTGGCGGCAGCTAAGGTTTACGTAATCTAAAAAACATCTGCAAAAAAACTGGTTAGTAACACTTGTTGTAGTTATTAAGAGGGAATCACACAGGCGACTCTCCATACAAACGTAGTCCCCTATTTCCTCCCTGGATAATGCCTCTAGAGTAACCATTTTTCTCATAAAATCCAGATCTGCTATATACGTGCTCGTATGTTTTCATTTTTATCAGAAACTTATTGATAAAGAAAATATCACCTCCAATTCATATTTCATATAAATCATATGTGGGTCATATTTTCTTTATCAATAAATTTCTAAAAAAAAGGAAAACATACGAGCACGTATATAGCAGATCTGGATTTTATGAGAAAAAATGGTTACTCTAGAGGCATTATCCAGGGAGGAAATAGGGGACTACGTTTGTATGGAGAGTCGCCTGTGTGATGCCCTCTTAATATAGAGTCTGCGCAAAATAGCTCTGATAGCGTAAATGTAAAAAAAAAACTGACTTGGAATAATCTCCCAATCACAAATGTGAATGAAATTTCGATTTACCCATTCATGTTTGCAATCGGAAGATATGATTTTATTTCCAGTTTGTTTTTTTTTTGTTTTCCGCCATCTGTCACGAGCAGAATCATCTAGCGCGGACTCTCATCATTTGAGGACACTAGATTAGGTGTTTTGTATATTTTATAAAAAAAATTGGGTAAGAGTTTGTTTTTGTAAGATACAAATATTTATCTCATCATGCCAACCTAATTGATACCCATGTAGACAGCAAAAAAATTTTCTATCTTATTTCATATAGTTTTATTAAATTAAACGTTTTGAAAACCTGCATGGATGTAAAATATCAGCATTAACAGCTTTATGAACATAAAAACTGTAATTTACAAAGGTAATAATTCACTGTCGAACTATACCATTTCGACTTACCGACAATAGCGCCATCTGTAATGAGTTTTGCATTGGCTTCCTCGTTGAGGCAAGTTTTCATGTCATTGCCGATAATTTATGTACCTATTTCACTGTTCTACTAGAACAGACCAGTCTGCCTACGGATTCTAAGGGCTTATAACTTATAGGAGTTTAATATTTTATGAGCCCACTGTTATGGGGCTAGTGAAGGTAAGTGGCAGGCCTTCTACATATTTGTTGGGGGGGTTTCCCGCATCACGCTTGGCAGGCGTGTAGATACCGCGGTATTTGTTCGTTCTTCATTATAAAATGTCAAAAACCTAAAAAAGCACTGTGTCTTGTGACTTTTACATGGACCTTAAATTGTGACTGCACGTGTCCATACGCATAGGTAATATTTAGAAGATAATGAAGCCTACCCACGCGATAATGCCAATTTTGACATATTTACAGATTTTATATCTAAAAGAGTCAAATCATGGTGGCGGCGTGAGAGTACATTAAAATATCCACTATAACTTTTCAATTTACTAAATTTCTAGGATCTTATACTAACTAGCCTTACTTTATTAGTGAGGTAGTTAAAACAGTTTTATTAATAGTAATAATTTATTGTAATGCTCAGTTATCGCCATTTCGGCGCTAGTCTGTACAAGCCTTTTTACAACTCACCTCGTTAACTATGCGCCTGCAATGACAATATTTCTTTTTTATCGAGAATAGTATTTAATTAAAATTCAGATTTTTATTCCATGTTGGAGATGACCCAATTAGGATTTTTTATAATCGATAGAATTGACCTCCTGTGATTGCTTATTAAGAACCCAAGCTTTAGTAATCTAATTTATAAACATGAAAGTTTTACAAATTATATACATTTTTTAAATTATTTTAATATGAATTATAATTATTATCAAGAAATACCAAAACAGTTAAACAAAATCTTACTGACACGGTAAGAAAGAGTCTCTTATAGAGCCAGTCCAGTGCCGTGCTGAATGGTACAACTTACAAACTACTTGGTATATAAACTTACAGACGCTTATACAATCACTAGCGGCCACCCGCGGCTTCGCTCGCCCCGTTGTTTATATACGCCCCGATTCCGGTACTTTTTCGGGATAAAAAGTCATATGTCCGTCTCCTGGTACTATATAAACTACCTCCCCACCAATTTTCATGCTTCTAAGAGAGAGGTTATTTGTGAGCTGAGGCTATGTGTTGATTTTTCTTTTAAAAGTTTTTTCTCTTTTTCTCCGCTTAGGGGAATAATTTTCCAATTTTCTTTCTTAGTGCACCCCTGCGCTATAAAAGGAACACACCCTCCAAGTTTCATGCTTCTAGTACTTACGGTTTAGGCTGTGCGTTGATTGTTAGTCAGTCTGTCAGTAACGTAAGAGTTTATTTAGATAAAGAGTGTCATGATCAAGGTGAAAAACCTTTGTTAAACTCGTATTACTTCTCTTTGAACTTCAATTTATGGCACGCCATGTTATTTTTATGGGAAGAGCCCCTTAAACAGCTTAATCAATGCACCAGACGTCGGCGCTTAAAATGAGTAATGATCAATAAAAAGCGACCGAACGCGACCGCTGATGATCCCACTTTTGATAACGTTCAACGCTTTACCGGTAGCCTATTATTAAAATAAATGCCACATTTTCCATGTTTTTACATCACGCCAGCTTAACAGATTTGAATGAATTTTAAAAAACATGTATAAAATAAATAAATCACCCACCAGATGGACCGACGACATTGTTAAGATCGCGGGAAGTCGATCCTGGATGAAAATGGCTCAGAATCATTCTTCCTGGAAATGCGTAGGAGAGGCCTATGCCCCGCAGTGGACTTCTTCAGACTGATGATGATGATGAAATAAACAAATATTGTGGAGAATTCACACAACACTATCTAACCCAAACTAAGCAGAGTTTCTAAGGTACTTGTAGTTTGAAGAACCTGAGTCAAAACTTTACATCTTTGTCACAGATACCCATTTTGCAAAATAATATCAACGTGACATAGAGTATTAATAGGACTTGAAGTTTAAAAGCATTTCACAGTCATCGGTTCTTTCTCTGGCACTCGAGCTAGGTCAGTACTTGTCAGCCTAGAGGTACGTAATAATCACTTTCTTTGAATCCCTCGCTACTCGATGAATCACTCATGTGTTCGTTTGATCTTACTTGTTTGGTCCCCTCAAAATAATATTAAGCAAAATGAACGAGGGTTTCGTAATTAATTGAATTAAGTTTGGAATACGTTATAACAAAGTTCTTGCTACTGGCGACTTGTTAATAGCTGAGGGTGATGATCCTTTGGGAGACTGGTACTGTGGCTTTTAGATTCCTTTTTCATTCTTGTGTCGGTCGATACTATACTACTACTAATCTTAAAGAAGAATCTGACAGCGATATTTGACAGCGTTTCACTGATAGCTACCGCCAGCGAACTAGGTGTGCGCAGGCCTTTAGGCTTGTCAAAAAGAAAGGCTGTCATTTTACATACGTTGAAATTTCTATGGGATAAATTTTTCCTTTTAGACAAAACAAGAATTTTTCAAATTGGCTTATAAATGGCGAAGTTATGCGATAACAAACATTAAAAAACAAAACTGTATTCAGAATCTCCTGTTTTTATAAATAAAGTCGGTTAAAAAATAGGCAATCGTCATCTTTTAACGATATCGTCCTAAATCAAAAACCTTACGTCGTCTAACTCAATCAAATTCTTACTCAACCTGCAGTTCAGCTCAAGCAGAACAAAACAACACCTTGAGCCGTCAAGCTATCTGATTTAGATGCTTGTTTTAAGCCACATGACGTGGCAATATTACTGTACTCACCCAACAGATTCGAATTGAAGGGTGTGGGTGCCAGAGAAATTACTGGCACAAGAGGCTGAACATCTGTATGCCTCAAGTTGATGGACGCAGAGCAGTCGTAGGGCACATTCCTGATGTGCGTGACCTACGAAGCAATCTTTGTTATAAGCGATGGTATATAGCCTTTGCCTCCGCATCAGGTAGGCCATATGCTTGTTCCATCAACTAGTTAAAGAAAGAAAGAAAATACATTTATTTTGGACAACCAACCAGCACAAACAGAGTTACAATAAGATTTTAAAATAATAAACAGAAAGAACTAAGATATCTTATCTTATTATTATACCTTTAAACGAGAAAATCTTGTATATATATATTTAGGATCTCGGAAACTGAGCCAACGATTTTCATGAAATTAAGTATACAGGGGTTTTCGGGGACGATAAAACGATCTAGCTAGGATTCATTTTTAGAAAATGTCCCCCTAATCGTAAAGTAAATAATCAACTTTATCATAAAATCATAACTCCTAGCGCCATCTGTTGATTAAGTCATGAGTTACTGGGACAGCGAACGCCATCTATTGACGAGTAGTGAAGTTTATTATTATGTCGGTAAGATCGAAAAATATTAATATTTAATCAGTATGTAAGTAATTCGTATTTAAATATAATTCACAACAACAATTTACCAAAAAAAAATACCGAGCGAAGCTCGGGCACCAACTGCTAGTAAGAATTAATACGAGTACCTAAATGGAACACAAATCAGTCTGTCTGTGCGCGTTGTGTTGTGTTGTTGTATAAAAAAAAGATGGGCCGCGTGTTTCTTTGCCGATCCGATTTAGCAATGACTAATAAATGAAATGAATTAGTTCTAGTGTACTCTAGAATAATGAAGTTACCTCACATAATCAGCCAAGGGTTGACGAATGACGAGCCCTGCGGTCTCTGGGGCCTTGGACACCCCACATGCTAATAGCCAATCATATTCTGTTTACATTCCATCACGGAGTATGAATAATTTGTTATTGTCTGTGCAAACGTGGCGCGTCATTGTCTGTAGGTATAGGATTAATTCGTCCGGAACAAACTCAATGAAATCAAAGAACAATTGCTGTTACTGATGGTAACAGATTAAACTGGGAAAATTGGATTTTATTATTCGATTTTGAGCTCAAAAGTGTGATTTTAACGCTGATTGGTTTGATCTGAAACTGTTCGTATGAACGTAGTTTGGTTGGTTTTTTAACGGTTTTAGTTTGTATATTTAACATGCTTTTAAAGCAATTAATGGTTCCACTTATTTGATATTGATTGCACCGGTACATATTTCATAGTTTAAAATTAGTGTTATTGGAAAAAGTTGAATTAATTAATCAAGTTCTACTGTCAAACTGTTTTAGGTGTAACTTAAACGTCATGTTAATCTTCCTCAGCCCAACTTCACTTAATGCTGGGTATAGGCCTTTCTCTATTATGTGCCACTGTTGACGGTTTGTGCTAATCTCATCCCGGTCTTGCCCGCGATATTCGTTACAGCGTATGCCCATTCGTTTTAAATTTACATGCATTTATTTACATAAATATTGTTAAATATTGGTTTGTTCTTGGTTAAATCAGATGCAGCAAAAATAAACTCATTGTCAAATCCATAATGCTCAAAGGGCTCGGAAATCATTATCAGCATCATCAAACCTCAAACATATGAAATAGTAAGAGCTGGACAATTTAATTACACTTTTTCTGTTTTTTTTTTAATAAAAATCTTTTGAATTGTTCAAGGCCCACTTGATATTAAGTAGTGATATCATTTATTGCAATTATTATGTTACATGGCGAGGTCTTAAAGTAAAAAATGGTAAATACATAATAGGCCCTTATATTTAGGGCATATCATTAATTGAAGTGGAAATATCATATAAATCGTAATAGCATTTTTTTATTAATAAGTCCCATATTTTACATTAAAATGTCCTATTCTTTTTCTAAGTCTTTAATTTGTTCGGGGATTTTATTCGAAATTTTTGATACCATTGTTGTTGGATCGTGGAAATTGGCTCGAAAATTCAAGTAATTTTGTTAATTTTGATCCATTTATTACCTTCATTGAAAATAAACAGCGCTAAACGATATTGCAACAATATATCAGGTCTCAAGTGCTTCCGAAGAGAGATTAAGCTCTATCGTGGTTTCCAGCAATCAATTTTGGTTAGACAATATTGGATTTTAATTAACTGTATCGGGTCGAGGGTGTCTAATCGATGAACTGTGTGCGCCAATGTCATCGGTTATACTAGCGAAAGCTATTTTGTTTATTTGCGAGTGCTCTGCGCTAATAAGAATTTTAATTAGTTTTGAGGGTAATTTGAGGTTGTGCATAGCGAGGGCATGAAACTGGATATTTAGTAGGACATGACACTGTGCTTTTGTTAGAGTTGGTTTATTGAAACATTGTGCTCGCTATATTGTCGTGTTTTGTAACAAACTTTAGTGTTATTTTAATTCCTCTTTTATGAATTGACTAAATATATATCTATTGCTACTAGCCCGTAGTGTCCCACTGTTGGGCAAAGACCTCCCCCCCATTTTTGCCAGCCAATACGAGCTTCTGCTTAAAATTGCCAGTCCCGATCATAGGCATCCACCTTGTGTCACTCCATCTCATGCCCACAAAACCACTCAAAGATATTATTTAGTCTCTGGTAAACATGTACAGTAACATTTTCAAACATTTATACCGAGTAATGTTTTTAGATTTACAATGCTTGTCCATCAAAGCTCGCTTCACATTGCAAACACCAAATTAACAGATTCGTGTAAAAATTGCGTCGATACAGTATAAATTGCCAGTTTCGCTCTGCAAAACGGTATCCACTCGGTCGTTTTGCAAGTTTAACAATATTTCGTCCGGACGTCATGCAGACTAGTTTCATTTTATTCACTATGTACTATCTATACACTATAGGCATCGTTTTTTTTTCTCATAACGCTATTTGCGAGTGTAAAGAGTTTTGCGCGACTTTTTGTGTGTTATTTGAATTTGTTATACAGTGCTTATAGGCCTGCGCAGCTACGCACATCTAGGCGACGGCGATCAGCTGAAAAACTGTCAAATATGACAGTGATATTTGACAGCGTTTCAGCTGATCACTATCGCCATCGCCTTGATGTGCGCAGGTCTTGAAGCACGTTATTTGTAGTGTTGCTTTTGTTTTAGTGTATGTGGTTGATTGACTCATTTGCTCCAGTTAATACTGATCAAATAATTAATGAAAACCTGAATAAAATATTTTTGTTCCAGCTTGGAAATTATTTGCTTGAGACTTTGCTTGGCTAACGGAAATTGCAAGTGGGATTAGAATAAACTTGAGCAGCCGTTTAAGCCAAGTTTAAGCTGGTTGTCTAGTGACGTCAAACCACTCCTCGCTCGCACTTTTACTACAGGTACCTACAATTTTTATTTTAGAACACAGAATGCAAAAATGAATTAATTGCAAACAAACAAGTTTCGAAGCATAACATAACATAAAAGATTCATCAAAAATATAACTTTGATCCAAACAAGTTTTTCTACCAAAAAATTGCTCTTTCGTTTTCGTACATAAGTCGGTTTTTTGTAGATAAAATATTTTTTACTAAAAGAGTTGACCAAGTTTGCTTTTGCAATGACGGAATTGTCAAAATTGACGAGATTTTTATTCAGACCTAAAATAAAATGCATAAGCAATCATAAACACAACTTTGAAACCCGATTCCTATGGGAAGGCGTCTCGGAGATCATAAAAAATGATTTTACGATTCGATCTGAAAACGCAAATCGAACGCCCCTGTTTATGAATAAAATGCACATAAAAACGATAGTTTCTCGCTTTCGATACTGACAACAGTGAATGCAATTCAAATGGGAACAATTTATGTTATGAAAAAAAAAACTATGATCATGCGGTACAAGATTTACTTTTCCAAAGTGAATCACATTTCGAGATAGCAGCAACCATGTAAGTAAAAAAAAAATTGAGAAACCGACATCAAGGCCAGACTGCTAAACCAATTTTGATGAAACTTCTTAAATACTATATAATTTGGAAGTAACCTTCCAAGTAAAAAAATATTTTTTTAAAGTCGGCTCATAAATTACGAAGTTATGCAATAAGAAACATTAAACAAAATACAACTGAATTGAGAACCTCCTTTTATTTGAAGTCGGTTATAAACACTATTTTGATAGCATGGTTAAAAAATTTGTAAAATATTGCAAGGAGGTGGTATAGACTTCACTGCTAAAAAACTTCAAAACAAAAACGAATACATCCACCTAAAAATACTCCTTTAAAGAACAAAGCTCGTGAAATACTCATTCATAAAAATAAAATAAGAGCGTAGCGTTATGTTAATATTATAATGGAATTAAAACCTGAACAAAAAAGAAAGAAGGAAAGCAAAGTGTTAGCTTTAACTTTGTCGTTTTACTTATTACCGCCGCAATGATTCACGCAAGCAAACAATTTATAAAATTACTTATTCAACAAAGATTGAGTGGCGCGTACTTCCTCGCTTGAATTTTTTAAATACTTTGAGCTTTTATGGACTAAAGCTCAAGTATTAAAGTACTTTAAAGTACACGTAGAAGAATCAGTGCATGTGCATAATTTACTAGACGCCAGAAAAAAGATAACGTTCAATCCAGCTAAAGCCTTTCGCACATCAAAGCGTTCTGCGGGGCAATCAGTGAAACGCTGTCAAACGTGTCAGCGATATTTGACAGTATTACACTAATCGTAACCGCAGAACGCTTAGAAATTTTTAGCTCTTAGCGATTTTTTCACGTTTTATACCACTTCTTTAATAACACTTTAGAAACTACTATTTTTGAAAAATAGCGATTGTATTCAAACTCCCTGTCATTTTTTTACAGCTAATAATAATTCTTGACTATGCCACTTTCACATCACCTTTTTAGGAGTGGGCAATAGATTTTGCATTTACTGGAGTGCTCAGCGATCAAAAAGAAAACTGTACGACTGTATTCAAGCCCGTGACCTTAGGATCAGGCGGCGTGTACTGTGGTCTCCAGTATTACAGCCTATTTGTAGTCGTACGACGTCGTAACTCTCATTTTTACAGGCGTTTTACTACTAAAGCTATTTAATGGGAGTAAAATGTCACAAACTGTCTGGTTTTTTAGGGCCTTATTCAATTTTAGCAGTTAATAAGTCTTTATTAACTTTCCGGATTATACGTCAACGAAAGAAATTACCACTGATTCATAATACTTTGAAAATAGAATTATTTAAAATGAAGGTTTATCATTTTTTTTGTTTTTTAGATATTGCTCGCAAGTTCAGTACACAAACTATTTTATATTTTATCCAAATAACTTCAGCCGTTTTGGAGTGAGTAACAAAATATCTAACTTTAAATTTCATCAGCACACAAGCTTTTATACAGGTACCTACCTCATTAGCAAAACCACGAACGAAGGCTAATTTATAAATTAGGAGAATACGTCGCAGTGCGGTGTCACACCTCCGTTCCTACATCTTCGGGTCTCGTAAGTAAAGTACGTCATTGCGTTTCAGTGCAGTGTTGAAGAGGCAATAAGCAGATCGTTCAGCTGGGAATTCTGGGAATACTTGGGAATAAAGGTTCTCAAAACTAAATGGCCATGAACCTGAAGACAAAGCGTATAGAGAGCTTCATCTTAATCTACGACCACAGAATACAGAAAAGCGAAGAACCGCGATCATGCGTTGTTTGTGACGGGATCGCTGTCACCAGTTTTATGTTTTCACTGTTTTATTAAAATATCCCTAAATGGAGAAAGGAACACACACTATTGTATTTTGGTGAGACTTCTTCGGCCACATGGACGTTCACTTATGTTCTGTGTCTTTGACATTTTAAGCTCGCAAAGTGAAAGGAGAATACCTAAAATTGCCCATTTTGGAAATTTATGATGTGTAGGGAACTAGAACTTTATGAGGCTGATGATGATAAAATTAAGGTTTACTTGAGTACAATGGAGTAGGCAGAGGTACACACGCAAACAGTACCAATCGAAATTGCAAATTTGTGCAGGGCCCCACCACTCGGTTCGTTAGCGACTTGTGTTTACGCGGCCAACAACTAGGGTTGTCAACCGCTAATTGTACTCGTTTTACTTTTAGTTTGAATTGATATGAATTACCCTGCGCTTGACGAATTGAATGTTCAATTTTGGTGTGCCTTAAATAGCTTTTTGTATTTAACGCTGGGTAGATAATGTTACAGTTGTTGTGTTTTAACTATTTGACAGATTTAAACAAATATTGTAGACAATCCACACGACACTATACCTAACCCCAAACTAAGTAGAGCTTGTACTATGGGAACCAGTCAGCTGGTATAATACTTGCATCCATTTTTATTGTGATACTTAGAATACAGTAAACTCGTAACACCCAGTCAGAGAACAAACATCTGCGTTCACCACACAAATAATTGTTTTCAGTGGGGATCAAACCCACGACCTACGGGGTTATGTCATGTATACTATGTTAAGCCCATGCCAGCCATGTTAAGCCAAATCTAAAAACACAATTACTAACCTTAGAAAATTAATATCTTAGTTTACTACTAAAGTAGGTAAGCAATGTTTTTTGATAATTCATTGCAAAAATTTTAAAGTCCGAATAGAGTAAGCTGTAAGGTACATCAAATCTACTAATACCAAGCCTGTAGGTGGCGATCAGTGAAACACTGTCAGATATTGACAGCGATATTTGAAAGCATTGTGATCAGCCCTAGTTTAAAACGCCATGGAGTAATGATTCTTCTTTCGCGAAACGTTTTAATAATGGCGAAATTTTATGATTTGCATACTGTGCAGCAATCCATTACACGTGCTAGCCACCGTTTGCGGCGCTTAGTCTACCCTCGGCGACTCGTTGTTCACTTAAAATGAAAATAAAATTAACCCATGCAGAGATTGCCAAATTTTGTTTATACTTTTTTACGGAAATTGATTGCTGCTACCCGATGGTCCGATGACTTTGTAAAGATCGGTAACTCTCATTTGTTCTTTAGGCCTGTGATAGAGTTTTAAAATATTTTTAATATTTTTATGGGTTTCTTAAAAAAAGAGCCTTTCAAAAATTTTAAGGGGTTGACAAAGCTTGTGATTCCTCCGATATTTGAAGTATCCGCTTTGCTTGTAGCTTATATTTTATTATTAAAATACACATCGTATTTTTATTCCTGATAAATAAATAAAACAACTTTTTATAAAATAAGCCTCACACAATAGCATAATAAAACATAACTTGACTATTTTTATACATCTTAAATATAGAAAAGAAGAAAGATCTATTCTACCTATATTATTCTACCAAGTGTCTGAAACCTAATATTGTAAAGTTGTTTAAAAGTCCTATACAAGTAATGGGGCGTTGTTATCGCTAATATCGCCTTAAGTTCACATAAACTGCACGCTTACGATTATTACTTGCACGCTCGATACTAAAGTTTTGAGAAACCTACGTTTTACGGCTGCAATCGTATGTCGCAGGCAGTAAAACAAGCGGTATAGTGTATAACAGCCTTTAATATACGAGGATACAAAAAAAAAAAAAAAATCGTGCCGTTCCGGAATGCTGACAGAGGTCAACACTTGAATAAATGAGATATTTCATAAAGCTGTAGAGCCCGCGCTAGGTCTGTACAGTACACACCAATGATAAATGCAGCTTAGCAAAATAGTATTCGGTTGAAATTGTTATTTTCTATAATTTTTCTTCGTTAACCTGTACATAGAGGTTTTCTTGACCAATGAGAGCAACACAACGTACCAAAAACATGGCGGACCGACATGACATAGACGTGACGTGAAGTAGCAAAAATGTCATTTCACAACTAACGTTGTCATGCATGCATGACACTGAAACTTATTCTTTATTCTTTATTCTTTATTGTACACACATACAGATGATAGATAAACATTTTAAAGCGGACATGTACAGAGGCGAGCTTAACCCTAAATAGAGTTTTCTACCAGCAAACCTTGGAGGATAGAGAGAGTTGATTATAGTGGTGGGTGGGTGTACAAACATACAGGCATTGGGAAAAGAGACAAAAACCTTAAACTAAGATACTTATACAGAAATATATATAGAGAATATCACATAGTTCTAAATAAATAATATACTAGTTACATACAGACATATTAAACTTACATACATACTAACCAGACTACACTAAATACTATAATCGAAATCCTACATATTATACTAAACACAAATAAATAAATATATCAAATTATTAAATAAATATACCAGATAAATATATATATATATACCTATACCATAAATATATTACAAGGAGAGATAATGCTCTTTAACTTTACGCTTGAATATGCCCAGTGATGGACTGGCACGAATGGTGTGGGGAAGAGAGTTCCACAGCTTGACGGCGTGGACAGTGAAAGAGTCACGATAGCGGGCAGAGGAGCAGGAGGGAGTTTTAAGGAGAAGGGACACAGCTGTTCTACAGGGCTCACCCCGAGGAATAAGAAAGACAAAGCGCTCACGGAGGTAGGAAGGAGAGACAGGACTGTATAGTATGTTGAAAAGAAAAGAAAGAACATGAAGATCACGTCTACGGCGAATCGGTAACCATTTTAACTGAGATCTGAAATCTGAAACGTGGTCATACTTGCGCAATCCGAATATGAACCGGATGCACAAATTTTGAAGACGTTCCAGTTTATTTAACAGTTCTTCCGTGGCATCCAGGAAACAGACATCAGCATAGTCGAGATGGGGCAGCAAGAGAGTTTGAGCAAGAGTTATTCTAGTTTCGAAGGGTAAAAATTTTTGGAGACGCTTAAGGGACTGAAATGAAAAATAAACCCTCTGGCTAACCGCGTTAACGTGGCTCACCCAAGATAACTGGTTGTCAAAGATAACACCTAGATTTTTTGCATTAGTCGAGTAGCTTATAGGTGTGCCAGCGTACAAGACCGAGGGAAGAGAAGCCTGATCTAACCGATTAAGCATATAAGGGCTACCAAAAATCACAGCCTGTGACTTGGCAGGGTTAACTAAAAGACCAAAAGCATTAGCCCAAGAGTAGATACGGTTGAGGTCCGAGTTGATACAGCTAATACCTTTAGAAATTTCGTCAACTTTTACTTGGCAATATATCTGCAGGTCGTCCGCGTAAAGGTGGTAATGTGTGGAAAGGATGAGGTTGATAGCGTTAATAAAAACAGAGAAGAGGAGAGGCGAGAGAACACCACCCTGAGGAACGCCAGCAGTAATGTTACACCAGTCAGAGCAGGACTCTTCCGAGCGAACACACTGCGAGCGGCCCGTAAGGTATGAGGTGAACCAAGAGATAGCAGGGGGAGAAATATTGAGCGAGGACAGGATGGCGAGGAGAATGTCATAGTCCACAGAATTGAAGGCACTGCTGAAGTCTAATAGCACCAGCACAGTAAGAAGTTTGTTGTCTATGCCGCTGCGGATATCATCAGCAACTTTGGTAAGAGCACTGACGGTACTGTGCCCTGGCCGAAAACCAGACTGATAGGGACTAAGGAGGTCGTGGCTGGAGAGAAAGAGAGAAAGTTGATGGTGAACAACTTGTTCTAAAAGTTTAGAGAGGACGGGTAGAATGGAGATAGGCCGAAATTGGGAAGCAGTAGTGGGATTGGACGTTTTGGGAAGAGGGATGACAAAAGCATTTTTCCAAGCAGAGGGATATGAGCTCGTTTCGAGAGAATGGTTAATGATGTGAGTGATTGCAGAAACGAGCTCAGAGGATAGGAGTTGAAGCATAAGGATGTGGATGCCATCCGCACCTATGGCTTTGGTGGATATAGAACTCAGGAGTTTCAATACTTCACCCTCAGTAATCCCGACCAGTTTAAAAGAGGGGCATACAGGCCTGGGTAGACTAGATATGTGATCTAGTGTGGAAAGCTTAACACTATCATCTAAGCAAAGTGGAGATTTGGAGAAATAAGCGTTGATAGTGTTAAGATAAAGGAGATAGGAGTGTCATTGGACCCCTTGCCTACACCAAGTGAGTTTAAAAATTTCCACATTTCCTTATTTGTGTCAGTCACTGTGGTAATACTGTCAAATTGCTGTCAAATGGCATGACACTGCGGTATTGAACATTTTAGTACAACGTACTTGTTTATATAAATTTAAGAATTTAGCTCTTTTGTGGTTATATTTATTATTTACTGCATTTTTCTTACAAGTGTACATAAACCTTGCGCATTATGTTGTTTAAGTGCTGATATTAGTTTGTATCTAAACTAGTCGCAGGATAATCCATATTATAAGATTAAGTTATAAATTCATAACTATTAATGATACAGCATAATCTAAATGTTATTGGTACAATAACATTAAATTCTGCAGAATTGCGATATTAATTCAGTTTAGTTGCGTTGAGTAACATTAATACAGTTCACTTGGAAGGCAGGTTTAGCACCTCTATTAAGAGGCTGACAACCTTTTTAAGACATATTTGTTTGTTTTTATCAAATTGATAATAATCAAACGCTTTTTTTATGTTCTCTGAAACTTGGTAGTTTGTAATTTTTAATAATAACTACATAGCGTTGATTTTAGATCTTTTATGCAATGTAAGAACAAAAATTTGTTTGGCAGTTGTATCTTAAGCGGTAGACTACCGTCGATGACCTTTTTATTCTCTCATTTTAAGATTTGGATTAGTGACATTTTGATTACTAAATTCACTGATTTTATATCTTTTAAAATGTTGGAATGTGGGAGCGTGAAGGTCTTTGACGGTAGTCAACCCCTTAATGGATTATAATAATACTAAGTTGCATTATAACAACATTTGAATACCAACTAGCAAACCTATTTCGCATAAAATGGCTCACAATAAGGCATTCCCATACCAGGACAAACAAAACAGTAGGTTTGCAGCAAATCAAGCATTTGATTGTACTTTTCGTTGTGCAAACTGTATCAAAGGCTTAACATAACATGCCAGTCAGAAGTTATTCAATTATTGTGTAGGTAAGCGCTTAGAGAATAGACAATTGCCACAGATATCCATATTCAGCTGGGTTGCTGGCAGGTATTTTTTTTTAGATTGTATGTTTGAATTGTCATTTTTTCATTATTTGTATTAAATATAAGTTTTAGTTTTTTTGCGAATTCACCAAGTTAGTATTATTATTTTTGTTAATTTTTTTATATACAATAAATTTATTTACTTTTAACAAATATTTACAAAATGTACAAAATACACAAGAAACAGTTGAGCTATCTGCAGATCGTTACAAACGATGTAGAGATAGCTCAACTGATCCAAATCAGTGCCAGACGGAAGCGTCCCCAAAACGCTGGTGGCATTGCCACGCTGAATAGCAATGCTTATACGCTGCGCTAGATACCCACCAGCTCTTGGGTCACGTTTTAATTGTTATTGTATACGTAGTTAGTATTAATTGGTAGCAAAATGGATGATATAATAATAATAATAATATATTATTATTTCAGGCATTAAAAACCCCATAAATAATAAATTACATAAAAGCACAAGAGATTACGTGTGGTTTCCGCCGTGGTGTACTGCGAGCCAAACTTTTTGAATGTTTTTTTTTTTTGCTGAGCCTCTCAATGTATACTGCATTAAAGTACTCCGAAATTTTGTTATTTTTCATAAACTACATCACAAAAAGCTTAAGCTTATTTATTCATTGCATTGTAATACATAGATCTTGAGGGGCTGTAAAATCCAGGACACCATCCCACACCACCACCACGACACCACCCTTAGCCTTTACTAAGCAGGTCATCAACTAAACAATCTAGTATCTCAATAAGCTATTCTAGAGTCCAGCATTGGCTCAAAGCAAACGTCCCGTTGGCCTAAACTTACGTAGGTACACAGAATTTTAGCCCGTGTGTGACTTGAATTTGATAGTTATCGGTGTTTCTATTCCCTGTTCCCTGCAGTTTCCACGATGTGTAAAAACAAAATACGTGCCAAATTTAGAAAATGTTGCGGATAAATTTGAGTTGATGTGAAAAAAATTGGGCTATCTGTAAGTTTTTTTATACAACTAGCTGATGAAACAAGCTTATTAAATTATAACCATCGCCTATATAAAGCATCGCATCGCAGGTCACGCACGTTAGAAACGTGCCCTACGACTATGCACGGTATACCGATGTTAAGCCTCACGACTATATCTATAGATTTTTTTTTGCTTCAAGTGTAAATTTTATTTTAACTATGTCTAATGATGTATTTTTTTTTAATTGAGGTTATTTCTTGTTTTTATTGGCGATAAGATCGATATCATTCCATAAAGTACATTACAAACTTTTCAAAGATACTACTATTTTTTCGTTCAAACTTAAATTTTAAACATGTAAATTTTAAGCCTTTAAATTGGTGCACAGTTTAGGTATAGGTAATGAGATCATCACTGCTTGGTGGAAGAAATGAGATCCAATAGATTTACCTCCAAATATGATCCAGTATGTTCGTACATAAGTGCTAAAGCAAGTAGCATACCAAAGCAATTGCATAAGCACTCCGCAGCGGGACCGCACCAGTTACCTAATTTTAGATTTATGCAGACTGCATTACAATACAGCTGCTTGTTGAGTTTTATCATTACTCTAGAGACCCCATAAATAGCAGCATTGTTCCACCTAGAACCAGGTTCTAACTACAAATAGTACAGGAGTTTGTTAGTAGTTTTTATGAGTAGTAAGGGATAAATAGGCAGACGTAGTGAACCGTGTGGTCTTATGACTTCATGATTGCAACAAAGTCTAAGTCAAAGTCAAAATATATATTTATTCATCTTCTTTTACAATATACTAGCAGTTGGTGACCGAGCTTCGCTCGGTATTTTTTATTGTTAATTTGTATTTTTAAGAAATTATAAGATTCATATTATTATCTTTACTGGTTTATTCTTACTGAACCACGCCATCTGCTGGACATGCTTGCAGTTAGTTGCTCACAATCGTCAATAGATGGCAGGAGCAGTCACATATTCAGTTTATGTTTTTAGTTTTTTTTTAACGAACAGACTCATTTTCTGAAAATTAGTCTGTTCGTCTGTTCTGAAGATGAATCCTAGCTAGATTGATTTATCGCCCCCGAAACCTTCTGTATACATAATTTCATGAAAATCGTTGGCGCAGTTTCCGAGATCCTATATATATATATATATATATATATATATATACTATATATATACAAGATTTTCTCGTTTAAAGGTATAAGATATTATAGGTGCTGGATGGTCACCGTTTGTGTTATTTTAATATATTCGTTGCAAGTGGAATCACCCGCGACTTCACTCGTGTTAAGCTTTTTCCATACAAACTTCAACCATCGCCGTTTTGGGTTTGTCTCAGTGCAAAACAAAAATGGATCCTTGAGGTTCAAGAAGAATAGAAAAGTCATGGGGTTGGGCTACAATAATGTCCATTTAATTTTTGGTTGGTTCTAGTTACGTATTTTATTTTTTGTGTCATAGTTGTGACAAAAACAAACTGAAGGGTCTCATCATAGAACAATTATGACAAAAATGTTGTATTATTTATACCTTGGAACTAAAAGGATAAAAAAGTTTTAACAATTCTATGACGTGTCAATTCCACAGAACAAAATTAAATGAGAGTCACCGGTAAAACTTCTCAGTTGTTATTTGTATGTAAAGTAAAAATAAAGCAACGGGCTCTTGCTGGTATATGAACCAGTTCGATTTGCACAATAGAAAGGGCTGAGACAAGGCGCCAGAGTCTCGAACCTCGTACAAGCACAAATAAGCTGACGTGATCCGCTTACTTTCATAGATTAGGTGCGGAGAAAATATTTCTGCACTAGTGGTGCACTTGGCAGGAGTTCATTTTTCATAGTACTGTATAGAGGTATCTTATCTAAATCCAAGTGTGAAATTATGGTGCGAAGGTAATTTTATACATTTACTATGATAAATGTAAGTGGAATGTCATGTTATTTCAAAACAAAAAAAACTATATTTTTTGGGAGTTCGCCATATTATTTAGAACTGAAACTCAAAATTTGTTTTTCATCAATTTCAATTTTGTTTTTTGGGAATTTTTCATTGGGGTTTAAGAGCATTTTTTACCATTTCATAAACAAAAATGCAGTGACTGTAACGAGGGTTTGACGAGTTTCCATAGCTTATTCAAAACTAAGATTCGTCTACCACTATAAAGCAAACAAGGGTGTCAGTTCTACGAACAATAACCCAAACAATTCAGTTACCTCAATAAACAACAAAACTTTCGCAAGCCAAATATGGTGAGCCACTGTCAAAACCGCTACATACAATTTTGTCTTCCCTATTCCTGTATCTGAATCTTATCAGTATGAGAAATTGTTTACATGCAAACGCAGGCGCGGTGGTCGAATAATGTATCACTGATGCCGTGAGAGACCCTCGTGGACTGAGCAATATTTCCAAGTGTCGTCTGTATTTGCAAGTTCGATTTTGTATTGTAGGGACTCAGTTTCGATTTGCAGAAAATTTTATCGTACTAATATTATGAACGAGAAAGTTTGTCCATACTTAGATGGATGGATGAATGGATGTTTATTACTCAATGATGCTAGAACGACTGAACGGAATTGGATGAAATTTGGCACAGATTTATAAGCTACTTTTTATCCGGTTAAATGTATGGTCCCCGTGGGGTAGATTTGTTTTAAATTATATGTATAAGAGAAAGTCGTGTTTATATTATAAATCAAGATTTGGCTGAAAATTGGTGGAAAAGTATCCAGTGTTCGTCTCCTGGTTTTAAGCTATCGCAGTTTTTAAACTGTGGTAGCTTAAAACCAGGAGACACCAGGAGACGGAAATTGGATACTTTTTATCCCGATAAATTAACGGGAACGGGCCAAACGGCGAAACCGCGGGCAGCCGCTTGTACATAATATTTAGATCAATTTTGCTATAGCAGAGTCGGTGGTAGACCACAAATCAAAATGTACTTTAAATCAATTTTGTCTTTAAAATCGTTTTGCTACCTGTGTATTGTTTTATATAATAGCCAAAAAGTAATAAAGTGAAAACCAGATACTGTGAAATAATTGACATAACTCCCCTGTATTTATCCGGAAAAGGTTATCAATAAAATTCAGTCCAGCCAAATGAAAATAACGGATTATCGATATGTAATAAATACTGTTAAATGAAATCGGCGACCGCAACAGCCTGCGGTCCCAATTGCTGTTTCACGGAACCTTTCGGCCGGAAAAGATTTTTCTGTTTGAGTGAATATTATATTCAATATGTTCATTTCAAATTCATTATTCATACAATATGACGTACCTACGTTTATTAGTTCATAACTGTTATTCATAGTGAAACTGGGCTCTTCTTCTTTTTCTTGATCCTGGAAAAAATTGTTCTGAAATTGAGGCTTAGGGCTTGATAAATATATTAGTAATTTTTTGGTGCACTGGTGGCCTAGTGGTAGAACCTCGCCTTCTGATCCTAAGGTCGTGGGTTCAAATAAAGTCGTGGTGGATCTATGGTTTTATCTGTTCGGAAAAAATATGCCCACAATGTTAGTGATCTCAAATGATGAGAAAACCCATGGCTTAGTCAGCTCGCACGTATTGACTACGCCTCTCCTGCGTATTAGGTCAACTTAAGCTGTCAGAATGGTATAGGTGCTGGGCAAGCCTATTCCATCTAAAATCCAGTCTCAGGCACTATAGCATCCCGAAAAAATTACTTGAGTAATCACCAGTTGTCCCTGACGCTTAAAAATCATCTGTAATGGATGCAAAAGGCCGGTTATTTAATTGGAAATTAAATTATTGTACATAACCTGAAAATAACAAACTATAGTCATCATTATGACATAATAATTCCAAAACTTTGACAGTAACTTCACATCCCACCTATTACAATAGTGAAATAAAAACGATTGTGTTTGAGGGAGCACAGACAATTTGCCTGATGATATAAAAGAGTGTCCTAGTGTTAATATATTTAAGGGTAAACTGAAGAAATATTTATATACGAGTACATTACTAGAATAATCTTTTTTGTAAGGCCCCAGAGGCATTTCGTTATAATAGGTACCTTAATTTAAAAACTGTATCTCATTATAAGTGAACTGTTTAGTTTTTATGAGAATAAACTTCTTTAACCTTAAATATTTAGGATCATACCAAAGTTAATAATTCCAGTGGTAACAATAAAAGATTTTGGAATCAGCCGCGTAATCCCAGCAAAGCTCACTGTCAAACGCTTTAAGTTGAACAAACGAATACAAAAACACCAATATTCTTATTACAAGGGGAGAGAGTTTATTTTGCAATGATAATACTGATTAAGCTATAGACCTAAATCAGATTGGCCTAAACATATTCGAGCACGCAAGAGGCATACGAAAAGGGGATAAGGAGATATTTGTTATATTGCGATCAAACAAAAGTGAAGCAATGTATGCAAAAGCAATAAAATACTATGTTCCTTAGAAAAAAGTTAAGAGCTCAAACAATAATGTGCATAACCTACTTATATCATGTTTTTATGTCAGAAAAGTGGTCAACATTTAAGGGATTAAATTAACTTTGGGAGATAAAATATAAAAAATAAATATTCAATCATTTTACAAATTGTTAAAATTTATCTAACAAGTGAATAAAGATTTATTCGTTTAAGAGTGCGAGTTTTATTTATTTCCTTCCAAATATGTTATAAAACGTCGTATGACATACCTACGTGCGCTTTCATAATTACAGCCTCTGCTTTCTTGTAGCCCTCGCATACGGCTCGGCGTAGCAAGCAATATCGCCTCGGCTGTAATATTCAACAACTCCATCAAAATGTATTATTATACAACTACTGACAGAATCAATAAAAAGTATTGTTTACTTTTGACTTTAGCTATTTTACAGGAAAATGCCTGTCAACTGTGTAGAAAGTCCTAGGTATATTTGAAGGCAGCTTTAATACAAATTCTTAGTAAAGGTTCCGAGCGAGGTTGGGGCCAAATGCTAGTGCCTATTAATTTGGGATCTTCATCCCCCTGGCAATCGTTGTAGCTATCATCATCAGCGTTAAGCAACCCTTTCCCCAAACTGTTATTACGTGGCATCAGAAGAGGAAACCTCACTTTAGAAGTCCTTGTTTTTTGAACCTTCCAAAACAATTTAGTCCTCGATATAACTTTTAAAACTATCATGGTTTTTGATCAATAATTATCATTTTTATGTACATTATTTTTATGGAAATTTCAGCATGGTAAATATCCCGTTGTTCATAAATATAGAATTTAGTCCTCGGTCTAGTTTTTTTATATTACTAGTAAAAGATTTATACGTGAAAATATGTTCGTCTTTTTATTTTCTTTTCGTGCTTTATCATGATGGTTATTTAAGGGGACAAAATGGCGGTGTTTCTCCCTCATCTTTAGTGATTAGATAGCAATGACTTTCAAATATTATGCAGTAATTTACATTTACATTAGGGTGGGAATCTCGAAAAAATATGCAAGTAAATGGCATTACATTTTATTCTCATACTTTAAAGTACCATTTCAGAGTAACGTCAGATTAAAATATTGTTTTCGACAAGTCTAAAGTCTTGAGTAAAGTAAGTAACGTTTCTAATGTATTTTTTTATTGTTCTTTTAGTTGTTTTTACAATTTTAACATAATTAATCGGTTTGGGGTCTCTTCAGTATAATATGTTTGAAAAGTCCCTCTACTTAGTGGTCTTGGACAAGGTTTGTATGTATATAGTTTTACAGCAAAATAAACGTAAGGTTTAAATTATCGTACGGATTCTGTTACTTTTGAGATGTACGAACTCGCCCGCAGATTAAGACAAACAGAACCCGAAGTCGGAGTTTTGCTACCACATTTCGTTACCAAATGTTGTTTTCGTTTCGCCTTTTTGTCTCTCTCTATTGCTAGGAGAAAATATGAGACAGCAAAAATACGTTACATAGTTAGAGTTGTTGTCTCATCTTTTCTCCATACAATAGACAGAGACTAATAGACGAAACGAAAACAACATTTGGTAACGAAATGTTGTAAATGCACTGGGACTTCGGGTACAGGTATGTAAAACGTTTTACCTAAACTTAGAAGACTTAACCCAAAAACAGAAGCTTAAGATAACCCGCGAAATGTGACTCGTGATATAAATGTAATATCCTCCTGTACCGAAAACACAGGTCTTTATACGAAAATATTCCGCCCCGGGGCAGCTTTCCCATTGTGCGACTGTCACGAAATCGTACAATCGTCTGAGGGCACATTCAAATGATAATCTGGGCATACGCTTTGCGAATTATTCCTGTGGCAACGCTCGTGGCTCGATGTAGAGATGTCACATTAGCTTGATTTAAACGTATTACCTGACTACGATGTAAGCGCGGGATAATTTCAAAACAGGATTGCTTTGTAAATTGTAGAGCAGGTGTAAACTACATTACTTCTGCGGTAGGCACACTTATCACCTAATTTTACAAACAAAAACAGCCTAAAGGTTTTGCCACGGTAGTACCCTACATATAATTGAAATTTTACAGTGAACGTAATCTAAATATTTCAAGATATTTGAGGTTTGACTTGCAAATATGCCATTGCAATGC
This sequence comes from Thera britannica, assembly GCA_939531255.2. NCBI lineage: Eukaryota > Metazoa > Arthropoda > Insecta > Lepidoptera > Geometridae > Thera > Thera britannica. Next base: position 10,697,674 of record OW618046.2, on the reverse strand, counting down.
ACTACTGCGGCCGGCACTACAATGAAAGATACGAACTGCATCATTCTAATGCAGCCGACTATACTTAATAAGTATAAACACGAGATTCTCTAAGGATGTCTATAAATTGATAGCGGATAGCGTATATTATGTATAAAATTTTGCGAATTTATAAGTAGCATTACTATAAAAACACTTCATAAACCTAACTGCGTGACTCAAACAATATTCGTATGAAAATAAAAAAATATAATTTGCCTGTGGCAGCTTTTTGCGATATATTGTTTTCGTAGTTTTTTTTAATATATTATGTTATGGGTTTGCATTTGACCGCAATCTCACCTACTGTTAAGCGAGTTCTTACTTCGTCTGCTGTGTTATATTGGTTATGTATTACCTGATTAATAGTCTCTTTTCCCTAAATTGTGACACTGAAATACATTGCATAAAACTTTTTTGCAGCGAAATTATTCAATAAAATTCCGGGCGAGGCTCTAAAACTGTTTCGCGTGCATACCTTACAATGTAAAAAAAACACGACCGCGTGAAGCTACATCAGATAGGAGGCGGGTGCGAATCCCCATTAGTGCGTCTATGGGTATGCCATTAAATAAACATCTCTGGCGGGCTCCCGCTAGTTATTAGCGCTGCCTCTCCCCAGCCACTCGAAGCCTGGTGATACGGCACGCAGGCGGATGCGGGAGAAAATCAATTTCATTTTTCAACACGTGCATTAACGTTATAGCGATTGAAGCCATAATATTCTCAACGGATTTGCATAATTTAATTTACTTCGCCAGATTTTACATCAAGCTGTAAATAAACGCTGGTATTTTTCCCTCGTAAAACCTTTATACCGCTGTAAAATTATAAAGAACAAAATAAGATTATCGCGAAAAGTGCAGCACTTTAAAAGTATCGTATTTTTCGTCTAGTCGGTTCACAGGGAGATTTCTGTAATCCATTCTGATATCCTCGTTTCGTTCAAAGTCCACTCGTTTCGTGTCATTACAGAAAAGTGGACTGATGTACAACATTTGCAAACTTGTTTCAGCGGTCCTTGAAATTTGTCTTCAGCTTTAGTTCGTTGAAATAAGGGTGAAAATAGGATATGCATCGATTTGGAGAAGAATTTTCTCTATCGCACCATACCAACCATGTTTTACTGCGATTGATTCCGTCCGCAAGACGGACGCTGGACCGAAGCGGGACTATCCCGTACTTATCTAATTTTATTGTCACTCGTCGACGTCGAACCGACCCTCTGCTAGTGAGACCGTTTCAGAGAAAACTAGAAAATTCTTTTTTCCCCATCGGACATTTTTATCTTAGAGGGACATCTTTATTCGCGAGCAGTTAAACTCAATTCAACGTTGGTCGTGAGATAAACGAGTCTGGTTCGAGGCTTAAGCAAGACGTAAAAAATCGACATCTTAAGAAATTTGGTCACGATATTGGCTGAATAAAATAAAAAAGTCGATCCGTGAATACTCGCTTTTATTTTTTCCTAAGCTATAAAATTACAGCAATGTATGTTCAGTGTTCAGATGGCAAGAAGAATTTCTAAAAGAATGATAGCGTTTTTATACGGTGGAAAACGTTTTCACTCATTTGCATCCAAGGTGTACAGAACATTTATCCCAGAGTATATTAATAAATTGCCTCTTGAATTCGCCACAAGAACAATCAAATCAGCGGCACACAAAAAGCTCAGGAATATGTTAAAGACTCTGTTTCCTTGTTTTGCTGGTAGCGACTCCCGGCTCTTCAGTGCATTAGCTATGATAATTGGAACATTTGCTTTGCGAATAGGATGACATCAGGAACGCCACTCGTCGGCAGGGGTGGAGCCAGGGCTTTCAATTATTACCTACATCACGTCACGGAATTGAAATGAAATTGGTCTTCAGTATAAGGGCTTTAACTATAATGACTTTAATTTTATCTTATCTCTAATGGCTTAAGGCTTTAATTTCCAGATTGATCAAATATAAATTTATTTAATATCAGTTTAGCAGTTTGGCCATGAAATCAGTTTCTCTAGTTTTTTTAACTTCACTTGAGTTGTGAAATTATCAGCAGATGTAGATTAAATTTTGTATTTGTGTGGTGAACACAAATGTTTGTTCTCTGTCTGGATGATATATGGTATTCTAAGTGTGTAATTACAAAAAAAGTTGTACTAAGTTCATGTAAGTAGGTATAATCAGCTATCTGATTCCCATAGTACAAGCTCTGCTTAGTTTGGGGCTAGATAGTGTTGCGTGGATTGTCTACAATATATTTTACTTATTGTTTCTTTTCTTTTCAGGTTATAACTTCCAACTGTCCGCACCAAGCGCTTTGCTTCAACTTTTTTGTTGCGGACAGCTAAGGAGTGGAACTCCTTGCCGGCGTCTGTTTTACCGGACACTTATAACTTGGATGTTTTTAAGAGTAGAGTGAACAGGTATCTTCTAGGTAAGCGTGCTACACCGTCGACCGCATCATCACTTAACAGCAGGTGAGATCGCGGTCAAACGCAAGCCTATGTAAAAAAAAAAAAAACTGTATTAAATAAATACCATGACTACTGTGTCTAGTACGGCCCTGATCAACTGGGTAATAATAATGTGGTAGCGCGTAGCGGTTAACGGCCCTACGTGTTTACGTTCAGAATGTAATTTAACGCGTTTGGATGTCGCGTTATGATCCTGCAGATACGATTGTTACGTTATTTAAAACTTTCTTCTGTTTCGGCATTGGTAGCAATATGCTCAGATACAAAAACTAATTGGATAAAAATAAATAAAATAATTAATATTTTTTTTGGACAATCCACACAACACTATCTAGTCCCAAACTATAAGCAGAGCTTGTACTGTGGGAACCAAATAGCTGATATAATACTTAAATACTTATTTTATTTTTGTAAATAAATTTGTACATGCATAGAATACAACATCTGTGTTCACCACACAAATATTTGTTCTGGGTGGGGATCGAACCCACAACCTCAGCTCAGAAGGCAGAGCTACTACCAACTGAGCTGAGAGTCCATCAGTCAATATACCTATTGTTCTATTTTTAAGTACTTAATAAACTGTTTTTTTAATATTATTTGTTTTTTTCTAATGTCCTCACAGGGTCCAATGGTTCTTTCGTACAGTTCCAGGAAAATATTGTTTTTGAAATGATGAATGAAGAAAATGGAGAAGATGGTGATGAAGAAAATGATATTAATACTAAACTAACTTGTACCAATTGTTCTAGAACCAAAGTGTCTTTTTAGGTTTACATAGCCGAGGTCTTAGTTAAAAAAATACTACAGAATTGCAGTCAAAAAATTACACAGAGTTCACACTCAGCACACTTCAGAATGGGATTCTAGCAACTCTTTGTCAGCGCGCGCAGAGGGCACTTAGAATGACTGATGGGTTGCGAGTGCGCTCTTTCAACATCTAGTGTACTGGCGGCGTGGCTAGTTAGTCTTGTTTCTTAGCTTTAGTGTATATTTGCAACATTTTGAATTGACGCTCTGTTCCTAAGTCGTAGGGTGATGTTGTATAGAGCCTTCCTCGATAAATAGACTCCAAATTTTGCAGGGCTCTCATTGAAGAATTACTTGTGAACGTTCGCAAAGCAGCAAGTGATGCTATGGAAGCCATAGTGAACTTCTCAAGGTATCCATTAAAAAAGATTTTTTCAATTCGGACTTCTGTTTATAGATTATGAAGTAGACCAAAGAAAAGATGGATGGACATACACACATACATACACGTACATACGTTTGTACATGTCCTCTATTTCTGTTCTTTTCCTATGTTTTGTATTGTGTGCAATAAAGAATTAAGAATGAAGAATTAGGATGGAATGAGTCAGGAATGACATGAGCAGGAAAGAAGTGAGCACTGAGATGACGAATGATAGAGGAGAGTGGAAGAAGAATAATAGAGGGATAAGGGCAGGAAGATGATGATGATGGACTTCTGTTCCCGAGATTAGCGCGTTTTACCAAACAAACAAACTCTTCAGCTTTGTAATATTAGTATAGATTTTGCTTAGAATTATTTTGAAATAATAATGCTTTGGAATATTTACGTGAGGATAAAAAAAAGAGGTCGTTACCACTTGACCATCATTGCTCTATCATACAGAATCATAAACTAAGTAATCAACTCCAATAACCATTTCAGACAGCTAATAAACTAAATATTAATTGTAAATTTTACAACATCTAATAAAAGTCCAATTTAATTGTACATTTACAGCGCCAATAACTACTCGTAATACCACGGGCGTGTAAAACGTTCGAACTTCTACACCCACCGCGTAATATCATCCAATTAAATGAGGTGGCTAGACTGTTATTAATCAAGTAGATTATACAGCCTACAATTTAGTAGATTCGCAGCTAAATTACGTAAAAAAGCGGAAGCGACCAGCGGCATTAGAAAAATATAATATCGTAACAAGTGAAGCCACTACCTATTCACTATGTCTATACCTATTTAATGTTTAGTTATAAGTTGCAGTACGATTCACGAAAGATGACCACAAATGGCGCCCGCGCCTCACCTCGCACCTCCAAAGACCTAAAATACCTTCTGCGCCGTGGTCATCTTTCGTGAATCTAACTGTACTTAGTGACCTCCCGCGGCTTCGCTTGCCCCGTTCCCGTTATTTTTTCGGGATTAAAAGAAGCCTATTTATATCCTAACCTATAGCCAAACCATAATCTATATCTGTGCCAAATTTCATCTAAATCCGTTCAGTCGTTTTAGAGTTATTAAGTAACAAACATCCATTACAAACTTTCACATTTTATAATATTAGTATGATGTGTTACATGTTTTAATTTACAAGGTTGCAAATAATTGGTTTGATTTGATTTGAAGTCTAAAAATCTTGAGAAACCGACTTCATGGCCGAACTGGTAAACTAGTTTTGATAAAATTTCTATAGACTAAGCTGGGAAGGAGGGAGTATTACCATGCAGATAAAAGAAACTTTTCAAATCGATTCATAAATTTCAAAGTTATGCCATGTCTTAAACATAAAATAATAATAAACAGTTAATAAAGTAATAAGAAAATAAATAAATATCTGAACAATAATGTAACCGAACTGAGAACATCCTCTTTTTTTTAAGTCTGTTAAAAAGGATAAATAAATAAATAAATATTGTGGACAGTTCACACAACACTACCCAGCCCCAAACTAAGCAGAGCTTGTAATATGGGAACCGGATAGCTGATATAATACTTGAATACATTTTTTTTTGTAAATACATACTTTGAATACAATATAACACCCAGACAGAGAACAAACATTTGTGTTCACCACACAAAAATATTTGTTCTCGGTGGGGATCGAACCCACGACCTACGGCGCAGAAGGCAGAGCTACTACCAACTGAGCTAGAGGCCAGTCACACGATAAGCAGCTCGTCTATCGCGCCTGTCGGTTTTTTTGCAAGCCACTATCAACATAATAAAATATGAAAGTCAAAGGAATTTGTTCAGTTGAATCACAGAGATTCCTTTGAAATGTAATATTGTTAGGTGAATCTAGATGCCAGTCCCACGCAACTAAACCTATACAAAATAACACAACACAATACTTGTTACCTGTTTGGTCTTACGGTTTGGTATACAATTTATGTATACCCACAAATATTTCTAAATGTTTATTGATTTAATTTAACTGATTAATTAACTTTTTATTACGGTCTATTTCGACCACTTACACTAATTAATACTAAAACAGAATTAAGATTAAAATAGAATACAAAAAATATCAAAATCTAAACAAAATAAAAAAAATGTTAAACCACCCGTGGTTTAACATTTTTTTTATTTTGTTTAGATTTTATTTGACTCTTTACACGCTGAGTCTTATTTCACCCGTGAAATAATACTCAGCGTGTAAAGAGTCAAATAAAAGAGATCGCAGTAATGGCACCTGTAGAAATCAAGGAGACTTCCATGAAGAGAAATAACTGAAGAAATAATGAACACCAATTTTACCGATGTAGGAAGAAGAACCAGCTTACGATTGATTGGATTATTCACAGAAAATCTTTAGAGATATCTGAGTTTCAGTTCTTCAGTAGGCCTACCACAAGCTCTGTCTGGCTCTGTCTCTGGCTCTGATTTTGAGTCTGTGTGAGTGTTGAGAAAATAAATCTTACGTCGAAACGTCACACACAGTATAATACGCTGGTCAGAACTCACACAGACTCAAAACCGGAGCCAGAGACAGAGCCAGACAGAGCTTGTGGTAGACATCAAGTTTAGTTTTTTTAATACAGAGTAGCTTGTAATTTTTACGAGGAATTTAAAAATAACATTAAGAAAATGCATAGTTTTTGGAAGTAGATGACTGTATTTAGATGTAGCTGTAAAAACAGGAAGTAGAAAACAATACAGTTTTTATTTCAAAGTCGTAATATGACAGCATGTGCTGCTAAGCATAGTTCCTTACCTACTCATGAAACTTAACGATTATTATGCACCGAGAACTGTTCATTCCTAATTTTAGAGTGGAGTCTACCTCAATTAAAAGATAAGGATGGAAACAGCTGAATTTCATACTATTACTGATATTACTATCGTTTTTAATATCCTGGCTAGAGAGACGTTATAAAATAACCATAGCTTTAGGTAAACCATCCAGATTATACTAATAAATACAATGCTAATTTTGAAGATACACAAATTATTAAATGCGTAACATAAAAATAAATAATGCGAACAAACCACACGACACTGTCTAGCCCCAAAGCTTTTACAATAGGAACCAGATAGCTGATATAATACTTGCATACATTCATTTGTAAATACATACATGGAATTCAAAATAACACCCAGTCAAAGAACAAATAACTCACCACACAAATTGTTGTTCTCGGTGAGAACTGAACCCACGCCCTCCAGCGCCAAAGGCAGAGCTACTGCCAACTGAGCTATGAAGGCAGTCAGTTTAAAAATATTTCTTTCTTGTCATTACCTAAAGCCTTGAATTCATGTGTAACATTTGTTTCGCAACAATTGAGCAACATTGCTAAAAAAATATTTAAACATTTGTTGCTAAATTGATGTTTACGATCGTCGGGGGAGAGCTATCAACATGTCGTAAACAACTCTGCAACACGCATTGTTGCCAGCAACATCTTGATTCAACTTTGTTGCGAAACAAATGTTTAACATGAATACGCGGCTTTAGATTCAATTTGTAGTCATTGTGGAAGGCAAAGGTAGTAGGAGTTGTAAACTTTTAATGTAATAATACCGCGTAACGTATGTTTAAGTACCTACAGCATACTTCAAAGTAGCAACATGTTCCTAACAACCACCTTGTTCAAAACTAAAACTACATCCCACGCCACATCACAAACTCTTAAGATACGCGAAAACTTGGTGTACATTTCAGTGTGGAAGGCAACGTTGTCGATGCAAATGTTGTGAAGACTTATTAAGAAGTTCCCAAATAGTAATAATTCCGTGTGTTGATTACTTACGAACGAGCAACAGCGATAAATAAAACGAGTCGTTGCTTGTTGATGAAACAAATCTCACCGCTAATTCTTCTTTTTATCGTGTCACTAGTTCTTTTCAAACAGTGTGGTGAAAGGATTTTAAGTGCGCCTCAAAGAGGCTCCTTTTTACACTCGACACAAGTTTTTGAACTTTTTAGGATCTACGGCATGCCGGTTTCCTCACAATTTTTTCCTTCACTGTTTGAGACTACTGGCATAGTGTACCTACATAAATTTCTGGACAAAAAAACTCATTAGTACACGACTGGATTTGTACCCACAAGCTAAGGATCGGAAGTTGAAGCTGCTACCACCAGGCCAAATAACCGTTGATGTTTGCTACCATTTTCTGTGGTAACCAAATTATTCTCGTGTTTCAAAAATATTTTTTTCTTGCAATCCGATTTTTCGACAGAGTACTCAGATGTCGATCGTAAAAAAATTTACTCTTAGTTGAAAAAATTGTGTAGCCAGCAATCAATTATTACTATACTGCCGTCATACCAAGAAAGGTCTTAACTTACAGTTTTGTCAAAAATGAGTTAGACACAGATTTGGAATCAGCAAACAAAATGCTACCTTATGGATTCACTTATAAAGCTGTAACTCTAATGAATTCAAAGATACTATATAGATATTCGTCGTAACTACGTCAAAATTTTAGTCTTTTTTGCCTGAAAAGGCTTAATTTCAAAATTACGGCTTTTTGTTTAAGTATTCTCATCTTGCTTGTCTGTAAGGCCGTGATTCCCTGATTTAAGGCCTTTTAGATTGACACAACTTAAAATCACTTTATGTTCGCTAACATGAAAAGCCTTAATTACCAAGATACCTCCAGTATCAGAATTCAAAAATCCACCCCACGAGCTTATTTTTACGTGATATGTATGTCTGAGATACGCTTTGAAAAAAGTATAGGCTCTTCAATGTTTTACAAAAACGAGTTCAATAGCCCAGATTATATACAGCTAGAATGCATGAAATAAACCATCGAAAAGAAGGGTTTTTCTGCTCACGTACAAAAAACAAAACCAAAAGGAATAACGAGTGAGCGCGAAAATAATATCCTGCAAAAATTAGGCCAATTGATGCCAGCAAACCAAAAATTATTTTGGGAAAATTTGCATACAAACAATGCTGCTGCAAACCTGCTGGTAGATAATGAAGACTGATCACCAAATAATAATTAAATGTTAGAAAAATATGTTTTTGTTACATTAGAATTGTTTTTGTTTCATAATTTAGGTCAAATGTAGTTGTCGCATTTGCGGGTAGAACCTTTCTTGTGTAGCGGGAGTATAATTGATTCTGTCTAGTCTCTGGGCCAGTCGCTATGCTTCCAGGTGTGATTGACTACAGATCGTGTGTAAAACATCAATTCCGTTCTCGCCCAAGCACTTGATCACCTCCACCGTAATCTGGTCAGGCGCCTGCTTATCTTTGAGTCTTTTAATGGCGGTCTCAATCTCCACATGCAGGGTTGAGGGTTCCTGTTCTAATAAGAGCCAGTCAAAAAACGGAGAGTCAGTTACGGGAAGTGCCTGGATATACAGCTGTTCACAGTACTCACGCCACCTATTTCCTATGGCCTCCAGGTCGTGGATTGGGGTCCCATTCGTATCAACGTAAAATTCGTATCAACTAGCGTCTTATTTTCTTTACCTATGACTATAGGAATCTATGCTTGATTGCTTGTCTCTGATTTCATACCTGATGTGATGATCATATTATTTTATACCTACTTAATTAAAGGCTTAGTTCTTCATTTTCAGTGATTTTAATTTAAAATACCAGCCTTAAAAACTTTGTTTAGGTTAGTTTCCTGGCGAGAAAAGTCATAACTGAACAATTACGGCTTTACATGCATGCCGTAATTACATTCTATGAAATTAGGCCTTTTAAGTGAAGTATTGCTCATTAAATATGATTTTTATGCTTATCTAAAAACGAAAAAATAAGATAAGGAAGTGAACGAAACTAAAAATCAAAACGAAATAGGACTCAAAACAAAGACATATTTTTTTTACGTATTATAAAATAAATTTCAATAACAAAAAACGTTTAGTAAACCGCCGGCCGTCATTTTGGACAAAACTTCGATTATCTCGAAATCAACTTTGGCCAAGTTACGGCCTTTCTTAATATGACGGCAGTATAGGCTACGTCACTATATACTGCTTATTCTTAAACCATAGCCCCGCTTGTCAACTTCGAAGACAGAGCCTCAAAAGGCCTCGAGGTGTGCAAACTGTGTTTACACATACGTTCGCTTCACATTTAGAGCGAGAAGGTTGAGATTTGTATGTCACTGATGGAGACATACGTCTGTTTGAATTTGTTTTACTTTCGAGTAGAGTTTGGTCAGTACTTTAGCCGGAGATACATTCTGCTTAGCTTACAGTTCGAAATACAAAAAAAAGAATCATGCAAAAAAACGTTAGAAACCAAGCCGTAGTTTGTTGCCTGTTCTTTTGGCTTGGTTGTGTGGAACTGGCTAGACTCGCCTAGACTCACCTAGCTTTAAGACGTTTCAAAGTGATCCTTGTAATACTAGGTATACTGAATAAATACATAACTGATTTTGATTTCGATTTTCTATTTTGTTTGTAGGATTATATTATACAAGCGAACGATAAGAACCAAGCCGTAAGCTTCAGGACTTGATTTTGACCTTTGCTTTTTTACTTTTAATTAAATTTTATTCAGAGGATCACGCCATAATTTTTCCCAAAATTTCAACACTTTGCCAGAAATTTCAACTCAACTCAACACTTTTCAAGCTTCATAACACTTTGCCAGAACGTTATAAGGAACATTTATAAAATAAATTTCAGATTATCCGACTTTTATTGCCGTTGTTATTTCATAGGGCAACTCTAGCAGCCCCTAGGAGCCGCAACATCGTAATAATTTGATCAGGCGCCCGGCACGCGGCAACTTTATGCCAATTGAAAAGTTTCACTGCAATGAAATATGTTGCTGCAGCGGGGTTGAGTGACGCTCGCGTGTTCTTTTACAAGCTTTTATTGAACTTGGCTTGTTTGTATTTATTAGGTGCACGTGTACACGGTTTTTGGTTCACTTTTGAGCAATCGCTTTGTTCGATTAGAACATTCCATGTAAAGTTCTTGAAGTTTTATACATCTATATCTTCTATATTTATAAAAGAACGTCGTGTAAGTTACACTATTTAAAACTCAAAAACAGCTGAACCGATTTGGCTAAAATTGATTACTGTTTAACTCGAAAAAGTAACGAGAACGGGGCGAGCGAAACCACGGGCGGCCATTAGTTTTATTGTTATTTTTAGTGACTATACCTACTACTAACCAGGTAAGAAGTAAGCTAGGTAAAAATTGACATAGATATATGAATGTTTAATGATAATACTCGCCTTTAGAGGGGCCTAACGAAATACCATTAAATATCTTTAGTACCTACCAAAGTGATTGTAAAAAGGTGTTTACCGTACAAGAAAATTACTCAAACCGGATGCTTAAATTTCATTTTCGGTCCGATGAGATGGACGTACCTATACGTAGCCTACTTCGGTTGCTGAAAATATATGCCTCCTAAAACCATGTGAGCATAATTTGCTTTGCATAAATATCTTAGAGTATAATTTCCAAATAACTCTGAAAAGTGTAATTAAAAATTCCAACTCAGTTTAATCGCTCAGTACCTTTTCAAACAATTTAATGTGAATGTCAGAGTATTCAAAATGAAGACCAGACATAGCCGTAGGCTAGATGAATGGCGACGGTGGAAGGATCGGCCATACGGCGACGAACAGCTGCGAATGACGATAGCGATTTGATCGTAGGATCCATGTGGTAAAGAAATTTGGCAAATCCTATGATCCACAATTGGTTAGCGGATTGGTTTCCATAAATAGGCCTCTGGCTACTTTTAACGTGACGTCCATTATTGTCCGGTAGTCCAGTAGCGCTGCCATAGTTCGGTAGCACTGTCATTGTCTGGTAGCGTTGTAAAAATTGTCAGACGGTCACCAGAATTTAGTCCATTCGAAAAAAAATTGTGTGACGCTTGACGCATGTTTTTAGATTTTATTAGGCTCTATGGCTGGTTTTCTTACGATGTTTTCCTTAACCGTTTTGAAGTACAGCATATGACACATATATTTTTGGGCAGCAAAATCTATTGATGTACGAATGTATTTGAATGCGTGCGTGCGGGTGCTGTTCGCACATTGTTTGTACGATCTGTTCGCCATCACAGTCTGCAGCTGTTCGCTTCGGTGTGCCCAATCCTCTAGGCATGCTCGTTTGTTTTTATTGCAAAATAAAACAGGTGCGAACGAGACTTACACCTTGAGATAATCTCAATTTTTTTTTCATCATCATAATCCCCCTGTATTAGCCACTGTTAGATATGGCTCCTCCGTCTTGTCTTGTCCTCGGTCTTGTGCGTTTCTTGCAACGGCCCACCTGATGTTAAGTGGTAAACATTGCCTATAACAACGCACTGCCTGGCAGGTCTCACGTCTAGAACGTGCCCTATAATTCACTGCCCTGCGTCGATCATCTTGAGGCATACAGATGTTCAGCCTCACGTGCCAGTAATTTCACCGTCACCTACTCCCCTCAAACCAAAACACAGCCATGCTGCTTTACTGCAGAAATAGGCATGGTAATACTTTCCCGGACGAGCACGCCACAAAGAGCTCTACTGCTACTAAAGGTATTTCCTGCGACTTTTACAATACATAATGTAAGCTCCATTCAATTCCACACAATAATACAATTGCCCACAAAGGCTAGCATTAACAACAATTCAGTATTCCTAGTTACGGAATTGGTCCTCGAGTTTCTCCAGACACTACAGTCCATCTGAACAACAGAACTCCGAACAAAGCTTCTAGCTAACGTTATTGCACTCAATATGAAGGTATCGGTTGAAACTTGTACATGGTTGAGGGAATTGCCTCAACTCCAGAGCCCTTCTCTTGCAGGTTGTTGGCTAACAAGATTACTTGTCGCACTAGTCTTGTTTAAACTATTAACAGCTCTGAAATTGTACAGGAGATGAAGCCGTGTCTTGATAATTTAATTTCGGGCCTGTTCAAGTTGAATTCCCTTTTTTTTTTACTTAATTAGTGTGCCACACCTATGTAGCACCCAAAAAATATTAAAGTCTAGCCAAGTAAATCTTCTATTTACGTGGAATTTTACGAACAGAAAGGTGCAAAAAAATACATAGGTATTTTTAGTCATCTTGGTTCCCATAAAATCAAAATTAAATGTATTTATTCAATAGTATCACATGGATCACTTTTAAACGTCTTAAAGCTAGTCATAATAGGTGCTCCATAATACAAGCTTCCCTTAGTTTGGGACTAGATAAGGCTGTGACAAAAATGACCCATTTTTTTATTTTTTAATGACCTTTTTATATTAACACCATCTCGATGATAAATTAATGATATTTTTTGTTAAAACTAAGGATTTCGTTTAATTATTTAAACGCTGTTTTGTAAGCGACCTCTTATTTCAGTATCTAAAGAGCTATTCAATTACTAAATATCAAACGAATATCGTAGTACAAAACAAACTAATTGAGGTAACCTAACACTTCAATTTCGCAAATGAAATTAGCTTTCAATTTAGTTATTTATTTACCAAAGTTATAAAATTGACTTCAACTATTTTTAGTGTTTAATTTACACCAATTACGCTGAATCGTTTAATTTACAATATAAAGCTAGGTGTTTAGTAAATTAACTTCAAATTTTTAATAGTTCTCTCGTATTTATTACCATAGTCATTTCAAAGTTTGTTTTCAACATAATTGTGATAAATTATGGTCATGAACTAGTAACCGTCCGTAACAAGCGTAATCTCTATCTACCCACTTGTAGGCCCAACTCAAGATCCTATAATGCACTGGTGAGCTCTGACTCGAAAATAGAGCTAGAGCCAGAGCCAGACCGAGCTTGTGGTAAGCCTAACCACGACTGTTGTAACACGGTCAAAACGTTGGAAAATAAAAATAGTAATCGCGATAAATACCCGTTGAATCTACGTAATAAAGTTTTAAAAGTTGAGGCGTAGTAAAAGACTGCTGAATAATATAAAGATATTTTTAACAAAAAGGCATTTGCTTATCTTATATTCCAAACACAAACACATCATAATATTCAAACCTTACGCACCTAAATAAACATCTCGTCCTAAATATACATTTTCTCTTTGTAATCCATTTTGTTGTCTCAAGATTAATTTGACAGTGTCTAGATTTGGAATCTGGCAGCAGATGCTATCGGGTTTGGTGTAATAGAAGACCTTTCTACCCTATTGTTTTTAGGCCATTCAAAATCCTTGAACTATGTCATTCTCGACCACCGACGAGAGAGCGTTTTTGTACAAAAATTTGCCAGCGAATTTATCAATGAAGCTGGAACAATGACAAAAGAAAACTCAACAGTGCAGTACAAAAATACAATGAACGCAATAATAGTTATTTGTTATACAAGAGTGCAAAGTGGCTTTTAAACCACGTGCTCAATTTTGATGACTGAGCAAGCGAAGGATTTTAAAATTAGAATCCTGAGCGTCAGCGAGGAAATCAAAATAGTACGAGCTGAAAAATCTGTACACTCGACTGCAACAAGTAACTTTTCAACTCATTTCAGCGAGGAAATAAATAAATGCAAAAAATAAAAGGGCGCGCGTAAAGCAAATTTAAACCAAGAACACCAAGAAGGTTCCGAATCTGAGTTTTTAACAAATTAAAAAGGTTGTAATAGGTACGATAAATGGAGGTAGAAATACATAGGTTTAATGATGTTTTGAATTCATAAACCCAGTGCACACGATGTTCTAAATTCATTTTTTTTATCCTCTAGCAGATAAAAACGGCTTTTACACTTAAAATATCGAAGAGCAAAAATACTCTTTCCGGGTTAGGGAGATAAGAAAATTCTTACTTACTGCATACAGCTCTCACAAAATAGCATACAAGACAATCCTATTTAGCTTGTTCATTTCATGCAAAAGTCCAAAACAGACGACAAAGTGATTGGTCGCGTCTTGCTGCTAACAAACCAGGGGATTTCGCGTGTCAATCGGAATGAGAGCGGTGCGTGCGAGCAGAAAACTCGATTTGCCAGGGGACGGTCAGGCGTCGTATCGCAAATGTCACCAGCACTTATTGGGACTGGATGATACAATATAACCTACACGATTTATAAAGTGGTGCACAACGCTTTGTGAATTTAACTAGTTTTGTTATTTAGTTATGAATGAAGCTTTTGGTTGGGTTTGAATATTGATGGGCGATTCAGAGAAAAAATGATGTTGAAAGTAATATGTTGATATAAAAAATGTATCGTATTTCAATTAAAGTAAACTCTGTTCCAATAAAATAACTTTCTAGGAAGCTTTTATAGTTTCTGCTTTCAATACAATTTAATCTCGTGCGTAATATTTATTTGCAGAAACGTGCCTGCATTTTTCAAAACAGATTTCCAATTTTCCGAATCGTTTTAATGGCCTTATTTAATTCTGAAAAATGCGCTTGCAAATATTTAAACCGATGACAAAGGCAATGAATGCACTGAAAATGTCACATGACCGCAACGCCAAACCAATTAAGCGTATCTCTGGCTATAATTCAGAGGGCTTATTACCTACGGCTCTTTCAAATAAAATACAACGTTCGGTAGTTTTTAACATACACTTTTGGAAAATTAAATTTTCCAAAATACAATACAAAGTCATTATAATCGAGAACTACTTGCCAAACTGTAGGCCTACCACAAACTCTGTATGGCTCTGTCTCTGGCTCTGGTTTTGAGTCTGTGTGAGTGCTCACCAGTGAATTATACAGTGTGTGTCACGTTTCGACTTAGGATTTATTTAGTCAACACTCACACAGACTCACAACCAGAGTCAGAGAGCTTGTGGTAGGCCAACTGATAGATTAAAGCATAATCGTCTTTTTATATGAATCACAAGGATCACTTTACAACGACTTGAAACTAGGTTAATTTAGGATACATAATCCTTGCGATAAAATCCTTGAGGACCAGATCACTACCTAAATTTTCCGGATACGTAAGCTCTCGCAACAATTGTAATATAACATGTAGGTACTTAGTTTTTTTTTTTATTTATTGTTATTGAAATTGCGGTCAAGCTTTTTTAACCAAGTTCAAATAAAAAAGAGGTTTTAAAGTCGGTGCATTTCGTATCAGTTTTGATTTAATTGTTATTTTAATGTTTGTTGCTGCTTAACTCCATCATTTATGAACCGATTTAGTAATTTTTTTTTTATTTGAAAGGTTTAATATATGTTTAATACTTCCAGATTGGTTCCATAGCAATTTCATCAAATCGGTTTAGCCAAACTGCTAAACCAATTTTGATGAAATTGCTATGAAGTCGGTTTTCAAGTTTTTTAAACCTAATTTACGATTAACCTAATTACCTAGAGCTTTGTTACCTATGCACTATACAGCATAGGTAATTAGGTCCACCATAATAATGATCGGCACAAAAAAATGCTTTATTTCTGTCTACAGATCTGAAACGCTTAGGAATAAACCAATTAAGAGTAGGGTGGGGTATAGCGGGCACCATGCGGAAATATGACAAAAATTGTACAGACCAGACGACAATAATTCAATAGTCGCCGGTCCAAATGGATCAGTGTTAGGCAGATCAACGTGAAATCTGATATTTGGTGGGGACGGACAATTTCCTTAGCTTAATGGAAGAGGGTTCGGCGCAATTATTCATGTTAATAACGCGTATGGTTTCCCGTTTTATTTAGTGCTTGGGTAAAATATTTGGTGTCGAATTTCTAGAAACTTAGACGGTATTGTGTGGTTAGGTTGTTGGGTAAATCAAATCACGCGACAGGTTACTTCTAGTTTAGGTTATTAGAGGCCAGTTTCATGGACTGATAATCAACCAATTCAATATTTGACGATAATAAAATTGAGTTAAACAACTGTCAATTAGTTGATCGGTCGATTAGCACTATGTGAAACAGTCCTTAGTTTTAATTTTTTTTTTCTAACCTATATCGTAATTTTACATTGTAATTTAATATAAAATATGGCATTTTAATGAGCAGTTACTCCTATCAATAAAACGATGTTAATAGGGCAATTGAAAATAATAATGATTGTTTCTTAATTTTTTTAAAACTTTTGATGCATTTCTTAACAATGTTCTTTCGTATTAAATTGACCTAGTTAAATAAAAAAATACTATTATTGAAACAAACCCTGTATACACGTTCCTACAAACTAAAATCATAGTGCCATGATCCGTAGGAAATGAACTGTAGGTCTACCACAAGCTCTGTCTGACTCTGTCTCTGGCTCTAGTTTTGAGTCTGTGTGAGTGCTCAAGTGTATTAAGCTGTGTGTGTGACGTTTCCACATAGGATTTATTTAGTTAGCACTCACACAGACTCAAAACTAGAGCCAGAGACAGAGCTTGTGGTATGCCTGCTGTACTTATAGGATTTGTAGGTAGTATATTCTGATCAAATTATTTTACTCTTACAAACATGAAAGTCAAATTGCCAATTATTTAATCGGGGCATGCCGTCAATCACCAGCTCATTACCAGCGATTAATTATGAAAAATTTGAAGTAATCATCGACCTCCAAAAATTGGTTTCTGAATTCGCGTTTTAATGAATTTTCATGGAACCGCTAATCAGATTGTGTTGCCAAATTATGAGAAATTAAATGGTAGGGGAGCCCTGTTACTGTCACATGTCATCAGCTGGGCACGTCGTTTCATTGTGATATTTGATGCATTGGCGGCAGCCAATTGGGTGATTTCCGAACGTTCCGGCCGTCGCCAAATGCTCATTGTTGGTCGCAAATTTGGTATGTTGATGACAGTCCTGCATTATGTTTCTGTGTGGTGAACAATTAAAGCATTGCAGAAAGCTTAGATGTATGCGAGGCTAAGGAAATCCTACTAATATGATACACGCGAAAGTTTGTAAGTATGGATGGATGGATGATTGTTAATCTTCCACGTCAAAACTACTTAATGGATTTTAATGAAACTTTACAATAATATAGCTTATACATCAGAATAACACATAGGCTACAATTTATAAAGATATTGTAGCGGAGAATGGATGTAAGTAACGGGAACGGGGCGAGCGAAGCCGCGGGCGGCCACTAGAAGTTATTAAATTAGAGTTGTTTTAATTTAGAAAAATCGCAGAAGTATTTAGCTCGCATTTTCCAGGCAGACATAGGTTACTTTACAAAGTTATAACTTAACCTGAAGAACATACTTTCTAATGCAACTCATACGTACAGCCAATTTTATGAATATTTAATGTTATCCACGTCTCTCTTACGCTTTACAATTCCGTTCCCGCAAAGATTGGTATCATTGCTGCCATAAAGTCACGTTGTTGTCCCACAATGAATATTAACACGCGAATAACGCGCAATAGTCCCGCGAATGTCCCGCGAAGATAAATTTATCCGCATGTCGGGAAATGGACCATTTTTCACGGCACCTAACGCTAGGTGTCACACGCGAGCTGCAAAGACGCCGTTACTTACTTACTACGTGAGTAGAATCTAACAAGTAATCCTGAAAAATTTACCCCAAAGACATTCTCAACCTTATGTTTAGGGATATAGAGTTGTTTTTGTAGTGTATTTATGAAAAAAGGTTACATGAGGACACGTGTGCAGCGGAATTAGCTTCTGTACTGTATTCTTTCGTTTTATTGCTGTTTGTTGTTTCATTAGAAAGGTGTCTGGAATCAACAGGCGAGGGGGTCTCTGGACACTTTGAGAGATGGCAGCTTTTATGAGTTATGAAATTGGACCGGTCAGTAAAAGTATTCTGAACACAGTCTTAATAAAGTATTTTTTTTTACCCCAAGGTTTTGAAGTGTTGACTTCATCTTGAGTATCATTTCGTATCAAATGAGTAAGATATGAATATAATGAGTAGATAGGGCATTTGACGTCACAAAAATATTGGATAGGTAAACAGATGTCACAATAGTTGATCGGTTAATTTGTCATCCGCGAAAGTAATAATCAAATAAAAAATGTTAGTTTCATTTCTATGGCTTGTTTAATTTTATTCTGTCTCATATAGTACAATCTAGTCTAAACAGTAGGCCTACCACAAGCTCTGTCTGGCTCGGTCTCTGGTTTTGAGTGTACGAAGAGTGTGGTTTTGAGTGTGTGTGAGTGCTGACTAAATAAATCCTACGTCGAAACGTAACTCACATAGTAGATAGAGCATTTCACCTATAATGCACTGGTCAGAACTCACACAGGCTCAAAACCAGAGCCAGACAGAGCTTGTTACCACAAGCTCTGTCTGGCTCTGGTTTTGAGCCTGTGTTTAATTATGTTACCATTTAGACCTGTCTGAATGGTAACATAATTCCTGAAAGTACTTCAAAGGTATTTCTAATCCCGAAGTTTCGAGGTCACGTCCCATCACTCAACTTCCCAAAGAAACTCATTAAAACTAAACAACACTTCGTTACACAAGCAGAAACTCTTTGTCAAACAAACCCCACTGTTGTACCTACCTATCTACCTACACTTAGTACTGAGAAAGGGTTGGAAAACCTTGTAGAAATACCACCGTCTTACTCCATTTGCTACGAGAAAAATAAACGCAATTACACTACCGCGTGAATTATTATTCTACCAGTACACACATGGCCGAAAGTGCTAAGCACAAAATTACTGGTTACTTTCGCGCTTCAGGAAGATGGCTGTAAATTTTATAATAGATCTGTAATCCGGTGAGTGTTGAAAGTAAAATACCAAACGTGAAACAGCTTTAAGCTCGCACATTTTGACCCAATGAAAATTTATACATTCAATGGACTTATTTAAGACAAAATGCAGCCAGCGTTCTTGGCACCATGCCTCATGGACACCCCCACATACACTTCTGCTAGTTTTAAGGTTTAGTTTTAATTAGTTTTAGTTTTTTTATAATTTTATGATTATTCTATTTTTGTTATTTAAATTGTAGGAACCAGGCAAAATGTAAGCAACAATTTTTGGTGCAATCGCACAAAGTAGTTGATCGAAATTTGTTGCACATAGTTTAGCTTTAGCGGTGTTTGTACAATAGCAAGTACATGTATTTAGGTAGAAATACTTGTTGTTTTGCCAATGTACAATGTGATTGAAAAATAATTTTTTTGCGATTTTTCATATTCATTTTCGTGTGCGTGTGGCATGATTCGTACTAAATTCAGATTCTTGTCAAGATTTAAAACGGCGGTGAGGTGTGGAAGTCCCAATTGGTGGGGGAACGCAGTGTCTAATCTATCATCATCATCATTTCAGCCCGGTATCACCCACTGCTGAGTATAAGCCTCCTTCATATTTTGCCAGCCTCCCCTGTCTTGCGCGTCTCTTGTCCAGGTGTTTCCTGCGACCTTTACGATGTCATCGACCCATGGCGCTTTCGGACGCCCAAGATTTCTTCGGACCGACTTCGGCCACCATTCGGTCAAGGCCTTACTCCACCGACCATCACGTCTAGCAAGGTGTCCTGCTCAACTCCACTTGAGATTTACCGCCCTGTCTCCGACGTCTATTCTATACGTAGTATTACTAAAATGCTCTGTGGCTTGAGGTTGGACACAGCCAAATGGATTATTCCATAACCAGGGTATATTTTATCAGAGTTGCGCACAGCGTTCTAAATTATTACGTAAAGCTTTTGCTATTACAGGTATGAAAACAATGTATGACAAAACAAGTTCGTTGATATCAGCTAAACTGTCGCTTCAGCCACCCGTTTGTAATAATATGCATTAGGGCTGGCACGTATGTTGAGTAGGGGAATGTAGCTAGGGCCGGAAAAAGGTTGAAACGTTTTACCTAATTATTACAACTTTGGAAAAAAATTCTGTCCATAGTAAAATTTATCTGTGGGATATAAAAATATATGCAACTAATATTTAGGCTTGTCAAAACAAGGACTGACATTTTATTCGACGATTATCGTTACTTTGTAGGTGGGAAAATCACCCCTTAGAAAAATTTTAATAGTCGTAAGTATAACTTGTATGGTACCCTAGGGTATTCACTGACTGAAATGGTCTTAACAAGAGCAGTTTTTAAAGTTTTCCTCGTATCCCCCACGTCGGTATAATACTTAATTATGCTTTTAGTAATGTGTTAATGGCATTTACAAACCAAATTGAAGTGACCCTACTAAATTAAATGTATATTTCTATATGTCAAGTAAGGCACCTCATATTATTTTAAAAAAGAAAATAAAATAACTATTTGAAGTTTTTTTTTATCAAAAAAATCTGTTTTTGTATCAAGCAATACAAAAAAATACATGAGGCAACCCTAGTCATAAAGCACACGTGCTATTGTCCTGCACGCTATAAGTTATACTTTAACTATTTATATTATATTTACTAAGTTTCATTTGCACAAAACCTTGCTGTTGTCAGTAATTACCAGTACTTTGATTTATATTATAATAGATAGATAGAAAATACTTTATTGCACACCACATAAAATTGAGGAGTGACTGAACAAAACATGATAATTCCATGATGTCTAACTTTTCACAAAAGGTCAAAAACTGGCAACCTAATTTGCCTTTGCACAATTAAAGAAAATATGCATATAATAATATAAATAAGAAAATATAAAATATTATAGTGCACGAAAGGAGCCTCATCGAGGCGCACTTAAAATCCTTTCACCACACTTGGTTCGAAAGAATCAGTGACACGATAAGAAGAAGAAGAAGAAAATATGGGTTCTAATGAATAAATAACGCCAGGACTCGCTGCTAGTTTTATATATATTTTTTTAATAATCCCGTAAAATATTAAGTAAGACTCGTTGATCCGGGGAAAGATAGTAAAAAAACAAACAAATTTTCTTTGACTGCTTTTCCGAAGTGAAGGAATTTAATTTGTCAAAGAGCGACCACCGGCAGCTACAAGCCAAGTTTTATCGTAAGACTGATAAGGTAGCAAGGAAGCAAGGAAAAGTAAGGAAAGTCACAGTGCAGAACTAAAATATAAGGCAACGTTTTGGCTAAGTTCAAACAAAGAAAAACCACAACCGTAGAATAAAAAAATAAATATGTGCTAAGCATCTAAAGATTTTTGAAAACAAGCTTCTACTTTATGCTTTATGGCCTGCACACATCTAGGCGATAGTGACGGCGATCAGTGAAACGCTGTGAAGTATCATATTTGACAGCGTTTCACTGATCGCCATCGCAGATCACTTAGAGCATAATAATATAACAAAAGGAATGTATCCTTTAAAACCAATCTAACATATTATACATTTTTTGGGTACCTACTTATTATAATTAATTATGAAAGAAAACTTTTAGCAAGATTTACTTACTCACTAACAAAATAAATATTATTTACAACTACAACGCTGATTTACCAGAGTCACTGAAGTGAAATGTAATTGTTCTAATAAATATAATTTCCAGTCCAATAACAATATTTTACAGCAACTTACCGACATGATATTAAGACACTGACAGTCTTCAAACAACTTTGCGCTCAATTATGAATCAAACAATAGTTTCTAACAAAGTATTAATTAATTTTTGTACCTATTGTTTGGTAGGTAAAGGTTTCTATTGTTTTAGAAGAAAAACTTGTTTGGTGAAAAATTTTGGTAAACTTTTGTAATGTAACTTTTTAAGACTGGCTGTTCGCTATTTTTCATAACCACATTCAGAGATTTTATATCTTCAGAATAAATAAAAATAAATATTATGGACGATAAATACAACACGATCTAGCCCCAAACTAAATAGAGAATACGTACTAAATAGGGAACCAGATAACTGTTATAGTACTATAAGCTTTTGTAAATACATACTTAGAATACAATATAACACCCAGACTGAGAACAAACATCTGTGTTCACCTCACAAATATTTGTACTCGATGGGGATCGAACCCACGCTCTCCAGCGCAGAAAGCAGAGCTACTATCAACTGAGCTTACTTTTCCACTACATTTCTCATTTTTATAAAATACTTAAAAACTTTTTGTGCACCGCCGTCTCTCCGATTTTTAACTATCCTTTCCATCCAAAGGTTGTCTGGAAGAGATCTCTCTTAGCGATAAGGCCGCCCATTATACTAATTGTTTTTGTTATAGTTTCTGTATTGAATCCCTTGTGTACAGTCGCGGTATGGAAATGTTCGTCACCTTAGAGTCGGTTTTTGCTTGCACCAGTGGCAGTGCCTTGGATCATGAGCACAATCATTTTGACATAATTTGTGACGTTAACTTATCGGTGTATTCTATCTATTCAGTTTCAAAAAGTAGTATGTGATCGTGATACGTTGAACAAATCAAGTTGAAAATCGACGAACATTTTCATTCCGCCATTATACAATAAAGAGTTAATCTATCTATCTGAGCTAATAATATAAAAAAAATATTGTAAACTGTGAACAAGATATTGTTTGACGGTTATCAGCGTCGTAATATTGCAGCGTTGCTAAATGAAATCTGTCACTATTGTACGCTAGAACAGCTTAGCAGCCCTGAGGTGTAATTCGCACTTTGCCAAGCGTGTTCCGATAAGGGACTTGACGTTTCGAAAGTCGGTGCCCGCATGTCATTTGTCATGGCGCGCCGGCAGCCCTAGGGCTGTGCCACGAAACATTATCTGAGCGAAAAGTGACATATCTCATACACTTTAGGGTGTGGTCGAGCTGCTAACGTTGATTTGTTTATGATCTTCTAAATCTAAAGACACACAGCATCTGTATAATTTTGACCGCTAAAGTTCTAAAATAACGCCAAAGTTATGGTGAATAACGGGTTTATTCATAGATACTAAATATACCTACCTACTACAGAATTATGAACAACGTTTACAGTTTTTTTGTCATTAGACAATACAAATATGGGGCGAAGACATAAGGCGAAGCGCGGACTTCGATGGTGCTAAAGCAGTAATTTAGCTTAGCATACCGATCAGTCTCTTGCCATCTCTGTTTGCTGATATGCAAGTGGCAGTGACAAGAGACACTCAGCATTAGTTTTGACTGTATAGGAAGAACATCCATTTGCTCTTTTAACTTTTTGCGATTTATGATTTTGATAACATTATTCAAAGTCAGAAAATATTCTGAATTTCATATTTATATTATTTGATAAGTTGGGTAAAAATTAAATAAAGAATTCGTTTTTTTACCAAGTAGCATTTTAAATGTCATATAGCTAGTTTTTTTAATGTGTGATAAATTTCATGTGCTACAGTTTTTAAATCGTGAAATAAGAAAAGCTTCGCTACTCGCTTGCAGTTGGTGTGCTGCTTAAATGTACCCAACAGAGTGCGGTAAGATGGCTTACAATATTGCAAGGGTATTCGACCAGTCTGTTCGGCTTCATAGCATAAACAAGACAATGATTTAAGAGCGGGTCGTGCGAAAATTTGAGATTTAAAAAAAAAAAAAACATAACTAAATAACTAAGTGACATTTTAAAAATCGAAAAGGACTAATTGTAGACTATACATTTGAGATTAATTCGAATTTAAGTGTGTTAAAAAAATATACTATTTAACATGACATTCTATTTAACGCTGACATTAGCGTTAAATAGAATGTCATGTTAAATAGTATATTTTTTAGTAAGTATAGTCTACAATTAGAACCACCAATCAGCATGCACAAACTTCAACAATTAAATCTACCCAGAATATAGGCGGTACGTTTCGCCTTTAACATATTAGTCCAGAATACACAAAGCATAAAAAATAAGATACATATAGTAGAATCAGCTCTACAGACCGAGAATATCCATGTTACCTGCCTTAATGAGACCTGGATCCAAGAGTCACAGAGGGACCTATTTAAAATAGATGGATACGAATTTGCTGCAGCTTTCTACCGGAAAGAACATAGAGGAGGAGGCGTTGCTATCCTAACAAGAAGTGGCTTAGACTACAGTGAACTACGGGACTTCAGTGACTTATCGATCGAACACATAGTGGAATGTTGTGCTATACGAATAAGTACCATAAATACTATAGTTATTAATGTATATAGGCTAGATCGGAGCATTGAAATATTTTTTGAATTCATAGATAAATTACTTAACTTAATAAAAAATAAGCACCAGAAGAAACAAGTAATAATAACTGGAGATTTTAATTTAGATAACCAAAAAGATCGGAAAAGCTATAAAAGACTTGAAGATACCATGCTAGAATATAACCTTCGACAATACGTAAAAGCTCCTACTCGAGAAACTACTACCTCATCAAAATGTATAGACCTCTTATTTACAAACCACACAAAATTTATCATAGAAGTCAAGGATTTAGGTATTTCAGATCACTACGGCCTAATCTACCAACAAAAAATCTCAAACCTGACCAAAACTTGTACTCAAACATATCATACAACTAAAAGAATATTTAATACAACAAACATTAAAAACTTCAAACAATCTATCACTGAAATCGACTGGGACAACCTCTTTTCGGAGAACAAAAATATTAACCAGAATTACGAAACATTCCACAACACGCTACAAAAAAATCTAGACCAATACATACCCAAAAAATGCATAAAAATAACTCCAAACCGAACGAACACTTACCTCACCAAAGGATTGAGAAAGTCATGTATAAATAAACGATTACTTAAAATAATATCTACAAAAATTAAAAGTAAAATTTTTACAACACATTACAAAACCTACGAAAAAATATTAAAATCATGTATAAAGCGATCAAAAAGAAATAATTACATCAAAGAAATGAACAATTCAGACAATAAAACTATTACAATGTGGAATACAATAAAAAAAATCACCAATCCCCCGAATAATAACCAAAAATTTGCAAATATATCCCTAGCGATAAATGGCGAAACGTTAATTTCGCCGCAACATGTAGCTAACTCATTTAATAACTACTTTGTATCTGTAGGCAAAACACATTCCAACACGAGCGCAAGAGGAGCGTGCGCCCGACCCGTACACTCGCCATGCACTAACTCGCTGTATCTAGAACCGGTTACCGAATGGGAGCTATCCAACATAGTCAAACGGATGAGCAACAAGCGCAGCTACGGAATAGACGAACTCTATTGTTATAAAGCAATGCGTGCATATCCTAACGACACCATTAACACATTTGCTAAACCAATCATTTATAGAAGGCACTTTCCCCGACTTGTTAAAAATAGCCAAAGTAAGACCTATTTACAAAAAAAGCGGGAAATTGGATGACCCGGGAAGCTATCGACCTATTGCTTTATTACCTACTATCTCAAAAATATTCGAAAGAGCTATGTCTAATCGTTTAACCAGATTTCTTGAAAAATATACAATATTTAATAATTCACAATACGGTTTCAGGAAAAATCGTTCGACAACACTAGCAGTATATAACTACGTCGAAAAAATATACAACTTTATAAATACAAAAAAATATTCGATAGGTATCTTCCTAGATATGACGAAAGCCTACGACAGGGTGTCCCACGACACGCTACTACAAAAGCTCTATGGCTCGGGAATAAGAGGGATCGCACACAAATGGTTCCAGTCATACTTATGTGACAGAGAACAATATGTACAACTAGAATATCGTAATGAAGTTACAAAAAACACAGAAGCTATAATATCAGATAGGTTAACTATAAATAATTCCATACCACAAGGAAGCGTGCTCGGATGTATATTGTTTTTACTGTACATTAATGACCTACCCAAGTACATCAATACTCCTTGTGTACTTTTCGCTGATGACGTCTCCATGCTCTTCAGCAGCACATCGAACATCGACTGTGATTATATTAAAAAAACATTTAATGACTGCGTAGAATGGCTTGGTGACCATAATTTAGACATAAACCCACGCAAAACCAAACTAGTACAATTTAGGACTCAGCAAAGACATCCATTAGATTTAAGTACCTTGACTAACCGATTGAATATTGAAGAAACTAACGAATTTAAGCTTTTAGGATTAACATTAGACACTAGCCTGAATTGGAAAAAACATATTGCAAATACTAAAACAAAACTGTCAAGATTTGTTTATGCGTTAGGTATTTTAAAATGTAACACAAATTTTGAATGTGCACTTTCCGCTTACTACGCTTATGCATTTTCGTGGCTCAATTTTGGAATTATTTTGTGGGGTGAAAGTGTAGACTTTATTGACCTTTTTATTATGCAAAAGAAATGTATACGAATATTAGTAAATATAAATCCCCGAGACAGTTGTAGACCACACTTTATAGATAAAGGGATCCTAACACTACCATGTATGTATATTCTACAGGCATCTATGTTTGTGAGGAAGAATAGGCATTTGTTTAAATCAAAGTCCGAGCTTTGCCCCGATTATAATCGACGTAATAAAAATAAGCTACAACTGCCGGTAGTAAATCTAATAGCAACAAGCAAAAGCCCATACTTTCGACTGATATCAATCTATAATAAAATCCCCGACCTCATCAAGGATGAACAAGAGAACCACATATTTTATAGGCGCCTAAAATCACATCTTGTACAAAAATGTTATTACTCCATTGCTGAATTTAAATCAGATAATAAATGTTGACATTTAATTTAATTTAATATTTTATTGATTTGACATTATTTTAATTGACTTTGACATGTGATCGGTATTAGTTATTAATTTTGTGAAAATCTTATCTCTCTTGACTTTACTTTTGACTACTTTTGACTAATGTATAATGATTAAGTATCTGATTCTGTCCATAATTATGTAAATTGTATTGTAAAAATGATGACATTGCAGTGCCCAACAGGGTGCATGTACTGACTATGCTAATTTAAGAACAAGTGCTATATATTTTGTGTACATGCAAGCAATAAATAAATGAAATGAAATGAAATGAAATTAGTCCTTTTGCGATTTTTAAAATGTCACTTAGTTATTTAGTTATGAATTTTTTTTTTTAAATCTCAAATTTTCGCACGACCCGCTCTTAAATGGTTTTGAATGTATTCAACGGCCATAAAGCTATTTCAGCATTTTAAGATCATCATCATCATTGTTATCAGCCTGAAGAAGTCCACTGCTGGACATAGGCCTCTCCTACACATTTCTAGGAAGAACGATTCTGAGCCCTTTCCATCCATCGACTTCCCGCGATCTTAACTATGTCGTCGATCCATCTGCTGGGTGGGCGCCCTACGTTTCATCTTCCGGTTCGTGGTCACCATTCGAGAACTTTTATTCCCCAACGGTTGTCGGTTCTTCGAGCTATATGACCTGCCCATTGCCACTTCATCTTATTAATTCTAAAAGCTACATAATGTCGGTGACCTTTACGGTTCATATACGGATATCCTCATTTTTGATTCTATCACATTTATAGAGCAATTTAAGATGCACACAAAATAATCTTTATCTAAGATGCACTCAAAATAATGTTTATTTAACTAAGGTACCTATATAGGGTACCTAATATCTAGTGGCTCTGTGAGCTGTAGACCTCGCGTGCACACTAAAAGTGAGCAAATTACTGCATTTCGATGAGCTAATCTGCTCATCATGCCAAAGATCCTCATAAAAGCTCCGCCAAATTTTTATGAGAACGTTTTAAAATGACTACCTAATAAAATAAAAATCTAAATTTTTATGTTCAATGGGGTATTTACCATGATAAAATTTTTGAGTTTTGACTTTACCGTTGTGCATAAAAAGAGTGTTACAAACCATGACAGTTTCAAAAGTTCAAATAAAAAGCATTGAAATCAGATCTCATACGGCGGAGATATCAGTATACCTACCACAAGCTCTGTCTGGCTCTGTCTCTGGCTCTGGTTTTGAGTGTTGACTAAATCCTTCGTCGTAACTTCACTCGCACAGTGTGATAAACTGGTGAGCACTCACACAGACTAAGAGCCAGAAACAGAGCCAGACAAAGCGTGTGGTAGGCCTATATACAGCCTCTCATACGGCGAAACAGCGGGGACAATAGCAGATTTGGCCAATCTCGAAATTTAGACGCTTCGCTCGCTCGAAAATTTTAAGTGTCTATTCGGACGCACTTACAGTGGCTGGTGATCAGCTTGCATTTTTTGTTTGTGGAAAATATAAGTCCACCACCACAGTTAATCCTTCCGCACATCTAAGCGTTCTGCGGTGACGATCAGTGAAACGCTGTCAAATCCGACGTGTTTCACTGATAGCCACTGCAGAACGCTTAGCAAGGCTGTACAGCGAGCGTAAAAGTTTAGATAGACATTCAGTAGTCATGTTTTTTCAGTCTATTTTGGGTACAAAATTATATTCATGAGTAATTATAGTCTTTTATGTATATTATAGTTGTCTTTGTTGCACCAGTTTTTTAAAATGAACTTTGTTGTGATTAGTTGGTTTACGAAAATGAAAAACGGGTAGAGACCGGAGATTATGTATTGTATCATGCAGATAAATAGTTCGAGAAAATAATTCAAAAAAAAAAAATTCTTAAGAAATTCTTGACTGAACCTTCAGCAACTACCTGCCGTTGAATTAATTTCTTGAAGCTTAGATTTACATAAGTAGGCCACTCCGAAAGTGCTAGAGTAGCCCGTGGCCTTTAGTGTTTGAAGTAGCCTGAAAAAACCCATTTTCCGAGACCCGGTCCGTAATTTACATATTAATTTACAGGAGATGTAAAAGCTTTCCTTTCCTTTCAAAATTATTTATTTGCAATTGCGATAAGTAAATCCCATTTGGAATTTTAATTACCTGCCCACGTTTTACTTTGGAAATGGTTGTTTGATTACTTTTGGAAAATCCGCGCCGCATATTTTAGACTAAAGGAAAAATTTTGGTAAAGGAGTTTATTTCTAGTGATTACAATATTATAACACCGCTTTAAATTGTAGTTTAATATGGCATTTTTAATTTTTTCTTCAATGAGAGTTTTCGTTTGAAGAACGATCGGATTCGAACCTACGACAAAAGAGCCTGTCCAGATGGAGCGTTTTACGCGCGCTCCTACGCGCGATGTATTTGGGAGGGACCCAGGGACAGTTGTAAACATGGAGCCAGACAAAGCAGTCGTGTTGTGGCTTGCATACCGCTGATGGAAACGTCGTAAACAAAGAGAAATTCGACGATTTAATGTGCATCCAATTCTACGTGACAGAATGACACATAGTATGTTTATAACATTATACCCAAAGCTCAGAGAACATAACGAAAAGTTTTTTAACTACTTGCAGATGTCAGTAACATCGTTTGATGATTTACTAAAAATTATCACTCTCCATCTCCTTCGGCTTCAGCTAATCAGCTTCGTTCCAAATACGTCCACTCGCGTCCGACTCGCGCGCACCACTGGACGCAGCAATGGCACCAGAGTATCTCGACTCGCGTGGCGCTCGCGCGTAACACGTGCGAGTCGAGAGTCCGGCGAGTTGCTCGCGTTTTACGCGCGATTGAGGAATCGCACGGCAGCGTCTGGACGGGATGTATAGCGCTCTAGTATCTGGAGAACGCGCGAGGACACTCGCGCGTAAAACGCCCCATCTGGGCGTCAATTCCAGCAACACGGTTCGATTGAGTGATCGTCGAGTAATCGCTGAATCCGCGTTCCATTTTAAAATTTTCCAAACAAAAATTGACAACTCACATCGATTTACGCGATCGCTTGAGTGATTTGTGTTTTCAGAATCGACACCCTGGACAGGCTCGACGGGCTCACTCTCATTTTCTTTTATCACTAATGATAGTTACTCATACTGATGACTAACCTCTCAGCTCAGTTGGTAGTAGCTCTGCCTTCTGCGCCGTAGGTCGTGGGTTCGATCCCCACGGGAAACAAATATCTATTCTCTGTCTGATTATGTCCCTGTCAAAGTATATAATTTACAAAAAAAAGCATTTTAACAGGTATCTGGTTCCCATAGCACAAGCTCTGCTTAATTTAGGGCTTCATAGAATAGAAAAGAACATGATACTTATAAGTTAATTGTACACCAAAATTAAAAGGTAAAACACATTGAGATATAAGTACTACGTACTAGAGAAGCTACGTCAAATAACTGAATTGTCCTATTCTTCGTAATTTGTTCTCGGCAAAAAGGTCTTAAGCGCCATGTAAATCACGGCACTTACGTGTTTTCGAGAGAGAGCGACTGAGGCGACTGAGAGAGGTGCGGCGCGATCGCCGCAGTTGAACGGGACAAATTAGGAATTTACGGTGTCTTCTCTAGTACGCAGTACTTATATCTCGATGGTAAAACATGTGTTTATTTTTATAGACTTAAAATCGTACTGCTTTCAAAAAGTCACATAAAAATTGTAGACCTACCCTAAAACAAATACTCACACTATACGTTACAAGTAAGTGTATTCACAATCACGGTTTCACAGCTCCTGCGGCGTGCCGATAACGTGACACCTGCGCGTCATTTGTCACGTCGTGTGTCACGCGTCACGCCTTGTTGTTCTTTCTGCGATATTGAACTTGTTTGTCTATGCTCCTATAGATTGTTCACACTTTGACGGTAGTTTAACGTGAAAACGGTAGGGTGCAAAGATTGATAGCTGAAGTTAAGATTGCAGAAAGTTAAAGTAAACAGGCCTTCTTTGCATCTATTGTAAGATTTCTATAGCGTCAGAGGCAACTGGTGATTATACTTGCGAGTCGCTATAGTGCTTGAGACAGGGCTTTAGATGGAATAGGCTTGTCCAGCACCTATACCATCTTGTCAGCTTAGGCGGCCTAATCCACGCAGGCAAGACATGGTCAATACGCGGAGCTGACTAAGCCGCGGGTTTCCTCACGATATTTTCCTTCACCGTTTGAGAGCATTATCATTGGTTGCAGAATGACAATGCAATTAATTGTTTTATGATTTTATTTGACACGGAATCTCAAAGAATATTTGTTTATTAAGATAAACTTAAATTTACAAAAGATACAATAAACTAAAACACACCGTGCGTGTGTAATAAGAAACTAGTACGTAATAAAATCTAGTACAGACATATTCTTTTACAGCTTTGTGTTATTCCACATTAAAATAATAAATTAGCACTTTTAACTTCAAATGAGTTCACATGCGATGTGTTTTGCTGAAAATAGTTTTGAGCCATCAATCACTTGCTGTCTTAAAGGTATATTTAATTTTGTGTCAGCTTTGATAGGGTCAAAACATACGAGTTTCTTTATGACTGCTATACTTTAAGAATACAAACAAAGCAATTTAGCCTGTAAGTTAATGAACATCAGCAGACCAAAATGTTTTCTGATTCAGAAAATTAGTAATTTCAAATTCTGTGCAGTATTATTTGAAACTACGAATTTACTTAATTTACCATTCGATCATATTTTTTTTTGTTTAAAATGTAATAAACCATAGCAGAAAATGTATTTTCAATCGGTACTCAATATATTGCAGACACATGGTTTAGTATAAGTACATACATAGTTTTAAGAGTAAGAAGGTCATGGGCCCTGTATAGCGTTGTTAGGTTGTGATCAAGTTGGGCCGTACTCGTAGTTTAGACATAGACATAGACATAGACATTTATTTATTTACTACATAAGCACACAAAAACCAGTAAAATACAAGGACACTAACAGAAGAAAGATACAAACAATACATTGATACTGAAGAAGTGCGTCGTGTTTCTGTGTGCTACAGCAGCAAAAGGGGCTTGACTCAGCATAATGCCTAGCTTCTGTAAGGAAGCTATGCGCTGGTATTCTGTCAAGACCGTAAGCCAATAGACCTTGTGAGACACATTTTAAATAAATAAATATTGTTGTAAGTAGGTATGTTTGTGTAGGTATTCATGAAGACACCGGCCTCTTGAGAGTCCGGGCAACAGGAACTTCCTATGAGTAGTATTTGTATGTAGTGCTGTGACAGTAAAATAAATAAATTAAAAGTGTATAATGAACAATAATAAGTGTTGGTAAGTAAAGTAGTATTATGAAAGCGAAGTAAGTTTGTAAAGGAGTGAATTGTGCTAAGTATTCATGAGGACACCGGCCTCATAAGAGTCGGGCAACATAAACTACTTAGGCGTATGGGTGTGGGTGCGTGTATGTGATGGCGTGGTGTAGGTGTTCCTGAGGACACCGGTCTCATAAGAGTCCGGGCAACAGGAACTACCCAGATGCATGTGTGTGTGTGTGTGTGCATAATAATATATAAACATAAGTACTAGGATAAGGTAACATAGACTAACAAGTGAACGGTGCAGTATAGCTGTTTGCACCAGACAACCCAGTGCTTTGTTTCTCTAGTAAAAATGATTTAAAATGTTTTTTGAAAGTAAATTTAGATTTTAATAAGCGAAGAGGTGGGGGAATATTGTTCCAGCACTTGGTTGCCTGGTAGCGAAAACTTCCCCGAAATGCCACCGTTTTGTGCTTGCTATAGTGCAGTATGTTCCTTGTCGGTCTGCGGCTGTATTTGTTTTGAGGGGGATCTAGTTTCTCAAAAAGGTACTCTGGTGATTCGAATGTCATAATAGAATGAATGAGCGCTGCGAGATGCAAATGACGCCGCGAGGCCATGTTGAGAGTACGCGAGTTGTTCAGGTATGGCGTGATGTGCGATCGCGGTGGAATAACATAGCAAAATCGGCAGCACGCATTTTGAATTCTTTGCACCAGACGGGCCGTTTTTGACGTTAATCGTGGTCCATACACTAGGTCTCCATAGTTTAATTTTGACAAAATTAGAGACTCGCAGACTTTGATGCGTACGTCTTCTTTTAAAAAAACTCTGATTTTGTACAACAATTTTAGCCTAAAAAAGCAATTCTTTACTATATTTAAAATATGATTCTCGAAACGTAGTGTGCTATCAAATAATATGCCCAGATTCCTGGCTTCATTCACCTGCTCAATGCATTTACCTAGAATGTTGATATTAAGAGATTTTCCTGTCATTTCATCAATTAAACGTTTTGAACCGATTACCATAAATTTTGATTTGGAAGGATTTAAAAAAAGAGAATTATTCTGTGCCCAGACAGATATTCGATCAAGGTCATCGTTGATTTTATTTATTTCGGAAGAAACATTTTCAGGGTGCATCGGCAAGTATAGTTGCACATCGTCGGCATACAGGTGAAATTTGCAGTGTCTCATATGCCAGCATATGTCAGCGCTATAAATAATAAAAAGCAGTGGGCCAAGAATTGACCCCTGCGGCACGCCACAATTTACAGACCGTATTGACGACGATAGTTGTGTCCCGTCTTCACGAGTTATACGCACAAACTGAGAA
Organism: Thera britannica; assembly: GCA_939531255.2. Lineage (NCBI taxonomy): Eukaryota > Metazoa > Arthropoda > Insecta > Lepidoptera > Geometridae > Thera > Thera britannica. The sequence continues at coordinate 10,663,929 of OW618046.2, read as the reverse complement.
CGGTCACTTAGGTAACTGTTGAACCACTTAATCGAAGGAGTGTCAACACCGTAATAAGAAAGCTTAGAGAGTAGCAATGGAACACTTATCGAGTCAAAAGCACGTGAAAAGTCGAGAAGAACCAAGACCGAACCCAATCCCTGGTCCTGACTAACGAGCATGTTATCAACAACGTCTAACAATGCAGTGGTTGTCCCCCTGCCTTTCCTGAAACCTGACTGAAAACAAGGTAAAATACTATTTCGTTCAACAAACCCACTCAATTGATTGTATACTACCCTTTCAATAACTTTAGAGAGGACCGGAAGTATACTTATTGGTCTCAAATCTTTGATTTCCAATGGTTGCGTGATTTTAGGTATCGGGTTTACTGAGGCTACTTTCCATTGATTGGGAAAGGTAGAAGAAGTGATTGACCTGTTAACAATACTAGTTATTGTGGACAGGGTGTGAGGTAAAGTTAGTAGCACCATGTCCATGGATAAGCCATCCACTCCTTTTGCGTTAGTTTTAATTGACATAAGGATCTTGGCTACTTCGTGGTCATGAACTGGCTGTAAAGAAAATATTTCGCTAGAATGCTTATTAAATTCAAAATATGTTAAATTAGATATGGGGACTGTAACTACTGGAACATTCAAAAAGTGGTCATTAATGTCATCAGGCCGATCAAAGTTGTCAGGTAAGCAGTTATCATTTTTAGCAGGTAAAACATCATCTTTCAAATTTTTCCACAATCTTTTTTCATTTTTAATTTCAGAGTTAATGCGAAAATCATAATACGCACGAGTTTCATTATGAATACTTTGAATGACTAAAGTTTTTAGCTCTTTGTATTGTATTCGATGTCTATCAAGTTTGGTTTTACGGTATCTATCGTGTGCCTCGTTGCGACAGTTTATCTGTTTCAACTTGTAACCTGTATTTAGTTTCAACTTCTTTTTCACATCGATATAATTATTTTTAATAGATTAAATAAAACCCAGAAATAAATAAAAATGTGTCTGTGAATCTGTGAAATATCTGAACAAAAATACCGGTCAATCGTTATTATTCGCTAACAGAAAGTGACTAATCCCGAACAATGGTAGTGACGTCCCCCTCGTCACGCTCCGGGCGCATTCCAACACGGGATGGACGTCCGTATTTTCACGGTAGGGCTACTACCTAAGAACAAGCAATCTTAAAACAAGCGATAGCATACATACATAGAATCATGCTTCGTTCCTATGGAGATAGGTAGAGATCACGGATTTTCAGTTGCTACAACCCTGACACACCTTTTCCGCTCCATTAACTCTCGCTACTATAGTAAAATACGCTTTACTTGTTGATTGAACAAAGCTCACTGTTGATTTTGTAGATGTGGTGTCAAAAGTGCTTTCTTATGGCGCGTTTGACCTCAAGCTAATACCTACTAAAATAATTATAATTAGTTGTCCTAAACATTGGTCTAATAATAAGTTGATGATGATGTAAATGATTTTCCAACAGTACAATTTCAATTTCAGACACAAACATCAATAGACTGGCCCTCTGTCGGAAAGTTTAATCAACAAGCAGTAAATGCCTGGTACTGCTGTCGCTATTGCTCGTTCATAAGTAATCGCCTGCGGGTCTACTCAAGGTTTGATATCTGTCAGGGGCAGTTTGAACCAGAGTTTTATCCCAACATGAATTGGAAGGCATAACGAGGCTTATTTAGTATTTAATGTAATATTGAGAATTTGTTTGGTATTTTATCTATTACAACTCTACAAAACTCAATATTTATTTAATTGGATAAGGTATTTTATTTTATTTTATTGAAATGATTATATCTTAAACATCTTCAACGAATTTATTTACAACAGAATATACATTATTTACAAACACTATTATTATAAAACATGAAATAATTAAAATAATAATTATAAGTTTAAAAAACTAGAGAAACCGACTTCATTGCTAAACGGCTAAACCGATTTTAATGAAATTTGTTTGGGACAATCTGGACGTAAGAATAACCTTCAAAATAAAAAAATAAAATTCTAAATCGGTTCATAAATGACGGAGGCATGCAGTTACAAACATTAACAAAAATATTTAATAAAAAATGGCAACACCGATTTTAATAAAATTAAAATGGGACCAATCTGGAAGCAGTATCTTTCTGATAAAAAAATCGTTTTTCAAATCGGCTCACAAATGACGAAGTTATGCGGTAACAAACATAAAAAAAAAATACAACTGAATTCAGAACCTCCTCCTTTTTAATTGGAAGTCGGTTAAAAATAAAACCTCCATTTCATTTGTTCATTCAATGCTACGAGTGAGAAACTTTGAAAACTGAACAACTACCGAAAATTATTCCTGAACAAGTTCTTGGGAATAGATAGGAAATAGACTGCTGTGTTTTTGACAGCCTCTATATGAACTTGTACGCGGAATATATTATCTTCGACTTTAGTGGGAAGGCATTAAGTTTCGCACGACACATTCTCAAAACTTAAAGAAGTTCAAGTTTGCCGTGGAAAACTAGGCTATTGGTGCAGCTTAGAAGCAAAACAGAATAGCTTGGTTACTACAACAGCTGTCTTTATTTATGTGCGATTTTCCTTATAACAGTTTTTTAAGATTTTGCAATAGGTTGACGTGGTACGGGCATAATATCATGAGGAGGGATGAAAGTCATGTGACTAGGAGAGTAATGAGTATGGATGTGGATGGATATGTGAGCAGAGGTAGACCAAGGAAAACATGGATGAACTGTGTGAAAAATGACATGGATAAGAGAGGAGTGAATGCAGAGATGACGGCTGACAGAGGGAGGAGGAAGAAGACATGTTGTGCCGACCCCACATAAAGTGGGATAAGGGCAGGAAGAAGAAGAAGAAGAAGAAGTTTTTTAAGATTTTGATGAAATTTCGATGGAACCAATCTCCAAGTATAACCTCCCACATGTTTTTGTTTTTCAAATGATGTGATTGTGCATTAGCATTAGTAGAATTATTATTCTTAAAGCCAATTAAAAATGCTGCCCTGCGTCCATCAACTTGAGGCAGATTTTAGCCACACGTGCCAGTAATTTCACCGGCACCCACACCCTTCAACCAAAACACAGCAATGCTGCTTCACCGATCAGTAGTGGATTTCTTCAAGATTATGATGATCCAATATGATCCAGATGTCGTTAATACCCTGTGGCACGTCTATCGGTATTGCACCCGCTCGCCTCTCTCACTACAAAGGAACGTCTAGAAACTTCTCTAATGAGATGAATAATTAAACAGCTTTGTATACCTATTGCTATGTACGAGTATAACCACAACATTAACGTAGCGGATTCACTTCCTGTAAATTTCACTGAAGCGAATAGAGGAATTGTCAATTTATCAATCACTAGCGGTTTCACTCGCCCCATTCCCGGTCTAGTTACTTTTTCGGGATAAAAAGTATTCCATGTCATTTTCCTGGTTCTAAACTACCTCCCAATTTTCCCACCTGTTTTCAGCAAAATCGGGTCCACCGGGTCCACGGGTACAGTTATAAATAGTGTAACTAACAGGGGCTCAATTCTAGACCATCAGTGACTTTTTTGTCACGGTTATCACAAGAACTGTCAAATTCACTAAAGAAACTGACAGTTCTTGTGATATTATAATATCTACCGTGGCAAGAAAGTCACTGGTCTAGAATTGAGCCCCAGAACATTCTTTTATAATTATGTAGATTAATCCACACCAAGAGATGGGCAGCAGAATGTTCTGAGTAGGTAAAATAACACATCAATATTACTGCTAAAGACTACGGCATACCTAATATGAGGAATGACCGAACAAAACATAATAATTCCATGATGTCTAACTTTTCACAAAAGGTCAAAATCTGGCAACTACTTTTGCCTTTGCACAATTAAAGAAAATATGGGTTCTAATGAATAAATAACTGACTAATAATGTATTAGGTATGATACTTTACTATTAACTCAAGTTCACGGTCTGCAGATAGCTCAACTGTTTCTTGTGTGTTTTGTACATTTTGTAAATATTTTTGTCAATTGTAACTTTCTTTGTGTTGGTATATAAATAATGCGTAGGTACCTTACTACCTATAATATCTATAAATATATTGCATATAATAGATATATTTGATTAAAAGAAAGTCGTTTTAGTTAAACAATTCTTCTTCTTCGACGTGTTGATGTTTCCCATGATATTGTTTTCCCTTTAAGTGCATGCTTCGCCCAGAAATTAATTCTATTAGTTTACTATTTTTAACTCAAGAATATAAAGTTTTACTATTTATAACTCAAGAACGACAAAACCGATTTGGCTGAAAATCCAAAAAGAAGACAGGCATATAGGATACTTCTTATCCCGAAAAAAAAAACGGGAACGGGGAGAGCGAAGCCGTGGGCAACTGCTAGATAAAAATAAGTTATAATTATTCCTTAGCCTGGTGATGATGAACCATTTGAGCTTTAGTAATTAAGAAATTTCAAAATGTATTCGTTGAATAAAATCCACAATAGTTAAAGTTATTATATAATATTTAACAGACGACTGACTGCACTGGAATGTATACAGTTCGTAATTTTTGGTGTACAGTTTGATGAATATCGAATATTGCAATATCTATTAATTCAATATAATATCATCGTTCCGAACTGTAGGCCTATTGTAACTCTGTCTCTGGCTGTGGTTTTAAGTCTGTGTGAGTGCTGACTTAATGAATGCTACGTCAAAACGTCACAGCACACAGTTTAATACACTGTTCAGAACTCAGACAGACTCAAAACCAGAGACAGAGCCAGGCAGAGCTTGTGGTAGGCTCACTGATGTTTGTAGTTATCAATTGTTTTGTTATGTTAGGTATTTTAGTACTATCATTTTTGTTTGTGAAGCTTACATAAATTTGATCGAAATTTAATCTGCATTAATCCAGGCCGGTGTTATTGATGTGAAAATGAACACGTCTATGTGTTTGCTTTGCTTTTAAGGTTAACCTAATTATTATATAATGTTCTGTATTAATAGGTAAAACGATCTTTTTTTATAAAAAAAAACAGTGGCACTCCGGGAATGAGACAGAAGTGAAAAATTTAACGGATTCCGGTCCCTCATTGGCTGCAGCAGCGGACAGGCCCCGACTTTTGGGGAAGTTTGACGATTTTTTCCGAAGAGGTTTCGGTTATGGTGGCACGAAGCCATTGTTTTTTCCAACCTCAAAAAAACTAGTAGTTTTCACTTAAAAAAGCAGCCAAGTGCGAGTCGGACTCGCCCATGAAGGGTTCCGTAGTATCAAGTAACATAATATAAAGGTTATTGTAGTTCGTCGAAAGGTAAATTGCGGTTTACGATTTATGACGTATAAAAAAAAAACTACTGACTAGATCTCATTCAAACCAGATATCGTTGAAAGTTTGCATAGTAATGTACAACATATATTTTTTTTAGATTTATTTTTCTCTTATTTAGAAGTTAGAGGGAGGGGAGACCAACTTTTTTCTACTTTGGAAGTGTCTCTCGCGCAAACTATTAAGTTTAGAAAAAAACGATATAAGAAACCTCAACATCATTTTTTAAGACCTATTCATAGATAGAGCCACACGTAATGGGTTCGATGAAAAAAAATTTTTTGAGTTTCAGTTTTAAGTATGGGGACCCCCAAAATTTATAGTTTTTTTTCTATTTTTGTGTAAAAATCTTAATGCAATTCACGGAATACATCTACTCGCCAAGTTTCATCAGTCTAGCTCTTACGGTTTTGGAGAAAAATGGCTGTGAAATACGGACGGACACACAGACAGACAGACAGACATGACTAATCTATAAGGGTTCCGTTTTTGCCATTTGGCTACGGAACCCTAAAAATGTGCAAATCTTTGTCAAAGTTGTGTGTGTGTGCGTCATTTTAGGTAACATTAAATAAATTCAGCTAAAAATAAAAACAAAAATATCCCGTGACTAAATGTACCTATCTGTCCAGTTCACATAATCAGGGATAAAGAAAAATTTATTACACTTAGCTTTAAGCTTTATCTACAAAACACTTTGGGTCTGTTAATGTGGGATTTAAAATGCTTAATTACATGAATTTAATTGGCCCAAAGCACACATAATTTACATTTCTTTTTCAGGTTAACAAATGGTTTAATTTGTTTGGATAATTTGTTGTAAAGGTTTATTTACTCTCTAAATTTAAAAAGCAAAGTATTGTATGTAGCCACTGGACTCATTTAGATGAAACTGTGATAAATAATGATTCGTAAATAATGTAAAGAGTTTTATTATCGATAACATAATAAATACAGGGTAAATTAGGTGCTCATCAAGTTAATTTAGTAACGTTTTCTATAAAAAAAAGTTGACAAATTAAGGGCTTAAAACAAAATAAGGGCTAAATGAAGATAACGAAGCCGCAAGTGACAGCTAGTTATGCAATAAGTTGAAATGTGTTAGATAAGTATGTTTTTTTATGTATTCGCTGATGGAACAATATATATATATATTATTTTTTTATAAAGCTAAGTTGACAAACAAGCATACGGCCCACCTGATGGGAAGCGGTTACCGTAGCCTATGGACACCTGCAATACCAGAGGCATCACAAGCATATGGCACACCTGATGTTTAGTGATAACCATCGCATATATAGAAAAGTATTGCCTCGTAGGTCATGCACCACAGGAACATTCCATAAGATGCACTGGCTCTGCATCCATCAACTTGAGGCATACAGATGTTCAGCCACACGTGCCAGTAATTTCACCGGCACCCACACCCTTCAAACCGAAACTCAGCAATGCTGCTTCCCGTTTTAAAATTCAACCAGCTAATAAGCCTTTCCAGCTAATATACTCTATTATTTATAAAAGTATCATTCACAAGCTCATACAACAAATCAAAGAAAAAGGTCCCGTTATATTCACACCACGGATTATTATTATGAGAGCATATTCACCGCTTCCCGTGTCGTAAGCACCTCTAAAATATTCATGAGTAGTGCAAGGGAAGGGTCTAAGAATTTTATCCACCTATGGCTGGTATCACAGTTTGTATAAACAGCTAGATCACTTCATACAAGTCCCTACATTAAAAAAAACATGATCTATATTATTCGCAGCGCCATCTAGTCACAGAATGAAATTATGCATTTAGTGAAACAGATACCTCATAAGATACATTTGGTATAATATTCATAATTAAATATTTTTTTGTTTGCACACCACATTATAGTACTGAATACACAAATTGTGTATCTTGAGGGGGATTGGAATTGGTATTCTATTTTCAAAAAAAATAAAGTTACACAATTCCATAGTTTAACAGTTGAAACCCCCGAATGAGTAATATTTTGAAATTAGAACTCTTTACCAACCACACTCGAGATAGACAAAGTGGCTGGCTGGTCTGTTAAATTGATGACTCAGGTCAGTAGTTCTCGATTTCTTTGACTCAAAGCAACTGGTGACTAACCTGGGTCGCAAGAGGCCGATTGACGCGGGGTCAATAACGACCTCTGGGTTCTACAAACTGACACACTGAAGAAGCCTGATAAATCTGTCGGTTCATCACGGGACGAGACGGGCTGAGACCCAGTTTCTAATGCTAGGGCTACATTAGTGGGCTACGGCGAATATTCGTGTTAACGCGATGAATGTGGCCGGGTACATCGTGTCTTCGCGTAGTATTCGGACGAAGACGATGTAGTATCGGGGAGCTGTCGGTAAACTGGCGCGAATCAAAGGGATTTGTCGCGACAATATTCGCTTAGGTGGCTACATCTACGTCATTTCAGTGTCATCCAGACTTTGAAGCGAGACGGACGTGCATTTATTTTTTTACACTATAACTTATACTATACTTAGTGGAGTAACCAAAAAGTGTTAGAATTCATTCAATTTTATGAAACTGAGAGTATTATATAGAATCCTAGTGACCCCAACCCTAAAAAAAATCACTTGGTACATGATGCGTGGATTCGAATTAAAAATATGCTCAGTTGGCCTACCACAGTAGAAGAAATAAAGAAGAAAAAAGATTCATTGGCAGCAATGGTTTAGACTGGCACAGGATCGAGGTAGATGGCACAAACTAAGGGAGGCCTATACCCAGCAGTGGGTGAAGTCGGGCTGTGGATGATGATGATGGCATTACTACAGAGCCCATCTCAATAAAATTAAGAAATCGATTAAGACACAATCCAGCACGATGCATCGCGTCAACTCGACACGAATCTTCGCCCGCCTTAATGTAGACAAGAACATCGCCTATACCCGAACACGATGTTTTTGTCGCGCCAACGCGACACGAATCTTCGCCCGCTAATGTAGCCGAAGCATTAGAGTTTCTGTTGTCGGTATTGGTCTAAGTACACAGATAATGTCGTACCTACATTTTCTGCCTGTTTTCAGTTGTCCGTTCTGTGTGTGTTTTAATGTATTTGCCATAAGTAATTTCACTGTATGCTTTTAAGTCTAATAAATGTATTTTATTTATTTTCTTTCGGTTTACTTTTGAATGAGTGAATGAACCTTTAGGTGAGTGTACGGCTTACAACGAGCTGTGGCATACGGCTGGGCTACGATGGGGTGTTGTCTAATGTATTCACTTTCCTCTATTGCCACAAACATCACAAGCTCTTGACTTTGAAAGGTGGGTGAGTAATTCAATTCTTCTTTTCATCTTTACGATTCGAGCGCAATTTTGTATGCCAAAGAGTTTGAGTTTTAGCTAAAACTTCAAACTGCCTACTGACCTAGGCACGGTAGATATTTCTTTAGAAGAACTTTGCCACTTTGGAAATGTCTTTCGCACAAACTATTCAGTTTCGAAAAAAAACGATATTAGAAACGTATAGTAAACGTAGAGTTTGATGAAAAAAAAATTAAGTTTCAGTTTCCCAAAATTTATTGTTTTATTTCTATTTTTGTGTAAAATTTTTAATGCGGTTTACAAAATACATCTACTCGCCAAGTTTCATCAGTCTAGCTCTTACAGTTTTGGAGAAAAATGGCTGTGACATACGGACGGACAGACAGACAGACGAGACATGACGAATCTTTATGGGTTCCGTTTTTGCCATTTGGCTACGGAACCTTATAAAACGATTGTCAGAATTAATGAATATTCAAAACAGTGAAAAGGTGGATTATGGCTAAGCATGCTCTACCTTAGGTTGCATCTTTACTTTCTAACAGATATGATCAGCGGAACAACACAAATGCTTAGCTATTTGAATAAAAAAAAACACACGTTCCGATGACTCCATTTAAAGTGGGAAAATTATTATAACTATTGCAGTTCGACCAGAAACCTGTGTAAGTATACCTGAGCTCAAAATAGATCCTAAGCCCGAACCAAAACAGCGTATTATCACAACTATTTACCCAAATCCACGTTCGAATGTATTTAAAACGGGCGATAATTCAAGTGCGGCGATTACAGCACGAACACGGACTAAGTCCAGCTTACGTGGATTTACCGCACATCTGCGACCGAGTGCAGGTCACCGAACCGGAAATACTGAAACCGAAGCGAAACTCCCACCTTCACTGTAAAGGAAACTTGTAAGCTTATACAGAGAAGCCCACTAGAAGTAAAGACGCACAGACAGTCTCAAAGACCCGTATTCAGAAACAGTGCTTGAGTCTAAGTTGAGCGTCAAGCATTCTCAAGCATAGATTTTTTGACAGTTCTCTATCGAAAATGACAAAAATCTATGCTTGAGGCCAAACGGACTCAAGCACTGTTTTGGAATACGAACCTATAAGATTGCATGCATCATTTGTCGTAACACCAATGTACCTGCGTTTACTGAAATCGTAAACCAGAAAACACTTGCTGTCATCAAATGTTATAGAGGAATAATTTTTAAATTACCCGGTAACCTACACAACACACAATCTGAAACTTCCGGTAAACTCAACCTACGACAACATTTTTGTAAATTTCGAGAGCAACAAGCGTTTTCTGTTTAACGATTTTAATAAGTAAGTAGGTAAACGCAAATTTGTGGAGTTTCGATTCTATTGGAGAGTTTAACTATTTTAAAATCTGCTTACTATATACAACTAAGGTAGGTATGTGCGTCGTGCATGTGCTAACAATTAAGTGGTTTGGTAAAAATATAGAGCTAAACCAACGTTAAATATCTAGTGGCGTACCAAAAACTTTTCTGTAATTTTTAGACCTAGCCATTGGTTAAATTTACATTTTATGTGGGTGCCTAGATACATCAAATATCGCAATAAATAAATCGAACAATATTACGATTATTTCATGATCATTTTAGAATTTCCCGCCAAACAACAACACTTTCGTCAAACTACATTCCAATCACTTTACAGCAGGATGTGGCCACCAGATGGCGTTGTGAAATCCGCGTTAATCCCGAATTTATTATCTGTTTGCAACCGTCCATACCCAGAAGAAAGTGTAGTATGTACTACGACTAACCTTTACTTCTTTGAAACTAAGAAAAAAAAGATAGACGAGGCAGTATATGGGCTCAAAACTTTAGCCAGCATCGAGAGGGATGAATAAAAAAAGTTATGAAACTGACGGTTTGAAGTTTAGTTCCTCTCTCAATTCCTCTTCAAAATATTCCAAGATTATGCTTAGTTTTGGTCGAGATAAGGGCCAATTTATATAATCAACTTTATCTTATTGAAATAATGCTTATTTTACAACGCCGCTGATATGAAGAGATACAATCCGGAGCAATCGTCGCGGACGGCCAGAATGAATGCAGGTTCCAATTCACACCGACATCCATTGAAAAGCGGATATGAACATGTTGTTCGGTATTACTATCAATAACTGCATTCAAAACATGTGCAGATTGACACATCGGGAAAGCAAGTTGACAGAGAAGATTAAGAGAGAACATCTTTATGCCTGTGTAAGCCTGTAAGCAAAGCGTTATTATGAGGTCAATAGAAGTGTGGTCTGGAATTGGTTTTGGTAATTATTTTGAGCTATTCGGAGAGTACCTTAACATAGTATCCAAATAAGTTAGGTTGATTTCAACTGTAACTGAAGCGAATTAAGATTGAAATTGATCAGAATCATTGAAAAATAAATCCAGTGAGCAACGATGTCAGTCATCAAGACGAGTTCAAAGCGTAGATTCATTCTACTGTGTCTAATAAAAATACCAACCCGTGCATTATGTATTCACTGTGGGAACTACTGGACATCAAAATAATGTGTCAAAAGGCATCTATTTATTATTATGCCTTTTATTTGATGCTCACAGTCTTTAGTAGTGACTTGATGGCCGTAGGTTTGATTCCACGCAAAGGAGATACAATTTTGTATGATAAACATTGATAAATCTTGGATGGATTTGGATTCAACATCCAAATTCATCCATTATGGATGAATTATTATTATTATTATTTAAATTTTAATTATTATTTCTCTTAAATTCATCCAAGATCTATCAATGTTCAGTTAAATCAATCAATGTGTTGTTGTATTTGTGTTTAATCAAGTCTTACCAGTTTTTACTTCTTTCTTTCAATCATACCATGGGTAAGCTTACTTCGGTACCATGTTGTGTACCATGTACCATGAGTGACACTGCTGAATGCCCAAAATGATAGCTTTTAGGTAGTAAATTTTACCATGCTACCACCACACTTGCCCTGGTTTGAAATTATCAGTGACACAATAAGAAGAATACCATGCTATTCTAGCAAAGGAATAGCAGCTATCTTCTATAAGTAAATAAACCGTTGACCGTATCATCAGTTAACAGCAGGTGAGATTGCTGTCAAACGCAAGCCTATATTATGTAAAAAAAAGAAGCAGGCCGTTCAATCTAACCTTAGTTGTCAATAAGGAAGAGGCTCATGATATTTTACATTTTTAAATTAGATTTAGCGGCCTGCTAATCCTTTGTTAGTAACCAATAGAACATGGTGAAACCAGCTTTAGTATCAAACTCGTGTCTCGTACTTTTCCCGTTCCAGGCTCCATCAAATGCTCATAACAGCCCCGCTCAAATGCATGACTGGATAGCCTGTTCAGAAACGCTTTGCATGAGACTATTGTTCTTAAAACTGCAGTCACTTAAAATCTCCACTTTGCTGCGCAAAGGAACATTTTACTGCACTTTATCTTCACTGGAGTCAGTGACTTGTAAACTGTCATCACGGTCTGAAAGCTAAGTGAGGATTAAATTACGTTTTTATATCAAAGGCCAAGAGAAACTTCTGAGTTTGTATTTAAATGTACGCACGATGACTGTATAACATTCATTAAGTATCATCATTAAGTCCCAGCAGTAGGTACATTTTTCTCGTGTCGTGTTAAATAGTACATTGTTACCTGAGTGTTGAAAGTCACGTTTTTTGAGTCCCGAGACGGGTTTGGCGCCAGAGCGTAGCGAGGGCGCCAATGGAGCTTGAGGGACTTAAAAGACTTTCATCCGAGGTAAACACTGTGCTTTTCATTACGAATACAAGGAAAGTAAAAATAAAAACATGAAAGAAAAATTAGTGAAAATGAAGATTGAATTGCCGCCTTCCCGGTTTTTTTTTTCTTTTTTTATGGCGGGCCTTCGGCTTCGGTTCGCCAGCATTATTCAGCCATTATTTTCATTTTCATAATTTAAAAAATGGTAAATTGTTTGCTCAAATCTATGTTATTTTAAAGAAATAGTTGAACGTACGAGTACGAATATAATAATTAGGCCGTATAAGGGATCAACACACGAGGACAGTAGGCAGTGCTAATTTTTATCATATTTTTTATAAATATTGTTGACATCGATGATATATTAATAAAGTTATTTAGAATATATATTATTTATTTAATACTATCTTTATGTTATTTAAATTTAAATTTTACATTGTGCTCTAATTAGACTTTTTAAACTTCTTATGGCCTGCGCACACCTAGTTCGCTGGCGGTAGCGAACAGTGAAACGCTGTCAAATATCGCTGTCAAATCTCAAATCTGACAGCGATATTTGACAGCGTTTCACTGATCGCTACCGCCAGTGAACTAGGTGTGTTCGAGCCCTTACCGTTGTAATGGGTTTCCAACCTACTTGCTGAATAAAAAGTTGGAATTTGGTTTAACAACCTCCTTGCAGTTAGAAAGACTTTAGAAAATTGGAAAATGGTTGAATAAAATAGAACTTGTTTTTTTTTATAATTTGACAGCTGTCAGTAGAAAGCGATTCGCCCTAGGGCTGAAAGTATTTCTTTCAATTAGGCCCCTCAGGCAACTTCAGACCTACTTTCAGAGTATGAGTAATGAAAAAACATATTATTATTTGTCTAAAATATTTTTAACGCATATTTTAAAATATTAAGAAAATAACGATATGAAATTTATTTCGATATTTGCAATCTTTCAGAGAGTACTCTGTAATATAAAGATTTTTATAATGTCCCAAAAGTTAAGAGCCGATCTTAAAAAACAAAAAATGTAAATGTATAATGTGTGTAATGCATTTTATTTTATACTGTTTAATATAAAATAAAATAAACGTTTACTCTGTAATATTTTCAAAAATTTGAGATAGCATCGCAATCTTCAAGAACATCCATCCAAGTTTAAAATTCACGTATGACATTAGCACTAGAAACGTACCGCAATTGAGAATGCGACACGCAAATGTGGGGGCAGGTATGTCTGTCTATTCCTAACAATACCCGTAAATTTAACTTATAATAATTTTTTTGTCTCAAAAAAAGTAATTTGTGCTATTTCTCTAAAAGTAGGTAAATCTTAAAAAAAAATGTTAATAATATGGCCCAAGCTTAAGGCTTTCCTGTTTTAGAACGGTTACCTCGGCTTTAGAAAACTAATAATTCACGTCATTTTTTACAGGATTTTACTGTTGATTTGGTTTAATCAGAATAAACTCGCAAAGCCTAGAAATAATTAAGAGTGACATTTTTTATGTCATTGTGACTATACTTTTATACTATACTTATAAGTCAAAGTAGGCACTGATAACTCATTAATTTGCTTAATTTGGGACTAAAAAGTATTGTTTGGATTGTCTACAATATTTATTTATTTAGCACTAATTTTTAGCAAGAAAAAAAATAAGACCAGGGTCAGGTTAGGAACAAACCAGGGGCTTACAGTGCCATCAACATAATTTACCAACCGTAAGGTATACTGAGGTATTTTATCACGTCATCCCCTAGTGTCATGGCGTACGGCCAGTGACGCAAAACATCAAATAAAGTTGTTTTACTAACTTATCTGTGGGGCTCCGAGTGGGGTGCATAATGACCCTGACTTTCGTAGCGCGCTGTAAACATTTGCGCCTAAGAGGTACACATATTGACAAAAAGCACTTTAAAAATATAAATAAAGGGCTATAAATCATTCGGATTTTTACATTTTGCAGGTGTTTTTTTTTATACTTAGACTAATTTTTGTACGAAACTAGCCGCTCTGAGGCGCACTTGAAATCCTATCACCACACTGGTACTGGTTTGAAAATGTACGACGAGATTTGAAGTGACGAGATATCGTGAGGCGCGTCACAGCCCCTGATAAAGAGAAGTCATAAGATATTCATGGTGACCATGATCGCTCTGACAAGAGAAGTGACTGAGAAGACAGCTTTTTATTTGTGAGATAAGTTGCCTGTAAAAATGGTATTAAAGCCACGTCAGTTTTATCTAAATTGTCTTACAAACCTTGTTTCTTTAGAAAATTTTAGAAATTCCCTAATTTTCCTTGATGAAAGTAACCTCAATATAAACAGCAGATAAAGTGAAACCTTGCTGTAAAAGTAACGATAAGATAGAAACTCGTAAAGATTGTAGGCACTTTTCTTACTCACTGTACTCGGGTACTTAGGTGTTTTTCTTACTTCTTTGCAGGCCTTTAACAAGTTTTGCTCGTAATGTGTTTGTTATGAAAACTCTTTGTGATTTTTTTTCTGTGATTTTATACTTTTCTGACACCCCCAAATGTAATTCAACGTCAACAGTATTTGATTATGTTATCTGTGCTACCAATTGAATTATTTGTCCAGGAAACACCTGGACAAGAGACGCGCAGGACAGGGGAGGCTGGCAAAATATGAAGGAGGCCTATACCCAGTGGGTGATACCGGGCTGAAATGATGATGATGATGAAATATAATATATTAGGTATTTAAATATAATTTTGATTTTGCCTAGGTATGTCATTTATTGCGAAAATGGGTAGGTAGGTAAACCAATTAAAGTAAGTAAGATTATTTGTAATCATATTTAGCCAGATGATTGTCTAATTATATTGCAATCAAAAGTTAGTGGCATCACTTTTCGACCGCTATCTATCTGGGGGCTTATTCTCGGGCCGATCTCGATCACTTTAAAATTTTATTTTATTGCTTCTTTTCGAAGGGGGAATGGTTAATTTCCTTGAGTAATTTCGTAAAAGCCTCGACAGCTACGATATACGGAAAACGTACAAAAAGTGCGGGGTTGTGAAAAGAAGCAATAAATTTTTTTTTTTTTTTTTTCATTAAATTAGTATACCTCTTTGATGCGGTACCCTAATAACATTACAATCTAGCCAAGTAGGCTAATGAGCAATTTTGCTTTAACTTATTTTGATAGAAAATAATACGACTAAGAATGTGTCCATCGGCACTTTTCTTACAGTCTCTACACTTTGTGGTGACACTTTGTTCTTGTGTTCATTAAAAGTAGCACTATTATTACTGCACAATAACTATAACATTACACTAACTCAAAAGGTTTGATTCTTTTGAGCCTTCTCACTTTGTCTGTGTTATCGAGGAGCTGGATGGCCTCGACATTCACGTGGTGATGAAGTCTTTTCTCGTGAGCTTCTGCGAATTTCTTAATTAATTTATCAACGAATTCGATCTGGAGGTCCCGGTGCAGATCTTCGTCTCTCACGTACCAGGGTGCATTAACAATGCCCCTTAACACTTTATTCTGGAATCGTTGAATTATTGCAGTATTACTTTTACAGGTACAGCCCCACAGCTGTATACCATAAGTCCATATCGGCATTAGGACTTGTTTGTACAACAAAAGTTTGTTAGGCACTGAAAGAGTAGATTGCCTTCCAAGCAGCCAGTACATCCTCTTGTAGCGTAACTCTAGCTCTTCTTTTTTCTTCTTGACGTGTGCTTTCCAGCGCAGCTTTGCGTCAAGAGTCATACCAAGGTATTTAGCTGTGTTTCCATATGGAATGATTTTATTGTTAATGAATACCGCACAGTATTGATCTTTCTTGTTAGTAAAGTTGATATGAACCGATTTGGATTCATTTAGTTTTATTCTCCATTTTCTAGTCCAATCATGGATTTCATTAACAGCTACTTGTACCTTTTCAGCTGCTTCTGCATGAGTGCCTCCGACAGCCATTATGGCAGTGTCATCAGCAAAGGTTGCAATGGTATTATTGGCTAGGACGGGAATATCACTTGTATAAAGAAGGTAAAGGACCGGACCTAGTACGCTTCCTTGTGGTACCCCAGCTCTTATTTTCTTAAGTTCAGAGAAGGCGTCTTCTTGTCTTATTCTAAAAGTTCTATCAGATAAGTAGGATTCTATTACATCTGTAAAATCAGGAGGTAATACTTTTCTTAATTTCAGTAATAGGCCCTCATGCCATACCTTATCGAATGCCTGTGCCACGTCCAAAAAGATAGTGGAGCAGACTTTTTTTTCTTCGAGAGTCCTCTCGATAACATCTGTGATTCTATGAACTTGATCTATTGTTGAATGCTGTTCTCGGAATCCAAATTGGTGATCTGGTATGATGTTTTTACTTTCTATAAGTGGCTTAAGTCTTTTCAGTAACAGTTTTTCAAATAATTTTGACATGATAGGTAGCAGAGAAATTGGCCTATAAGATGAGGTCTCATGAGGTGGTTTTCCTGGCTTTGCTATCATAATGACTTCGGCAACCTTCCATAAATCTGGAACAACCTTTAGTCTGAGTGCTGCGTTTATAAGGGTCGTCAGTTTCACTAGTGCTTTTCGTGGAAGATGGTGTAGTATTTCTCCCGAGATAAGATCGAATCCAGGAGATTTCTTTGGGTTTATACGGTGTTTTATTTCGCTCCAGACTTCTCTGGGTGTAACCAGCTTTATCGAAAGTGTTTCGTCACGAACTTCGTTAATCATAGGTACTTGGTTTGTTTGGCCTTCGTTAGGTGTAAATATTTCTTCAAGATGTTCTGCAAATCTTTTGGCTTTCTGTTCGTTACTAACGGCCCATTTTCCAGACCCTATATTAATCGGAGGAATTTGGGTAATGGGTCGTTTCATATGTTTAGTTGCCTTCCAGAGTGAGTAGTTTGTACTGCGATCTCTGGTGAGGTTCTGGAGATAGCTGTTAGTTGACTCGTCATTAAAAGCTTGAATTTTTCTTTTAAGCAGTTTTGTGAGATTATTTAATTTTGTTTTGTCTTGTGGAAATCTAGTTTGGTGCCAAACGTTCCTTTGTTTTCTTTTTTCACTTATGAGTTGCAAAATATCCTTAGGGTAGTTGTTTCTTGCGCCTCTTTTTTTGTTTACTGGTGTATTATTCCAGGCAACCTGTTGTATGATTTTAGTAAAATTGTCTATTTCTAAGTTAAGTTGCTCCGGGGCTTTCAGAGGAACTTTTAGGTCTATATTAAAATCTAATTCTATTTTAAAACTCTCCCAATCAGTATACTTATTTACCAGGGTCAGAGCGTTTTCTATTTGTAAAACTTGTTCACTTATTTCTAGGTATATTGCAGAATGGTCAGAGTTCATATCATAACTTTGCTTCATTCGTAGGTAGTTCTTCGATAAATTTTTGTAGATGAAGAAGTCGATCAGGTCTGGAATTTTGTTTTGGTCAGTTGGCCAGTATGTTGGTGAACCAGTAGATATAACGTCACCTTTTATAATTGTTTAATGGCATTCATTAAGTTTCTGCCCTTTGTATTCGTTAGTCTGGATCCCCAGTACGTATTCTTTGCATTGAAGTCACCTCCAAGTACAAATCTTTCACCAAGGGTTTGTAAAAATCTTGAGTAGTTGTGTTCATGTATCGTATGGCGCGGTGGGCAGTATATGGCTGCTACCGTAAGAGAATACCGCGTTGTATTAATGCAAATAGCTACGGACTGGATATCTGGCTCTTCACATTTACTTATTTCATAGTGCTTTATGTTTTCTTTCACGATAACAGCACTACCCCCCCTTCCTTTGTTATCTGGGTGTAGTGCATGATAGGTTTTATAGCCTTTGAAAGTGATGTGTGACTGTTTATTGAAATGCGTTTCAGATACGAGACACAAATCGACTTTTTCTATGTCTAGGACTACTTGCAGTTCGTTTTGATGATTGAGTAGCCCATTGCAGTTCCAAGCCATGATTTTTAGTGTACAAATCATTTTTTACTCTTAGGAATAGCTTGTTTGGTGCTATTTTCTATTATTTTCAATCTCTCATCAAAGGATGTCATGAACTTCAGAATGACATCTAGTTTGCTATCGTTGCTTGGCTCTTTGCGTTGCATGGTTGGTGTATTTTTGGCAGTTGCCTGGGCATATGACACAGATTTGTGAGTGGTGCTAACTGAAGTAGTTCTTACGTTAGAGCCTGGAGGAGCTACCTGCTGTTTGCTGCTGGAGTTTTGCTGTGTAGCCTGAGTTTTATTTATACTTTTGGTCCGCATCTTCTGCATTTCTTTAGCTACCATGCAGCCTCGGTAGTTTGCTGGGTGTGCTTCCCCACAGTGCACACACTTTGGTTTTTCTTCTGCAGGTTTTTTGCAGTCCTTTGTAAGGTGCTTACCTGTGCATTTAACACACCTTGGTTCTTTGGAGCAGTACTTTTGTGTATGACCATATACTTGGCATTTCTTGCACTGTGGGATAAGTTTGGTGGATCTTAGTGGTTGAATCTCGACCACGCACCCCAATATATGTTTTATTTCATATATTTTTTTTATATCTTCTTCGTTGCTGAAGGTGGCCATGAACATGTTTAGTGGTTCCTTAGTTTTCCAACTTAGTTTGTTCACAACTTCTTCAATCTTGTAGCCTCTTCCATTTAGGTCTTCGATAATTCGGTCAGGTTTACACGAGGAAGGCAATTTCTTGACCATAACTCTTATCGGTCTCTCCTGTTTGTTTTCATAGGAGTGCCAAGGGCACTCGCTTTCGCTTAGAATTTTTGTTAAGGCTCTGTATGCTTCATCATTGATGGCATTTACTTTAACACTCTCACCGCTTAATATCTTGATTTTAAAGGTACCAGCGGGCTGTTTTAAAGACAAGGAGTCGTAAAAATTTTGGTAATTATTCACCCCGTCTACTATGATCGGAGGTGGGGAAGGAATTTTTTTTGGTCTTTCTTTTGCTGGAGAATTGGCATTTCCTTGTGGTGAGACAGTGGGCGAGTTGTTCATTTTCCGCTTTTTCCTGGATTTCGCTCTTATCCACTCTGTCTCTTTTGCTAGTTCTTCCTCGTCCGTAACATATTCCACCTGTACCGAGGAAGTTTCCATGCTTGATGTTGATGGCATGTTTGTTGATTGCGCAACGCATTTCAGCTGCTCTTGAAGAACTTCAATTTGATTCTTCAAGTTCCCAACAAGGCCCTGAAGCTTTTCACGCTCTTGCCTTTCTTCTTTAAAAAGACGGACTGCGTCATTGTAGTGGTCATACAAAGTATGCTCCAGCTCTGTATGCAGGGTAAAGCGTACCTTTGATGGCGTATCCATTCATTGTAAAGGCAATAAATGGTGTCACCTTAACAATATAATTCGTCGTCGATGCACATGCCTTACGCGACAAAGAACGGGGTCATTGTCACAGTCGGCAGCACGTCCGCGGTGACGTTTTTGTGATGCGCTTGCACTTTGCGCTGTAGGTACCTACGCGCGAACGCGAGACGCTACTGTTCTCAGCGGAGATCGAACAGCCACTGAAGCAATAAAATAAAATTTCAAAATGATCGAGATCGGCCCGAGAATTAGCCCCCTGTTAGCATGTGAGGTGAGCGGGCCATTTGATTTAAATCAATCAAATCCAAAAGTGTATTTATTTAGGTCTTTAAAACGTCTAAAGCTAGGTGAGTCTAGATGCCAGTTCCACGCGAACAAGCCTAAAGAACAGACAACAAACTACGGCTTGGTTCCTACCGTTTTTTCATATGATCCTTTTACAAATCTAAAATAATAGCAGTGAAGCTCCAATGTGGTGCCACTTTACTTAGTGAGACGTATGCAATACAAAAGCCAAAGTTTCAAAGACAGCACACGTTACGCTTCAAAGTAATAATAAATCATGCATTTTATTTTGTAAATACATACTTAGAATACAATATAACACCGAAACAGAAAACAGACCTCTGTTTTCACTACACAAATATTTGTTCTCGGATCAAACCCACGACCTACCAATTTAAGATTTAAGATTTGTCCAACAGGAGTTAATTTCTTGCTAAGTATGCCGAATTGAATCCGGCACAATCTTGCATTCTGTTGGCTATATTGCCATAGCGCTTCTAAAATGGCTACGAGCCTGGGGCTGACCGCACTTGGCTCGTGCCAACATTCTCAGATATGCTGGTAGCGTCTTCTATATTAGCTCCATAGCTGCGTGTTGGTTCAAATCCAAATCCAATGAGTTTTTCTATCGAAAAGTTTACTTGCACTATGCCAGTATATTATACTCTCAAACGGTGATGAAAAACATCGTAGGAAACTGCATGTCGTTAAACGTAAAAAGTTCGAAAACATGACAATGTGTCAAATGCATGAAAGGAGCCTCTCTGAGGCGCATTTAAAATCCTTTCACCACACTTTGGTTCGAAAGAACTAGTAACACGATAAGAAGAACCTATAGGTATATTATGAGTAAAAGTAAAGTGAACAGGCCTTTGCATCTGTTGTAGATAATTTATATAGCGTGAAGGGTATCTGGTGATTACTCTAGCCCTACTTGCGGGACGCTATAGTACCTGGGACAAGATTTAAGATGCAATAAAATTGCTTAGTCCCTATACCATCCCGACAGCTTGGTCGGCCTTATCCGCAGGAAAGATATGGTCAATACGTGAAGAGCTGACTAAGCCATTTCCTCACGATGTTTTCCTTCACCGTTTGAGAGCACTGGCATTGTGCACATTAATCTGATAATTATTTTTGCGAACAGAAAAATCCATAGGTACACTACTAGATTCGAACCCGCGACCAAAGGATCGAAAGGCACTACAACTCAGGGCACCAGTGCACTCCTTGTTTTCATTAATACCTAGAGGTGTGCGCGACCTACGAGGCAATACTTTGTTATAGGCCATGGTTACTGCTTAACATCAGGTAGCCATTTTGTATAAAAAAAATTCGGGCAACAGTTTGTCATTTTTCCGCAACGGCTTGTTTCTTGCCTAACTTCAAAGGGACAAAGCGTAGGTACGTACTGCATACGTAGGTATACAAAGTAAATATACCTAGATTTATATTCAATCTCGTACCTATCATAAGTTATACTTATTTTTGGTACGTAGGGGTAACAAAAGTAATGGTATTATTTCGGACATCAAAATTCATGAGGGAAATTAATTTTCCCTAGAAGGGTTGGAGTATCAGGGGTCACTTTTGGCCCTCATGGGAGCATGGCTCTCTGTATAGGATAAACATCGATCTATTTGCAATGAAAGTATCCTATCAATAACGATTTAGGTGATTTTCGGTTATTTACTTTCATATAAATAATTTTTAATTCAGTGTTGATCGAAACATCAAAAGCGGTTGTCTTCTATTTGCCTGCACAGAATCCTGAAATACTTTGCCCATATTTCTCGCCGAAATACCGATTGTATCGAGAGACTGATAGTAACAGGCAAAATAGAAGGCAACAGACCTAGAGGCCGAAGCCTCAAGCGCAGCTCGAAATGAGGCTGGAAATGTCAATGCATCAGGCGCTCCATCAGGCCACCGACCGCTCCAAATGGAGAGACTTTGCACACAAAATGGAAAAGAGTCATGATCCTCAACAATAAGGGCTGACTATGGAGGGGATTTCAGTGTGACAATATCCCTACTATAACAAACGAGTGACATGTTATAAAAAATAGGCGCACTTGTGGGTTGCGGTTGTTACTCAATTTGGGGAAGTTTCTGATTAGAGCAGACGAGGTGACGAAGTGTAGACTGTAAAAGTCCGTATTGAAAATACGCTACAAATACAGTAGTATTTGAGTTACGTAAAGACAATAATCACATTATGTTAGCGCATGTTGTAAAAGAGGAGAAACTTTTAAAATAAATTATATCTTGGAAGTGAATGTAAGTTGCCCAGGCTCGCTGATAAGTTTTATCTAACACCAGAGTCTATTCAAAACTTCCAAATTCAATTACTTTGGATTCCAAGACACATTTAAACAATGTTACGGCTCACCCATTCAGGAATTCAATGAATTATCATCAGTGATATAGCTGGTTGTGCGAGACCGTCTTGTAGAGGACTTCCAAACTAGCGTTTTTATGCAGTCGTTTTGGCATACGCACTTACTTGCGCTTCATTTTGCGCTTAAAACCCCGAACGCACTTACACGACCGTATTTCATCGTGTACGCTCATATCGCGAGGAAGCGTTTCTCACAGCTCGCGCATAGTACAAGCTTAAAACGCGTCAACGCAACGCTCGCACGAGTTGCATGTGCGGTTGAAGGTGCATCAACACGCGCATACACAAGTTTAGTAAACTAAGCTTTAACGCTCGTATAAAACGCTAGTCTGAAATGGCTTTTACCGGCGGTGCCTAGTTGTATATTTATTCCCGTGGGCTTTGTTCTTCTATCCGCGAATTAAGTAGGCGTTGCTAGATATTGCAGAAGGTAGAATTGCCATTAAAATCACTATAATAGATCTCATCTATAGTGATTTTAATGGCAATGGCACTCATCATTTTGACGTAGGATATTTTCCAAGGAGTTGCCAATTCATATACCTATCTCTTCAAAAATCTTAACTGTAAGAAGACGTCGGTAACAGATGTCGGTTTGAAAAAAGTTGAGGGAAAGCGCTTGGACTAACTCTTCAATACTGCGTTTACATGTGTTTTGTTTGAAGCCCAGTCAAAAACTAAAATTGTAAATCGGAACCTACGCTACAGGTTTACTATGAATGTTTCATGCAAGGCTTAAAAACTAGCGCGCAATACAAAATTCCCAGCTCGTGTTAAGCCTTCCTGTTGTAATTCTGTGGCGAATCGAGGTAGAACCACAGTGCCTAATGATTTATATAGGCCACGCTCATCCCGGTTTATTTACGATTTTCGTTCTACAGAATAATTACAGGCCGCATAAACGTTGGCAAATGTAAAAAGGGATTACTGAGTAATGATTGCGGAGTAATTACAGGGCGGGAAAAATCGTGAGAAAATATGGTCGGGTAACTTTTATACGGAAAAAAGATTTTGGAACTTTTGCGAAACAAAATTGTGTGGTGCTTTTACGCATCACCATCAGCCTGAAGAAGTTCACTGTGCTTGTTTAAATTTACGCAGGAATAACGATTTTGGGCATAAATATCTTACGAGGAACACAGTCATGTTAGCTCACTTAAACATTAGTAATAGTTATTTTCATTAGTTCTTGTGTCATCATCATTAATGTATTCCTTGTTTATATGTGGCTTATACAGAGTAGTTTCTTGAAAAGGGTGGCGATGGCCAAGTCCAAAACGACAAAAGTTAGTGAAAAGTCGTGAAAGGAGTCATGCCCTCGATTTATAAAAAAAACTATGACTGCATTTTTTTTAAACCCTCAGGGTGTTATTAATAATCCTGGCGCAACGCTGGAGTAGTTAAATCGTGTTTTGTCACATTTGTTCGAGTTGACAATTTGCATGTCAATGCAAGAGACAAAACACGGATCAACTAGTCCAACGCTACGCTAGGATTATTAATAAGACCCTCAAGGTTTCTGTCTTGTACATCACTACCCTTCTAAAAAAACCAACCTGTATACAAAAGATTTTTGATTTGATTTGATAACAGTATTTCAACTCAAAGTCTTTGGCTTATTGCGGTTGTATGTTACATCACTGCAAATGGACAGACAAGATACTGACAACTAAGGTGTAAGGCGAGGTACAGTAACAAGCTTGATACAGCCTAGACTGATGCATTAATTACTGGCTATCATTGTGCTTGTCTGTAGTGTATAGTTTACTGAAACTGTAGACAGGACGAGATCTTGGAATGCACCAAAATATTTATAAGCCTCTGATGACTGTCGCAGTGAGAAGTAAATTAGTGGGACTGAACAATTCAAGATACACACATTTTTTCTAAAGAACATACCCCTCCTCATCAACTGAAAAAACATTTGAAAAAGGAAGGTTCAAATACGTCATGGCATTGGCTGGGACTAAATGTACTTATGTTTTGATTTCTCATTTATATGGACGTGGCATTCGTGGGACTAAACGTCTGCGTCGTCTGTCAAATACCGCTGTCATATTTGACAGCGTTTCACGTGATTGCCATCGCCATCGCCTTAATGTGCGCAGGCCTTAATCTCACAATTTGTAAGAATTCACTATGCATAATTATATTTTAGGGAAAAACGGGCAGAAAACTTGAGTCGTTGGCGTTTCTTTCTTTTTGATCGAGTTACCTTAAAAACGAGATACCAATGAAAGCATTAGCCTAAAAAAGAGGTTTACTATAGGAAACTGCTCTTACTTGAACCTTTACGTGAGATGCTGAAAAACCAGTAAGCCCGAAATAATAAACTGATTAAGAAGCAGTTTGCTACCTAATAGTAGCTTTTCTGTATTCGAGGCTAAATATTTTTCCTTAAAACAAAATTAAAATGCAAGTCTCGGGGTGAAAATTTATTTCTTATTCAGAAAATGCTTAAATAACAAAGCTTATGTAAAGAATAATTAACACTCACACTCACGCAGATTCAGAGAGCATAAACATTTTGCTACATACGCTAATAAAAACAATAGGTGAACGGAAGCCAAAACATTTCTGTTTACGTTTTCCACAAAAGGATAAAAAATGTTTTTGGAAGCCCGTGGTCGTATTCAGCGGGTTGCGGGTACTATTGTTGGAGGGAACTGGGATCCTTTCAGCCCCTCTGAAAGGAGAGGGAACATTCAAATTAGTCCATTGTGATTTATTTTTCTTGGCGCCCTCTGAATAACGTATCCCAAATGTTTAATGTTCAGTGTCATGAAAAAGGTTGCCCATAATTTTTGGCTCCCGTTTTTATTTGATTTGCAAGTTTTTACGTGCGTTACGTTCATCTTTTTATTGGAACTGCATAATAAGTATTCTTAGTATTTTATTTTAGTTCCGCGGTAGTTCCAAGGTCATATTGACTGTGGGACACAACGGGCTGGTAATAAAAATAATAATAATAAGTTTATAGTAATAGTTACAAGGTAATGAGCATTTGAGGGACTAACAGTGGTATCATTTTGATCTAAAGTCATTCTTAAACGTATTGAAGTTTAGTCAATCTAGGCACTAGTTCCATGCGACAAAACCTAAAAGCCCTACCAACAGGCACTTCTCTATTCTTGAACAAAGAAACACTGGGTACAAGTAATAGTAAACCCTAGATTTATCCACTCCACTCCATATTCAAATACTTTCACCGACAAAGTAAACCAACAACAAACGATTTCCTTCGCTCACTCGAATACTTGCCTATTTCACCCAGTTTCACCCATTGAAAGGAACTCACCGGCAGTTTGCAATTCATAGCGCCGAGTGCATTAGCTCCACTCCAGACGCGCAATCGTATTTGCATTATGAATTTCGTTCGCACAGCTAATGGTGGTGTTACTGGGGTAAACAGGCTTCAGTGCGCATTGACACTTGCAGATCTCTAGTTGGAGCCATGTTAAATCTGAGTGCTTTTGGAAATAAATACGTGTCGAAACAAATTGTAGGTACTTTTGGGGTTTATTTTATTTAAAAACTTTCACTCAAATAATGACTTGGAGGACAATTGCAATGCTATAAGCATAAGCTTATAGCATTGCAATCTTCTTGGGCGTGTAAACAGATGGCGTAGCGTGTTTTTATGAAAACTGTTTGGTTTAAAAGAGTAAAGAAATGGTTGAGAGAGAGAGAGAGAGAGAGATGTATTATGTGTTTATACATTAGCATGTACATATCTCTTATACATATTATTATAATATATATTATATATAATATTTATTATAATTATAATTGCTGGCGTAGTAATTTTTTTTATTACAATATTTTGCGGTGCCTATTCAGAAACACGTAGAAGATTTTTTTTACAAAATCAGTATTTTTTAATAAACATGCAATCAAAACTACCTGTTTTATAACGACTCAAAATACGCTTTTCCCAAATAAATACGCAAATCCTCAAATTTGTACGAAACATAAGTTCATCAATTTTACATTAGTTCCGTGAAATTAAGCCAGTGTAATTATATCAGCAAAACATTTTATAATAGGTTTCGCTTAGACAGAACTAGTCAAAAATTCACTAGAGTTGCTTACCTGCACGAGCAAGGCTAATGAAAGCTAAATAACACATAGACAGGAACAAGAAATACAAGAAAGCCAGAACAACGGTAGCTGCCAAGTCTTGTTTCTCTTCACTGACAATATAAGCCAAATGCTTGCTGCGTCAAACATCGTAACACAAGATTTCTCTATACAAAATTGGTGTCCTATCAACGATTGTAAATTTGATTTGACCTCAACTAGGCTTTGTAGGGCTACGCTCCACTTCTAGCGTGATTCATATGACCTGCTCATAACTACCCATAACTTTTTTGTATACTTCTATCTGTTGGAACAAGCATATGGCCCATCCGATGTTTAGTGCATGGTAACTATCCCCTATAACAAATCATTGCCTCGTAGATCACGAACGTCAGGAACGTGCCCTACGATGCACTGCCCTGCGTCCATCAACTTGAGGCATACAGATGTTCAGCCTCACGTGCCAGTAATTTCACCGGCACCCAGACCCTTCAAACTGAAACACAGCAATCCTGCTTCACGGCAGAAATAGGCATGGTGGTATATAGTACTTCCCCGGACGAGCCCTTCACAAGGAGCTCTACTACTACTAACTTGATGTACTCGTATGTTCCTGATGTATTATTGTTCAGTGATTCATCCAAAAGCAATGGATTTCGTACAAAGAAAGTGTCAATCATCACTTAGTCTAGGCGCCATTGGTATTCTCAAATCGCAAGCATTCACACAAAAGAAAATTGGTCAACCGTTACAATATGTCGGACTGCGAGCGTCCCATTGTTCAATCCAATGGGTTTTAATCAGATAACTATAGCTAAGCAGCGATTTCTAAGAAAGCCCTCTTTAGTGATATAAAAGTTTCGAATCGGCTACTTATGTACTTACCGTGGTTGAGTTATTCCTTTTGTGTGGTTGGTTGGCGTTTACTTAAAGGTTTGTCCTGATAACGGATACGGATTTTATATATTTTGAGATCTTTATGGATAATAATAATGGCATATAATTGTCTACAGTGGCATCTAAAACCCTGTCCCAGCCACTACAGCGTTCCGTAAATAGGGGCATAAGAAACATTTCCACATACCTTGGAGCCGGCATGGTCGCACACCGTCCGGTTCCAGAGGAACTTCCTCCCGCGCACTCTAAGGTTGTGGAATACTCTTCCTGCCGAGGCTTTCCCTATAAATTACAGCATGGGGCTTTTCAAGAAGGGCGTTTTAAAATATTTTTTCATTGCTCATACTCTGAAAGTAGGTCTGAAGTTGCCTAAGGGGCCTAACTGAAAGTAATACTTTCAGCCCTAGGGAGAATCGCTTTCTACTGACAGCTGTCAAATTATAAAAAAAAACAAGTTCTATTTTATTCAACCATGTTCCAACTTTCTAAACTGCAAGGAGGTTGAACCAAATTCCAACTTTTTATTCAGCAAGTAGGTTGGAAACCCATTACAACGGTAAGAAGTTTAAAAACTCTAATTAGAGCGCAATGTAAAATTTAAATAACATAAAGATAGTATTAAATAAATAATATATCTTCTAAATTACTTGATTAATATATAGCTTCAACTATTTATTTAAAATAACATAGATTTGAGCAAACAATTTACCATTTTTTAAATTATGAAAATGAAAATAATGGCTGAATACTGCTGGCGAGCCGTAGCCGAAGGCCCGCCAGAGAAAAAGAAAAAAAAAACCGGGAAGGCGGCAATTCAATCTTCATTTTCACAAATTTTTCATTCATGTTTTTATTTTTACTTTCCTTGTATTCGTAATGAAAAGCACAGTGTTTACCTCGGGTGAAAGTCTTTTAAGTCCCTCAAGCTCCATTGGCGCCCTCGCTAACGCTCTGGCGCCAAACCCGTCTCGGGACTCAAAAAACGTGACTTTCAACACTCGGGTAACAATGTACTATTCATTACTCATACTCTGAAAGTAGGTCTGAAGTTGCCTGAGGGGCCTAATTGAAAGTAAAACTTTCAGCCCTAGGGAGAATCGCTTTCTACTGACAGCTGCCAAATTATAAAAAAAAAAGTTCTATTTTATTCAACCATGTTCCAACTTTCTAAAGTCTTTCTGACTGCAAAGAGGTCGTTGAACCAAATTCCAACTTTTTATTCAGCAAGTAGGTTGGAAACCCATTACAACGGTAAGAAGTTTAAAAAGTCTAATTAGAGCGCAATGTAAAATTTAAATTTAAATAACATAAAGATAGTATTAAATAAATAATATATCTTCTAAATTACTTGATTAATATATAGCTTCAACTATTTATTTAAAATAACATAGATTTGAGCAAACAATTTACCATTTTTTAAATTATGAGAATGAAAACAATGGCTGAATAATGCTGGCGAGCCGTAGCCGAAGGCCCGCCAGAGAAAAAGAAAAAAAAAACCGGGAAGGCGGCAATTCAATCTTCATTTTCACTAATTTTTCTTTCATGTTTTTATTTTTACTTTCCTTGTATTCGTAATGAAAAGCACAGTGTTTACCTCGGATGAAAGTCTTTTAAGTCCCTCAAGCTCCATTGGCGCCCTCGCTTACGCTCTGGCGCCAAACCCGTCTCGGAACTCAAAAAACGTGACTTTCAACACTCAGGTAACAATGTACTATAAAGGGTCAGCAACACGCGAGTGATGCCTCTGGTGTTGCAAGCGTCCATAGGCTACGGTAACCGCTTTCCATCAGGTGGGCCGTATGCTTGTTTGCTAACTTTGTTGTATAAAAAAAAAAAAAAAAAATACCCCTGCTGCTGTCTATTATCATCAACATTATAATTACATACCATGAAAATGTAATGAAAAAAAGCAGCCAAGTGCGAGTCGGACTCGCCCATGAAGGGTTCCGTAGCATCAAGTAACATAATATAAAGGTTCTTATAGGTCGTCGAAGGGTAAATTGCGGTTTACGATTTATGACGTATAAAAAAAAACTACTGACTAGATCTCGTTCAAACCAAATATCGTTGAAAGTTTGCATAGTAATGTGCAACATATACTTTTTCTAGTTTTATCACTCTCTTATTTTAGAAGTTAGAGGGGGGGGGGGGACCAACTTTTTTCCACTTTGGAAGAGTCTCTCGCGCGAACTATTTAGTTTAGAAAAAAACGATATAAGAAACCTCAACATTATTTTTGAAGACCTATTCATAGACACACACGCGTATGGGTTTGATGAAAAAAAGTTTTTTGAATTTCAGTTCTAAGTATGGGGTACCCCAAAAATTTATTGTTTTTTTATATGTTTGTAAGAAAATCTTAATGCGGTTTACAAAATACATCTTTAACCAAGTTTCATCAGTGTAGCTCTTATAGTTTCGGAGAAAAGTGGCTGTGACACGGACGAACAGACAGACAGACATGACGAATCTATAAGTTTTTGCCATTTGCCTACGGAACCCCTAAAAATCAAAATATGGAATAGTCTAAATCGTTCAAAAATATGTGGCACTCTGTTATTATTACTGGGACGGACGTGCGTCCGAGATTATTCAAGCGGTTACCTAGTCCTGTTTAATTTTTATATGGACCTCATTAGCTTCGGTTTTTTCGAGAAAAAAGCTAGATAAATTAAAAAAACCAGCTCATAACAATGCAGCGGAATGGAAGAAAAAAAATCTAATGAGTATGAGTATTTAAAAAAAATACTAATCTACCGTGCTTGGATGTATCACCATGGAGCTATGAAGGTATTTCTTTTAAAACAGATGCGTAGCTGTCATGGAACATTAGTTTTTGTTCTACTACTTGTTCCCAGCAAAAGTGGATTAGAAATACTTACCAGGGGCATTTGTATCTTTTAGAAGTTTATTCAATAAGCACGGTCGGTAACGTGATCAGAATACGCCTCGAAATACGATGGAGGAACACTGAAAATGCTCAAAGTCCACGTGTCTATACCGTCCCGGTACGGCGACGCAGACTTCTTGATACTTGTGTTTTGTATCAAAGAACTTGATCCTGAAAGACTTGAGTGCCAAACCGTTGAATTATGTCACGTTAGTTTTTTTTATGGAACTCTGGTAAATTGTTTAAAAAAATTACAAGTCCATGTCATAATATCTAGATACATTCTTTCTGTAAAATAAAAGTTTAGATTAAACAAATGGCCACCTGCTTTTGAGCGGTTACTTCTACTTACAAAATTGTATTAGGTACTTCACCCACCACCGACGTCCCCCGACGACGTGCTCTATATTAAATTAAATTATTTCAGATTGATGGACGCAGTGCAATGCTACTTATCCACCTAAAGGTATGGAACAAAAATAAAATAAAATGAATAAAGTTTCCTAAAATACCAGGTGGTTAAAAAAACCCTCGTAGCTTGATGCTACGAATTGTCTACGAGCATTTCCAATTACGTCTGTCAGTTATATACTTTTAATGAAATCGCCTTTTTCTTTAAAATACCAAGATGAATTCGTCTCCTAAGATTTGGTGCAAGGCTACCCCGACGGAGGATTTCATTAGATGCAGCTTAACCACAAAGAGTAAACACCAGGGACCAAACATTGGATAAGGTATTTCTTTAGAGAAGGATTTTTTGGGGTGTGCACTGAATTTCTACACGAAGAAGCTCGTTTATTACGCTACCTGCCCGTTCGACTGCAATATTACTTTTACAACGAAAATTAAATTCTTGGCAACTTATAATAAATTTTATTTATTTATAAACTTCGGTGAAACTAAATTGTGAACATTAGACCAGTAGCCCCAGTAGACCAGTGTTGGACAAAACTTGACATAAATATATCGTACCTACTATTTCCAAATAGAAAAAAGCAGCCAAGTGCGAGTCGGACTCGCCCATGAAGGGTTCCGTAGTGTTATAATAGCCTAAGTGCAGGTAGGCACTTACTTACTTAATTATAGATTGTGTGGGTATGCATAATAAAACCAGTTGTTTCTTACTACTTGAACACGGTGTTTTACTCATCCGTTTACCAAATACTACATGGTGTCAGGTGTGGATAATAAGCTATATCTTAGTGTGAAATAGTTTATCGATAGTGGTTTTCGCGTGGAAAACATGTCGGTTAAAGCGGAAACAACTCAGGTGAAGTCGGAGAGCATTTTTACGGCGCTTCAACAGCCGGCCGCCATGAACGAGGATGGCAACATGGCTACCAATTGGCGTGAATGGAAGCTGGCGTTTGATTATTATTTGATTGCGGCGGGAAAAGAAAATGCAATATCCAAGGAGAAGTGTGCATTATTTCTACATGTCATCGGGAAAGGTGGAAGAGATATTCTAGAGGAATTGGATTTAGAAGACGAAGAAAAAATCGATTACGAAAAGTTGGTGGCAAAGTTCGCACTTCATTGTGACCCTACACGCAATGTAAACTACGAGCGGCATATTTTTTTTGAAACTTATCAGAGTGAAGACAGTTTCGATAAGTATCTAAGTGTGCTCAAGTTAAAAAGTAAATCGTGTGAGTTTGGAGAATTGCGCTGCAGTCTAATATTGACTCAAATAATTCGAGGCCTCAAAGATTCAGGAATGCGGGAGCGATTACTGGCAAAAACAAAGCTTAACTTGGAGGAAGCTGTTTTATGGTGTCGAGCGGCGGAGAGGGCTAATAAGCAGTCGGAGGCGTGCGGAGGAGCGCGCGCCACCGTCGCCGGCGCCGCGGCGGCTGCCGAGCTGGCGCTGGAGGCGGTGCGCGCGGGGCCAGCGCGGCGCCCCTTCAGCCGGCCGGCTGGCGCGCCGCGTCAGCACCAAGCATATCGGAATCGTGAGAGTGCGGTTAGCTCGTGTGATAATTGTGGCCGTAGGCATGGAGCGGGAGATAAATGCTCGGCACGTAATGTGAAGTGTTATAGGTGTGACCGAGCTGGTCATTTTGCTCGATTGTGTCGTGCGAGGTTTGTTGGAGAAGTCGAGGACGAGGAGGAGATCGAGGACTGCGCCGAGATACGTGAGTCGTTATTGTGTAGCTTGTCTGTTGATGAACTTGGGGGCGATTGCGAATCATGGTTTCAAGAGGTGTTCATAGATAATTGTAAAGTTAATTTTAAGCTAGATAGCGGTGCTGAGGCTTCTGTTATGTCATTAAGGGCCTTCAAGGAGGCTGGTTTTGATGAACGAATTTTGAAAAAAAATAATTGTATTCTTAGAGAAGTAAGTAAAGCAAAATTACCGGTAGTTGGATATTTTGAACCAGTTTTGAGTCACAATAAGGTACAAAGTCGACAAAAAATGTATGTTCTAAACTTAAATTGTACTAATTTGCTTGGAATTAGGGCGTGTCGTGAACTTAAACTTATTGTACGCAATGAAAAGAGACATGAAATATCAGAAATTAATATTGAAAAAACTGTATTTGAAGGATTAGGTTGTTTGCCTACTATTTATAAAATCCAGATTGATAAAACGGTACCTCCAGTGGTGAATGCATCGAGAAAAGTTCCAATAAAAATTATACCTAGGTTAAAGAACGAATTAGAGAATATGCTTAAAATGCAAGTTATTGTCAAAGAGGATGGTCCAACAGATTGGGTATCCAACATCGTGATAGTCGAGAAACCTGATAAGCTACGGATATGTTTAGATCCTTATCACCTAAATAAAGCGGTGCGCCGTTGTCACTTTCAGCTACCGACGCTAGAAGAGATCACTAGTAGTTTATCAGGGGCAAGGGTGTTTTCGAAACTAGATGCGAAGAATGGGTTTTGGATGTTGAAGCTTGATGAAGAGAGCTCGAAGCTATGTACTTTTTCGACGCCTTTTGGTAGGTACAGATGGCTTCGGATGCCTTTTGGAATTAACTGCGCGCCTGAAATATTTCATCATGAAATGTACAAAATATTTTCAATGACAGGCGTGGAAATATTTGCTGATGATATTTTAGTATGGGGTCGTAATAAAAGCGAACATGATATGCGGTTAAAAGAGGTTGTAAGGCGGGCTTTACAATATGGTGTGAAATTTAATGAAAAAAAATGTGCTTTCAGTGTTTCAGAGGTGAATTTCTTGGGTCACACTTTAAATAGCTCAGGGATCAGTCCCATGTCAAGTCGGGTGCGTGCGATAAACAATATCGCCAAGCCAAAGGATAGAAAAGAACTTGAGCGATTTTTAGGTATGACTAATTATTTATCAAGGTTTATTTCAAACTATTCTACAGTAGCTTCTCCGTTACGAGCTCTGTTAAAGAAAGAGGTGGAGTTTGAATGGGCGCACGAGCACGACATAGCGTTTGAACAATTAAAAGTAGCGATAAGCGAGGCCCCCGTCCTGCGTTATTACTCTCCGGAGGAACAGGTGACGGTGTCAGTGGACGCGAGCTCGTACGGGCTAGGAGCGTGTTTGATGCAGGGCGGTCGGCCTGTAGCCTATGCAGCGCGCACGCTCACTCCCACAGAGAAACGGTGGGCACAAATCGAAAAGGAAATGCTTGCTATTTACTTTGGGTGTGTGAGGTTTCACCAATATATTTATGGTCACAGCGAAATAATAGTCGAAAGTGACCATAAGCCACTTGAAACAATTTTTAGAAAAGCTCTCAACGAAACTCCACCAAGATTACAGCGTATGTTAATGAAGTTACAAGCGTACTGTCTAAACGTGGTGTATAAGCCGGGTAGGTTGATGCATATAGCGGATGCGTTATCGCGAGCGGCTGTGGACCGCGGCTCGGGCGCGGAGGTGTGCGAGAGTGACGTCACTGTGCATGTAAATGCAATGTTTGAAAGGGTGGATGCGACGAGTGAACGATTAGAGCAGATAAAATCGGAGACAGGTAAGGATTCCGCTATGTTGTCAGTAATGGAATATTATTATAAAGGGTGGCCAAATGATAAAAATAACGTAGCGGCAATAGCGAGACCATATTGGTTCTTCAGGCACGAGTTGCACGGCATAAATGGAATTTTATTTCGTAATAATAGAGTAGTCATTCCAGCAAGTCTACGTAAAGAAATGATAAAACGTATACATGAAGGGCATCTGGGGATTGAAAAGTGTAAAAACCGGGCTAGGGAGGCGATTTGGTGGCCGGGCATGGGCGCTGAGATCGAGGAGTGCGTGCAGCGCTGCGAGCCCTGCCAGCGGCACCGCGCCGCGCCGCCGCGCGAGCCGCTGGCGCCGCATGCCGTGCCCACTCTGCCCTGGGAAGTGCTGGCGGCAGATCTATTCGAACTAGATAAGCGGCATTATTTACTAGTAGTCGACTACTATTCTAAGTATATTGAGGTTGTGTATTTACCTAATTTAAGGAGCGACACGGTTATCGCAAAGATGAAAAGTATGTTTTCTCGCTTTGGTATACCTAAAAAAATGGTGACCGACAATGGAACGCAATTTACGTCGGCTGAATTCACGGAGTTCGCTAGGTCATGGGAGTTCAGTCACGTGACTAGTTCCCCGTTGTATCCGCGGTCGAATGGGTTAGCCGAACGGAACGTACAAACAGTCAAACGTTTATTTAAAAAAGCCACTGAAGACGGAACGGAGTGGCAGCTGGCATTGCTTAATTTTAGGAATACGCCGGTTACAGGGGAAGATTTTTCTCCGGCACAGTTATTGATGGGCAGGTCGCTTAATACTAGGCTTCCAGTAGCTCCGCATGTTTTGATGCCTAAGCTTGTTGAACCTGAACGGGTCTGCGATGTAAGGCACGAAAAACTAATTAAAATGAAGCAGCAGTACGATAAGGGGACCAAGCCGTTAGTTCCATTATGTGCAGGCGAACAGGTCCGTATGAAGGACGGCAAAGTGTGGAAGGAAGCCCGGGTAGTAAAAGAAGCAAGTACCGATCGATCTTACTGGCTGAAAGTGAACAACAGTGGCACTTATCGCCGCAATAGGGCGCACATCATAAAACCAAATGTCAAAGTAGTCCCACATACACATAACTGTAGCTTGACAGGTAACTACGACTTTCTGCCGGACATCTCTCAGCCAAGGGCATCACTGTCAACAGAGGGAGATAGGAGATCATCAGTGTCGGCTGCGCCCGCACCTAAGGTCACGCGTAGTGGTAGGGTTGTTAATGCACCGGATAGATTTGTAAGTACATAAAGGCCTAACCGTTATTGTCACATTGTTTAACCTGCCTATATTGTAATAGGGTTGTTATTGTCACATTGTGTAATATTAAGCTTGCATAATGTAGTACCGGCATGACCGGCGTAAAGCATTGTAAGATGTTATAGAGGAAGGGAGATGTTATAATAGCCTAAGTGCAGGTAGGCACTTACTTACTTAATTATAGATTGTGTGGGTATGCATAATAAAACCAGTTGTTTCTTACTACTTGAACACGGTGTTTTACTCATCCGTTTACCAAATACTACACGTAGCACGACGAACTACAAAAACCTTTAATTATGTTACTTGATGTAACATAATAAGGTTCTTGTAGTTCGTCGAAAGGTAAATTGCGGTTTACGGTTTATGACGTATAAAAAAAAAACTACTGACTAGATTTCGTTCAAACCAAAAATCGTTGGAAGTTTGCATAGTAATGTACAACATATATTTTTTTTAGTTTTATCATTCTCTTACTTTAGAAGTTAGAGGGGGGGGACCAACTTTTTTCCACTTTGGAAGTGTCTCTCGCGCAAACTATTCAGTTTAGAAAAAAACGATATTAGAAACCTCTACATCATTTTTGAAGACCTATTCATAGATACCCCACACGTATGGGTTCGATGAAAAAAATTTTTTTGAGTTTCAGTTTCAAGTATGGGGACCCCCGAAATTTATAGTTTTTTTTTTATTTTTATGTAAAAAACTTAATGCGGTTCACAGAATACATCTACTCGCCAAGTTTCATCAGTCTAGCTCTTACGGTTTCGGAGAAAAATGGCTGTGACATACGGACGGACGGACAGACAGACAGACAGACATGACGAATCTATAAGGGTTCCGTTTTTGCCATTTGGCTACGGAACCCTAAAAATGGTCACGAGCTCTTAAAGATGTCAGGGTAGGTAAATGTAATACCATGTAGGTACATAATACAAGTAGGCACATGCATCGATATAATAAATGATGCGATAAATACAGTCAGCTGCATAAGAATAAATAAGTAAATATTGTGTACAATCCACACAACACTATCTAGCCAAATTAAGCCAAACTTGTGCTTTGGGAAAAAGATGGCTGATAAAATACTTATATTCATTTCGTGATGTAAATACATTCTTTGAATACACTATAACACCCAGACATAGAACAAGAACAAACATCTGTGTTCACCACACAAATATTGGTTCTCAGTGGGGATCGAACCCACGACCTACGGGCGCAGAAGGCAGATCTGCTACCAACTGAGCTGAGAGGCCAGTCATCCGGAACATTGCTTTGTTTATTCTACTCGCTTTTAGATCACTAAATTCTCTCATACTCACATCATTTCAATAACAAACGACGATTGATGAACAATGGAAAGCTACAGACCACCCTGTTGTTTCTGCGACTGGACCCAAAGATTATTTAACTAAGCCAAAATAATAAAGGTTAGCTAGCTAGAATGCCTAAATGAACGGCCGGCATGGCACGGAACGGCGGAAATATCTAGGCGATAAGCTGCGATATTTGACAGAGATACAGGTTTCGCTGTCAAACATGAAAGCTTATCGCATTTTCATCCGATTTATGTTTTATTCTCGAACGGTTGTCAGTTCTTCGAGCTATATGACCTGCCCATTGCCACTTCAACTTACTCATTCTCGAGCTATGACGGTGGCCTTGGTTCTTCTACGGATATCCTCATTTCTGATTCCCTACACTACTACTATCACCTATTTACTTACGATACTTAATTTATTTGTAAAGAATTTTTACGTCCAAAAACAAAACAGTCCCAGAGTCCACCCTATGTGAAGCAAAGTGCTCGCATTTGCTGGATATATGACGTTGAATAATGACGTGTGGCCCTAGAACAATAACTTTAGAGGAAAAGTGTGAAACCAATCTCGCTAAAGCATCGAGAGGGAGAGTCGAACAAAGCTCCAGACGCTGAAAGAATAGATGACAAACACTTTAGTGAATGGTGAAACTTTGTTATGTTTTCAAGGTTGGAAATGGATGACTTTGAAAACGCGATTTACTCTTTGTTTTCTCTAAATGGATTAAAAAGCGATAGTGATATAGAGGTATAAAGTATCACTTGATGTTATAGGCGTTGTATTATAGGTATATATTTACAAAAAAAATGTATATAAGTATTATATCAGCTATTAGCTGGTTCCCATAGTACAAATAGTTTTTTTTACTAAAGTCTTAGAGCACTGGTGGCCTTATTGGTAACTTTTTATAGTTATACTAATACCTAGTCTGTTAGTCAAAAAACTAACCCCCTCATTCATAATGCCGGGCAATTTTCTACGGCTTGTTAAAAATTTCTTCACCGTCACTGTCAGTTTCATGTTAACAATTAAAGATAGCAACTGACTTATCGGCCAGTAGGCTACCATGAGCACTGTCTGGCTCTGTCTCTGGTTCTAGTTTTGAGTCTATGTGAATATTGACTAAATAAATCCCACGTCAAAACGTCACGCACACACAGTATAATGCACTGGTGAGCACTCACACCAATTCAAAACTCTGGTTTTTAATTGGTTTTAGCCCGAGACAGACAGAGCTCATGGTAGGTCTACTGGCCGATAAGTCAGTTGCTAAGCTAAATAACTGCTATAGGACCATTATAATCATACTCTATATTATATTTACTCTATAATAATAGAAAATATTGTATTTATTCGATAGTAAGTAGTAAGGCAGGTTACTAAAATAACCCGAACCGTAAAGGGTAGCAAGCTCTAAAGGGGTGCAAGATTAGGTCTGTAACCCAATTTCCTAATCTTGTATAGCTAATATAATTCTATGAAATCTGGGCGTACGTGTTAATAATTATAGCTCTGGTGGTCTAGATTCTGCTAAACTAACATCATAGAAGATTGTACACTCAAGAGCAATAGATTTGGTTCACTGACTTAGTCTAAATATTATAATATACTCAACAATACAATAATAATATTACAATATATTACATACGCATAGTTTCAACCAATAGATGGACCGATGACATTGTTAAGATCGCTCAGAAATGGCTCAGAACCGTTTTTTCTGGAAATGTGTAGGGGAAGCCTCGGTCCAGCAGTAGACTTCGTCAAGCTGATCAATAATTATTCATAGTGTCATTAGTTAACCTTTTTCATTGACACTATGCACCCCACGCTTTTTATATACCTACATTTATTTCTTATACACACTAATCATAATCCAAAGTCATTAAATTTTATTTCCTATTTGTTTGTTGGATTTTCTATAAAGCGTGTTTTTTTAGTTTTTTTTTTTTACTATTATTAATTTTCATTTTTTTCGGGCTTGTTTTGATAACCCGGATTCATGGCTTTGGAGTGTACTACAACTCTAGCCTATTTCAATTTAGCGTATGATTTCATACAATAATAATTTGTACTAAAAGAATAAAACATAATAATATCACTTTGATAAAAACGAAACGTGAGAAAACTTTTTTGATATTATCCTCTAACTTATGAAACTTGAGGTTTTAAAAGAGCGGTATCCCACAGGTAATAGAGCTCATTTTTGTTTAAAAGCCTGTGGAAGTGGAGGTAGCCAACAGCTGCGGCAAAGCAGTTGAGCACACACATTGATTGTGTTTACTTACAAGCTTACTGAGTGTAAAGTGTATCGCGGCTATAGTGCAAAGGAAATTTAAATTTAGCTGGGTATTTTATTAATACGATAAACTAAGAATAAAATATATACTAAGGTGTAGTAATAAGTAAAAACATAATTGTAGACAATCCACTCAACACTATTTAGCCCCAAACTAAGCAGAGCTTAGTTAGAAGCCAGAAGAAGGAGGAGGAGGAGGAGAAAGAAACGGGTATCGTGATGTGAGTCTGCCCGCGACCACGTCTGTTGTAAGACGGTCGAAACACGTACAATTGTGATTATGCTAACCGTATATTTCCGAATACTTTTTAATCTTAAAGAATACGCTAGTAGGTACTGATATTATCATAGCCTTGCGATGTAGCCTAATTGAGGCGATCTGCGATGACGTTGGCGACAGCGATCTGAGCGTCAATTCCAGCAACACAAATCACTCAAGCGATCGCGTTAATCACATCGATATGTGAGTTGTCAATTTTTGTTTTAAAAATTGGATAATGGAACGCGGATTCAGCGATCAAGGTCTGCGCACAC
This sequence comes from Thera britannica, assembly GCA_939531255.2. NCBI lineage: Eukaryota > Metazoa > Arthropoda > Insecta > Lepidoptera > Geometridae > Thera > Thera britannica. The sequence goes on along the minus strand of OW618046.2, from coordinate 10,624,270 downwards.
TTAAGGCCTGCGCACACCTAGTTCGCTGGCGGTAGCGATCAGTGAAACGCTGTCAAATATCGCTGTCAGATTTGAGATTTGACAGCGATATTTGACAGCGTTTCACTGATCGCTACCGCCAGCGAACTAGGTGTGCGCAGGCCTTTAGACCACTGGCATCGGCGACCAGTGAAACGCTGTCAAATTTGACAGCGTTTCACTGATCGCTACCGCCAGCGAATTAGGTGTGCGCAGGCCTTCACTCATTCGATCCGTGTTGCTGGAATTGATGCACTGTTTTAGCATAGGGTTTTAAGGCACATACTGCCTTAAACTTTGACAGTGCGATATTTGACAGCAATGCACAGTCAACAGCCACACGATAAACATGTACGCCAGGCTTTAGTAAGAATTTCAGGAATTTATCAAGTACGTAAACGCTCCGTTGGAGTTTCAGTAACTGTTAAACTAATTGCCTATTAGGAAATACATAGCTACTAAAATCATAAACAGTCACGGAACCAGAACAAAAGCAATATTAGCTGAGTGTTCGTTCGATATGACAAAACGTCAGCACTCACCATAAGAAACATTATACAGGGTGATCACAATTTTTAACTAACTGCAAACGCCCTAGGAATTTACTAACTTACCTGAGGAGTCCCACCAAAAAAGGTTGTCATACCGGGATTTAAAAAAAAACTCTTATTTCTGGTTCCCAATGTAAATTTTATCATCAGCATCAGCTTGAAGAAGTCCACTGCTGGACATAAGCGATTCTGAGCCCTTTCCATCCACCGACTTCCCGCGATCTTAGCAATGTCGTGAAAAAAAGTCTAAGGTTATAACTGAGGCTAAATGATAGTGTTCAAATGTAGTCGAATTCAGAATAAATTCAGTGTAAATTTGTCAATGTTAAATCCGTGTTTTTATGTAAGATACACCCTCTATACATTATTTTCCGAAACAATGATTGGGGGAGGAAGCCAAATGGATAGGACGAATGCAGAGAGCGCCTCTCATATTGTCTTACGAAATTTGCTGATGTCATTTATTAGCGTGTAACATAAAACATTTTTATGGGAACTGATATGAGTTGAACGCCTCGAATAGTTGCCTTGAAGCTCTTTGTTGGAATAAGAACATGCGATTTATAGTCGCATATAAAATCTGAATTGCGACGAGATATTGTTGCGTCACGGCTTTGTTGTAGTTTTCTGAAACTCAATACGACTACACTATCATGTTTCGTAGCCAGTAACACTTCTATAATTTTAGAAATAAACATTTTTCATCATTAACGGACAGTAACTAATAAGTACTTGTTATTAATTTAAATACCTAAGTTTATTTTAAAGTTAGCACACCAACGCCATGCTCTACCTCTAAGGTTGGTAGGTAGAGAATGCTTATAGCACATATTTTGTACATTTATATTTAAGTTTTTGTGTAATAAAGAGTTGAATTATAATAATTTTTCTTTCTTCTTCTCAGTCGCTTCACTCTTGTCAGAGCGGTCGTGGTCATCATGGCTTATGATTTCTTTTTATCAGAGGCTTTGGCACGCCTCATATATCTCGCAACTTCTCTCTACATGTCGTCATCCAGGAGCACTCTTGTAGGGTTCCACCCACTGCTGACTTGACCTGATCAGTCCAGCAGCTGCAGTTTTGCATAATTAGTGAATCCGAAATCTTGTTGGAGATAAGTACCTACCATAAAAAAAATGCTCTCATTTCAAAGTTTACAATGAATATAATAACTGAATATACAGCTGTGTACTATTGAATCAAGATGGGCAACATTTTGAATTAATAAGGAAAAGCCCTATTGGGTTTCATTTCGCTAGTGGGGGAGTCAACGTCGCGTGTGACAACTGACAACTCCGACGTACGGATAAGCAACCGTGCGAGATGTCGACTGTACTGCGACTATGTGGTTTAGATCCTTGCTCTTACCTTACACTCCAAGCGTTACTAGGCTTGTAACATCATTCAAAGTTAGCCCTGTCACTGTCGGTCGTTACTCAGTGGTAAGAGATAGCAATTGTTTATTTTATTTTTTTATTTTTCTTTATTAGAAAATCAACAGCAATTACAGAAGTTGGAAAGCGGGGTATTATATAATCTTAAAAAAGGCCAATAACAGATTTTCCTAAGTATTAATTATTACAAAAAGTGCTTTACTGCCCTCTAGCAGTAGGTTAGCGAGTGAATGTTCTGTGCTGTAAGATAAGATAAAACACTGATTATTTTTTAGTGCACCATATTATATAAGAATCATTTAAGTTTGCCAATCAGCATAAGGTTGATGCAGTTAAGTTTAAAAAAATAAATTGGATTATTTCCCATTCATATTTTTTCACTTTCTGCACACAACAATAACTGCATTAATGTTACAGTTTAAATTAAATTATTCATTTATACACCAACGGTATAACAAACCATGTTTCCGCGTTCATGGCAGAAAATCAGAAACATAAATAACTAAACAACAAAGAATATCCACTGGAATAAACTACAACTTAGCGTGCAAAACCAACATTCAAGAGACGAAGGTGTTCAAAAAAACGGGCAAAGCGCAATAAATACCATCGCACTTAACAAAGCATACTAATTGCACATTTTGCTATCTTAACAATAAACACGACCGCTAATTCGTATTCAAACGTGCCGTACTTTGTAAAATAAATCACAATCACGAAATTAATACACATGAACAGTTGCAATTGCATGTTTACACGAAATTATACATTTGGTATAAACCGGTACGTGTGCTAAGCTCGTAAAGTACAAATAAAATAAAATTCTAGTGTGTTTATGGTCAATTTTTAACTTTTTGTGGAAAGGGCTGGCTTAACGAATTCCGTCTGGGTGATGTCACCGTATTATTGCTTCCACAAGCAATAAATCCTTGTGGATAAAACAAAAAGCCGGAAACGCTGTTTTGAAAATTCATTACAGCCAAGCATGAAAGTAAATCTTTGCGCTTCTAATATATCTACTATCTTACATTTATACGTAGGTACAATTATTTGTAATAAATGAGTATAGAGGTTATCAGCCAAATATATTATCTAGACCGTGAGTTAGCATTGTTTACACACATTGTTAGTAGCAATCACCGCTCGTGCCCAATTTTTTTAAGGCCTTGCTTCAGTGCAGCAGGGGTAGTCAATACAAATACAAGTTAGTCTTTGTATTTAGGCCTGACGTTTAATTTTTTTAAGATCATGGATTTACGAAGAATATACGGTAAGAAAGTAGGAAAAAGTATCAAGACTCTTTATCCACTTTGCCTTGACATTTTTACTTTTACGTCGTTTGACGCCCGCGAGACAGTGCGTTTTCATTATATGCAGCTTAGTGGCTAGGAGTAAATAAAGCAGCCCATATTGCGAACTCGGCTTATTCCCACGAATTCTATCCTCCACGCGAGCACAGACTATAATCCGCTTTTTACGATTCTAGTCGCGGAAATGGAGAATTTGAAATGAGAAAAATAACCTAAAATTCTTTGTGCGAGTAGCGGTCGTTTTCGTGTTGTGAATGAATTTCAATGGTAGGAATATTTTTAGCTTCCGTGTGCTCGAAATATTATTCACGAGATAAATAACTTAAGTGCATGAAATGAACTAGTGCTGGAACTTTCCTACATAACAATATTCTATAGTTTTAGTACATAAATATGTTTTAATACACCTACATAACTATTTTCTATTTAATTATAAAATTTGAGCATATTACCCCCGAATACTGAAACGCAACTCAGATTTAAGCACGTCTCAAGCGACGAATATTTGACAGATTTTCATTGAAAACTGTCAAATATTCGTCGCTTGAGACGTGCTTAAATCTGAGTTGCGTTTCAGTATTCGGGGGTTAGTGACTCAAACGTAGGAAAATATTCTCGACAAAAGAGAGTGCAAAATGGCATTTCTCTTTCACCATTAAAGGGAACCGCTTATTCATCAAAACACAAAGGTGCACAAAACAAACTGACAACGTAGACCCATAAATATTTTTCATAAAATCTCTACTCAGCGTTTTCCGTTGGGATGAAATCAACAACGCTGTTGGCTTATTCGGCTGGTACAAGTTTTATGGACATTGGAATAGGGGATGGTACGTTCACAGAATATCATAAAATCGCATTTTTCATGGTGTCTATCAATTTTTTTGTCAATCTGTATCCCTATTCTGAATTTTACTCGATTAGTTTGAACAATTCATTTCGCCTATTTTCTTCTTTCTTTTGTATGGAGAAAAAACGAGACAACAACTCGTTTCGATTGATTCTACGTAACGTATTATTGTTATCTCATATTATTTTTACTCATCGACTAAAATTCAGAATAAGCTTAGCTTAGAATAAGCTTTTTCACCAAAATCTAATAATTCGACTACGGTTATACAGAGGCACTTTATATTTATTAGCAGTTAATGGGCTAAGGCAGAGATGACAAAATAATGCAGTCTAATTTACTTTCCTGGAAATCCCTAGGTCTCGACTGTCGCTGGTCTCAATGGCTAAGCTAATGCCTTCACACCTTATTTTATTTTCCTTATACCTATCTTGGAAATTTATCCCTGTGCTTCCAAGTCCTATCCGAGAAAACTAAGGATCATGTTGCTTCCCCGTCATAGCACATTACAGTTGCCTGGCTATATCAACGTGACTCTGCGATGCGAAGGCTCGAAACGTGCCATAGCTATCAAATTGTTATTGGTATATTTTTAGGACAGAAAGTAAAAGGAACATGCTTGAAATGATTTAGAGCTAAGTAAATACAGGTCAATTTAGGGACCAAGATCACCTACATAGCTCGTAGAATTATTATTGTAGGTCTTATAGCTCGAAGTACCGACAACCGTTAGGGAATTAATGTTCTCGAATGGCGACCACGAATTGGAAGACGAAACGTAGGCGCCCACTCTTCAGATGGACCGACGACATAGATTTAGATCGCAGAAAGTCGTTTAATAGAAAGGGCTCAGAATCTTTCGCCCTGGAAATGTGTAGGAGAAGTTTATGTACAGCAGTGGACTTCTTCAGGCTGATGATGATTAAATCTAAGTGTCTTCCACGTGACTTAGGACAGGCATCCAACGTAATTGGCTTTGCTCTTACAGTTGTTTTGTGTGATCATTTAGGAATAGCATGCCGTTTGCACCTAGATTTCAAAATTATCCTAGCCTCTTGACTTTGAAAAAGGATTCTCATCACTATTGCGAAAGTCACCACCATTAATAAGTACCTACTTACTTAAGCTGTATGTATACTGTATAATATGCATGCCACAACATTACATTTCCACTGACTTTCAGGTACCCTTCTCATTTTGAAGATCCCTTCCGCTCCGTCCGGTACGATGTACAATCAAGCTAATCTCTGTAACTTTGCAAACTTGTGCGTAACTTTTCTATAATATTTGTGCACACGTGAAACGCCCCGGCTACGCATGGAATACATTCTGTCACTTTGACATATCTTTTTTTTCCGTGGACAATCCACAACACTAACCGGTTAGTTCCTCTATGCTCGATTCCCGCTATGCTCGGATTTTAAAATACCTAAAAAAAGTCCCGCTATGCTACGATTATATCAGTTCTACCCTAAACAATGGAAGGTACAGTTCGATAGAAAAGTATTTTTAAAATAATACTCTTATTATAGCTAGTAACTAGCCCTAAACTAAGCAGAGATTGTACTTTAATTGTACTATGATAGCTCATAGCTTAATTGGTAGAGGTTTTGCCTTCTGCAGGCCGTGAGCTCGATCCCCACTGAGAAACAACAACAAACAACAAAATTTTTGAGATGAACATAGCTGAGAAAACAATAACTAATGATCTCCAAACAGCCGAACAAATTTTCTTCATTATTAGGAACACTGCCAATGAAGTACCTAACCTTTAAACCAAATTAACTAATTTATTTATTTATTTATTTATTTAAGCCTCCTATAACTATTTTAACAATATTAGCTTAAGTAGGTATTATCACATGCAAGTACTTAATTATTATACCTGGCTTTATATAAATACATTTTGTTTAAATTACTTATAATATAAGTAATGTTTGCTTAACATGCAAGTACTATTATTATACAAACTTATGGGAAAATTTATACTTTTTTTTACACATTGTACATACTATAATTTAGATTTTTATTTTTATACACTTTTTTTTTTTTATTTTGGATATAGTCATGCATGTACTGTACATACTATAATTTAGATTTTTATTTTTATACACTTTATTAATTTTTTTATTGGATATACAACTAATATTTGCTTAATCAAGAAATGACATACTATTAAAAGCACACAACTAAAACTTAACTGTATCATTTTCAATTGTTTTTTTTAATCAATGGTTTAATATTCTTGTATATACTTATGTTTTGCTATTATTTTTCTCCTTTTCTTATTTCTATACTTATTATTATAGTGGTTGCAGTTATAGGGCATCCCATAGTTGGGCAAAGGCCTCCCCCCTTCCGGTTCTAATACACTTTTGCACATTCATGTCCAGTTCTCACATAGAATTGTTAAGATAGGTAATTAGATAACTGTTCTTGTTCATTGATTGTTGTAAGGTGTCATGGATTTGTGGGGGGGTGATAGTCATGAGCTCCCTCGGTGACTAACCGTCGTGGGAGCTGGTTTGTTTCATTTGTAATTAATTCGTTGAGTATGTTTGGGCCTGTGTGGGTGGATAGGTGTTGCGTAGATTGTTGATGTTTTGTAGAATTGGGCCTTTTCTCTAGATCTCTGTTTGAAGGTTGAATGTACTCTCTGATGTTGTATGAGGCCATTGTTTTGTTCTTTTTATTTGCTTGCATTTTTACTTGTGGTGAGTTTGGGGTACCATCTGGTTTTGTATAATATGTTGAGCTTATGTTTGGTGGAGATACTATGAGAGGTCTTTTTTTGTTGCCCGAGCCAGTCTGTTTGCTTTCCGCTGTGTGTGTTGTGATTCTTGTATCTTTTAGGTATATTATTTTATCATACTTTAGAATTGCATGCTTGCCTTCTTCTCTATCTTGTTTTAATTGATCTTGCAGGGTTTTTCTAACTTCCAAAACTTTGGGTGGAAAGTCTTCCTTTATGTAGATATTGGAACCTTCTAGATTTTTTTTCAACTTTAGTATTTTTATTTTTGTGCCATAAGTAATGAAGGTTACATTGATGGGTCTTGAACCTCCTTCTTTTATTTTTCCAACCCTTCTTACCATTTCTATATCTTTTTTGGTACACTCTGTTTTTATTTGATCGTTTACTATCCTTGTTATTACTTGTTCTAATTCCTCGTATGATCTCTCTTGTTCCTTTACTCCGAAGAATAAAATATTTTTCTGTCGAAGCTGACGTTCCATATGTGAAATTCTCCGCTCCTGATCCTCATATGTTGCTTTAATGTTTTTGAGATCGTAATGCAGTTCTATGATTATTTGTTCAGTGTTGTTATTTAATTTTGTAGTAATTCTTTCTTCCATTTCCCTCAAAGCTTCGAGTACACTGTCCGTCATGATTTGGTTGCTTGCAGAAATAGCGATATATGTTGGGGTTGACGTCTTCTATATATAAGGGAGGCAAAGGAGACACCCACCTTTCTAGTATTTCCCTGCGATTTTAGGTTTGAGCAGTCCCAGAGTGGTTTTAGAAACAAATTCTAAAAATGCGTCGTCATAGTTTGTAGGTTATGACAAATCACCATAAATGTTCAAAAAACTATTTATTTGCGTCCAAGTCGTCCAAGTCACACAGTCTTCCACTAGAATGATTAAATTTTGGTCTTCGTAGCACCGTGGAACGTGAAAACACCGCTTTTTGGTGACTTTTGCCAAGTGAGTTGTTGATCGTTTTTCAATATTTAGACGAGACAGGACAGTTTCACTTCACAATAGCACGTAAGGTATCTATTTCAATAATGATAATTTCTTGTATTTGCATAAAACTTTCCACTAAATTCAATAAAAACTCAAAAATAAACACGGAGAAGAATGCTTCCACACAGCGCCCAAATTAACTAATACAAATAGATTAATCAAAGTCAATGTAAAATGATTTATTTATTTAATAGAATCAGAAGAATCACTTTAAAACGTCTTATAGATAGGTGAGTCTAGGTGCCAGTTCCACGCGGCCAAGCCTAGAATATATCGGATAATAATCGGAGAGCACTGTTTACATCGAGGGTTTAAAATGCTTCGCAAAACTGTACTGGTTTATAGAATAGCAGTTATTATAGGTTTAAAATGAAAATCTACCAAGAAAAAAATGGGTCAACAAAGTCACAATAAATGCATTGTCAGAAATTTCTTGTCGGAGCAACTAAATACTCTGTTACTTTAGCAGAAAGAGCTTTGTTGAGTTCAGCAACGTTTTTATTGTCCGCTGATTTTCCTTCGTTTAATGTGCAAGGAACAATTTAGCTTTGTCCTTACATCAAAGTTAATAAAAAAATTGATTATATAACAATAAAACGTTATAGATGTGTCAATGTGAACATTGTTAATAAATCTAACAAAGTAACTATAGTCGTAGCATTTAACTACCATTTGACATGCAATAGATACGTTGCTGTAGTGAAAATGGAACGTTGCTAGCGTGTCAATGTGAACATTGTTAAAAAACGTAGCAAAGTAACTATAGTTGTGGCATTTGTGTACTTTTTGTCATACAATGAGTATGTTGCTGAGGTGAAAATTGAATTGGCATGTGTATCAATGCGAACATTTTTAATAAATCTAACAAAAGACTTATAGTCGGAGCATGTGACTACTCAAACTCATGCTCATATTCTTAATTGCAATTATTATGTTACATAATGAAGTTATAAAGTTAAAAATGGTGAATACAATTAATAAGCCCTTAAGTTTAGGGCATAGCAATATTTGGAGTAGAAGTGGGCCAGTGTTATACAACAAATATATTTACTGTGATGACAAATGGATCGTTGCAAATGTGTAAATGTAAACATTGTAAATAAATTTCGCAAAATAACTAAAGCGTAAAGTTCAACTACGTTTTGTCATGCAATAAGTGAGTCATTGTGGTGACAATAGAACGTTGCTAGTGTATCAATGTGAACATTGTAAAACAACCTAGCAAAATAACTATAGTCGTAGTATTCAACTACCTTTTGTCATACAATAAATATGTCGCTGAGGTGACAATGGAACGTTGCAAGTGTGTCAATGTGAACATTGTTAGTAAAGTAAACTAACAAAAATGCTGCTTACTAAATTTAGAACTAGATGGCGTGACTAAAATTGTAACGATCCTAGAACGCGCTGACGAAAACGCACGGCGTTTCCTTATATTGTAGAAGTGGTTTTATGAAATTGTATTCAACGGATTAATGAATCCGTTGAAGATTTGATAAGACTGGAGTTGATCCGATGAATTCATCGGATCAACTTCGGTCTTATCAAATCTTCTTTTTTTACCCCTCACACTTGGGGTCTTTCGTACCCACTAGTTGTAAATTTTTAGTCCTTCGTTTTCGAAATTAGTTCCGCTGACAAAAGATACATTGTTTTAGTATCAAAACACGCCTTATTGATAAAATAGAAACATTGTTGCAATGACAATTAATTCTTGACAATAGAAACATTGTTGCAATGACAATTTACTTCTTGACAATAGAAATATTGTTGTACTGACAACTTGATCCATGACAATAAAAACATTGACGCTCGGACTATACACCATGGTGGGCTCTCCCCTGTTAAAGTTTTATTGTTGGAACCAACAATATTTTTTTCTGAGTGAAACAGTAGTTTTAAAAGCAAGCTATTTATGTACCAAATCTTACCTCAATCGGTTCAGTGTTAGCTGTAAAATCGCTATAGACAGACTTTCTTTGACATTGATAAATTGGTATGAATATGTAGCGTAACTGTTGCTACATCATAAATACGTATGAGTAGACTGAGTAGGTACACGACTACTTGAAAACCGTACCCTCGAACTTAGTTGATCGATGACCTAAAACTTCGCAAGAAGCTTCGAACAGGTATAATGGTCCGTATCTACAGTGCCTTGCCGTTGAAATGGCACATTATCGTGGAATTGCATAAGAACAGAAACATGCCTCATTTCTTTAAAATATTGCATAGTCGCCATGCCAGACACAGTACACACCACTTCAAGATACTGTGGGGATGTAAAATTTTTAGTGGTACTTGGTATATTTTTTGTTCAAAACGCATACTCAGTTGATACTTTTTCAAACAAACGCTGGACATGTGAGAATAAAAGTTATCAATGCAATACAAAAAAGTTTATTTGTAAAAAAAAGCACATTATTATATTCACGACCAGCGATAGAATTTTACTATCAACGGTTGCAACTTAGCTTTTATATTTCAAAGCTCAAGCTAAATACTTTTTCTCTGAAATTAATGATGCGCGCAAAAAACCATAGTCTTTGAGCTTATGCGCTATAAAAACGGCCGAGAACTACATCTACTTGATTAGAGAACGAACGTGTTCGGGAATACAGGAATAAAGGCTTTACTTTGTACTTGCTTGTACTGCAGGCCTACTACAAGCTCTGTCTGGCTCTGACTCTGGTTTTGAGTCTGTGTGAGTGCTGTCTAAATAAATCCTACGTCGAAACGTCACACACACAGTATAATACACTGGTAAGCACTCACACATTCACTCAACTCACTCAAAACAGAGCCAGAGACAGAGCCAGACGGAGCTTGTGGTAGGCCTACTGAAACTATTGGAGCGTACTTTTAATAGAATAGTAAACGTGGTGCGGACGGTTCGTTAGTTTGCTTGGTTTTTTCCGATGCCTTTCACGATGCCTGCGGCTTCTACAGCTGACTTCACAATACCGTGGCTTTTCGGTATGCAATCTATATCCGTAACCTCACTCCAAATGAATAAAATAAAAATTAAAACCTACGCGCTGTTGTATGCCTGGTGTGTGGGGGGTCATATTATTATGACACACCAGGCATACAACAGAGTTACTTCACCGATTTACTTCACCGATCATTGCTTCAGCGTGAATCCCAAATAAAACGCAAATTTAATGGAAAAACCATCAGTCATAGCGGGGTTAGTGTTATGACTGGCCTCTTAGCTCAGTTGGTAGTAGCTCTGCCTTCTGCGCCGTAGGCCGTGGATTCGATCCCCACCGAGAACAAAATATTTGTATTATAGGTACATACCTAAAATACAATATTACTGTGTGTGTTGTACTTTTTTTTTGTAAATATGTACATACATAGGTATTTACAAAAAATGTATAATATTAAGTATTAATATCAGCTATCTGGTTCCCATAGTAGTACAACCTCTGCTTAGTTTTAGGGCTAGATAGTGTCGTGTGTACTGTCCAAAATATTGTAAAAAAAAAGTTATAACCGCAAATCAAATCGTACAGCTCAGTCTACAACAAAGTTGTACAAGTTCGCGATAGCCGCAAAAGTTATTCCGAATCAAATCAAAGTTTTATCTGTACAATAATGGAACGGATATCGAGACGATCTCCAGATAAAGAACGGAACATTAGGGGAAGAATGTGACATGCGGCAGAGATAAAAAGTTTTCTTGTAAAGCGATGTAGGAGCAATCTCCGGGAAGTACCAAAGATTGCCTAAATTGTACTTCATTTAGCTTTTGTTAAGTTGCCAGATTGTGCTTATAGTTGGTATAATCTGGGTTTGTTGCCCACGTGATACAGAAATCATAATTTCTCATTTTTCTGTGATTTTGACTTAAAAAATACAGTGCCATCTCTTGAGCAACTGTGCAAATATAAATAAGCCTGTTTTATGGTGCCTTACTACGGTGCGTGGTTCTGCAGGTCATCACGCACAGCCAACGACGACGCACGGCTACGCACACAGAAAAGGCTCCTGTGCTACCGCGCACCTCGGCACACGAGACCGTTCCCATGGTGGGTGTCACACACCACGGTGGGAAGGGGCTATTAGTGCGGTGCTATTATGCGGTAAAACATTGCGGATTCAAATATGCAATAGAGTAGATTTTTAGACTTTTTGATATAATTCCGTCTTGTTCTTTATACCTACCAAATAGTTATAATAGTCTTTATTTACAAAAAACACACAAGTATTTGTTAAATGTACAATTTAAACACAGAACAGAAATGCTACAGATGCTGAGCTCACCTAGCTTTACATCTGAAGACAGTCGGCGTCGATACGATGAAGGTAAAGTGTACAAAAAACGTTGTAAGAAAACCAATTGTGTGGTAACCTTCTAAAGAAAATGGTACGTGGGCGTTACTTACCTGAAACAAAGAGCCTACATTAGGATAAGATGGCTTGGTATTTTACACCCATTTTCATCCAGATGCTATCAAAATAGGCAATGTTTGTTTTGTTTGGTTGTTTGGAAAAAGGCAAAGAATCTACTGGTATTTACAAATACCATTACAAGCTCTTTTCTAGGCTTGGTCGCGTGAAATTGGCACCTAGACTCACCTAGCTTTAAGACGTTTCAAAGTGATCCTTACGATTCTACTGAATAAATACACTTTTGATTTGATTCGATTTGCTCTGTCTGGCTTTGTCTCTGGCTTTGGTTTTGAGCCTGTGTAAGTACTCACCAGTGTATTTATACTGTGTGTGTGATGTTTCGAAGTAGGATTAGTCAACACACACAGACTTAAAACCAGAGCCAGAGCCAGACAGAGCTTGTGGTAGGCCTACAGTAGTACGGTAGAGGAACTAATATTATTATTTTTTGCTAAACATAAAAAAATCAGCTTTTTCTATCTTTCGATGTGATTTTATGAACTGTTTACCCCTGTACCAGACCACATTCAATTTAGATCCACCAATGAGATAGTGAAGGAGCTTATCGAAGCGTTTTTCACGTAAACTGATTGAATACGAAAACTAGCCAATTTCAGCTGATTAGGCGACACAGGATGTAATAAACTGAAGAGCGTCGTAAAGCAGTACGTGATATTTTTTATAGTAGTAGGTAATTTGAAGGCTGATGTCTGTAGTGAAGTCATAAAATAAGCCATGATTTTTCGTTGTATCGTCAAAAACTGAATCCTTTTATCATAATGTTACTGATACTGTAGGCCTACCATGAGCTCTGTCTGGCTCTGTCTCTGGTTCTGGTTTTGAGTCTGTGTGAGTGTTGACTAAATAAATCCTACGTCAAAACGTCACACACACAGTATAATGCACTGTGAGCACTCACACCGACTCAAAACCAGAGCCAGAGACAGAACCAGACAGAGCTCATGGTAGGCCTACTGGTTTAAGTATCTTTCAGAAATACGTACGAGTAAACTAAGATTTGAATCTAAATTCAAGAATATTCATTTACATCAGAATATACATTTTTTACAAAAAACTTAATTATTATAATAATATAAAAAAACTATACTTAAAAAAAACAATGGTCTAGTTAATTAAATAATGAACTCTGTTTCCAAACCCAAAAAGCTTCTCTTACAATATACATAGGTGGTAGTTGCATGAAATTTGGTGAAAGCTTTCTGTTATAGTGTAAAGATGCACTAAGAATAATTCTTATAGAACTGTTAGGTACTTCAGTATGAAACTATCTGCACCATTATTGGGGCAAATCAATGACGCAAACGTAACCGCGGGAACTAGCTTCAAGTAAACGAATTTTCTCAAAAGGAATTCTGAAAATACAATAATACGAATAAGTTTGTTGGTACTCAATGAAATGAAATTACCCAATTACGTCTCTAGAAAAGCAATTCTACTCTTTACCTCAGACTGAAAGGAAAATGACCCGATTCGTAATATTTCTAGGAACCTGATTCCAATGATCGTATCGAAAACATTCGACTCAAAGAAAGTCCAATTATTATTCAAACTTTTGTTAGGTATTTTCTTCAAATAACGACATACAATGGTTTTCAATCTCTATGATAACCGATAAAACTATTGATCTTCCTATCAAATAAGTAAGTACCTAGATATCTTATACCTTTAAACGAGAAAATCTTGTATATATATATATATGTATATTTAGGATCTCGGAAACTGAGCCAACGATTTTCATGAAATTAAATATACGGGGGTTTTCGGGGACGATAAAACGATTTAGCTAGGATTCATTTTTAGAAAATGTCCCCTTAATTGTAAAGTAAATAATCAACTTTATCATAAAATCATAACTCCTAGCGCCATCTGTTGATTAAGTCATGAGTTAGTGGGACAGAAAACACCATCTATTGACGAGTAGTGGAGTTTATTATTATGTCGGTAAGATCGAAAAATATTAATATTTAATCAGTATGTAAGTAATTCGTATTTAAATATAATTCACAACAACAGTTTACCAAAACAAAAATACCGAGCGAAGCTCGGGCACCAACTGCTAGTTATTTATGAAAAGAAGTTTCATACTGATTATTTGTATAGAACAAAAATGGTGTTGTTGGCAATATAATCAGCGAGTTTCTTTCGCTTGATTGTAGAAGATTAGGGTTACCAACGCTTTAAGCACTTGTATTGTAGACAATATAAAGAACTGCCGAAAATTCCCAAAAACTTAGATCACGAACAACGAATCCTCTTGAACGATAACCTCTATTTAAATGCGAGTATTGCATTGGTGTATATCTAAAAATTGGTTATTTTTCAGGAAAAATGGGAAAGTCTATGAAATGTGTACAGAACGAGAACCTCTGGTTCTTAGTTAGCTCGATCAACTTAGCTCTACGAGCACTAGTAGATACTCGAGAGACCCTACATTCAAGTAGCGTAGTGCTTTAAAGTAAATGTTCTTTCTTCGCGACTGAAGATATTATAACCACTTATTTTATAGCAAAATAAAACTACACCATAAAACGCAGTAGGATTCAAAACCTAATCATTTTCTTTATTTTTATAAATGTGGTTTCTGAGCCACTGCGTTCACAACACCATCTCTCATCACCCTATTTGTAATTTCAATAAACTCCAAAAAAGTCCCCTTTATTATCATTCCAAACATAAGCAACAACTCAAGATAACTCTCAAATTTTACAGCGCACAATAAGGCGAAAAGTAAACACGTTATTTCCACGCGAATCTCGAAAAACAAGCTCATTACGGCAAATGTTTCTTTTTCTGTCACTTTTACATGAAGTAAATGTTAAGATCTCTCACTAACGGTTTCAGAGGGGGCGCTGCGGTCGGTTCTATTACCCTAACGACATAGTATTACGTTTACCTAAAAAATGTTTATGGGGTATACCGTTGGCGTCGTTCAGGCCCCGACCTAATCAAGTGAAGGCCGGAGGCAACTTATTCTATACCCCTAACTTAGTTTAATATTGTGTTGTGCGGGGCCGATAAGATTTTACTATGCCTGGCTAATCTTAACCTTTACCGAGAGTTGGACCTAGTTTTTGGTGCCTGTGTTTTATACGGGAAGTTCTTGAGGCTAATAAAGTGTATTGACTACTTTGCTGAAACTTCTTCTATCGTGGCTTTAGCTTTGCGAAGAACTTTGTAAGACACTATTAATTATGTGCAAGTCTTTTTCCTTTATTTTGATTTTTACATTTTTTTCTGTTGCTATAGTTGCTATGGTTTTATGTCTGTGATAAAGAGGCGCTACCTTTAGGTCTACCACAAGCTCTGTCTGGCTCTATATCTAGCTCTAGCTTTGAGTCTGTGTGAGTGCTGACTAAATAAATCCTACATTGAAATGTCACACACAGTATAATACACTCACACAGACTCAAACCCAGAGCCAGACAGAGCTTGTGGTAGGCCTTTAGACTGGTGTGTAATCGATGAATAAAATCAGTACCTATTTAGACTTGTTTCTGATTTCTCGGGTCGATAGATAGGTATTGACGCTTTTCAATTTAAAATCTCAGCCTCTCAAATACAAATTTACGCCAACATTTTTCCTTACAAATACCCTATAACACCCGACGGCAGTAGGACGCTTTTACATCATATTACTTTCGTATAGAACGAGATTGATGTGTGAAAAAAGCTCTTGAAATTGGTGAAAAGGGAAGGCTAAGTGTTGGGGGTGAGAGTGATCGAAAAATGTCGCCAATGATTTTATGTGTAAAGCAGGTAGCCCATACATCAGATTTTAGTACAATACTGAAGTCAAAATAGCTTTTCTACAACCCGCAGTGGGTTGTAGAAAAGCTATTTTGACTTCAGGATTTCTAAAATATTTGAAAGAAATATAGAAAATATATTTATTTGGCATACATGCTTAGGCTTAGACTATAATTGATAATGGTAGATATTTCATTAAAAAGAGGAGAATTTCGTTTAAGATTGATTCGGTACTGTGTTGATATCGGGATATGGACAAAATGACTCATTTTTAAAGTCATTATTTTATTATTATTTTAGTTTTGTGTAATTGGTGTAGCGTGTAATTTTTTTATTTAATAATTGGCTTTCACCATTTTATTGAGTAGGTATCGCCATTGATTCACGTTTGGTCTTCATTCGGTAGCCAGACTTCCCGTAGATTATTAAGTCTGCGCTCGTAATGATAACCAACCAGCGCCTACAGACTGCTTTTTGTGCAAAAGTGGCTAATACCGAACCTACCCGCAATTTCGTCACGCATTTTTACTGAACAAATGTTCCCTTAAGATTCGGCCTAACTTATGCGGTGCACGTTTTATAGAAGGTTAAACTCGCTTCAGGCGAGTATATTAAGTTTCATGAACGAAATACAGGTGTAATGTGTTAGTGGCATGTTTGTCGTAAGGAAACACTGAGGAGTTAAAGCTGTTGGGGATACGATACTTTGTCAAATTAGTATGTTCTTCTTCTTGTCATAATGTCACTGTTGAGATTCAAATAAGAAAATGAAGCAAGCTTGTCTCATCGGGTTATAACTATTAGTCATAAATGTTGTAATACATCGATACTGTTAGTATTCCACTCCAGTAGGCCTACCATGAGCTCTGTCTGGCTATGTCTCTGGTTCTGGTTTTGAGTCTGTGTGAGTGATCACCAGAGTATTATACTGTGTGTGTGACACTCACGCAGACTCAAAACCAGAACCAGAGACAGAGCCAGACAGAGCTCATGGTAGGCCTACTGTTTTGAAAAATTGAATAGTCTAGCATCTGTCCGTTTATCACCGCTCTGAGCCAACGTATTCCGGCAAGAGACTAGCGCTTGAAATAGAAGAAAAATAATTGAGAGAGAGACAAGAACAATATTTTTGTAGAGAGAATTTATAGATGTTTATCCTTTGTCTGGTCTGAATATTGCACTCAAATACAAGTACTTATTTACAAAAAAAAAGTATTATATCAGCTCTAAATGTACTTCCCATCGTACGAGCTCTGCTTGGTTTTGGGGCTAGATAGTGTTGTGTGGATTGACCATAATATTTTATAATTTTATTTTCTTATTTGTAGAAACTTCTAGTGAAATACCGCAGTGCTGTTTAAGTTTAGTGGTTATTCCAATTCAAAATTAACTTAATTTAAAAGGAACCCATCCATCAAGTGGAATCTTTTGAAGAGCATAATACACCTTGTTACGTGATGAAGATGACCAGACAGTCCAATCACACAATGCCATTAAATCATCCTGTTTAAGACGAATGGACCGTCAATACTCACCACACATAAAGACATCGAACGCGGCAATTACTGCTATTCAGAGGAATAGCCGTTGGTGCAGTTTCATTATATCCACCCCTCTAGAGGTGTGCTTGCTTGCTTTCCGTATCCGCACCTTGTTATTTTGTTACCTAGGTATTCACTTGATTGTAATTAGCTGTAGTAGAGCTTAGCGGTAGCTGCCATGTCGTCTGCCTCCTGGTCCTGCCCTCGCAGGACGACATATCCGAAGTGGCAGGAAAAGATTGGATGAAAAAAAGGAAGAAGAGGGAATACTGGAGACTTTTGGAGGAGGCCTATACCCGTCGAGAGGTCCTTAGTTAGTCTTTATAAACATAGACATAAATTATTTAAAATAAGTATGGTAATTAGGGGCTATTAAAGGTTTTTTTTTTATTTTTGATTTATTATTATAATTAGCTAGTTAGATGTACTATAGTGGTTTTATTTACCTAAAACCCTACCCTACCTAAAACTGCAACATCCGTATTTATTTCCGTATCCGCTGTCTCAGGACATTAGCACTAGTCAAAATCAGTCACATCACTACTCCCCATTACTACATTGGGCTTATTGAATCGTACGACGTACGATAAGGTGCCTTGGTAATTTCCCGCCATTCACGACCATTACTCTTCGTGATCATCTTGCGGACAAAAAGTTGGCCATAACTGCGGACTATGTTTCCGGAGTCCGATCAGTGAATACGTGACACATAGGTGGTGAAAATTGTAGCACTTTATTGGGGTATTTCAGAAAAACCTTTGCAAAATCCCTCATGATTAGTGTAAATTGGTGGGGATTGTAGTAAATCGTAATCTTAAGAGCATAAGTGGTTGGATGCAAAAATGTTGGTGGTAGGGACATTTACGGCCCAGCACAATTCTAGTTCTTAACACAGTACAATCCTTCTAACATGAAAGTTTGTAAGTATGGATGGATGGATAGATGGATGTTTGTTACACTTTCACGTAAAAACTACCCATTGGATTTTAATGACACTTTACAATATACATCAGAATAACACACAGGCTACAATTTATAAAGTTATTGTAGCAGGAACAGGGCGTAACGGGAACGGGGCGAGCAAAGCCACGGGCTGCCGCTAGTTGGTACTATAAACAAGAAAGCGTTGGCATTTATCTTTAAAACTATTCATTCAGCTATAAATAAAGATTCAGAAGCTACAGTCTTCAATCAACACTTCATCAAATAGACGTAGCTACACATAAGCTTAACAATCTCAAAATACTCTCACATTACTTATACTACTGCACCAGTATATTGACATTATTTATCGTTCTATCCGCATCGGTGGACAATAAACAGTCTGGTTCTATATAGTCAAAGAGCCAGTAAAGTTTATTTTACGTCATACTTCTGATGGAACCAATAACTAGAAAGAATACAAGGCAATGTTTATTGCGCAACATAACTTCTGGTATACTAAATAACATTATTTTATTTCTTTACAGATTTAAGAACATCAAAATGTTTTCTCAACATACGTTTCTTTGAGAGGGATGCTGCGTTAGCGAGGTACAACCTGTGAAGGGGAAAAACATACTTATGAAGAAATAATGCATGAAACAAACTGGTGCAGTGGCGGCGTCAGCGCTTGTAAGCTGTTGGCGGGAAAACCTCGGTGTCTAAGTTAAAGAGTTCACAAGATGCCAAGTATTCGGATAAGGGAAATACTTGGCCGACAATCATTGCCCAGCACAGCAGTAGGGCAAAACAAATAAATAAATTAAAAAGAAATAACGTGTACAATTCACACAACAAAATCTAGCCCCAAGCTAAGCAGAGCTTGTACTATGGGAACCAGATAGCACACACACAGACAGATTTAAAAGTTTATTTAATGTTCTGTAACAAATTAGCTGCAGAGTCTTTAGACATTTTGTTGACGTGTTTTGTTTTGACCAATCGAGTGTTTCTAAAACATGACATAAACAAATCACCGCCGGCTCTTAGCCAACCAGAGCTAACGAACAAAGGGGGAAGCGACTATGCAAGATCGATTAACCGTTCTCTAATTACGCAATTTCTGGCGATCTCTAATTGTGTGGACCAGTATATTCTGCGTGACGGGACCTTATTTCCCTCGTGGGCGGTAAAGATAGCGCGTCGGACGTTGATGGAAAAAATATGCTGGATGAGACTATTTTTACTTCCGGGTTTAGCAATTCATTGATAAAGCAAAGGTAAGCATATAAACATTTCTTTTTATACTTGGTATTAGTAGAATGCGAAGTGACCTCGTGTATTAGTACATAATTAATATAACACATATTTTAGTTTTAAGGTATTTATACTATGGGCCCTGTATTTTTATGTACTTACTATGTTGCCTGAAATAAATAAATTTATTATTATTTTTATTGGATGCCATCGAAAGTATCAAGAATGGCTTCGATTAGGATTTTCTTTTGCCTAAAAGAATGTCATAATAATTTGGTTTAGTTTTGTTCCTGTTACAAAAATAAGCACCCAGTTAGTTATTGAAACTGCCTTCAGTGACCTTGTTTTAATGAACAAAAGGTTTTTGCAAATTAATAGAGCTTTATTCTTTTTCGAAATCTTATTTTTCGAACTAGCCATATTATATGAAAATAAAATGGTAATAAAATGGCTCGTTGAGAGTTGCGGGATTGGGGGGAGGCATTTGCCCAACAATGGGCTAATTAGTAGTATTATCAGTAGCTGTCTGGTTTCAATTGTACATGCTTTGTTTAGTATGGCTATTGATGTAATCTACTAATATTATCATTTAACTAGCTCATCCAGTATTCTATATCTCTTGTGACCAACGCGTCGCTGGTACGCCGAGCTAAAATTATTCACTGAGTCGCCGGCATTGTTCCCTCATACTTTATTTGTCTCAGCCAGTATGTACTCTTTTTGCTTCGTTGGGTTACAGAAGTTTCACTTCAACCACACTTAAAAGTTTAAACTGAAAAAAGTTAAATTGTTATAAATTGTTGTAAGACGTTACAACAATTATGCATTACCTTTGTTGATTGTTGATATTTTTTAGAGTCACACGCAATATAGATCTGCGCGCGACAGATAACGGAAAGCATGAAAAAAATAGTCTGAAAATATATCTTCCAAATCACAAACATGAATGGGGAAATCGAACTTGCAAGGCAAGTTCATGTGTTTTATTGGGAGATTAGTTCCAGATAGGACTTTTTTGAACCACGCGCAAAGTTATTTTGCGTGGACTCTAGCAAGCCGTCAGCTAAATAATCGTGATGTCGACTATGCTATGAAAGTAACAATAATTATGTCATCTTCACACTTTAGATTTTAACCTTAGCAAGTAGTTTTAAACTTATCTTATACCTTTAAACGAGAAAATCTTGTAAATATATATATGTATATATATTTAGAATCTCAGAAACTGCACCAACAATTTTCACGAAATTTACTATACAGGGGTTTTTGGGGGCGATAAATCGATCTAGCTAGGATTTATTTTTAGAAAATGACGAGAAGTTGGTGTTTTGCAATAATCAAACATAAACTCAATATACGACTGTTCCTGCCATCTATTGGCGATTGTGAGCAACTAACTGCAACCTAGAAGGCGTTGTTAATTAAAAATAAGCCAATAAAGCTCTTCCTGACATCTATTGGCAAATAATAATACTATTTTTTTTAACCCGAGCGAAGCTCGGTCATACCGGCTCGTTTATATTAATTTATTAAATTTCAATATTAGGAAAGAAAACATCTATTTCTTGTTTAAAAATAAAAATAAATATTAATTGTCATCTTGCCTAAGCACTGGTGGTCAGGTGGTAGCGGTCCCGCTTTCCAATCCTAAGGTCGTCGATTCAAATCCAATCGTGTACCAATGAGTTTTGCTGTCTAAAAATGTATGTACCTACACTATGCCAGTACTCTCAAACGGCGAAAGAAAACATCGTGATGAAACCGGCTTGTCTAAGAACCTAAAAAGTTCTAAAAACATGTATCAAGTGCACATTTTCCGATCTTTTCAGCACACCGTTCAAAATGACAAGTAGAAGAATTTTGTCAAAAAATAAGTGACCGCACATTGAATCTAAACACAATGCAATAAAGCTGAGTTTCCTCTAAAATAGTATTAACAGTGGCATAGGCAATTAGTTCACTCTTTTGTGCTCCGTTGCGTGTCGCTTACAGGGTAATTCTTCTGCCTGTAATTTCTGATTCAGAATAAAACTTCGAACTCATCAAAGAGAAGATAATAAAAGCAGTACAAATTATCGCACAAGGATCGATTTAGAATTAGCCTGCCGTTTAAATTTTGTTGTTTTTAGATTAAGCACTCTGCAGTGAACAGCGTGATATAGCTGTAATGTCACTATTTGAGTATTTTGCGAGCACATTGCCTAGATGTGGCCGTACCCTTAGAGAAATATCAAAACCTGTACTAATTCTTTGAATAGATACGTCACGATATTCCAGTGTTTTTTCTGAAGAATATTAGGATGTAACTAATGAAAAGAACTAATCGTTTGGGACATAAAAACACCAAAAATATTTTGATTGGAGCAAAAGTAAATACCAAGATAACATTCAAGTTTTTGATAAATACCCAGGTTGTATCTATAGCATTTACAAAACTGTGTATAGAGTGTGTACTGTATACAGTTAGTGAGTAGATAAATGACAACTGAATACCTAATAAACTTCGGGCTCATAATTATTATTACGCAACACGTATTAGATAAGAATAAGTCTAAGAAGTTATAGCTAAGAAGAATAAAATATATAAAAATAAATAAATAAAGCCTTTATTTCTAAAATAGATTTTTAAATTAATCAGCTTAATCTTTTCAATTTCAATTTATATAGTATATTAGTATGTACCTACTGAATATTGATTTTTAATTGATATTTGTTTTATTTCGCACCCCTAATGGGGTGTCCACGCAATTCCATGCAATTCCACTGTGCTGTAGCAGTAGAAGAATAGATATACAAATAAACAGCAAAGCAGGAACTGAAAATAATTACGTACATGCTATTGTATCACTTGAAATAGACCTTAGTTCATTCCCCCTGCGCTAATGCTAACTACAAGCTAATTGATGATCGTTAAAATAGCAGTGTGAACTATTGTTTTGCGTTTGCAATGTGATGCGTTAGCAGAGACAAGAAACATTATTATTTGCAGATTTAACGATTGTTTATGTGATTGATTTCTAAAATGTTTTACTGCTAACCGGAAGATGAAAAGTGACGCCTGCGAGTTCACCGATGAACTCACGATGGATGGAGAGGGCTCAGAATCTTACTGGAAATTTATAAAATAATTAATAAAAATAAATATTATAGACAATCCACACAACCCCATCTAGGCCCAAATGGCAAAAGATGGCTTCAAATCCAGCCGAAACTAACAAGAACTCCAATATCACCTTTGGTATCGATGAACCAATGTAAAAATATCCCATTTCCCAAAGTAGTAAAGAACAAAATAAAAAATGTAGCCTCAAGTTATCTGCTTTCCTGTGTCAGTAGTGGTCGAAGTTCAGGATTTCAGCTATTTATTGCAATCCCTACGGATAGGAGAATTTACGCGCCGAACGATAAAAGAACCTTAGTTTTATAGGGATAATATGCGGTCTGTTCCGTATCGTTTGGAGCTTAAACTACGAGTATAAAAACGTAGTTTAAAAACGTTATTTACGGTAGTACGTTGGTTGTAATATAACGGCTTGTTTTCTTATATACATTAATGTAAAAAAAAATTTGACCGACATAATAGATAACCAAATTGATAAACAAACTATGATAAAGTTAAAAAGTTAGAGGTTTGTATTTAATAGTTAAGTTGCTGGGATTAAATGAATGCAGGTTGAAGGTGGCCTATCATCAGTAGTTGATGTCTTAGACATAGCAATAATAAGCAATGGTCCCCTGGCTGAAATCGATATAGGTATAGGAGAAAACTACTCAATCATCACTAGGGCTTTGATCTCTGTAACTAACAGAGCTACATTCAAGGCGCTTACAAAGATACGATTTTTGAAAATTTGCCACCCAAATAGTTGAAATATTTAACTGCAATAATAGATATCACGCTGATTATGATAATATAGATAAAAATTGCATGTTCATCAAAAATTTACATTATATACTTACCCATAAATCCTTATAACTTAGTATTTCACAGCTTATAATAAGCGAACTGCTAATTTCACAATTCAAGAGAAATTTACCCATCAGGAAAGTTTTTATTAATTAAAACTTTAATTTGAAGAAGGCTGCGTTATCTTCAAAAGTTACAATCAGCGTTCACCGTTGCTCGACCCTTGTTAGCTGGATGTTAGGCACCAGTTTTCAAATGAATTGAACATTAATAATGCTTGGCGTTCTAGCTCATTCTTGTTGGGGTTCTGTACCCCAAGTCTCAGTGCATTTACAACATTTCGTTACCAAATGTTGTTTTCGTTTCGCCTACGTGTCTCTCTCTTTTGCATGGAAAAATGATGAGACAACAACTCTAACTACGTAACATATTTTTGCTGTCTCATCTTTTCTCTTTACAAAAGAAAGAGACACGTAGGCGAAACGAAAACAACATTTGGTAACAAAATGTGGTAGCTAAACTCGGACTTGGGTACTGTACCCAAAATCAGAGTTTTGTTACCACATCTCGTTACCAAATGTTGTTTTCGTTTCGCTTATTTGTCTCTCTCTTTTGTATGGAGAAAATATGAGAAGGCAAAAATACATTACGTAGTTAGAGTTGTTGTCTCATTTTTTCTCCACGAAATAGACAGAGACAAATAAGCGAAACGAAAAAAACCATTTGGTAACGAAATGTTGTAAATGCACTGGGACTTTGGGTACAGATCTAGTTTCCTCTGATTGACTTTTTCCAGTAAGCAATTATTCCTAAGACATATCAAGCAGTACCGCAATAAATCCCTAAGTGGGACCTTCTCTATGGAGGACACTTTTTAGAGAGCAGTAGATTGAAGAACAACCTAGGAAGAAGAAGGCTATAAAGAAGTATCGAGATTGTATTTGATTGACATACGAGTCCCATGATCGATCAAACGTTTTTTATTGGTAGATGAAGATGTCTCACGTAACAATGTGCGAATTTCATTTTCATTTCCTTACTTGATATTGGCGACGGCATCACTGGCGATTCGGAAATGTCAAAAACAGGTGCTAGCCCGGGCACTTCCGAACTCCCTATACAGTGGTACTTTAGGAGAACAAGAAGTTCTAGAAGTAATTCTTACTTTTGTATTACCTTCCCAATTCTTAACAGATTTATTTTACTAACACTCATTAAACAACTCAAATATTATTAACTATAGCCAAGACAAGATAACATACATACATAATACATAAAATCACGCCTTATTCCCATGGGGGTAGGCAGAGATCACGGATTTCCACTTGCTACGATCCTGACACACCTCTTTCGCTTCATTCACTCTCATAACATTCTTCATACATGCTCGTCGGTTTAGGGTACTCCTAACCTGGCCTTTCTCTAAAACGTCTGCGATCTGATCGAGATACATGCGCCTAGGCCTTCCCCTTCCAGCAGTTCCATTCACGCTCGCCTGATGCAATTGTTTCGTAAATCTCCTTTCATCCATTCTCTCTACATGTCCAAACCATCTTAGCATACCTTTCTCTACTCTCATCACTACGTCTTCTTTCACACCGCATTCCTCTCTTATTAGACAAGATGACATGAGCAAGAAAGAGGTTATTACTGACATGACGAATTTTAGAGGTGAGTGAAGGAAGAAAACCTGTTGTGCCGACCCCACTTAGCATGTGATAAAGGCTCGAAGATGATGAAATAATGTTTATTAGCAGTGGTAATCAAGGTATAGGATAGACTCTTCCATTATGTCTTGGCTTCGTAAGAGGCAACCAAGAGAACAAACCAGTGAAGAGGGATGGGCAGCAGTTTTTCCTAAGTAGCAGTTCAACATTGACGTTAAATTACATAAACACTGCAGTCACCTATCAGCTTGCTGAGCGTGTTAAATAAGACAAACTCGCGGTTGATTTTGGGCTTCAATCTTGGATTTTAACCGTCAGATAAAATTACATCTATTTTATATATGCCTGTCAAAAACAAGGATGACATTTTATATTCTACAAATAGCATCTATTGAACCCTTAGCCACAATCTCACCTGATGAAATGAAATTCGAAATGAAATTTTCTTTTTCTTCTGCGGCGTACAAGGACAATCATTCTCTGTAGCTTCGCTTGAAGGTAAAGTCAAACTGAATTGGTGGTATGCTTACCAGGTATGGATGAAACTGAGCCGTGCGTCTGCTAGTCTTATGGTGGAAAGGATATGATGGTATGAGATCATGATGTACTGATGACGATACGATGACTTATTGGCCTGCCACTGACACTAGTATGACCTATATAGTGGACGTTACATAAAATAGCCAACAAAATCAAAGTGACGTGCTCAGAATCCCCGCTTATCTTGATCCTAGACTAACTTAAGTCACGGTGGATGCACAAATTGCATTATTTTCCCCAAGAAAATGGGTTCTTTGCTGTTGAGCTAGAAATAAATGGACGTCATCCGTCTGGATTTTAAAACACGAGAGATGCTGAAAGGAACTGGATAATAATGTCTAATTTATACGTCTACTTAGACTTGAGATAAGTATGTTTTTAATTCAAATCTCTGCTTTCTAGATTTTTTAAATCAGAGACCGTGTTTATGTTGTTTTTTTAACGACAATATTAAAATATAGCTGTTTCTTGTTTAAAGCTGTAAGTATATAAAATTATCTGTCGTGATATACTTACTGTGTCATAAACTTATACAATAGCTCAAACTTATAGAACCGACACCAGGCGGTCAAGGGTCAAGGCTGAATAGAGGTCGTTCGTTTTTCCTATAGAGTAAAAATAGCACACCTGCTGCTAGAGCACGTATGATACTTACCTTCACGCGTAAGCAGTTCACTCTCTGGAAGTACAAGATCTTAAACTTCAAAATAAAACACTTTCCAAAACTTACAAGTTACTACTTACTTATAAGTAGTAAGTAAGTAGTAACTTAAGTTAGTAGTAGTAGTAAGTAGTAAGTAAGTAGTAAGTAGTAGTTAAAGGGCTTATACCTATAGTTCGTTTATTTTAAATTGGAGGCAGGTTCATTTATTTTTTACAAAAAGTAAGAGTCTTTGGCAGAATGCAGAAATAATGCTTGAGGCTCAACTCAGACTCAATCCACACAGCATTATCTAGCCCTAAACTAAGCAGAACTTGTACTATGGGAACCAGATAGCTGATTATAATACTTGAATACTTTGTTTTGTAAATACATACATAGAATACAATATAACTCTGGAAGAGATCTCTCTTAGCGATAAGGCCACCCATTTTACTGATAATTTTTATAATAGTTTCTGTATGTATTTCTTTGTGTACAATAAAGTGTTAATCTATCTATCTATCTATCTATAACACCAAGACCGAGAACAAACACCTGTGTTCACCACACAAATATTTGTTCTCGGTGGAGATCGAACCCACGCCCTCAAGCGCAGAGCAGAGCTACTACCAACTGAGCTGTGAAGGCAGTCTAAAATGAGAAGATATTTCGTTTGGTTGCTCTGTGTCTGTTCGTACTTACCTACCTGCTTTCTATCATATTACTCTGAGTTCATATCCAGCCACAAACACCTGGAAAGATTATGAACGACAAAATAATTTTCTTCGAAAGGTCACATCACCCACGGTAATTAAATTCCAAGTTCCTGAATTAATTGCCAAATTGTGTAACATGTTCATTTTTAACCGCCTTCAAATAAAAAAGAGGAGGTTCTCAATCCGGTTTTTTTTTATGTTTGTTATTGCATAAATTCATCATTTATGAATCGATTTGAAAAAAGTTAGTACCTACTTCAAGATTGGTCCCATATACATTTTACAAAATTAGTGCAGCTATTTGGCTATGAAGTGGTTTCAAATAAACCTGTAACAATATAATAAAAATTAAAGAGTGCTTATACCTATAATGTTATTGGCGATTTTATTTAATATCATAACGTTATTAGGATCGTGGGAAGTCGATGTCCAGCAGTGGACTTCTTCAGGCTGATCATGATGAACGAAATAAGTTTTAGTAAACAAGAAAAAAAGCATCAAAATACTGGTTCCAAATAATAACAATCAGTAATTTGAATTTCATTTTCATCGCCCGCTGGTTCCATTTTGATTTAATACAATAAAGTCACCTATTTGTTAGACGAGTAGTTTTACGATGTCTTACGTTTTCTATAAAAATAGTCTTACAGTAATTTGTAGATACACATAATTATTTTATCGTAACGATACCTATGTTTTATTAGTAACCCCGCTTTGAAAAAACCCCTTTCTACCAAAGTACAGGTAAATAAAAAAATGTAAAATTTCAACGTTCCGAATAAAAATTGCGATGCACTCGATATAATGTCGCTACAGCCATTACCTGGAGGAGTTTGCGGAAAATCGTTATTGCTCACAGTTTTAGGCCATGTTTATGGTGGAAGTAAAAATCTGACACACTAAAATTATTTGCAAGTTACCTGTGATGATCTGTGGCATTAGTATAAAAAAGAAAGAAAACATATTTATTTGCATACTCTTGCATGGCAATTTAAGGTAGGTACATGCTTATAAGAGAGATAATGAGCCAAGAGCTGCAAAACAAGCAACTTCCCTGAGAAGATTGTTGCCTAGTCTTTATCATGTAATAAAAGAATGGACTTAATCATGTAAAAAAAACCAGTGTAGCCTTCTTAGAAATAAGCTGATCTCCCTTCAACCGTCAATTTTTTTTGAAAATTGATTACGACACAATGCTTTGTTATAAGGCAATGGTTACCTCTTAACATCAGGTGGATCGCAAGCTTGTTCTATCAGCAAATTGTATAAAAAAACTAAATCGCTTACGCTTATCAGCTATGTCCTATAGCTAAGCATTTCAAGTGCACAACTGCTGAGCATGCAACATAATGCTACCCATTGACGGTGGAAGTGGTCAGTTTGAACACGACTGTACTTCGCAAAAACAAGTCTGAAGAGACGAAATATTAGGACAGCACGGAAACTGGATATTCACTTTGGAGTTTTAAAACGGACATTTTTATTGTTGGAACTTCAGGTTTTTTTAAGTTTAGTAGATATAACTTCCCTTTCTTTGTTTTAAAGTTGTTGTAGTTTTAGTTTGTACCTATCTGAAGATTAACGAAACAGGTGCATCAGACGAGTGTGGGAACTGCTGTAAAGGGAAGACCTCGGTGCATGTATTTCGATCAGGTAGCAGACGTTTTAGGGAAAGGCCAGGCTAGGAGTATTCTAAACCGACGAGCATGTACACATAAAGAATGTTATGCGAGTGAATGAAGCGAAGACGCAAGTGGAAATCCGCGATCTTCTGCCTACCCCCATGGAAATGAGGCGTGATTTTATGTATGTTTCTATGTTATATATCATCAAGGTACAACACTAAACACTCTCTGAGAATACTTTGGCCATAGTGGTTCTTTTCTTGTAGATCTTTGGCGTAAAAGTTGTATCCGTATTTCCAGACTTGGCCCAGATTGTATTAAAAAATGTGCTTAGTTTATTTAGGTCTCGGCAAAATGGAAACAGTTTGTCGAACCACTCTTATTTCGTTTCACTGAAAGTATTTATTTACTGTAGAGTCGTTCAAGAAACGTTTCAACTTAAAGTACGCACATAAAATACAAAAGCTATAATTTGTTGGGAACGCCCTTTTGAAGCTAAATGAAAACTTTTAAAATATACCAAATTTATTGCGATGAAGCATTCAAATCGCTTTGGTCCTGACGTGTTTTACGTAGTACCTTTTTTACGATTTATGTAACGTTCGGTCCTAACACGGAAAACGCCTTCCAAACATCGGAATTTTCATTGGCTCCACTGAAAATGGTTAATCTTAACAGAAAGACAGCTGGCTTCACTATTTAGAAACACGACAAGGAGAGTCACTTTGAGAATAACATATCGTTTTAAATACCGACTGACAGATGACACATTTCTACATTCTTCAACTTGTCGGTTCTGAAATACGCTACTCTCCCCTTTTTATTTTTGCTAGTCACTTCTACAACTGCCGTTAAACTTTCTATCTTATTGCTTGGTGATAAAATTCTAAATGTATTGGCAGAGGAAAAGACAAACAACATCCATTTCGTACTCAATACAGTTATAATGGGAACAGACAAAAAAAAAGTAAAACTGATTCTCGAGCTAATAACGTCAAGATAACAATTAGCTTGTTGGTATTTTTATGTTCTTTATTTGAGTAAGTTTTTTGGTTAGCAAAAAACTTTAATGCTAGTTTTTCAGTTTCAGTCTACCGCTATAAGCTACTCGTAATAGCAATAAATTTATGAGCATTATTTCTGACTCTGTTACACATAAATATGTTGTCAGTTTATTAATAATCATGATACTTTAGTGTAAAGACTAACACGTGTTAAACAACGGGGGCATTTTTAATGATTAAGAGTATGATGGAGAGCATTAGAGATGTCTCGGTAAATGCTTGATTATTTATTGCTTTATTTAATATTTTAACCGAGACTGAACTCGTCACAGATACAAAACGACTGAAATAAGTCATGTTTATGCTTTGGTTCTTACAAAGCAGTGAATGTTGTGTGACGGATATATTGGGGCTGGCCTCACAGTTCAATTGTTAGATTTTTGCCTATGTGTGTTCGATCACCACCCAAGACACATGTTTTTGAAGTGATATTAGTGTTTTGTGTTTTATCTATCTGGGTTCTGGCTATGACAAAAAGATTTTATCAGTTACCGCGTTCTATAGCTTCGTTGTACAAGTTATTAATGCATTTCCGTATGTTATCCCTAAATAAACAAGCTTTTTACTTGTACTTTTTATACTTTGTTTCCGTTGAGCCTTTGGTACGGCCAGAATATGACGGTTTCTGTATTCTAGAGAGAACAGAAGCTGCCGTACTGTTTAAAATGTTTGAATACAGTAAGATCCCTTTGAGTCGATGATATAATTGAGCCATTCATAAGGCTCGCGATAGGGTCCCCATGACTAATAAGAAGTTAATCCGCAAATAAAAGTGGAATTGAAACAGAAGTGGGACGCCTTCGCGCCGTGTGGGTAGGCTAATGTCGATTTGTCTTTGTCGGCGTCACTGAACTCGTCAGAAATAGATTAAGCGCTCTCACTCCATCTAATGGCGCCTCATTTGTTTGGCTTAGAGAAAAATTGCTCTTAAAACCAGCACGGTATCTTGTCGATTGCTCGTCTGCTTGATTCAGGATTCGCAATCGAAGGATTTGATTCGGTACCACACAGTTCTACTTAGGACCTAAGACAAGGTTCACGGAATATAATTTTTTGAACTGGCATAATTAAGTATATAGTAACTCCATGGGAAATAACCATTTTTCAGTGTTGAAAGTGGTATTTTAGATGAAGGGTAACATGCATTCCGAATTATATTCTTTTGTTTTAACTTTATAAGCAAAAGAAGTTATCTTGATTATTTCTTGAATATATTGCTGTTTTCAAAAGAAATCCTTTTATTTTCGTAGGCGAGTGTAGAAGGAAATATTTTTATTGTAAGTACTAATAAGGCGAAAACTCTTCATTGAATAAAGCTAGAACTCTGTTTTACTTGTTACACGGCAAAACAATACAATTACGCATGACGCCATCTTATCCTTCTTCTTCCTCTTCCACTACTCTAGGGATGTGTCACGCTGCTTGATCCGATTAGGGGTGTCCTATCCCAAAACCGGTTAAGAGTACCTACAGTGTACCAACACATGGAAATAACATTACAAAAACCGACATAACCAAAACTACAGCGAAGGTTTTGCTTCACAAATTAAACTAAAAGAATAAGCTTTATTAACTTTCTTGGCATTTTTTGTCGACTATCTTCAGTGCTCAACTTTACCGCAATCCATTCAGTTTCAAATTTTAATTTAATCTTCTGGCAATTTTAAATGAATTTTCTCGTGCATACGTAATAACTTCACCGCAATTTTGTAAAACTACATTTTTATGCACAAACTGTCAGCGAAACGTACAAATTAAAACTTAACTACTGAACAGTACCCAAAGTCCCAGTGCATTTACAACATTTCGTTACAAAAATGTTGTTTTCGTTTCGCATAATTGTCTCTGTCTATTGTATGGAGAAAAGATGAGGCAACAACTCTAACTACGTAACGTATTTTTGCCGTCTCATATTTTCTCCATGCAATAGAGAGAGACAAAAAGGCGAAACGAAAACAACATTTGGTAACGAAATGTGGTAGCAAAACTCCGACTTCGGGTTCAGTTAATTAATATTTTTTGTTGCGCAAACTTCGAATACCTTTCAAAGGAAAACGATGAACAATAAACAAATAAACAATATAACCACTGAAAGTATTCAATAAACACTGTTCCTGTTTTGTGTTTAACAAGCCGTGAAAAGAAGAATAAGGAGAAAAACACAAATTACTCGTTTTCCTTAGGTGAGGACAAGATAAACAATTTGGGCCACTCGGAAGTGGGTAAGTGGATTTGTAAAGGTTTGTTGAGCGCATCAGCTCCTTGATTCCACAAAAACTGAATTCGGCTTACTTATCGTCAGGAACTCTTCGAAATTTGGAAGACAAATACCTATAGTTAATGGGTTTTTTTTGTTCCTGTAGGCCTACAAGCTCTGTCTCTACCTGTGGCTTTGAGACTGTGTTAGAGTTGTCTAAATAAATCCTACGTCGAAACACACTGTATAATATACTGGTGAGGACCAACACAAACTCAAAGCAGAACCAGAGACAGAGCCAGACAGAGCTTGTGGTAGGTATTTTGATATTAGCTAGTCCACAATATTTATTTATTTATAAATGAATAAAGTACCAGTAGAACTTAATATAAACCGTCTCAAATAACTAGATACTTAAGCCTAGATGTTACAGCCTCGCACACATTAAAGCGTTCTGCGCTGGCGATCAGTAAAACGCGTCAAATATGACAGTATTTACAAATTTCAGATTACAGATATTTTTTTGCTATTACGTTAATTTTCATTGAAACAAAAAATACACTGCTTACAAAAAAACCAGTCCGTCAAGGTGTTTGAAACAGACATTAAACAGCAAAACCCATTTGCCCTTTAACAGAACATTATTGGTTCATATTCAGACGGACTATTTCCGTGTCACTTTGTGCGTTCGCGATGCTGCTAGCGTGACATAAGCGTAAACTAGAGTGGGTGGATAACCAGGAAAACCGGATTATTGACTTAAATGGCCGGATATTTTCATTTATATTTTTGACGATTCTTATATACAGTGTGTGTCCTGATTCAAATTGAGTAAAATAATAAATATTATTCTGTATAGCTTGAAGTCTTGTGTAGAAGTATTGTGTTGTTAAGTATTTTTTATATATCTATCCATCCAAGTAAGAATTTATGTAACCAGTCAGTTGACATTCCTAACAATTTTATTTTCTTATTTAGTAGCTATGTAGTATCAAATTACAGCACCTATTTACTTGATTACGTATTCGCGCAAAATGTTGCATTATCTTATATACACTAACTTAATTTGTCTAAAATATGTCAGTCTCTTTCTTATAAGCTGAAACAACGAAGACTAAGTTATGCCAAATCTAAATTCAATAAAACCAAATCTTTAGCATTGTCTGTCACTTTAACTAAATAATTTAGCATTTTTTCGTAGTAAAAAGTCTTAACACTTTCTTTTTAGTACAAAAAAGTCGGTTATAAAGGTCGGATGTCTTCCAACCCTAGGTAAAGCGGACCGCCCGCCGGCCACCCAGTGAGACGATGACTGCTTAACGCGGCCGGCGTCATTTCTTCTGATTTATTGAAGCGAAGCGAAGAAAGGAACACTGAGTGGTAAACGTATGGAGTGTCTATTTATAGCTTTCTGATTGGACGGGTGTGGAAAATGGACATTCTGATTTCTAATATTATTGAATATATTTTTTTGAATGCCAACATTTTTTTTCGGTCGGTGATCTGAACTCTGTTTTCTACCTGTAGGTAGTAAGTAGGTAGGAGTTCATTATAAAATTTTCTAGTTTCTTATAAAATGTAATTTTTTAATTTTCTTTTTAATTATTTCATGTTGTATAATAATAGTTTTTGTAAATAATGCCGACATTGTTTTTGATGAATTGGGGATTCTTTATGCAACTTATTATTTGTAGTCAAAGTATTCATGGTAGAAATCAACGCTTTAAAAATTGAGGTGAGGCAGATTATAAGGCGTTAATATAAAATTTTTATTTTCGGGCAGGTTTTCTACCAGTTTTATTGCTCGCAAGTGTACCCGGGCATCACTGACGCTGACTTCAATTAATTTTAAATTTGTATATTGAACCTACATTTCTCATGTGACTGGTTTCAATCTCGGCGGTCTTCTTTTAGACATTAAAAATAGGTACAATATCGGGTTACTCGACTATATTCCAAGGCAGAGTTTTACTTTCCCAGAGTACCTCTATACATATAATAGATACAAATAATTTCCGTCTACTTTAGGCTTCTCAAAAATAAAGATAAAAATAGGTAGGTATTTAATTCTGATGAATAACTCTAAGCCATGAGCCACACATCCATCATTACCATGTTTGGAAAAAAATTGGTAACAATAGGCCTACCTTGTTATAAAATAATGGCATATGGACTGATAAAAGCTTTTAATTTGAGCTAAGGAAAAACTTAATACGATCTCCATGTGCAAGATAGAAGTAGTACCTACCTACTTAGTTATAAATTAAAAAAATCTTGTAAGACAATCCACACAACACTGTCTAGCCCCAAATAAAGCAAAGCTTATACTATGGCAAATAGATAAAAAGAAAGAAAATGAAAGAAAATACATTTATTTGACATAATAATTATACATAGGTGTAGACGTTCACAACATATAACAGTAAATATATAGCTGATATATCTATTACTTAAATTTTTTTTTTTGTATATGTACATCTTAGAACTTACAATATACGTATACCTAACATCTAGACAGAGAACAAACATCTGTGTTCACCACACCAGTATTTGACCTTGGTAGGAAGCGAACCCACGACCTAACGGCGAGATGGCAGAGCTACAATCAACTGAGCTGAGGCCAGTGAATCAAATATAACAGTTATATTCATCATTATAATCATCAACTTGAATAAATCCACCAGTGTACATAGCCACGTAAATTTCAAGAGGTTTTGATCTTCTCTCAGGCTGAGATACGTCGTCGCTTTTCTAACTTTTTGTTTCTACGTCAACAGCGTAGTTTTTAGATCAAGCAAGTGACCTCTAGACAAAACTTCATCAGAGAAACATTCAAACAAAACGACTATAAATAGGAAAAATTTAAGATACCATTCATAAAATATTTACGACGTGAAAACTATAAATTTTCACACATTATAATAAAATAAACAAACATAATAAATTCTAACACGTTCATTATAAAGTTTTGAATCAATATCGAGTCCATAAATAAAGTGAATTATGGTTTTAAATTTACATAATTCTAAGTATTTTAATAGTTGTTTTTTTATAATGATGCCTCGTGCGCAATCATTAGATTTAATGATTAGAATACAAAACTTAAGTTTAAATTAATTTAAACTGGTATTTTTGATTTATATCACATTTTTACGAGACGACATTCCGATCGAACTAAACTTATTTAAAAGCTATCAAATATCAGTGAACAGGTGTACTATGGCTAAGCATATAAGTATTCCATATTAAGCTGCATCCTCACTTTCCATGAAGTGTGATAACATCCAAAAAAATATAAAAACGTTATAATATATTTTTAAAAAATTCCTAAGTTTGGTTTTTATGTTTTCAAAATACGTTAAATATAAGCTGGTCTGATTTCAATGTAGTTTTCACAAATGTGTGAAGCATTATTTATACAGGGTGTCCCATAAGTCAACGTCCAGCCGAAAACGGGTGATGCGCCAAATCATGACAGTTATCAGAAAAATATATAAAAAAATATTTGTTTTGTAACTTTCGAGTTATGAGTATTTAAAAAAAAAAAGGAAAAACTGACACCCTGTGATGATCTTTTAAGTCCTGTGACTACAAATATTAACTTTTCATAAAACTTTTTTCTGCAACGTAAGCATGAATAACTTTTCTGTAAATTACAATTCAAAATTAAGCCATAACTGCCTCAGTTTTCAATGAAATTGTGGAGTTTTGGCCAACATTTAATTTCAGATAATTACATCACCCAACTTTAACCGTCTGTACCGCGAAAAAAATGTACAACAGTATCATGGCAAGTAACTTTAAAAAATGGCGCATTTATCCAGGATTCCAAAATGGTATAATACTTGCTAGAGTACTCCTTAGTTTCGGAAATAAAAAATGATTTTTCAACTAAACTGGATTTACAATCAATTTTATTTCATGAGATAAAATGTTTGTACCCTTTAAATTATGAACATAAAATGCCTACGCTGTGTTTTTAAGTCACTCACAATTTACAGGTACAAGTAAATACCATTTTGACAATGCAAGTAAACAGATAGAGCCACCATCTTGTCGAAAGAGTAATAACCATAGGTGTTCAAGTAATTTGATAGTTTTAGGTGAAAGTTTGAAATAAAATTCAATAGGATTATTAGATTCATGTAGAATTGCACTTTAAGTATTAAATGGAATGCCTCAGAGCGAGGTAACGCCACATGAGTCATGTTTTTTCGTGCGTGCAGCCGGCTCCATCGAATTATAAGACGTTGTCACGTCAATAACCATGTAATAAGACCGGCGACGGGCGAAGGCAAACTTTAGATTAAAATCACGATTGAAGTAATCCTATGATTGAATTTTATTTAAAACTTTCACCTAAAACTAACAAATTACTTGAAAACCCATGGTTATTACTCTTTCGACAACATGGTGGCTTTAACTGTTTTTTACATCGTTGAAATGGTATTTACCTGTAAATTGTGAGTCACTTAAAAACACAGCGTAGGCATTTTAAGTCCATAATTTAAAAGGTACAAACATTTTATCTCATGAAATAAAATTTATTGGAAATCCGGTTTAGTTGAAAAAACATTTTTTATTTCCAAAACTAAGGAGTACTCTAGCAAGTATTATACTATTTTGGAATCCTGGATAAATGCGCCATTTTTTAAAGTTACTTGCCATGATAGTGTTGTACATTTTTTTTGCGGTACAGACGGTTAAAGTTGGGTAATGTAATTATCTGAAATGAAATGTTGGCCAAAACTCCACGATTTCATTGAAAACTGAGGCAGTTATGGCTTAATTTTGAATTGTAATTTAAAGAAGGGTTATTCATGCTTACGTTGCAAAAAAAAGTTTTATGAAAAGTTAATATTTGTAGTCACAGGACTTAAAAGATCATCACAGGGTGTCAGTTTTTCTTGTTTTTTTGAAATACTCATAAGTCGAAAATTACATGACAAATATTTTTTTATATATTTTTATGATAACTGTCATGACTTGGCCTATCGTCCGTTTTCGGCTGGACGTTGACTTATGGGACACCCTGTATACAGGGTGGAATTTTTTCACTGGCAACGCGTCGTTTTATGGCTGCAGTCCATGGAGGCAGGTGTCAGGCCAGTTAATGTACAACCAGAAATTCGAAAAGTTCATTTTGAACTTTTTGGGTACTACAGTACCACGGACGCTTGGCGGCCGTGCAAATCGTGGCACTATAGTACCACGATTTTTCTCGGACGCGTGACCGGAAACAAGTTCGTGGCACTATAGTACCACGTAACGCGTGAATGGATAGAAAGCAAAATGCATTCAAAGATTTTCGAAAATTTTCTTCTCCCATACCCGGGAAACGAACCGGCTAATAGGCTAGGTTACTAGAAATGAATTCGTTAAAAGATTAAATTTGTGTATTCAAGAGAATGGAGCCCATTTCGAGCAATTAATCAGTTAGTTTACCATTTTTTGTAAATAATTAAATTAATTTAAGATTTCCTGGTTTTTCTTTCATTTAATTTATCATGTTTGTTGGAGAAATTTCATCCTTATGATTGACCCTAACAATCGATGCAATAAAAGTACAGGGTATAATTTTTTCAGATTTTAGCCGGTTCGATTCCCGGGTGTGGGAGAAGAGAATTTTCGAAAATCTTTGAATGCAGTTTGCTTTCTATTCAAAAATAAAGGAATGTTTCCTTTGAGTAAAATTTTCTATCTTCAGTATTAAGAGTACTTTCCCTCCAGGTGGCATTACAAAATTCCACCCTGTATATCAACTACCTACTACCCTTACGACTTCGTAAGGCTATAGGATTTTTTTTGCAAAAATTGTTACTGATATCGAGTTTGGTTACACCCTCTAAACTTTGTAGTTTCAAAAAAATCAGTCAGTCAGTTAAGAAATAAAAATAAAATATAGGCATAATTATAAAATATTCGTATGAGTTAGTTCTCTTTTAGGAGTCAGCTACGTAGTTTATCTGAGAAATGAAATGAAATATTTTTATTTGCGTGAAGTATGGTAATAAATGTCGGTTATAGGTAATAGGTAATAAACAATAGGTAGGTAGGTTAAGTAGAGGTGATTTGATTTAATACGACAATAAACCTCAGAATAATAATGTATGTACGTAGAACGTTTGGTGTGCTAAAATAACTAAAAAACAAAAACTAAGACGCAACTAAAATAGCTGTTTGGATCTTCTGTTGTTAGAACTAATTGACATTTCCATTTTAGGGCTGTCTCACCCCGCATCTGGTGAAAGAAACAATTTCCCTCTGTTTTATTGGTTTGTAACAGAGGTGAATAGGGTTGTCACTCGTTTTATTTGTTACAACTGTAGTAAAAGTGACTTGACGAGAGTTAAAAGGCTTTTAAATGATGACGTATTTTATGGGAGTTATTTACAACTGCTATTTAATAAGAAGGGTACGAAAGAAAAAAAAACTGAGTCTAAACATTATGACACGCTACCTACTCGTTGATCAAAGTTTTGATAAAAGTTTTGAAAATTGGTGGTATTATAACAAGGATAATTCAATGAAATAAGGTTGTAAAGTTCATTAATATAATAATCTTTGCTATTTGCATTAGATAGAGTTTGTGTGATTACTTGACTCTCTAGCATTAGGTGTGATGTAAAAAAAAACTGGGTCAGACGGGATTGAGAAATAAAACATAGAAAAAAGATTTTTTATTGTTTATTTATTAGGATACACAAAAATTAAAATTAGGTCGAGCAAAAAAATATGCTTCCCCGTGCTTCCTCATCTTCCCCGTGCTTCATCATCCACTGAAGGCAACCACGGCTAACACAGGTATTTTATGTATGTAGTTAATAATAATCATCAAATTGAATGAATGGTAATAATAATATAAATGTATCTAATACCTAGTAACAGTTGGTGAATGAATAAACTTGCATTTTAATAAATAAATGTATTCTTCTTATTGTAAAAAATGTGTGAAATTTTATACTTCTTAATATTCTGTTCACCTTCACCTATTTAGTTTTCACATACCTAATAATTAAACAATATTTTTTTTGCAAAAATGTTCTTATAATATGACGCGCCAATTCGGTTATGCAAGTATTACAATTTTGTATAGACAATTCGAAGTGACCTAAATGTCACGTCAAAGCCCCAGGTGCCGATGTTTTCCTTACATAGAGGTTTCCTTGGCGAGGTGTATTCTCTTCCATTATTCAACACGCTGAGCTCCATCTAGTCCCTAAGGCAAGCAGAAGGTATTACTAGTGCTCCGGTCAGTCTTGGCTTTGTCTTTCCTCTTTAGGGACTCGTCTTCTTACGAACTTAGACCTGTGCCGTTTGTTGTCCAAGTTACTGTGGTAAAAATGTTTTCTATCCATTACATCATTTTAGGACTAAAATATACTTATAAATTAACGAAATTTAGGAGAACCAGCAAAAAACTTGCAGCAATCTAAAGAGTTTTTTGTAACGACTTTTTTAGTATTTCAACCCTTTCAGTATTAAATTACAATTATACCTAATGCTGTAGACAGTATCTACACGTCTATATCAAATAATTGTTACATAGGCCACATATTCACCGCAAACAGCATCGAAAATTGCTCTTCATGAAATGTAAGTGTGTTGTGCTTGCGCATATGAATACCTACCAAGGTTTTTTTGCTTCGTTTTCGGTTTTATGAGCATGGATTTCATATAGAATCACAAAAATAAATATAAAATAAATTAAAAAGTTTTTATGGAAATAAATACATGGCACAAACAAAGTAGAAACACTATAACATTAGCAAAAGTTAAAAACTAGATCGCGGAGATTAATGCCCTTCTCTAACTTAGAGAATTCTAAACATAAATGACATACAAAGTGAGTACCTACATAGATCAGTAAACTAAATTAATTACAGCAAAAATAAAAATCTGATAGTGTGTCGAGTGGGTGAATAGGTTTGCGTTTGAAAGTTCTCAGCACGTCCAATAGGGGCGCTTATCGCGTCTCCACACAAAAATCACAATACAAAAAACCTAAAAAATAAAATCAGGAGTGAAGTATGAAAGAAAAAAATACATTTATAATGGTTACAGAAAAATGCGCGCACAGATCAAACAGTACCAGTAAGTAGAAACAGACTTTTTGATTCAAAGCTAGTTAGGAAGTTCCAGATTAGTTAAAACGGAAATTAGGCGTCAGACACACAAATGTAAAGTACAGTGTCAAACGAAAGAGCTAAGGGAACTAACAAACTTGACACTTGAGGCAGAGGGTGACACTACAATGGGGTAGTTAGCCCTCGGGCGACAGCGCATAAGATTGCCAACCAGAGATGTAGTCAGATTGTATTTCACAAATCAGTTTTTTTTTTATACTCGTTGTAATCATTCTTATCTTCAAATGCAAAAGTTTGTCTGGATTTTCAGACAATTGTTACTCAAATCCGCTGTATTAACTGATCCGATTTTAATGAAACAGGTAAGGAATATAGATACATAGATACATACCTACATAGATCAA
The DNA here is from genome assembly GCA_939531255.2 of Thera britannica. NCBI lineage: Eukaryota > Metazoa > Arthropoda > Insecta > Lepidoptera > Geometridae > Thera > Thera britannica. The sequence continues at coordinate 10,583,662 of OW618046.2, read as the reverse complement.
GATCTGGAACATTAATAGGTATGCTTCTTTTATCCGTCGACACAAACGACTGATATGAGGTCATGGGTGAGATTCCAGTCGTAGAACAGCATAGAAAAGGATCTAAAAGTAAATACATACTAGTATGTGTAGTAAGTATATTTCATATATCCTTCTTTCATCACAGAGCAACGTGCAAAGTTCGAGGAGTATACCGAAAGATTAACCAAAATTCACTGTCACATGGCTTTTCATATTATTCGTTTTTGCCTTTTTGTACCACAATTAACGTATATTCTGCGATGTAGCCCAGTCTGGATCATAAGAGATCATTTAACAAGCCTAGACTCAGCATTACAGAATGTATTAGTAAAAATTCTAAATTGTCCATTGTCTGATGTTTCCTGGTGCCAGGCTTCCCTTCCAATAAGGTTCGGGGGCCTGGGTATTCGAAAAATTTCAAGTGTTTCTCTCCCGGCATTTTTATCCTCGGTTCATAGCACAAATAAATTATTTTCCAAAATTATTTTTCCATCTTTGGGAAATATTAAAATAAATTTAATAGATGAGGCTAAGAGCGCATGGACTTTAATTTGCCCTGCAGAAACCATTCCCGAGAAACCCTATCTACAGAGGCAATGGGATGAGCCTATATGCAAGATGCTACAAGAAGAACTTTTAAAATCGGCTTCTACGCTAGCAGAAAGGGCTCGCCTCATTGCCTCTGGCACTCGGGAATCTGGTTTCTGGCTCCATGCGCTGCCTTCTGCCAATATAGGAACTCTCTTGGATAACACCACATTTTCTTTAGCAGTCAGCATTCGAATTGGAGCCACCACCAATGAACCCCATCAGTGCCACTGCGGCAGCTCCGTTGACCGGCATGGTCACCACGGACTGTCCTGTCGCCGCAGTGCAGGCCGCCAATCCCGTCATGCAAGCCTCAACGACATTATCCGTAGGGCTCTAGCCACCATTAACGTGCCGGCCATTCTTGAGCCGAACGGTATCACACGTGATGATGGAAAGAGACCCGACGGGATGTCGTTGATACCTTGGAGTCGGGGCAGGCCTTTGGTGTGGGACGCTACTTGCGTGGATACGTTGGCTGCCTCACACGTATCGTCCACTTCAAGAGCGGCGGGCGCGGCGGCAACGGCGGCGGAAAACCTCAAAAGGCGGAAATATGCATCAATTGGCGATGGATACATATTTCTGCCTTTTGGGGTGGAAACGCTAGGACCATGGGGTCCAGAGGCGTGGCTTCTATTCGAAGAAATATCCAAGAGGCTGGTGGTTGAGACTGGTGACCAAAGGGCTGGCGCTTACCTAGGGCAAAGAATTAGCTTAGCTATTCAAAGAGGTAACGTTGCCAGCCTTTTGGGCACATTGCCTGCGGTCGGTGATCTGAACTCTGTTTTCTACCTGTAATACTTTCAGGTGGAAAACAGAGTTCATTATAAAATTTTCTAGTTTCTTATAAAATGTAATTTTTATATTTTCTTTTTAATTATTTCATGTTGTATAATAATAGTTTTTGTAAATAATGTATATTCTGTTGTAAATAAAAATTGCTTGAAGTATATTTAGTATGTGTCATATTTGATAGTGTTTCTCTTATCTACCGTATGTACCGTCATAAATAAACAAGTTTTCTTTCTTTTACATTTTGGTTTTGACTAGAATTGCGTATTTGTATAAATTAAGCTTTATTGAACTATAACTAAAAAAAATTTAAAAAATCATAAAGTTAAAAAAAACTAAAACTAAACCTTAAAAATCTAGCAAAAGTGGGTGTCTATGAGGCATGGTGCCAAGAACGCTGGCTGCATTCCCACGTTGAATAGCAATAGCTATTTTCTGTGCGAGAAATAAGCCAGCCCTCTTGTCACCAGTAGAGTCGACCAGCCGAGGAAACAATTGCAAAAAAATAATAATTTCAACATCAATGATCTAGCTGCGTCCCTGTTACCAGCTACAGTTTTCACAATTTTCCCTCCACTCATTTGTCATTTTACCCACTCATATAAATATACTGGAGACAATTTTGCCTGTGTTGCGTAGTGCGCTCTGAGGTTCTGTGATTATTTTTTTTCATTACAACCGTCGTGGTAAATGGGGCCGTACCCACCCACTGGTGGCTTTAAAAAAATACGTCTACTCGTGAAATCTGATGTGCAGAATTTGTGAAAAAACACGAGCAATAAACAAAACAAATAGGAGGCAAGTTTTGTACATCTACTTTATTTACTTTATTTTTGTACTTTTGTACTAGTGGTACTAGTGGAAGTTTCCAATGTTTTCATCCTGGTGTAACAGACCCATTTCTAAAGTTTTTACAAACCTAATAAAACCTTTCAATGCTAAAGTTTTTTTTATTATTTCCAAACACAAAGAACCCCAAAAGGCCTCGTTTCCCTGCAACTAAAATAATGTAGTGAAACAGTCGGGGTGGAAGTCGTGAAATTTAGAAATTCCTTTGTCGACGCGTTGGCGCCTCTCAGCGTCTATGCCTTCAGATCTACGAATTTTCAGATTTATTCTTTGAATAAATTTTGTGGTGGCTTGTCGGCTTTGAAATTCAATTGGCTAGTCGACACATTGCTGACGAGTTTGGCTCCCTCATTTTTTGAGGATTTTGTTGTTGGCCTTTGAAGCACTCCTTTCTTTGCGAGCAAGAAGTAAAATTCTTTACCAGAAAATACAGTCCGCAAAAAAGTTGCCAAGACATGGTTTAAAAATATAAACCAGCTTTTAGATAAATTACAGAATAAATAAAAATATATGTAAAAATCTTGCCTTTACTAAAATATTAAAAACAAAACTGAATTTATTTCAATCATAAGCTAATTTATAAGACGAGCTTTTATTCTATCATTTAAAAAAAGGGTCCTTACACAGGCTTCTTTTTTTTACAAAATCCACATGTTATGTTTCAAATACCTATAAAGTTTTCTATTTAATTCTTAAAGTTTGAGTTTAATAATATAATAACTAAATAAATACGAACAAATCGCGACCCTCCGTCTATGGAAGGGTGTCATAATTCAATCATGGGGCCAATTCGGTCTTTTGTATGTGAAGACCGCATCCTTTGCCTTCACGCGCTAAGGGTTGAGATTGGACTTCATATTGTCGAAGAGATCAGTGGGGAATAATAATAATGTTAGATTTAGGTAATTTGTGGGTAGTTTATCTTTATATAAAATAATATTGTAGACAATCCACACAATACTATCTAGCCCCAAATTAAGCAGAGCTTGTGCTATGGGAACCAGATAGCTGATATAATACTAATGCAGTTTTTTTTGTGACATACTTAGAATGCAATATAACACCCAGCCTGAGAAAAAACACCTGCATTCACTACACAAATATTTGTTCTCGGTGGAGATCGAACCCACGACCTACGGCGCAGAAGGCAGAGCTACTACCAACTGAGCTGAGAGGCCAGTCAATCTATAGTATGTGGTTTGTTATTTACAGTCGCTATGGGTTTTATTTGGTACAGCAAGAAGAAGATGACTAGAAAAATATTTATAAGTACAAGTATTTTTCTCGTTTTCTACTTTTACCTATAATAAACATAAAAACAGTAAAAAAACAGGACTTTGCATCTATTGTAGATGATTTATATTTATAGCGTCAGGAGCAACTGGTGGTTACTCATGCCCGTACTTACGACGCTATAGTGCCTGGGACAGGATTTTAGATGGAATAAGCTTAACCAATACGGTCCTTACAGCTTAGTCGGCCTAATCCATAGGAAAGACATGGTCAATACGTGAGGAGCTGACCAAGCAGCGGATTTTCTCACGATGTTTTCCTTCACCGAAATAAACCGTAAAATCAATTGTACAAACCTAAAAAAAAACATAGTCTTTTTTACTGACTTTACTGACTTAAAAAAACATCGTCTTTTTTAAGTCAATATCGTTTATTTCAACGTTTTCTTTTTAATTAATTTTGACAAATTACCGTAACGTACCTAACGACCTTCTCAGTTTCAGTGTAGCTACAAAAATACAGATGGTTTAATCTCATAGCAGTCCGCATGCGTATTGTAAGTAAATATTTAAATTCACAAGGCATTGTGAAAAATATGAATTGGGAATGAGACAGCCTTTGGAAAGTTTCGAGCTAGACGGCTATCAATATAATCTAATCTAATTTAATATAATACTTCTAGTTGGACAACAACAAGCATATGGCCCACCTGATGTTAAGCGGTAACCATCACATATAACAAAGCATTGCCTCGTAGGTCACGCACGTCAGGAACGTGCCCTACGATGCACTGCCCTGCGTCCATCAACTTGAGGCTTACAGATGTTTCGCCTCCCGTGCCTGTAATTACACCGGCACCCACACCCTTCAAACCAAAACATAGCAATACTGCTTTACGCCAGAAATAGGCATGGTGGTAGTACTTCCCCGGACGAGCCCTTCACAAGGAGCTCTACTACTACTAAAATATATGTTATAAAAAGCAAGTGTGTGTACGTATGTCCAGGATTTTCTCTATCAACGCCGATTAGGATCTGCTACCTGCTGTGGTGGTAGATACCCCCCGGTCCGTTGCTGTGAGTGAGAGAGTTTTGACAGAAGGGGTTGAAGAGGGTAGTTTTAAGGGGCAAAAGTTTCGAAATCTGTCTATCCTTTTTTAACACGTAGCGACTTTTCTATGCCCACATCCTTTTCTATCACATAAGGATTTTCTGAAAATTCTTGATTTAGACAAGAAAAGAATGTTCCTAAACGCTCTAGAACGTTCTTTAACGTTCTGGAATGATCGAGGATAATCAAACTTCCGGGTAACGTTGAGACTCGCGGCTAGTTCATTTAAAATAATATCTATTATGTTTTATAAATATCTGTTGTAGAATGAAGTAGATATTTACGTAGCTCTACTCAAGTACTCTTTACTTCCGTAGCACTCCCGTAGCAGGCTCGTAGCACTCGTAGACTGAACCAGCTATCCACTGCGCGCTGTGATCTCTTTGCGTTCATTTAATTAAATACTGGAGTGACACTCAGAATGGCATGTCCGAGAAGTGAACCTACTGTTAATTATTTACTGTGGATGTTCTACCCACTACTGTAGGTACAGGTTATACTTGTACAATGTCAAGTGATTCTAATTAAAAACGAGATGTCTAGGTACTTTGTAAGAAAACACTCGTTAAGAACTTTTTCTTTTTATAATACAAATGTTTCAATTTGTCAAGAATCAGATGTCTTTAGAGTCTGTATTAAATTTAGAGTCGAAAAACTTAGTTAGTATATTTTTTTTGAAGTCACGACATTTTCATAGTTTTACTACACATTTTATATTTGATCAATATAAATATTGCCATTTGGTTATTAATAATGTTAAAATGCGTGTTAGTCTAAGATCCCGCTAAATAACTTGTAAAAATTTTTGATTTGTAAAAGGATCATATAAAAAAACGGTAGGAACCGAGACGTAGTTTGTTGCCTGTTCTTCTACGCTTGGTCGCGTGGAACTGGCACCTAGACTCACCTAGCTTTAAGACGTTTCAAAGTGATTCTTGTATCGTATTGAGTAAACGCTTATTGAATCTTGAATCTTGAATCTAACATGCCAATAAATATATTCTATATGGGTTGCATATAGAATATATTTATTGGCATGTTTAATTAAATATAAAATACGTTTCATTAAATAACCAGCTCGGTGAAGGTCCTTCTAGAGCGTGATCCTATACTATGTGTGTGTGTCAACTATACTTATACTGTACTGATGACAGTATAGTATCAGTATAGTTGACCTAAGCATAGTATTTACTATACAGGGTGGATTTTTTGAGAAGGGCGGTGAAGGCCAAGTCCGAAATCAAGAGAGTTAGGGAAATGCAGTGAAAGGAGTCATGCCCTCGATTTATAAGACAACAATAACTGCATATTCATATTTTTCAAAATCTTTTACTTTTCTAGTAAAGGAGCTCACTTTTTCGTACGGTTTCGAACTTCTCTATCACCGCCCTTCTCTAAAAAACACCCTGTATACTGTGCTGTCGTATGGGAACCAGGCAGCTGCTATAATAATACTTATACACATTTTTTAAAGATACATAATTATATAATACCCAGGCAGAGAACAACTAACCTAACAAATATTTATTTTGTTCTCTGTGGGGATCGAACCCACGACCTGCGGCGCAGCAGGCAGATAGCTACTATCAACTGAGCGGCTGTCAAATAGAGTGTGGTGTAACCATCATAATGCATCGACTGTACGCTATAATGTTTGCATGATGATCTAATCACGAGTTGTTTCTTCTCCTATACACAAATTTATATGCACGGCGTGTGTACTAAAATACGAGAGAAACGTAAAGTCATACGGATTGTGAATCTATAATATTCTTCGTGTCACTGATTCTTTCGAACCAAGTGTGGTGAAATGATTTTAAGTGCGCCTGAAAGATGCTCCTTTCTTGCACTTGACACATATTTTCGAACTTTTTAGGTTTTACCGCATGCCGGTTTCCTCACGATGTTTTCCTTCACTGTTTGAGAGCACTGGCATAGTGTACATAATTTTTTGGGCAGAAAAACTCATTGGTACACTACTAAATTTGAACCCACGACCAACCCCGATCCCGATCCCGACCCCGATCGCAAAGCGGGGCCGCTACCACACTAGGCCACCAGCGCTCTTATAATAATAAACCACTCCTATCACAAATGCATTAAAATTCACCCCAATTTCTCCTAGATTTATTATAATAACACGATGTACGAAGTCATAGGACATTTTACCTTATTGAGCGTATGTTCCTCTTATCTGATATAACGTGCATCCTTTCTCATCTCTCCCTAACATAAACAAAACGAAACGCAATTTTCATGTTCAAGTCAATAGCTTAGAATAATAAGCGATAGTAAGTAATATTAAGGAAATCCACATAACAACCCCTTATAAATTTCGTCCCCTAACTAATTGTTCTCGATCCATTTTCATCAACTTTGCTCAGTTCACAATATGAAAAAGGATCGAGAACAATAAGAGAATTAATTTTTAAGTTGGTTTACGTGCAATTAGCTACCAACATTGTCAATTTTTAAAATAAGAAGAAATAAATAAATGTTATGGACATTCCATGCAACAATATCTGTGAACTGTACTTGCTACTGACGGTGTTATGTTTTCACAGACTGATTTATCCACTACAATATTGCTGTAGGTATAGTTAAATGAAACTTTGAATGTTATTGCGCACAAAAAGACAATTAAAACCAATCCTGAAAACAACCAAACCTTATTTTTAAATCTGTACTCTTCTTAATTATGGCATCTGTCCATTTGGGATCAATTTTGCCAGCGTCAAGTAAGGATATATTACATAAATGAAATAGTTTTTAGTAAAGTCAAGTCAGTCAATAGACAATTCGGCCAACTGGCTTTGAAAACAAATGGTGGCCGTTTTTTTTCAAAACAGAAACATTTCCGATCAAATCAAAATTTTATATAATACACTTTTATTCCAACTACTAACACTTTGGTTAAAATACCACCGAAATTACACAACAGAACACCAGAAAAACAAATAAAATGAAAAAACTATGGTGATTTCCCAAAAAGACAGAAAACGAATCTATCAAATCTGTATTCAAAAATCGTAAAGTTACGCTGTCAGAATCGAATCATCATTGTCAAATAAAAACCAGTAGTAATTCTCTCAACTCGAAAATGGAAAGAAACTTCGGGGTGCCGTTCCCAGTTTCCTTCACGTCCCATTAAATTTCCCTGTTTGCATTTTTTAGCATAAGTTACTTTCGAGAGGATTCTATGCGAGCAGTTTTACGATTGGTAGTTTTAGGGTAAGTATCTAGCGATATTCAGGGATATAGTGCAGCTGTGAATTTATTGAATTTTATGCTCATTGCGATGGACTTGAGTGAATTAGTGAGTTTTAATGGTAGGGGTGTTGAGTAGTTTTTATGTTAGTCGTTATTCACTGGATAAAAGTAAATAACCCACCTAGAAAATGGGAAAAGCTAACAGATGGGTTAAATAAGTTCTAATTTTATTCATTTTTGACTGGCCTCTAGCTCAGTTGGTAGTAGCTCTGCCTTCTGCGCCGTAGGTCGTGGGTTCGATCCCCACCGAGAACAAATATTTGTGGTTAACATAAATGTTTGTTCTCTGTCTGGGTGTTATATTGTATTCTAAGTATGTATTTACAAAAAAAACAAATGTATTCAAGTATTATATCAGCTATCCGGTTCCCATATTACAAGCTCTGCTTAGTTTGGGGCTGGGTAGTGTTGTGTGAATTGTCCACAATATTTATTTATATTTATTATTTATTTTGGAGTCATCCTCCAACTTACCTGCCTGCTCAGCGGTAGGTATTAGTAAACAGTAAAATTCTGTCAAAAAGCGCTGTCATATTTGACACTGATCGCTACCGCAGAACGCTTAGATGTGCGCAAAGCTTAATAGTAACTTGTAATAAAGTTAGAGTTTTTGCTGATTTAAATATGAACGAGCCATCACTTACCTATTAGAAATAATAAAAACGGAACTGACCACAGTTCCGGTTTTCAAAAACGAATTCAAAGTTCTCGTTCAGAAAGAAGGTACTTCCGAATCATTAAATAAAATGAACAAATATATTAATTTTTGGTAGTTCAACTGACTTCATTACGAAACCTATGCACATATTTTATTTATAACTGCTTTTCCCCCATGTTTTACTCTAAAATCAAACCTAACGTAATTTTTTTGCGGTTGCGGGTTATTTTCACTCTGATTCAACATGCATAGCCAATCAAATAGTTCACAAAATGAAAGCTGAAAAAGACTCAACGTCCGAGCTAATGGCTTTTAAAAATACAGTTTTCTCTTTGAGGATAGCTTTTATTATTCAAAATATTTTAATAGACTGTAACTCTATGCAGACTTGATTTTTTTCAATATTTGAGAAGGCGCGCCGACTATTGTAACATGGATAGGCGCGCACGAGTTAATTGCTCACACTACTTTAAGTGCTTATATTTCTACAATATTAGTAGTTTTGGCTTTAAATGGGTCCATAATGAATAAAACAACATTTATTTATTATGAAAACCAGAGTTTTCATCAAAACTATGAAAAATAAATGCAACTTCTACCACAAATAAAGAATTAAGCCATTTTGAACCTACAATTTTTGGTAGTCTTCAAAAAATTATCGATAAAAAAAAATTTGCAGTAAAGTTTTAAAAACGTCACTCTACCATGAGTTCAGGATAAATGTGCCTCTCGAAACACATTATACATGCATACGTTATGTGCTCGGTTTAGAGTAATTGCTTGCATGAAGTGCATGCTTTTTTGGACCGCCTAGTTTTACATCTAGGACATATCGCACAGAATCCGCACGTATTGTCAGCACGATTTTGTACCCCATTCTCAGGATCTGCTAGCAAATTATCGAAATCCTCTAGAAAAACCGAAGAAATTTGAAAATGTAGTGCATTATTCAGATCACCTACTTCTCACCTAATCTGTAGATAGAACGAAAAATATAAGCATTCATGTATGTCTTTAGAGTAATTAACGAATAAAAAATCAATTTAATACAAATTTACATAATATTATACAAAAAAAAACATCTTAACTATTTCTGATGTGAAAAATAAAACTTGCGCGGATAGGCGCGCAATAAGCAAATTGCCGCGCGATGGTATGAGACTTCTACAAGTGCTTCACTGCGCAGTCACAGTGGGGCTGAGCAATGCGTAAGTTGCACAAGGGGAAAGGGGTTGAATAGTTAGGAAGGTACATAAGCGCCCGGGACGCTATGAGGTCAGGAACACCAAAAACTTTCACAATTAATTTTTGTGTGAGCAAATTGCTCATAGCGCGCCTTCTCACGGGTTAATAAGTCTTGCTGAATAAAATAATATTTTACCTTAGGTTACAACGCTAGGCAGGCGGATTTTTGAGTTGTTTTATAAGTTAATTTTTTTTAAACTGCAAACTTTATAAGGAACTAGTGGCTGCCTACAGCTTCGCTCGCCCCGTTGATTTTTCTTTTAAAAGTTTTTCCTGTTTTTCTCCGCTTAGGGAAAACATTTTCCGATTTACTTTCTTAGTGCACCCCTATGCTATAAAAGAAACATACCCTCCAAGTTTCATGCTTCTAGGACTTACGGTTTAGGCTGTGCGTTGATTGTCAGTCAGTCAGTCAGTCAGTAACGTAAGAGTTTTATATATTTAGATTTATATATTTAGATTTTGAAATCTATAAAAAGCACAATTTTCATTTCAAATTAGGCATGCGTATCAGAATTTCCGAGACGAGAACAATTATTGGTATTATAATTGGATCCAGATTAGAGAAAAACCAATTAGGCACTGCTTATTTAGTATCTCTGGCTGCTTATAATGAATTATTTTTTCGAACGCCACCACGTGCCATCTATTGGAAGTATGTGGAACTAAAATAAGCTCATACGCCAGAACTTTGATCTTTCACGTTATCGACGGTTCTCGATGTCGTTCAGCGATAGCTCGATAGATGTCGTTCTGCATAAATAATCTGAAACAGATAAATGTTATTAGATTAATGATTTTAGGAAAAATAAGGCAAGGCTAACTGCAAAAATCAGCACAAACCAGTGGTTATCGTGTATTTTGTATTTTTTTTACAGCCTAAACTGTACTAAAAGATATTATCTACATTGTAATAATCACCTACAAATCCAATATTTTCTCAATAAAACTCAACGAGTAGCTACGAACTTCGAAATACGAGCGGTAGCCTATAAACAAAGTTGTCGATGACCTGCCCAATGGACTTTAGACTTTATTGTGTATACGTTACGATGCAAACGGAGCTTGCCAAAGCTTTTACTGTTTCAGCGTATGTCGCAAGCAGTCGCCTTATTTGGACCCGATCCAGGCACACTGACAAACTTTTATGTTATTTCAATGTGGTTAAACTGAAAGAATTCCATTTGAAACCCGATAGACTTTTCATAAAACTATTTGTAAAAATGTTGCTTTCAAAAATAAAAGCATAAATTTCATATTTTACAGTTTTCATGTTTAATATGGAATTCTCGCCCTAGATTCTTTTGGTTTTCTTCAAGGAAAAGTTCGTTGTGCAAACTTATAGAGTTGTAAAACACTCAAGCCTAACTCAAGCTCTTGAAAATCTCAGCTGAGACAATTTCGTGCATGACACCATTTCTTTGCCTATGATTTTCCTCTTATTTTTAAATATAATTTAGGAATTTATCAAATCAAAAATATTTTAAAATTAAGACTTCATACAATGTTTCAGGGTGACATTAATTACCATTTTAACAGATTCCAGAGTTATTTATCGAAAGAGATTATGATCCTAGCTAGATCCTCGTATCAAGAGGAGGTCATGGGTTCAAATCTCATAGCTTTTGGGACAATGTAAAGTCTTTGTCTTCACAAAAAAATATCGTAGTTAAAAAAATATCCCATTCTACCGGTTCAATGACCTACCAGGCTATTCACGCTTCGCGACCCTATAAGAGTACGGACCAACGCCTTTGAGAAGTCTGCTTTGATTTCACAGGCAAATACCCTTCTTGGCCCATACCCGGTCAAGTAGAAACATTTTTCCTTAGTTTACAAATACATTCTAAAACTTTAATCATGGGTTTTTTAGAACAAACAATTTTAAACCTATTAGTATGTTCTAATAACATTCTCAAGCAACAAATTGAAGATTCATTTTGTAGTGTTTACCAGATCATAATGTCGTACAAACTTTTTTATGTTAAGATATTTTTTATTTTTAGTTGTTTAGGTGTATGGATTTTTACAATAGATTACAACACCTGACTTTTGATAAAACTTGTCAATCTTTGCCGCAGACGAGTACATTGGTTTATTCCCACCTCAAAAAATGCCCGCTTATAGAAGTTTTAACTTGAAAAATAAGTAAATTTGGTTAAGATGGTTTTTTCTGCAAACTCCCAGGTACTGTTCTGCACAGAAGTGGAATTCTAAATGAATGAAGTGCATAACTGCAGATCGCTAATGAAAAGTAAGCTTAGTGCCGAGCTTCTGAAAAATTAACTATTAGAAGCAGGTGAACGCGTTTCACTGGAAACTGTAGTTTTTAATACAAATGTTGAAATAGCTGACTCTAAGTTATCACTTACCAGTATTTTTTTAGGGTTCCGAGATCCAACATGAAAACTTTTTATTAGATTCGCAATGTTTCTAATTTTTTTTTTATCTACAATGCGTCCCACGAATATATGCCACAAGAAGGAAAAGTACCTTGAATATATTTTAGATAGAAAATTTTACAATATTTGAATTTAAAAAACAATTTCTTCCTATATACCAATAATTTTTAGCACTTGCGTTATTTTTACACAATATTAAAATTAACTTAAAAAATATATGGCAATTTGCCTATTTGTAGCCAATTTTTCAATGTCTTTGTCTTGATAATTCTTTTGGCGTAGTTAGTCAGGGCCAATTAAAGCTGCCAGGCGCCAGCGTTCCCTCCTTCCGGTTGCTCGTACAATCGTATTCTTTCAGTAAATATTTTTCTTAACGTTACTAAAAACTTATTTTATTTCCTTAAGCAGGATGTCTTGAAAACTTCTGCTTGCTTCTCTGTAGAATGAAACTATTTTAGATATTTAGGATATTTAAACCGAAATATTTGCAAATTTCAATAAGTGCAATAGTGACCTTTTAAAATAAACTTTGAACTCATAAACAGTTTTTATTCAAAAATAAAAGTCATAAACATTTTACCTTTTGTCCCTCCGTCAATTTATTTTACGATCGTTATTATTTTAGGCTCATACTTTTTATTATGTTATAATTACACTTATCACGCTTGTATGGCTTATTAACACGTTATTTGAACCAATTAAAATCGAAAAATAAAGCTCTGATTGCATTTTTGATCAGAATCGTTTCTTTAACAGTCAGCAAAAGTATTTGCGTAACGAAGTAGTCGTAAACGTCTAAGCTACAAGACACGTTAATCGAACTCCACGCATTTGCATACAGATATCGACCAAACTCGTATATCTCGGATATAATTGCAAAAGGAGACGGCATTTGTTTATGTTCGCCTGCCTTGGACGACTTTCGGAGCTGCGCGGGGTCGCTGCACTTTCTACTGTCCTGCAAGTAAATTCCGGGCAAATTTGGATCAGACCTGTTTGCCAATGAAATGTATACTTTGTCTGTAAATTGTTTCATTGGAGTGAACTGAGAGGAAGATAAGGCAGTGCGCAGTGCAGCATTCGGATCGCAGTGCGTCGGCCAAAGCGGCGCCGGCCACTTGGCAAGGAGCTCGGTCAACGTCCCTTGCTTCTATAAAAGCCTCCACGGAGCCAAAACAATTTCGCCAAATTTCTTGCCCTAACACGCATGATTTTACGATCCTTCCGCTCCTCTCTCCAGGACTCGTTTATTTTTACTCATGATATTTTTATTGAAATTCGTAGCGCCTTGGTATTTATTTATCGCGATATAACATCAAATATTGCCCTCCACATCCCGATGTTTATTGCCGGAGTGCGGGTTCGGGTGCCATAAGCTGCCCTTAAATTTATAATGCACTAAGGAATTTTGATTACATACCTACCTACCCTACCCAGCGAGGTCGTAATTTACTGAATCATAAGCAATCTTAATGGTGTTAATTTACAGAGGTTTTTTTTCTTTTAATTATAAGTTATGTTTAAAGTAACTCAAAAATGCATTTCTTATCTCTAACTAAGTATAAGTATGTAGGCATTATGATAAGCAACTTCAGGTTTTGCTTTAGCCGACATAATGGAAAGGCCTCTTATATCCACCTAATAAATTTAATCATTTTATTTTAATAATCTAATTTGTTTTGCTTACCCATATTATTGCGCAATAAAGCTAGTAAGCCTGAAGTAGGAGGGGCTTTAAAGTAGGAGTAAAGATTTAGCTATTGTACTATTTTAATAAAAATTTACTAACAGTAGCTTTTTTCATCTTACAAAAGAAAATAATGATAATGTATTGTGTGAAAATATTAATAGGCTGGAGCCTACCTGTGCTCGTTGAGAAAAAGTCAAATGTTGATCTCAAAGTATTAAGAAAACTTTGACGCTCTCTTAAGAGGGAATCACACAGGTGACTCTCCATACAAACGTAGTCCCCTATTTCCTCCCTGGATAATGCCTCTAGAGTAACCATTTTGTCTCATAAAATCCAGATCTGCTATATACGTGCTCGTATGTTTTCCTTTTTTTGAGAAACTTATTGATAAAGAAAATATGACCCTCATATAATTTATATGAAATATGAATTGGAGGTCATATTTTCTACGTTTGTATGGAGAGTCGCCTGTGTGATTCCCTCTTAAGTATCTCGCTTTGCAACATTTCATGTTGATTTAAGAAATGTTGCAAATAGGGTATACTTGCTATTTCAAGTAAACCTATTCCATAGCAGCGTTTATAAAATCAGACTAATTAACCTACTTAACATCGAAGCGATGTTGACTTTAGATGAGTCTAAGATAGGATAGAATCGTATCCTAGACATGACATACAATTTTATCGTGCCTAAAATTTGACCATTTCGAAATACATGCTAAAAATAAAGCAGCATACTTAAATCACGCGACTTTGTGATAAATATGAAATTAATTCACTCTTACAATATTATTATGCCGATCAAATGGAGTATTCACTATTCAAGCAATCAGTGGAAACTTTGCAAATTTTGTGTAACCTCTAGGAATGTCTATTTTACAAGCAAATAACATTATTTTGTGTTAAGTTTAATTCTATTCGCATTTAATTATAGTTATTGGTATGTTGTAGCTACTTAATGAAAATTCCTAAGATTTTAAGCATGAAGGTTTGTGACGAGGTCGTTTCTTATTATTTTTCTGTTGTGATTGCATAGCTTTTCAAATGAATAGCGCTCCTCTGCCTAATTAGTATAATTTTATGGTATTCTGTTAATATAGCTGTAGTTTTGATCCGAGAAGTAACATTCTAATAATCTCAAATGTATATAAATAATGAGTTTTTACTGTTATTTTGTTTATTCTTAGCATCTAACTGGTTTATTGTCTTTGAATATCTATAAACAACCTAATCTGTTTAAACAGTCTCCTAAAATTAGTCCAATATTTAAAAGGGGTTTGATAAAATAAAAATAGTTCGTTACAGTTTTCGCATTTTAAATTTATTATCACATTTTCCATAAATAATTACCTAAAATATACAAACCTAAGCGCTTAACTCTAAAGTATAAATAATTTATCTACGTAGACACAAGACATTCCTTAATAAAGCATTATCCCAGTCTAGAGTCAAACACATCTTTGTACTCATATCAAAATGAAATCACAAACATGGATGATGAGACTGACGAATCCATGTCGACAAATAAGCTGTAATAATTCGTTCTAAACTATATTGAAATGTCATGATCGTGTTCGTATTACGATCGTGACTTGAATGAAAAGGATAGTCCAGGAGCTAAATAAATTGTAGTCAGTCAAAATGAAATCAATGTCAAAGAGATGGTGTTGCGACGAAGAAATACTGATTTCACGAAGATAGCGATGATTTTCTATTTAGTTGACTTTTTCTAGAGTCCATTTGCCGGAGTACTTGGTCTCTAACCTCCTGACGCGGGGAAGGAAACCGTTTTCATCGGCAGTGTAGTCTACTCTGTACATGAAGCCATCGGGTCCGATGTATTCGTAGAATCCTTGGGAAGCAATGCCTTCATCGAGAGTGTTGGGGTTTTTCAGAACGGCATTCTCCTTAGCACGGATCTTGTTTTCGGTCTCGAAACTGTAAAACAATAAGGATTAGTTAATTAGAATGAACTTGTTTTTCTTAAAGGTTATGAGGATGATATTTATGATTTAATTCGTCTTGATATAATTAATGACTTAAAAATGCAGCAGACATTGATTGGAGAATAATTTTTCCATTAGTATATATAAATTAGATTAGCAGCTTCCGTTTGTTAAAATATATTAGTCTGTTATTAATAAATTCTTAATTTATGTATTTTAATATCTGCTGAGCTCAATAATTTAAATATAAACTTTGCAAAATCGATATTGAACAAATTTTAATTGCAGCAACCCTATTTCTTAGGTAATTAAAAACAAGCTACCCTCAAATATCCGAAAACTTGGATTTAGTTTTCTGTTGTACGCTGGCTGGTAATTAGCCATACAACAGATAAAAAACCTATGTATAAGATACAGTTTTTAATAGTCTGTTTAATGCAGGGTTTATTTCAGCAGTTGAAACGGTGACGGATAATATAGTGATTTCTGGGTTTGTGTGAATTCTTTGTTAAAGTTTTCTTCAGTTATGATTTTTGGGTTAAAAATTTTTTTTGTCAGTAGTGTTTTGTATATTTTCTGATAAGCTTGACATTCAAACAAGGTCTGGTTTTGATGATGAAGCTAATAAATTGTTCATTCAGTGTGACTATGGTAATTCTTATTCGAATATTGACGCTTCTTGAAATCGTAAATCAAAGTTTGGATTAATGTTATTTATCGATTGAATATTGAATACTGATGTATTACTTTTTAAAACTACTTAATTATAGATTCATTAGAAGATACTCATATGATAGATTATGATTTTTTGAGAGATTCCTAGTAAACAACTTTTGGAAGTGTGAATTTACGCGAAAAAGGATCAACCTATTGAGATGATACTTGATTGAGGTGGGTTTTTATACTTACTCAAAGTCGTATTTATCTTCGTTGTAGTTGTGTTGTTGTCTGATGATCTTGATGCCATTGTTCTTGTAGTATCCCTCTTTGTAGTAAGGGTTATCTTTCGGTGGGCTCAGCACGTATTTGTACTGATCAACAGTCGCTGCTTCTTCATAGGGCTCATAGTCGTGGGCGTAAGGTCCAAAGCCACCATCATAGGGGTTATCGATGTGGATGTATGGGTTTGGAATGTGGACGTATTTGCCTTCGTCAGTGGGGATGTATCTGTAGAAAAAATAAGGTTTTAAATTGAACTAGATTTCACAAATTTCTTATTATTGTTGGCAGGTTTGTTGGTTGGAATATTTTTTGTTGTATTTGTTAGGTTTTTGAACAATTGTGATAAAATGATTGATTTGCGTAACTTATTAATTAATTAAGGTATAGAATATCTATGGAGTTAGTTACTTCTTAGATGTTTCCTAATGAGCCGGTTGCAGTGATGATCATAAGGAATGTTACCTTTGGAATACAAAATGTCTAAGATTGCATTGGCATTTACTTACTTGCCAGAGTCTCCGTATTTGTACGGCTGCCAGGCGCCATCTTCAAGTGGGATACCTGCAGCAGCCACCACGCAGAACGCAACCAGATACTGTAAAATTAAAATAATATTAGATTTTAACTCAAAAATTAAAAAGTCTAAAAAAATTTTTTTTGTTGCAACAGGCTTCGTACCTGTACAGAATTCATCTTAAAACACTGCACGATTTTTTTCTTCACAATAATGAACGCCTGCGACAGTTCTCCAAAGCACTTGTTCACTGTAAGTCACGAGAATTAATGCGGAAACTTGTTCACGGTCACACTGCTATCCATGTGTGCACTCCTTAGAGAATTCAAATCGTTGTGATGATTTCGAAATCGACGCTACGCTTTTATACATTTGCAACATCAACTCTTCTGCAGGATCACAAACACTTACGTGCGTCACACGGATACGTCGCACACACGCATAGCTTACGCATTTTTTTTACCATCTTTGCATACCATTGTGGAGTCGAGTAACTTTATTGCGGTATCGGTGTCACACAGAAATTATCTCCAAAATCACACCTCTAAAAGCTTAATACTAATCGCGTGCGTATCAAAAATGTCTTTTGACAAATCACTTTGCGAAAGAGATATATCGCAGCATTGGACGCCTGGGGTGTTGAAATTACTTTGTATCTGGTACACACAGAAATGGCTCCAATTCATATGATTCACCTTTGTGTGGGGACAAATGTTTTGGGCGAGCAACCCTACCATATTTGTGCAGTTGTACCACCAATTTAAAGCTTTTTTCCTTTGCTTTAAATAATGAATTAGACCTTAGTCTTAAAATTATTTTGGAATTCAAATTTTTATTTTTATTAATTTTTTTTATACAAACCCTAAAGAAGAAGTTTATATTAGGGTGATTGGTTTTGTTTACAATTTTATCAAAAGTATCTATTGCTGCTTTTTTTTCATCATCCATTTTTATTAGCCTGAAGAAGCATATTAATGAAGATGGGCCCGACCGCATATAATATAATTTGAGGAAGAACTTTTTTTAGCCGACCATGGTGGTTTGCCCTAGTTACCATGCTTGGTAGACAGATTATTGACCTTAGTATTTATGTTGTCGCTCAGGAGATGCTATTCATTTCCTGGTGCTTTCTTTATCCAGTATTCAAGTTTCCATTTTTAATATAAATATAAATTCCGAATTCACATATTACTAAAATAAATGTAATTGTTTTTAGTAATATGTAGGTATCCTAGATAATGACATGATAAATCATGAATTTCCAAGGCTTCTTTTTAACTGTTTAGGAAAAATAATTTATGCATAAAGGACATTTTTCTATTTAATAATTGTCAGTGGTTTTAGAAAAAAACCTGGGAATTAAATTAGTTTTCTAACAGTGACATTTGGAATATGTTATACCTAC
Source organism: Thera britannica (assembly GCA_939531255.2). Lineage (NCBI taxonomy): Eukaryota > Metazoa > Arthropoda > Insecta > Lepidoptera > Geometridae > Thera > Thera britannica. Next base: position 10,564,995 of record OW618046.2, on the reverse strand, counting down.
TTATAGAATATCAACATATAATTTTTTCTCAAAATGCTTTATTTATTCCTCAAAATAATTTTGTCTAAAAGTATTGTTACTGCATTGAGTTGATAATTAAATAGTGATATTTTATAAATATGTATGTGTTTAATAAACAGCAACTCATTAATTTGGCTCTGGTTTTACCCAAGTTAGAAAGAATGTTCGCTATAGCAAAACACAGAGCTAGATAGGATTGTCTGAGTTTCCAACCATTTGTCCATGTAACAAATTCACAGTAAGTTCTACTTCCGTTTTATATTATTTTTATTAACATATCTACTGGGTTTTTTCTCATGGGTTTTTTCTAATTCTGTAAGTGGATTTGCTACTTTCTTAGGTAGTTTTAAATTGAATTTTAGGTTATCATGATTCCTGTTAGGTCCCCAATGAATCATTAGCTTGTGAAACGAAACAGGAATAACTCTGTTTTTGTATTATTTTAGATTCAAAACACCGTCCAAAATAAAAGACAAAAGAATGTGAAATAAATCTTAAGAATTTGTCGCCAAGATAAAGTAACTATTGCTCAATCTGTGTTCGAGCCCCGAAGTCTCATCGGGCGTGACGGCCTTATTATTCCAAATAAGTTTATTATAGAAACTTGTATCTGTATCCGGCAAATAATATTCATTTGATACAAATATTGACGTTCGTCGATTTTGATCTGTCTTCGAATTCTAAGTAGTTTGTTAAGTAGCATTCATGAGAAAATTATATCAAGCGGCGCCGATGACGTAAGTTCGGCGCCGTCGGGTCAATGAGGTGACAATAAATGAACCTTAATAATCGTTTTGAGGAATTATTTGTAGGTAAAATACATTGAAATGATAAGCAGAGTACAAGGAAGTATGACTGTTTTATTGTGACGCTGGTAACAAACACAGGACACGTCTAAATACGTTTCCCTGAAAAATATTTACTTATTTGATGAATTTATGAACATAATTATAATTTAAATTAATAAATACATTGAAAATCATGAAAACTAATTAATTACTCAGTTCAATACCAGGGAAAGATAAAACAAACACTGTTTCAAACAACAAAGTTACTAGCTTGAGTTCACGCACGGTCATACAGTATTAAAGGCATCGGCCAAGTGCAAGTACAACAAAATATGATTAATATTCTTATTAATTTAATTGTAAGTATTTATTTGTTAGGTTTTTTGTTACAAATGTGGTGGAAAATCAACGTAAAGTGTGTAGCAGCCACCAAACCCATTACCACCAACTCGAAGAACTGACAACCGTTGGGGAATAAAGGTTCTCGAATGGTGACCAAGAACCGGAAGACAAAACATAAGACGCCTCACCCACCGGAGGGAACGACGACATTATTACGCTGGAAATCTGTCAAAAAAGAAAGCACCAAATCATACCTCATAGAAATACCATATTTATTTGTGTGCAGATATAAACCTATTTGCCCAGCAGTTGATTATTCCAGATGATACCTACCCGTATAAAAAGGTTTATGAACATGCTTGGTTCTTTCTCCTCCATCGGTCCCTCACTGCTGAGGATCGTAACTTCGTGCAAGACTCTTTCGTACGGTTTTCCTCCACTTGCCTCTTTTTTCGGCTTGGTGGAGTGCAATAAAAAAAATATGAACATGCTAGGTTCAAGTATATGGAAATTACCTACAAGTAGAGACAAGCAAGTTGTTGCTACCTGTAGTGAAACATCCTAGACTTGCTGACCTTTCTTTGCCAGCATACCTTTAGCATGATTATGTAAATAGACAATACCAGTTTTAAGTCTAGTTTATAGACTGTGCTAGTATATGTACAATAATTAAAAGATACACCAACACACAAATGACTTTTTAGGCTATAATAGCTTTACAGGCTGTGGAAGACCTAGTCCAAAAACTAAAAGCGGGAGTTTCAGACGAGCTTCTCGATCGACAGCCATAAAAAAAATTAGGAAATAAAAAATAGGTATCACAAATACTTTACAACGAATACAAATTTATGCAACTAATACGATTACTAGAGCTAGGATTTTGATACGATATCAGAAGCCCAATTTACCCATTTTACAGAAGGCCTAGTTTATTCTCATAGATAAAAAATAATTCCTGCATACTATTAAGCCTATAAGCATACAATAAGTAAAGGTATAGATATAAAATCCGGTTTTCAAGAGTGGTCTTTTTACACCCTATATTATATTCTTGTAACCCTATACCCTGTTCAAACAACATTCTTGGCTAATTATATCTGCCTAATATTGAGGTTTTTGTTACACTCACATTATTTTCTTATGCGAGGGAAAATAGAAGCAAACAGCATCTGGCACCGCCTGTTGGGCGTTATTGCAAACAGTACACAAACCCCTTGATCACTTTGATTCATTAACCGTTGGTTTAAGCCCCTTTTTCCAGCCACCTGTACATCAAACCTGGTCATTGACCTAAGGATGACCAATAAAGAACCACTGAGACGACTAACGAACTGACCCTGTCAGAGTTTACGCCTTAAGCCCAAAAAGTCATGCGTCATGCTAAAAGCATCACCGAATTATTTGAATAGGTATTTTATTGGAATCAATAAAAAGGCGAAATACTAAAATTGCTAATGATTGAATCACTACGGTTCAAGTCCGTAGACTGCGTTAGTCATCATATTAAGCTTTACTCATAAAAAATCCACATCGTGACAAAAGTCAAAGTTTATTGCAGTTGTATCATCAAGGACCACTTTAAAACGACCTAAAGATAGGTGAGTGTATGCCAATTCCACGAGACCAAATCTAGAAGAACAGGCAACAAACTACGGCTTGATTCCTTCCATTTTTAAGCATACAAGAAATACAAAAAAATAGTGGGCTTCTGTTTGTTTTCGCTAATCATAAAACAAAACAGTAAATGCTCTACCTACACTGAATTGTGAGCGTAGCATGTGTCTACGAAATGCTACGAAAACCTAAAGTTTATTGTACTGCACCAGTTGATGCCTGCAAGGTCTTCCATAATGCGCGCCTATTTTTAGAGATATTGTTCCTCTTTCAATCCATATTTCTATGGTAAGCAGAATATCAAAATATCTTCCTTGACCACGACAGGCCAATGAATATAGGCTGTTCAAAAGCGCGATGGGTCGATGACATCTTAAAGTCGCAGGAAACACCTGGACAAGAAACGCACATTATAAAGGACGTACTTATAAAATAAAGAAGGCCTAATTTTTTACACGGCATACTGGATTGAGATGATCGCTCATGATGATTTTCCCGCGGCACACATTTCGGAGAAACTTAAAAGTTTGTCATTTTAAAAGATACTTTTTCTCGATAAATGTCAACTAAATTTTTGAAATACTTTTTACTCAATAAAATTCCTATTTATCTACGTCTTACCAATTAAAAGGTTTTTTTCCTATTTTTCTCTAAAAATGACAAAATACTCAAGGTCATCCATGTGCTGTTTACATTTTCAACCTGTTTCATACAGCCGACCGCAAATTTCTATTAAGCTGTCTGGCGCCACTGAACGGCTAATAAAAACATAGAAGTGACCCACATGAGTAGGTATCGTTAATGAATATCTTAAGAACCGTTTTTATGTGAAATCGGCCAAAACCATTTTAACTAAAGGACATAGTAGTCTTAAGTTAAATGTTTTTCTCTTTTTTTTACGCAAAAACCATTTGATGAGTACGCTAACGTGATTTATGAGTAGGTTAGTCGATGTGATGAATAAAATCAAATCACTTTGAAGAAAAAACAGACACCCCTGTTAACTGCAAGTGCATATCACTAAAGGAGAGGATTCCCCAGAAATAATGGACAATGTCTTTCCAGCCCATACAGTTTTGAATGGCGAGCGCATCGGATTTTTTTGACGTGACAACGTCTTATAACTCGATGGAGCCGGCTGCACGCACAAAAAAACATGACTCATGCGGCGCTACCTCGCTCTGAGGCGTTCCATTTAAGGCTTGAAGTACAAGCGAGAGCGCAGAACGAGCGACAAAGAGGCACAATCGGCCTCCGCGTTCGGCAGCGATGCGTCCGCGTGGACAGCTATATATTTATTAACGTTGTCACGTTCAACTATCGTCAGTAAACCGACTTTACAGACAACCGATTTTTTTGGTATAGAGTGTTCTAGTAGATCATCTACGCTCAAGTGCATAGTGGAGTCATTTAAGTCAGCCAAGTCCAAGCCAAGTCTGATGCCATATAAATTGTAGACATGACAGGAGACGTTTAGCGAGCCGCTAAAAAGTGACATTATGAATGTCAGGCTGCATACTAAAGAGTTTGTTTTGAATAATAAATTTTATGAATAGGTATCTGCACCTTAAATGGCTGAGACTGCTATAAAACGTGGATAAAAACTTCTCTACAATTATAGCACACGACCAAATATCGGTTTAATACGACAATAAAATCGGATAATCGTCCCCAATTACGTTTTCGGTTTTATGGCTTACACAAATCAAGAAAACCTTATTTATCTTTAGTTATTGTTTTAGAGCAAAAGATAAAAATATTTTATTTCTCAATTTTTGTTTTTATTAGACCATGTATATTCCATCCATCAATCAAAACCTTATTCTAATAAGAAAAACAAAGGTGAAGTAAGAAAAACACAATAATCGATTAAAAAAATACAAGGCTCTCTTTGTTGAAAAGTCTTCAGTAACTTTGACTTAGGCACCAGTCCCACGAGTATGCTTATCGAATAATACAATAAACTATTCGTTTTATGATAGATACAGTATGAAAGCAAATAATAAAAACTACAAAATAAACTACTATAGCCCTATTAATAAAAATATGTCAAAAGATAAGCTGTGCTTAAACTATTGCCATCTCTTACCACTGGGTAATGACAAAAAGTGACAGGGCTAACTTTATGACTAAATTTAAATTGCGTTTATTAATATGGCTGCTAGAGTTTGACATTCACGTCAAATTCTAGCCTTGTTTTCTAAGTAATAAAAAGTTAAAGTGCTTTTTGTTGTAAAAAAGTAAAACTAAAGATTTTCAAAATTCGCATCAATGATCATAAAAATAACGAATTCATAATTTGCAAATAAAAAAGCACAGTTTGACTTATTTGACGAGGTAAGTAACTGTTTACTAAGGCCTTGTTTCACGGATTGCTAATCGACCATGAATATATTTGGCAGATGTTTATCTCAAATTTTTCAAGCAAATACCCAATTTGCTTGAAAAATTCGACCGATAAAACCGTTAAAATATTCTACAGGTGTTTAACTCAAGTTATACACTTGTTGAATTTTTATCGTTCAATTATCAATCCGTGTAACCGGCCCTTAGTTATGCGTTCTTCTATATACCTTTGTCATGTTGTTTCATAATGATAAACTGTGGTTTTTTATGAAAACAATTCCTTTGACATTTTAAATTTAGCTGCAAATGAATTTATTAATTGTGACATTAATTAGCTTATTTAACAATACATTTATTTACACAAACAAACTAAATACACTAGAAACAGTTGAAATTTGCAGACCGTTAAAAGCAATCTACAGGTAGTTCAACTGATCCAAATAAGTGCTAGGCGGAAGCGTGCCCAAGAAGCTGGCAGTATTGTAATGCTGATTAGCAATTACTAATGCGCCGCGCCAGATACCCACCAGCCCTTGGGTTACGCGTCGCTTCGACCAGTCGTCAATAGAAAACATTTTAAAGACCACCTTG